>CM073506.1:38710384-39341346 GCA_037074495.1 Acacia confusa
GCCTTGATGATGAGATGTGTATCTTGAACATGGAAATATTATAATACATTAAATTGCTCAGATATTTGAATTGAGCAAATATATTTCTGTTGAAATGGTGGTCCCATGTAGAATAAAGAAAGATCGACGAGGACGACGAATACATAGGAATGGGCCATGCAGAGACAGCAATGACCTCTTGTCCCAGCGTGGGGGCGGCCGATGACTATGAGACGCCGACGGGGTACAGGTGGCGATATCCTAGCAAGCGCGTCCCACACCTGTATTTGCCGTACACACATGTCAGAGGTCCCTTTCACAGGTGGGCCCCAACCCAACCTTTTTAATTAAAAGCCTTTACCAACGCCTCCAAAGTTCAAACCCACAGTGTATCACCGACGCCAAACTTCTTTCAAGGGTTTGGTTTGTTAACAAAATCTTGAACTTCTGGTTTTGGATCAAATTCTACAATGATCTAATTGGATTGCTTTGCAAATCCCATTTAATTGTTCAATCTTCATACTCAGCACCATTCAAATATTAAACCTTTTGAGAAATTATTATAAGCCCTTGAAAGGACTTAATCACTTAACATATTGATGACAAACAATAAGTAGTATAAATGTGTTGTCGTTTTCTTAATTGAAATTTCTCTATACCTTTTTTTCTCTTGTTATTGTACTTTTAGATAATTAGATTTCTTTCTTGGTTGGCAGAAAAAAGAAAAAAAAAATAGATTTCTTTCTTAGAACATAGGTATTCCCGGCCCTAAGTTGGTTATTATTAGTTGTTTACTACCATTATTATTTTACTACGAGTTAAGGGGGTAATTTTGACAAAGTTTTTGGTAAAGGGTAATTTTCTTCTAGCCATTATCTCAATTAATTTTATCTATTAGTTGACAAAATATGTTAAGTTGACCATTTACATTTAATCCTCATTATTAGTTGACTAAATATGCTGAGCTAACCGTTCATTTAATCCTTATCATTTTTATTAATGTTCAAAGCTATCCCGAAAGTCTATATGTCATATACTTCATTTTTTTTTCAAAATTATATTTGAAACTTTCGTGGTAAATTCACACCTTAACAAAAATAATGTAGATGACACGTAGATTGTCAGTTTAATATATTTGATCAATTAAAAATTAAAATTAATTGAGATAATGATGAGAATAAAATTACTTCTTTTTTACTCCATCCGATCCTAATTATAGGACAACATTTGGGAGTTGTTTTTTGTCCTAATTATAAGACAAAATTAATTTTTTTGTCAATTTTTTTCCTAAAACACCCCTATTTTATTCTCTCAAGTGTGTTTGGTTTTTAGTAAGTATATGCATTTAAGTGCATAGAATTTTCCAATTAATAAAACTCTTAAATTGTTGGATTTTAATTTGTTTATGGATGAGTTCACGTTAATTTACCAATATGTGTGTGTACATATTTATATATGTACACACACATATAGATATACACACGCATTATATAAATATGTGTGTGTGTGTGTGTTTATATATATACATGTGTGTCTGTATGTGTGTGTACACACATTCACACATACACAAATAATATGTGTGTGTGTACATGTGTGGGGGGATGTGAGGGGTTTTTATTTGTGTGTGTGTGTGTTTTTGGGGGGGTTGTAGATATGTGTGTGCATACACATATATAGATATATATATATATAGGTGTGTGTACACACACATATATGTATATATGGTAAGATTATCATTTCAATTAGAAAAACATGGAAATGAAGATTTTAGGTTGGGAAGGTATGTTAATGTCATTGAAGATTTATAAAAGAGCATTTTAGGAAAATGAGTAAAATTAACTAATTTAACTCCCCTCCTTAATCTCCCTAAAATCGGTTAAATATGTCTTATAATTAAGACCGGAGGGAGTACTATTTTAGGATAAAATTGCCCCTAAACTCTTAAACTGGTTTCATACTCCTATGTCCACTGTATACCGACACTTTTATGCATGGGGCAAAGCACACAAACATAAAAAACCTGGTTTCTTTCAGTATCTTTCTCTCTTCTTCCCTCAGTATCCCTCATCCCAGCTGTTTATCTCCTCTCCTCTTCCATCTCAGATTAATTTTTAGTTAAGATGAACGGCTGAGATGAGGGAAAGGGAGGGAAGGAAAAGGAGAAAATCTGCTTCCAAACATGAAAGCCCCCAGACTCCCCAACTTATTTGCTTGCGCCCACAAAGTCGCTCTTGTCAATATAATTCATATAAATAGCTTCTCTTTAAAAAAAGAAAAAAAGAAAAAAGTGGTGGGAACCTTAATTTCTTGAGGATTGCTGATTTTACATTCTCCAAGTGCGAATGATATAGGGAGAATCACAATGAGATTCTAAGGTAAATAAAAAACTAAAAAAAAATCTCAACCAACCAAGTGTTATGTTATCAAAATAGCTTTATTAGTTATTAAAATGTTCTTATGAAAATCTCGTTATAAAAATAGTTTATAATATTATCAAAATGACTTTTCATGTTGCTAAAAATTATCTAAATTTTTAAAATTCTACACATCGCAAAAAAAGATTCAAAAATTTTTTGTAGTTCTTTATCTACCTTTGGAATCTTACTGTGATTCTCCCAATAATATAATGGTAGTATTATATATTTGATATATCACATTACATATATACGTTAGTGTCATCATATGTTTAGCTTAAATGGCTATTACACTCTTTTTAAGCAAGAGATGCCATGCTTTGTCCAAAAAAAAAACAAAAAGCAAGATATGCTGTGGGGTTAAATCCGTGAGTGAGTATATGGTTAGTATGTGTCTCTTTTTCTCACCGAAAATGACTGGGTTAGGAGCATTTTTCTTTTTCTTTTTTTCAAAAAAATGCACGATAACTTATTTATGAAATAAATTGGTGCTAAAAATATTAATGAAAAGCTTAACAATTTGTTACGATGAATGGCCACGACCATACGCATTGAGATCAAGTTACAGAAGACGTGGTAAAATTATTGCTATCGCGTTAAGTTTGAATCAATTTCACCCACCGTTCGATCACATGTCCGTACATCTAACGGCGACGAAATAATTAAAAGTCGCTTGCATGTCAATAAAGAGAGCGTTGAAACATGAAGCCTGGGGATCAAATATCGTATCACGATATCTCTGGCTCTTCTAAATGAATAATTTTGATATAAACACATTACCTACAACAAAATTAAATTAATGTTTATAAGAGGAGACCAATATTAAAACACACAGGAGTAGGGGGCAAGGTGTTCCGCAATAATTATTAGGCCGTACGTTGTGTCATAAATAAATACATATATTATCGGTGCTAATTAATTAAGCCCTTCAAATCCAGGATATCCCTTGAGCCTCCTCGAGATCTATTTTTAAATTTATTTTAACTAAAAAGGGTTAAGGTGAAAAAATATACATAATTTTTTTTTAAGGAGTGTCCAGCACCACATGTTTCTTTTTAGAGTAAAAATACACATGTGATTATTATTTTAAAGCAAAAGTCACAAGGCACTGTTAAGTTACTATTCACGCGATGAAAGTGAAAGAGATGAAGTGAACAGTAACATAATGGTGGTGAACAATAACTTAACGATGAGATTGATTTTTGCTTTAAAATAATAACCACGTGTGTATTTTTGCTCCAAAAAAAAAAACACGTGATGCTGAGCGTTCATGAGAAAAAAACTCATGTGTATTTTTACACTTTAATCGAACTAAAAATTTGTGTCCATATTATAAGTCCGTTTTTAAAATAATAAATATGTTTTTTTACGTTTTTGCTCTTATTAAGTGCAATAAATAAAAAGATCTTATTTATGTTGATTTTTGGAACAAATTATAGATAAAGAAAAATTAAAAATTTAGCATATAATTAACAACTAACTGATTCTTCTTGATATGTGAGAATTAATTAATTTTGACTTATAAATAAGAACAAAGTGGTATATATTACTCTATAATTTTAAATTTTAAAAAACATGAAAATTTGTGAATATGTGACACCAGCCAATGAAATTGAACTGACATTTTGCTTTATTTAAACTCAATTTACTGACTGAAATAGAATGATGAATTGAATTTATGTGACACACGTACAGTCACATGTTTTTAGTATAGGATGTTGATCATTTATTTACGTAAATGTGAGATAATGAGATTAACTTTTGAGGAAATTAAATGCAGGAATGAATAAGGTAGAGTATATATATTGTGCAGGAGGTTGTGGTGGGTTTAATTAAGGCATAAAATGATCATAGTGGGGGATAAAAAAACACATTACTTTTGCGTGACACAGTGTGACTATAATTATTTAAAGCAAATGGGTATTTTTTTAAAAAAAAAAATTGAAGATAGAGATGGGCTATTTAGTGACCCATTCTTGGCATCTAATCTAAATCTAATATAATGTAACTAGCTAAGCGACCCACACCAAAGTATATCCCATTTGGTTAACTTCACATCAAAGTCCAATTCTGTGCATAGTGGAGGTATAACTGATTATTAAATAATTGGCACACAACCAAGTGGAAAACAACTAGCAATCAGTCGTTATTATATTGGACCCAACAAAAAAAAAAAAAAAACCAGTACTCCTGTACTCTTAATTACAAGATCAAGTTGATTTTTTTAGAGATTAAAGAAATTAATTAAATTATTTTATAGTATTTATCTTTTTCTCTAAATTAATTAATTTGACTGATAAATTAATATACTACCTCTTATCCTAATTATAAGACAAAGTTGAATTTTTTTTGTAGGGATTAAATAAGTTATTTAATCATTTTATATGTTGTGTATTCTTAACTTATATATTAGTTTATTAATAAAACTAATTAGTTTGAAGAAAAAAATAAAAATAATCTAAAGTAATTTAATTAGCTTCCTTAATTTCTCCACAAAAGTCAACTATGTCTTATAATTAAAATCGGATGGAGTATAATATAAGAATTTAATTTATAACATATGATATGATTAAGTAGTTTATTTAATCTCTTTAAAAAAGTTAACTTGATCTTATAATTAGGACTGGAGGTAGTAGTTATTATTTACAAGGTTAAGATGTAAAAAATACATATAAAATTTTCTCAAAAGTGCGTTTAGCACCAAATACTTTTTTTAAGAGTAAAAATAAATATAAACTTTCAAAATACATCTAAAAATACATATTGACTGTTAGTTAACCACTTGTTTGAATTATTTAATAGTTAAGGTGCAAAAATATATATAATATTTTTCTAAAAGTGCGCTTGACACAAATGCTTTTTTAAGGGGTAAAAATAATCTTGCACTTCCAAAAAAGTGCAAAAATACATGTTGATCATTAGTCCATTTATGTAAGGAAAATTATTTCTATCTAATCCCTTATCTCCATCTAACCTTCCTCTCCTCCCCATCTCTCTATTCAAAGAAGAGATGACGTGGAGATAAAGGGTTAGTGAAAATTTATTTTTCCTGTCCAGTCACTAAGTTATTATTCATAGTTGGAGAAATATTATATTCTAGTAGTATAGCCTCATATAAACTTTAACCAATGAAAATACAGTAATTCATAATATTTTAATTCTAGTTGGCTGATGACTCATATGAAAAAATTGTAGTGTTTTGGTGCAAAGTGCTTATTTCTCTCTCTTGTTTTTTGAAAAATAACATTTTAAAGTGTTTTTTTTAGCATCACCCAAGACCCTGAATATATTTTCAACGTCAATCAATCGCCTAAAACCATCCTAACATATTTTTTTTAGTAAGGCCAAATATCTATCATCCAACACACTTAAGTATTTTTTTTTTCAAATGTATTCGATATCCTAAACTCATTTTTAATGAATATAGCACCCAAAATATTTTTTTAGTGACAATCAATGTCTTAAAATGATTTTGGAAGCAATGTTTTGGGTGTTGGATGCACTAAGAATTAGTTTATGATACCAAATAATAGTAAAAAAAAATACTTTAATGTATCAAATGGTACTAAAAATACCAGCTAGAGTACTGAATGAAATAAAAATTATCTTAGGATAATGAGTGATGTTAAATTTTTAATGACTGTTAGTCCTATATAGAGAGAGATTATCATTTCGTTCATTTTAATAACTTTTTGTGCCAGTCATTTTAAAAACTGTTAAGGCATACTTATATATAGTTTTGATAACATATACTTTTATATATTAATATCATTCTATATAATAAATCGATGATCCTATGTATTATTCTGTCTCTATTGAAAAAGTAACGCGTTAATTAGTTTTGTTAATACTTTTTATTAATTAAAAAAAAATACCACTTAAATTCTATTGACAATAATACTCGTAGTAATGAGACAAAAAAAAAAAGTAAAACAACTAAATATCGTTTTGTTGAAAAATTACCTATTTGATATTTTAAAATTTAAATAATATTGCCTTTTCTTTTCATTCTTATTCGATAAATTTATGTTTTTAAAGGCAGTTTTATTTTAAAATAATTCTTACAGTATAATTACTTCCCATTATTTCTAAAGAAATAATTTTAAAATGCTATCTTTTGAGTCTTGGCACGACGCGCAAGTCACGTCCCAAAGAAACGCCAAACAGAGTGGCGAATGCTGCGACACGTGACAACAGTACTGTGTCGGGATTGTAGAGTTTTATTTTTTTATATTCCGTATTTAATGTTCCTTTATTGCAAAGTTATTAAACTCAAAGCTATTAAAGCCGTATCTATTATTGAACTGGTTTAGATATTTAGTTAAGGGTTAAAGGAGTTAGATTATAATCAAACTATAGTTAATTTAAGGTCAAACCGATGAGAAAGTGAATATTTTAAGGTTATTAATATGTAATTATAAAAAAAAATATTGAGTTAACAAAAAACAAAAAGGGATTAGCTCCCGAACTATTTTACAATTGTCCGGTAGCTTTCAATCTAAACTAGTCAATTCAGTCAAAATTTTATAACCCTGATTAAACTTGATCCAACACTATATAGTGGTACTAGGTTAATGGGTTAAACCAGTAAGAAATTGAAGATTTCAAGGTTATTAATATAAAATTGTAAAGAAAATTTTTTAAAATAGTGAGTTGGGTTGATGCCCGGATCGATTCACCCAACTGATTTGCCAGTTTCCTGGCCAAACTGGCATGTTCAATCCGTTTGCTTGTTTGAAATAACGATTGGAGCATTTAAAAGGATCATTTCAATCGTGATTTATTATATATAAGATAAATATGTGAGAGAAGTTTCATATTGATTTACATGAATAAAAACTTTTACGACCTCCAAAAGTAATCCCAAACATGCTTATGAAAATACTTTCAAAAAAGTTATTACAAACTAAATCTACCAATATTTAAATCTCACCCAATCAGAAAGCCCAAGCCCAGTAAAAAAATACTACATTTAGTCCTTAATATAAAAGTCATTTGACTTTTATTGGAAAGATTAAAGAAATGGAATAAGTTAATTAATAATAGAATATATTGTATATTATTGTATTATATATCGATTTATAAGTCAGACAAATCAATTTGATATAAGAAAGAAATGTATATATACTTTAAAATAATTTATTATATTTTCTTAATGTCTAAAAAACATTAACTAAATATTATATTAAAGGCTGGAGGTGGTAATAAAATCAGCACATGAACATGGAGTATGTTAGTATAAACAAGATGGGGAAGTCTCGGGATTTGAAGGTAAATCATGGATAAAATAATCTGTTGTTTTATAAATTACATTTACAAACACCTCAAACAAAAAATTTAATATACGATTTTCCGTTGAAAAATAGAAGAACAACTAAAATGGAAGTAATGGCCAAAATTAACCATTCTAAAATTTGTTGGAGTATTCAGTAATCAGTATCTATCACCTTTATGATACTAATTTTTTATCCTAAATAAATAAATAAATTCTATAACAGTATATACTAAGACATAAAAGAGTTTAGGGTGTGTTTGGTTTAAAGGGAGATGAAGGGATAGAGGAAGGGGAGAGAAATATTTTATAGGGCTTTGATTTTCTCATATTACATGAAAAAAAAAAGTTTCCTGCACACACATGAAATGGTGGGACCCACTTATACATATATGAATTAATATATGTATATATAGATCCCACCATTTCATGTGTGTGTGACATGAGAAAATAATTTTCCTACAAGATGAGAAAATGTTTTCCCTATTTTATATCATACGGAAAAATTGCTCATGAAAATTGTTTAATATTTAAAAAGATATACTTATATAAAAATATTTTTCTAATTAATAACAATTTGTTAAGAATCTTTCCTTCTATTCTCTCTCATCTCCTCTTCTCAAACCAAACAAACTCACTGCTCAAATTCATGCATAGGAATTGGCTGTAATTTCTGATTCCGGGCATGTGGTTAACGTAGTAAACTAATTTTTTCAACCACTCAAGTAATTTTTTTCAAATAATTTTAGTTATGCAGTTCGGATTCTAACTTGCACGAATCAACGTAACACGCGGTATCTTTACTCTCAGTGAATCAAAATTTAAACATTGATGCTCTTCATTCTGGTATTGAAAATGTTAAAAGGATGATTTTAATTTAATTTAACTTTTTAGATAAATATAATTTGGGTTTAATACATTTTATTTGCCCCACTCACATAAAAGTGAGTGGGTCCCATTAATATTTTTTTCCTCTTCTATTAATAGTGGGACCCACTCGCTTTATGTGGCAGATAAAATATTTCTGGTTCAAAGATAGAAACATTAAACCCATACAATTTTCACTTAATAATTTTTAAAGGCATAAATTTGTACTCGTGTAGTACTCCTTCTAGTTCTTATTATAAAGCACTAACTAATAAATCACACAAACCAATAAAAACAGTTAAAGTCAATAAAGTTGTCCTATAATTTAAGTAATTTTCAATATTACTCCTACTATTTACACTAAACTCTAATATTATATTATTATTACTCTCACCTATTACCCCTACTAATTATGGGTATACATGGAAAAAAATAATCAATGTTTATTGGAAATAAGTAAATGCCTTATAAAAAAGACCATATACATTTAGTAGTTGGTATCTTATAATAAAGACCGGAGAGGATATTTTGTAGGGATGTGTGACGCGTGTTGGCTCCTACGGCCAGCTTAATCCCCTCGCGGACTCAATCCCCCACCCCAGAAAGCCCTCCCCCGGCCTTCTCAAAGCTCAAACACACGCACACGTCACCACTCCGTAATCCGTGTTGTCCTTGTCCTACTCAAACTCAGTTACCCCCGCTCGCTAATTACTCTACTTATTGTTTTTTTTAATACCTGGTTTTTAATTCCATCAATTATTTAAGAAATTCAAACTCAGTTATATTATTCTGACATACTAAAGTAGCTATTATATTTTTTTATGTAAATTAATTAAGTATTATGAAGAAATAACATCATCATGTAATGTAAATGAAAGCGATTTAACTTTTCATTTTTTTTATTTGTATGACTGCCCATGTTTATGAAACGTGAATGTTATTCCTTTATAAATTCTATACTACCACTGTTGTGTTACATAGATGTGCGAATATCTCCCCCCAAAAAAATGTATGCTACTTTCATTGGTTTATCAAGAGGAATCAATTCATTTATATTGAATTGACCCGGCTGAGAGTTAGAATTGTCAAACCCACATTGTTTAAACATTTTGAAAAATTTCAACTTGAATCATAGATCATGTGGTTTAAATGAATTCAAACAAAACAAAAAAATTGAAAGAAAGGACTAAGGAGTAATGTGTCATAGAAAATAAAGGAAAGGAAAAGAAAAGATAGCAGTCTGAATTATTGGTGTCAGATTAGTTTGTTGAATCTTTAAGTTGATCGTTTTCACATTTTTAGTTTATAAAATCACGTTAAATCATTATAAACTCTTGTTAGGTGTCAATTTAGTCAAACTCACAAGTTTTTTTTTTTTTTTTTTGCTCAGAGCAAACTCACAAGTTCACATACATTACATTCATAATTTACAAGATCGTATTAACTAATTCTTAAACTCGTGTTAACTTGATCATATTCAATTGCTTTATAAATAAATTTTACAAACATTTATTTGTTAAATATAATAAATTATGAATGTTGCTGGGTTCTAATTAAATTACATATATTTAAATTTAAATTATATCATTATTTAATTATATACTATTAATACATATTTATTAATAACTAAAACTCTTACGAATTTACTAATAAGTTCTACGTCACTGGTTGAGATCATTGTCATCAGTCTATCTAAACTCGTTGGTTATCACAATGTTGGTCTAAATACATTTGAATCTTACATTAAAAGAATATGATTTTGTAGAAGTAATTGCTATAGAAATATTTTCATTAATTGAATGGCGGGCAAAAAGGCTCGTTAATTTAATTATCAGGAGACAAATGAAATAATGTATTTATTACTGTGGAAATAACTTGACTCGCCTGCTCTAAACTGTTAGGATCGTGGATCGGAGTCGGAGTGAGGAGGCTCATAATAAAATTTCAAAGCCCATATCTCTCTCTGTCACTACTACTCTATATAATATATATCTCTCCGCTCTTTCTCTGTGCAGGCTTAGCTAGCTCTCTGACTCGCCCTCTCTAACACACACAGTCGCACAGAGATCCACTCCGCCTTCATTTTTTCTCCGTCTCCGACAATGGGAAAAGGTGGATCTCTCAGCGACGGCGTCATCAGGAAGATCGTCCTCTCCTACGCCTACGTCGCCATATGGATCTTCCTCAGCTTCACTGTCATCGTCTACAACAAGTACATCCTCGACCGTAAGATGTACAATTGGCCTTTCCCCATTTCCCTCACCATGATTCACATGTCCTTCTGTTCTTCCATCGCCTTCCTCCTCGTTCGCGTCTTCAAGGTCGTCGAGCCCGTTTCCATGTCCCGTGATCTCTACATCTCCTCCGTCGTCCCCATCGGTGCTCTCTATTCTCTCTCCCTCTGGCTCTCTAATTCCGCCTACATTTACCTCTCTGTCTCCTTCATCCAAATGCTCAAGGCCCTCATGCCCGTCGCCGTCTATTCCATCGGCGTTCTCTTCAAGAAGGATACCTTCAAGAACGACACCATGGCAAACATGATCTCGATCTCCGTCGGAGTCGCCATCGCCGCTTACGGTGAGGCCAAATTTGATACCTGGGGAGTCATCCTTCAACTCGGTGCCGTCGCATTCGAGGCCACCAGGTTGGTTCTGATCCAAATCTTACTTACCTCTAAGGGGATCTCCTTGAATCCCATTACTTCCCTCTATTACGTTGCTCCTTGTTGTCTGGTCTTCTTGTCCGTGCCTTGGATCTTCGTGGAGTACCCTGTGTTGAAGGAGACTTCCAGCTTCCATTTTGATTTTGCGATCTTTGGGACCAATTCTCTGTGTGCTTTCGCCTTGAATCTTGCCGTTTTCCTCCTTGTCGGAAAAACCTCCGCTCTGACCATGAATGTGGCCGGTGTGGTGAAGGATTGGTTGTTGATCGCCTTTTCCTGGTCGGTTATCAAGGACACGGTGACCCCCATCAACTTGTTTGGGTACGGACTGGCCTTTTTGGGTGTGGCCTATTACAACCATTCGAAATTGCAGGCTCTGAAGGCGAAGGAATCTCAGAAGAAGGCTGCTCAGACTGATGAGGAGGCGGGAAGGTTGTTGGAGGACCGGGAAGGAGATAAGATGGGAAAGAAGAACGAACAGCAGAATTAAATTAGTTCAATAGCTCATTTAGAAACAATGAAAATGCAGAAGAAAGAAATAGACACGATGAATTGCAGAACTTGGTTTTAAAGCAAAGGGAACTATGCGCTCTGTTCTTTTAGTATCTTTGTGGACAGATTTCCAATTTGGTATGTTGTTTATTAAAATCTTATTGTTGTTATTTATTGGTGGCCGTGCCTAGTTCGTAGTTGTATCACAGATTTGAGATTAGTTTTTATGTATCCCAAAAAGACAAGCCAATGTTTAGTAGAGTGAATCTCAATTCCTTCTATTTTTGGTCTCTTGCCCCTTAGTTCGTCTTTATGTTCTTGTAGCAACATTGTTTATGAGATTTAAATGCCCCTGTATTCATAATTTATTTCCTTTGACGAGCTTCAGCCTCAGGTATTATGAATTTGGGATCTAACAGTTTGGATCTGGTGTTATTATGTTGAGATGTGATTATCAGATCCAGTGAATTCACTTTTTGGTTAGTGGAACTGAACTGAGCACACATTCTTTCCGGTCCCATCTGTGAGTACAGTTACTGTAGGATTGAACTGTGAGAAATTGTATTTGTAATGCATCAGGAAGTTACCAAACGTGCATTGTGAAAATTCTATCTTCCCCGTTTTAAGTTTATCCTGATGTCAAGTTGCATTATCCTTGCGAATCAAGTCCGTACTTTTTTTGTTTTGGGACCTTGTGGAGAGAAAAACGATAATGGGAGTTCGGATTCCATATCATTTATGGATTTCTCGTTAGTTTAGTCGTCACAGGCCCTATGCGAACTTGAACATGGCAAGATGCCCAGGATATCAAACATCATTCCCTGCAATAAAAGGGGCTGAATAAATCAGCTTTGAATTTAAAGACGCGAGACATAATTAAGGGTTTGTATATTAATATAGAACCAGTACTACTCAAGTAATCAGCAGAAATTGCAATATACCATTGTAAAGGAGCATGTTTTGCGCAGGAAGCCTAATATTTCTACCGAGTGTTTGGAAGTTGTATCTAGTGATTGAACAAATATTGTAATAATGTCTGCTTTGCGTTCCAAGTTGTGAGTACATTTTCCCAAACAATATCTGCATAATTTCTTTGGGAGATTAGTCATGCCTACGAATCATTTTGACTTGTAGCAGTGATTTGTGGCCATACGTAATATGAGGAAGATAATACTTTGATTATCCCGTGAGCAAATACAAAGTAATGTTGGCCTCCATCCACTCATTTGCATGATGGGGTAAGTGGGTTGTCCTGAGATAAGGATGTATCGTCGCTAATGGCTAGCTGCCCTTTTCTAGGGTTTACTTGCGGAACAAAAGGGTAACAAGTTGAGATGTGTTTTTTGGTTTTTTCCAAAGGGTTAACTCATTTTATTTTTAGTCTCTCAGTGTTCAAATTATAGATTTTTGTCCTTTAAGTTTAATTTTATTTAGAACGTTGGTTTTTATAACTTCATAAAAATTCGAACCATTTTAAACCTCTAAAAAATCAAAACGAAAATGAGCATAAACTTTGATAGTTTAAAAATTATATTAGCCTATCTTTTTTTTTGGATAAAAAAATTTTAAGAAAGGGGTTGGGCTCACCCACAATCCAAGGGCCAAGCGCCCAGTTCACATGAGATACTGGTCAGAGAGTACATATGTCTCCATCTCTACCAGCTTTACCATTGCTTCCTAGACCCTTATGATGCCTTCCTCAACGCCTTAACCAAGGTAGGGATCAAACCCCTTCCCTAGTGAGGAAGACGAACCCCACATTAGTTGAATCCAAAAGAGAAGGGGTTATATTAGCCTATCTGACTAAAATGTATTTGGATGCAAGCTGAAACTACGACAGCCTGATCATTAGGGTTTGTCAAACCGGGTCACCCATCAGCTGAAGGGATGGGCCTAGAAAAATTGTCCAAGCCGAAGTGAGAAAGGGTTGAACATCTTTAATGCTAACGGAATATTAACATCATCAAACATTAATATGTGAAGTGGCGTTATATTAAGGCCGGAGGTAGTATAATTTTATTTTTGAAGTTCAGTGTAATGCATGGAAATCGTAACAGAATATGGATAACGGCTAAATTGAAGGTTCGAATTTTACTCAAATAACAAAGAAAAAAAGTACTATCATTTGCAAATGGAAGAGGGGGAAAAAGAATTTGAGGGGGCTGACATTTATGCTGCCATTGTCCCACGAAGAGGGAGAACATGATGGCTAATGAGTGTAACACACTGACAATCGACTACATTGCTGGACTATGAAGAAGTCAAGTCAGTCATATGAACATGAGCAAAAAAAAGTCAGTCATATGAAAAAATGTGGTCGTACTATGTATGACTTGCCATTTCGCTGTCACGGGTTCGGAATTATATTTTGGAAACATGGGCTCTAATCAGCTGAGTGTCTCATTTCAAACTTGAAAATCCCATTACTGCAAATCTATATATCTAATCCGACATTTTACTTACAAATCCAAGTGACATGTACTAGAAAATTAACATAGACTTTCCCTCTCTTTTCCTGAGTGCCAGGCTGTGAGTTTATGAGGGTGAAGCTGCGACTTTGAGCTACGAAAACACTAATTTCAATATTTTTGGTGGTTGCATACTAATAAGCCACGACTTTGACTCCTGGAGATCGATTCCTTGAACCTGACTTTTTGATGCCTTAGATATTGTTTTCGTGTATAAAGCTTGGTCTTTCCTTCTTAACTTGAAGAAACATATGAATCTCTAATCAGAATTACAAGCCACGGCATCACAGTAATCAAACCTTTTTAAGTGAGTATATTAATCCTAAATTCTAGGATTAATGAATGGTAAGGACATAAGTTAACCTCCTTCATTTTCATTTTGAGTGAGGATCCTACCATCATTCACACTTTGATTTATACAATTAGACTTTTATTTATATAGATCTTGAATAATTAACTATCTAATTACGATCTTAACTTGTAAGAGTATAGATTTCAGCTAACTAATGATTTTATATCTCCTACACCTTCTTCTTCTTTACAGAAATTTCAGAGGGCATAGTGTTTTTTGCCTCCTAAAAGCTCAGTTCTGTATGAAAAACCAGTGAGAACAGTAGAAAGGGATGCAAGAAGACGATGAAATAAGTAAGAATCAGGCAAAGTGAGGTCTGCGCTGTTCTCTTATGTTCATCCAAATTGGGAGTGGGTCTACCTCATGGAACACAAAATGCAAGCTCCATTAATCATCATCCATGTCAAAATGGGCTGGACCAGAAAAAACAGAGAAAGATTCCAGAGAACCTTTTTAATATTTATTGAAATTGCAGCGTTTTTTTTCAAAGTACTTACCACGTAACATTAATTATTTTTTGTAGGAAGTCCATGTAGCTTGACTTCTACCGGAGAGGTGTTGTACAAGTTTGTGTGAGTTGAGGGATTAAGAGTTATTGGAGTGCAGCAACACTCCCTTATTTTTGAATATAAGATGTATTTATTTAATTCAACTAGATTAAAGAAATTAGTTAATATAAAACGTATTTTTTAAAATACACTAACTAATCATATTCTTTAATTTATTTATTCCCTTTCATTTTCTTAATTATTGTTGAGATTGCATTAATATGAAGTAAATCATGAAAATATTAACAAGTATAAAAAATATGTTTTATATTTAGAATTAAAACTGATCTTATCTATATATTTAAAATTAAGATTACCCTCTCCAAAATATGTTAAGTTGTACTACTGTTAAGTGGAGGAAGGAGTAATAGTCAATTTGATGGTCAACTGAGTTGAAAAAATGTTTGGGGAAGACGTAGTCACGTAGATAGGTGTCGTGTGGACAAGGAACCAGTGTTGGGATTAGGAACGAGCTAAACGTTGTTGTTGGTCTATAAGAAAAAAAGGCCCAAATACAAGAATCACGTGCTTTAGTTGCTATACCGGACAAATTTAATTGGATAAACCAAACTGTGGAGGTCCACCGCCCTTTATTGGTCTCACTTTACTAAGTAATTTTCTCCCCATAACAAACTTCACCCTAAAGCTAATGAGGAGTGGTACAGTTGATTAAGGTGTCGGCTATCACTCTAAAAGGGAGGAGGTTCGATTCCTGTTGGTTGATGTGAGGGCTTCTTTGGTGGGCGATCTGTGAATACCTGTAAGCGCACTTTGAGTCTGGAGGCATGTCCTGGCCCTAGTAGATTACCGAGGTCTACCCTCACTTAAACTTTTTTTTATCATAAAAAAAAACACACTCCACACTAAAGTCTCTAGATTTGGGATACTTGGTGAATGTTCTTCAGCCTTAAGGGTCTTAGTTGATAGTTGATTGGGAGTGTTTGGAATTTATCCCTCTTTCTATGTAATTTTATTATTTGTATTTGGCTTATGCCTTTCTGTTATATCAAAAAACAACAAAAAAAACTCCACTCTAAAGTATCCTCCAACCCCCCCCCCCCCCCAAAAAAAGAAAGAGGAAAAAATAAATAAAGGACTCTCAAATATACTCATGATTCTAAATATAAGACATAATTAATTTTTTAGAGAAATTAAAGAATTTAATTTAATTACTTTAAAATATTTATATTTTTTATTTTTCTTCATAAATAATACATGGCTCGATCTAAATTTAAGGTACTATATGAGTTTCATCATACCCCCTTCTGATGGTATATAGTGCTTGTGGAAAAATTCCTTGATTTATATATATTCTATAAATTATTTGAAGAGTAATTAATACTTATTTATTAATTTTGTTTATGTAATTAATATTTAAATGTGACTCTTTATATTTTTTTGTCTCTTTAAAAAACCTTATTTAATAAGGTAAAGTTAAAAAAAATCAATTTTAAACATATTAAATGATTAAATATCATATTTTGGATATAATGAATTAATTCAAGTGATATATTGTGCATAAAAAAAGTGGCAACGTGCAAATCGAGGTCCTCGTCCTAATGTTTGGATATGGTCATATGGAGAGGGCAGCCAGCAATATATAGCATAATGGATGTCATAAAAGCACTGTAAAAATGGTTCATAAAATTATTTACAATTCAACTTATCAATACGATATTCACATTAGTGGTAATATTTTAAATATAGAAGTCATGACTTAAATTCTTACTAAGTCAATAATATTCGTACCCTTATTGAGATGCTATACATCACTAAATATAGACGTGTCCTCAAATGGGGATTCAACGCATTGTTTAATTTATTGTATTGTGAAAGACTTTCAATTCTCTGGTTAGGCCTATTCCGTTTAATTTTATAATTGTAATTGTTATAATATAATACCACACATAACCACGATTTTTGTCTTAATCCATAACACGACTCTTGAGATCTTCAGGAGCTGAATTCTGAAAAGCTTCACAAAAAAAAAAGGGGGGGGGGGGGTGTACAAACAAAAATAAACAATTTCAAGTAGTTTTCCTTACAAGTATCTTTCCCCCCGATGCCATATGACTTGTTTTTTGTTCTCCTTTTGCCAACATTTTTTATGAATTGGCATCCTAATAAGCACTACATGACTTGGCCAGGAAAAAAACAAAAACCAATAGGCACAATATGACGAGTATTAAGCTCAAACCTCATAATTATGCGTGCACGCAAACATTTGCATAAATTATTTCTTAATTATAAAATATTGAGGGTTGAAACTTGGTTGTACTCTCCTTATTATTCCGTACTAAAT
Source organism: Acacia confusa (assembly GCA_037074495.1). Lineage (NCBI taxonomy): Eukaryota > Viridiplantae > Streptophyta > Magnoliopsida > Fabales > Fabaceae > Acacia > Acacia confusa. The sequence continues at coordinate 38,727,741 of CM073506.1, forward strand.
AACAATTCATATAAATTAATAAAAATAATTAAAGTAAATAAAATTGTCCTACAGTTTAAGTAACTTTTAATATTACTCTTACTAATTATACTAAATTCTAATATTGTATTAATTATTATTCTCACTAATTATCCTTGTTAATTATAAGTATACATGAAAAAAAAATAATTCATGTTTTTTGGAAACAAATAAGTTCTTTATAAAAAGTACCAAATATATTTATTGGTTGGTGTCTTATAATAAGGATAAGAAAGAATATAAAGCAAAAAAGTTAACAAAAAAAAAATAAATTACATTTATAAGTATCCCTTTTGACATAGGGTTTAATGTTACTCCTTTTGCTACATAAACATTTTTTCTATCATACTCACATATAAGTGAGTGGGTCTCATTATAAAGAGAAGAAAAAAAAATATTAATAGGACCCACTTGCTTATATGTAAGTATGACAGAAAAAATATTTTTGTAGTAAAGGTAAAAACATTAAATTCATTCACATGAATATAAATATGGATTTGATTTTCTCTGAGAAGAAGAAGACACACATAAAATGGTGGGACCAACATATATATATATATATATATATATATATATATATATATAAGTCTCACTATTTTATGTGTGTGTAACATGCTGCATATAAATAATATAGAAAAAAATTTGTTTAGTCAAGAGATTTTTAAGATGGGCTTTCAAGGACGGAATGACTATGAACAAAACGACATTGAATGGCAGGAAAAGGGAGTGCGGCGTTGTCAAACGACGTCAAAAGCAGCGTGTTGCTTGTGAGGGTTTTGGTGAGCCCGTTTCGTAGGTAAGCTCGCACCTACCTATCTCCGAAACCGCCGGGAGGCGGCCGAATAATGAAAAGAATAGTGAGGGAGGACGAGGGAGGGGGATAGTGGTTAGTGGATTCGCCCTCTTGTTTTACCTACCCACCTCTCTCTCTCTCTCTCTCTCTCTCTCGGTGTTTAGTGTCTTCTCTTAAGGCGTTTTCCTCTCAGAGACCCCGGATATACTTCACCGCCGCTTTTGACTGTCTCTCCTCTGACGAAGCATTGCTTTGCGTCGCATTAGCGTACGGTTTTATTGATCACTCCTACGTCCAAACGAAACCAGAATATCTTTCTTTTAACTTTTTCTGATTCGAGTGTAGCGTTATTCCTTTAAATTTCTTCTCGCCTGGAGACGAATCTACGTCTCCTATATAATCTTAACGCACCTGAATCCATGAGAGCAGTGGATTTGGGCACTCAATAAACCGTAGCAGCAGCAAATTTGTTACAAGGTTCTGTATTCTGATTGATGGGTGGGAAGGGAGTACAGCTATTTGATGATAAAATAGATGTATTTTTCTCTGTCTGCAATTTGGGGTCTCAGTGGAGCCTTCAAGATGGGTATATGCATCCCGGAGGCTTATTTGCCAGCGCCAGTCAGGTGGGAATGGGATTTGGTTTTCAGCCGCAACCCCAACCCAACCCTTCTGATTCCCGGGACGGCGGCGGCTTGAAATTCCCCTCTGCCGAATTGTTCGTCAAGCATGTGGAATCACCGGGGAAAGTTCTGATTACTGAAGTTTCAGAGGAGGAAGGAATTCTGAGCAAGAAAAAGGGTGGCCTTAAACTGAAAATTAAGATTAAAAATCCTTCGCTTAGGAGGTTGATTAGTGGCGCCATAGCTGGGGCAGTATCCCGCACGACCGTGGCACCGTTGGAGACCATTAGGACTCATTTAATGGTGGGGAGTAGTGGCCATTCAACTGTTGAGGTCTTCAACGATATTATGAAGACTGATGGTTGGAAGGGATTGTTTAGGGGTAATCTCGTGAACGTGATTCGGGTTGCACCTAGTAAGGCCATAGAGGTAATAAACCTGGTGTATATTTCAAAATCTGCTGCTATTACATTCATTGCTTAATCTCAATTGATGGTTAATTTGGTCGTTTTTTAGGGATGTTCTACGTATTCTGCATTTAAAGACTTTTTGGCTATCTCGTCATAATCTTTGATGACATGTGCAGCCTTTTTATTTGATTTAGCTTTTTTTTCTTTTTTCTTTTTTTTGCCCGAAATTTGATTTAGCTATTGAATACTTGGTTCTTGCAGTTATTTTTTCTCATGGAATTGGTTTTGGATTTTTGGTGGGCCATTTTAAATTCATAAGGTAAAGAAACCTTTTTAGAGATCATTGAGGATATAAAATCATTTATGTTAAAAATTTGAATTTGAATTTTCATCTGTCTGATAAGATATTTGAGTAACTTGTAATGTTTGGCTACTGACATTTTTGAGGCATTATGAGGTTTCTACTTTCTAGCTGCATTTGAGACCAATTTTGTGGCCAAAATGTTCTTGTTATTTTTTCTTCCCATTAGGATTTCCAATCCCTGACCAGGCCAAATGAAAACGTGCTCCTAATATAACATCATTCTTTAAAATTGTCTGTTTATGTGCAGCTCTCTTCCAATGTAAGTTCCTCCTTCACTATATTCCAACAATCCGATTAGTTTATGCATAAGTTGAGTGAATCCCATGATCGCAGCGAATAGGAATGCCTCTTTCAACAAACTAGCTCGTCTTTCCATCGGACTACTGATATAAACAACTTGTCTTAATGTAATGATTTATAACTTCTAGTTAGTGTTTGTCAATGTTCCTCTGGGGTGGTGAGTGACAATTACCTGTATCTGTCAGTGGGAGAATTACTGTTTGTCTTAGATATCAGTAGGAGCTGTTATCTCCTGGACTTTTCTGGTCCCATGGCAATTCAGGGCTTCTTTTTGTCTTTCTATTTTATTGATACCCTTTCATATGAATATGATAGTGGTTTTCTATTTTTGAGGGACTTTGGCTGTTTTATAGATGCCAAAAATGTGGCTTTTATGTTAGGTAGTAGTTGTTTTGTTCTTTCAGGGGCTATTTACTCTTAGGCTAATCGTCCCCTCCCCCCCAACTCGACCCATATGATGCCTTTTCTTACTTTGATTTAACAATAGTGCCCCGAACACACACTGAAGACAAGCAGGAGCAGGTGTCCTCCTTTGTCTTTTTATTCTAAGTGCTTGTAGAAGTTTTGTTGCTAATTTATGCTTGGAATTGTGGAAGTAATTTGTTGACTTTTATGTTAGGTAGTAGTTGTTTTGTTCTTTCAGGGGCTATTTACTCTTAGGCTAATCGTCCCCTCCCCCCCCAACTCGACCCATATGATGCCTTTTCTTACTTTGATTTAACAATAGTGCCCCGAACACACACTGAAGACAAGCAGGAGCAGGTGTCCTCCTTTGTCTTTTTATTCTAAGTGCTTGTAGAAGTTTTGTTGCTAATTTATGCTTGGAATTGTGGAAGTAATTTGTTGACTTCCCAGACATTGATGAAATTCTTACATGTTTGTATTTTATCTTGTTTCTGCAGCTATTTGCTTATGACACAGTGAACAAAAACTTATCCCCAAAACCCGGGGAACAGCCCAAACTTCCTATTCCCGCATCATTAATTGCTGGTGCATGTGCTGGAGTTAGTTCGACGATTTGCACATATCCTCTTGAATTAGTCAAGACTCGACTGACTATCCAGGTAAGTTCTTTAAGCACAAAACAGATCATTATTTCATGTACTTTTGTTACATGTTTTAGCTTCCTTCCTAAACTTAAATTAAAAGGGGGCAAAGTCTTGATTAAGCTGAGGTGGCAATCTTGCAGAGAGGAGTTTATAAAGGTCTGCTTGATGCATTCATGAAAATAATTAAAGAAGAAGGCCCTGCAGAACTCTACAGGGGCCTTGCTCCCAGTCTAATAGGGGTAATTCCATATGCTGCCACCAATTACTTTGCATACGACACATTAAGGAAAGCATACCGAAAAGTTTTCAAGACTGAGAAGATTGGCAACATTGAAACCCTTTTGATCGGATCAGCGGCCGGGGCCATATCAAGCACTGCCACATTTCCTCTGGAGGTAGCTCGCAAGCACATGCAAGTGGGAGCTCTCAGTGGAAGGCAGGTTTACAAGAATGTTATTCATGCACTCGCTAGCATACTTGAACAGGAAGGAGTCCAAGGTTTATATAGGGGTTTGGGACCCAGCTGCATGAAGCTAGTGCCAGCCGCTGGAATCTCTTTTATGTGCTATGAAGCTTGCAAGAAGATACTGGTGGAGGAAGGGGATGAGGAATAATTGGGTAAGTGAGAGCCAAGGGCTGGAGATGCTTAATTTATTTTTCTTTTCTTCTGGCATATTCTGCCAATTTCTTTAGATTATTGGATTTTTTTTTCCCGGCAACACTTGAGAGAAGCAAACGAAGATTGAATAATTATGGTTTCGATGTTTTGTTATACTCTGTTGAGAGTGAGTTTTTGGAACTATTGTGGGCTAGCTCATTATGAAGGTCAACAAGTAGTGAAATTTTGCATCGATTATTGTTGTTTTTTTCCCCCATTGTCAGTGAAATTGTGAACATTTGAACAAAGGATCATCAGGTGATGTTGTCGACTCTTCTGGATTCGCAGTCTGAATAATGTCAGCGAGTAATTTTTCTTCCTGAGGAGCACGTGGCTTTTATTTTATTACTGCGAGAAAAATTGTGAACCAAGCCGTGCTTGTGTCAACGGAATAATAAAATAAGGGATTTCGTCAACCTTGTTTGCTCATCGATATCTCCGACATATCTATTACAAAATCTGTGAATCCAAGGCCGCTGTTATCGATTCTACCTCTGCTTCAAACTGAGACTTTGTTTAATCTTTTCAGACAGCCATGCACCACCTGTCGTATCCCTTACGGGAAGGCACCCCTCTTTTTTCAAGAGGATTTGTGACATATCAAGTTTTATTCGCTTTGCATTGAATTAAACCACATGCTCCACATGCTCCATCGTGGCCGGTCAATTCCTTTGAGTTTTCAAAGTTTCAACCTCTGCTCTCGAAACAGTGATCCTAAATTCTCATGCATCATTCTTGCGGACCTTTTGTCTCTTTAAGTGGCCAAGTTGCCTATTATTATCACTTCTTCAAGGGTTGTCTTTTTATTTCATTTAAAAAAAAAAAAAGACAACAAAAAGACGCAACTTCACCGTATGACAAGGATCCATTCTCCCAACAAATACCCAATAGCACCTTGTTTGCTTTCATTAATTTATTGGCATCAATAATTTCCTAATTTCTGATCATGTTAACAAAAATAATCACACACACGCAAATAATTAGTACAGCCCAAGCCAAAAGAAGTTGGCATAGATGGTAAGGGATTTGGTCAAGTTCCAAAGGGATGTGTGTTCGATCTCTGTTGCCGTCGCTGGGACTCCTTCGGTAGGCGATCTCGTAAGTCCCCATTAAGTGTTCAAAGAACCCGGGGCCGTGCCCTAGCCTTGGTAGGGGACTGATGTCGAACCCCTTCAAAACTTTTTTATGTCAAAAAAAAAAAATTAGTACAGCCCAACAAATAACTTCGTTAGAGACAACAAAGAGCATTAAGAGGGGAAATGCCAAAATGGGGCCTTCATGCTACAAATCCTTATTCACTTCCTCCAGCCCATTTCCAATGGACTTGATTAACTTCTATACACAAAAATTGCAACTTTTAGTCTCTGCAATCTGTTGGAATATTAAGATCCCACCGAATAAATTAATAATAACAGATAAATAATAAACTTCATTTTAAGAAAACTCGAAAATCACAACCCCTCTCTTGAATTATAAGGAGAGATAAATTTTTATCTCTCTTTTTAATTAAGAAAACTCCTTTTTTTGCTCGGAATTAAGAAAACTACTCAAAAAACTCACTCAAGAAGCATTTCACGGAAGAGATAAATATGATTTGGTATGGTTTGTATGGGAGGGGGGCGCTCTTTATAGCCTTCCCACCTCTTGCTTCTCTTACTTCCCACCGATGTGGGTTTGGCAGAATCGTCATCTCCAACTTAACTCAGCAGTCGATGCCACATTGATCACTGAAAGAAGCTTTTGTACTGTGAGAGGTGAAGGGATCGACCTAACCCAAAGCAAAGAGAAAATGGAAGCAAGAAGTATAAACCACACGATAACAATTGTAGGAGTACGATTTTGGCGACCCATGAGACCCTTCAAGAATGGATATAGATGTACAATGACCCATAAAGCAAAAAACAGCTTCCCAAACAGTGGACCCCATGATTGGTAGCCACCGTTAATGGCGTATGAGACACCAGCCACAATCCCCACTAGGTTCACAATAAGCATTGTTGTGGGAGGGATGAGAAGTGATGTCCATTTGAACAGATAAAGCTCTGCGAATTCACCATCATCATCTGATGCCTTTGACGTGAGAGTGAAGTTAGTGTTAATCCCAGCAAGAACTTTGAGAAGCCCTTGGAACACAGCAAAAAGATGAGCAGAAGTACCACCAAAAACCCAGAACAGTTCATTCCTCCACCAGTCTTCTATACTAACCCCACTCCACCTAAGTTCCAGAATTGAAGTATCAAAAATGGAGACAAACGGTAGAATGAACCACATGCAAGCAAAGTTGCTTATCTGCATATAGTCAAGCCAGAGGTTAATCAGATGTCCAAGATGATGGAAGGTTAGTACTGTATATCATACACAAATGAAATGTGATGACTGAAAAGAATTACTTACCTCAGGAATAATAAACTTGTATGTGAGAAGACAAAATGCAGGAAGAGTACAGTAAGCAAGCAGAGGAATTGAGGTAAGAGGGTAGAAAATAGTGTTGATATAAGCCATCCTCTGAAGAAGTTTTAGTCTTCTATTGTAGCCATACCATAAGGACAATGTCTGCTAAGAAAGATCTCAATGGATCCCAATGCCCGCCGAAGCACTTGATTGAGGCGCTCAGAAAGATTGAAAGGAGCTAAACCTTTAAATGCTGGATGGAGAGGCATGCAATAGATTGAAATCGAGCCACGAGCATGCATCTTAAAGCCGGTCAAGATGTCTTCAGTCACAGAACCATAGATCCATCCAATCTGGTGGGGATAGAAAAAAGGTTTAGTTAAATGTGTTAAACACTTGATAGTTGCAGTGAAGCATAGTGATTAACTGCTGAACTAATAACCTCTTTGCCCCATTCTGTCTTGTCTTCATAGCCACAGCAAATGACATGGATTGCTTCCTTTAGAAAAGTTGCAGGATTGGTTGAAGGAGGAAGACCACCCTGCTCCATGAAGGTGGCTGCAATGAAAACTGGGGACTGACCAAATCGCTTCTCTGGTATCTTTTGAGACATCAGAAGTGAACTCTCTTCATACCCTGCAAAAGAAGGACAATTTATCTATATTTTATAGGGGACCAAACATTCTGTCATCTTGTTGTTATCTTTCTGAAAATTCTGCATACAAGTTTGTCATCTTATTCTTACCTTCAACGGCCTCCTCCATGTCTTCAATATTAAAGATGGGAATGGTGGATTCAGTTCTTTCTGCAGGCTCCTTCTTGTCAACATACTTTTTATGGCCATCTTTTCCCTTCTTCCGAGAACCCCAACAACTCTTCACAATAATGTTCGGCTCCAAATCTTCCTCGGTTAAAAGCGGATCATAACCATATAGAGCTTGCCTGTTGAAACAACAACCATTTCCCACATAGACTGAGCCCTGGATACCATCTAGACCTTTCAAGTTGATCCGATAAATAACAAGGAGGGGGGGAAAAACTTATAGCCCAAGAAACTGAGAAGAAAGCATGGGGAAAGCAAATTTATTTCTTTTTTCTTATCAACTTCACAATAAATAAGGTGAGGCCTACATCAAAGAACACGATATTGCGATTGGCATATCAATCATGTAAGTCAATGCCATCAAATCTCTGTGGGAATTGTACATAACAAGTCTTCTTTCCAAGAACAGGATCCATCATGAAGCACATGGCCTCTTTAAGAGCTTTACTATTATTGAAGTTGTAGAATCTGTTAGAATACTGTGTTAGTTCCATAATTATAGGGATTAACTAATCCTAGAGATTATAGGAGAGTATTGTTAGGATATTAGTTTCTTTTCAAATTTCAAATTTCAAATCTAGATTTCTTGTCTATAAATGTAATCATTCTCCCATCTGAATAATATATCAATTATTCTCATCCAATATTCTTCATGGTATCAGAGGAGGTCGAAAAAGAAGAGAATTAATTGATCAGAGACGATTACCCACTGTAACGTCTTCAAACTCTGAGGCGTTGCCTACTGCAACATCATCAGAACTCGTCCAAACGTTACCGAGTCTCGTCCGACTCTGTAACATCAAAATCCAATTCAAAAACGTTGCCAAGTTGCCGTCGGTCTTGAACATCTCTGTCCCAGTCCCGTGCGACTCGGCCAACAGTCGAACTCCGACAGGTCCTTCTCAGCCTCGGTCCGACGCTGAGTACAGTTTCTGTTGCTGTTCCGCTGCAATCTCTGGTGACGTCCTCCCGCCAGAGCTCATCTGTCATTACTTTCAACCTCGTCCAACGTCGTCTCGTCCGACGCCGTTCTTCAGCTCGTCGGTCGTCAATCTCTTGGCTCCATCAAGTCTCGTCCGAGCCAATTTTTCTTGTTCGATGCTGCATCGACTTTTTGATTCAACAGCATTGTGTCTCTGCCCCTCGAAGTTTTGAAGTTACTGGTGAATATTGATTAATTTCCATCAGACTTCATTGACTACTGTTTTCATTGGGCTTCATCAGGCTTCTTTGAATCGCTGTTGGGCTTCATTCATCATTACTCATTAGGCCTCATCTTATTTCTTACTGTGTTTCATATACTTGGGGGGCGTTATTTGTCTCTTATTTTATCTGCCTCACTATTATATTGTTTGTATTGGTGGATTATTATTTTTACCACGGTCAATATGTCTACAAAGTCTGATGCCTCGTCCTCTGTGCCACGATCTGGGTCTAGTGACACCTCTACTGTGCTTATTGTTTCTGAAAAACTTACCAGTGACAATTATCGAGAATGGTCTCAATCCATGATTCTTGCTCTAGAAGGAAGGGACAAGCTTGAATACATTAATGGTGAAGCTGTAATGCCACAAAAATCAGAAACCCAGGCATTTCGAAAGTGGAAATCAGAAAATGCCTTGGTTTCCTCTTGGTTGATTAATGCTATGTCCTCCCCACTTAAGAAAAGTTTTATGTATCTTCCATCCGCTCGTGAAATTTGGGAGGCTCTTCGTGAGACTTATAGTCCTGTAGGGAATCGTTCCCGAATATTTGATGTTAAGAAAAAATTATGGCAGTTGAAACAGGACCACATGTCACTTGATGATTATTATCTGGAAAAATCAGCGCTGTGGCAAGAGTTTGATGCCCTACAAAATAAAACTCATCATTGTGGGGCTGATGCTAAAGCAGATCGCAAAGAGAAAGAAGAGGAAAGAGTCTACAAGTTGCTGGCTGGTCTTAATGACATTTATGATGATGTTCGGGCACGAATTCTCAGTCAAGAGCCCTTGCCTTCTGTGCGTGAAGTTTATACTACTCTGCATGATGAAGAGGATAGACGCAAATCAATGCTTCAGAATCAAAACAATGTCGCTACTACTCAAGTACCTTCTGAAGCCTCAGCACTTGCTGCTCGATCTATGGAATCAAAGGGACCTAAAGGACGGCCATTCTGTGACCACTGTAAGAAACCAGGGCACACTAAAGACACCTGCTGGGATCTTCATGGTAAGCCTGCTGATTGGCAGCCAAAGAAAGGCAAAGGAAGAGGAAGAGGTAATGTAGCTGAAGCCTCCAAAGAACCATCCCAAAATGATCAGCTAAGCAAGATCATGGAAATGTTAACTGCACTTCAGACTACAAAACAACCAACTGCCACAATCGTCAGGCGAGGTAATTTTTCCCAAGCCTTAGCTGTAATTAAAGATCGGTGTACAGGGAATTGCTGGATAATTGACTCAGGTGCCTCAGATCATATGACTGATAACAAAGCTCTTTTCTCATCCTACACACCTATCACCAATGGGGTGACTGTGCGGATTGCTGATGACTCTCAGTCTAAGGTGACCGGCATTGGTTCTATCAAAATCTCCACTACACTTACTCTACACTCTGTATTGCATGTTCCAAAATTGAAGTGTAATTTATTATCAGTAAGTCAATTAGCTAATGATGAACGATGTCAGGCTAACTTCTTTGCTACTTATTGTATTTTCCAGGATCTGCTGACGGGGATGACGATTGGGAGTGCTAAAGAGCTTGATGGTCTCTATTACCTTGATGAAAGCGACAGTAGAAGGATTAAATCTTGCAATAAAGTGTCTCTCCCTAGGAGTAGTGATTTGAAGTTATGGCACAAACATTTAGGTCATCCAAATTTCCATTACATGTCTAAGATGTTTCCATCTCTTGTTTCCAATAAAATTGTGTCTGATTTTCAATGTGATTCATGTGAAAAGGCTAAACATCATCGTGCTTCCTTTTCGAAGATTTCATACCATGCATCAAAACCTTTTTCCATAATTCACAGCGATTTATGGGGACCATCCCGCACACCAAACTGATCAAAATCCAAATGGTTCATCACTTTCATTGATGACCATACGCGTGTCAGCTGGGTTTACTTGTTGAAAGAAAAAACTGAGGTGTATCAAACCTTCCTACACTTTCATAGTATGATCCGAACCCAGTTCCAAACCCAAATCCAGATCCTACACACTGATAATGGAACCGAATACTTCAACCAACCCCTATCTACCCTCCTATATGAAAATGGCATTATTCACAAAAGTACTTGTCCCAATACACCCCAACAAAATGGCATTGCAGAACGAAAGAATCGTCATATTCTCGAAACTGCAAGAGCCATTATGTTTAGTAGTAATGTTCCTAAATATCATTGGGATGATACTATTCTTACCGCTACATTTCTCATCAACCGATTACCCAGCCAGCCACTATCTTACAAAACACCGCTTCAGCTCTTACACCAATACTATAACCTCCCATATCTTGAAAACACTCTACCACTCAGAGTGTTTGGCTGCACATCCTATGTTCACCTCCATCATGCCAACAAACTTGACCCTCGAGCCCTACGATGTGTCTTCCTTGGCTACTCTAATTCCCAAAAGGGATATAAGTGTTATGACCCAGTCTCCAAACGTTTCTTTGTCACCTGTGATGTCACCTTTCATGAAACTACCCCTTATTATTCCCTGTCTGCAATTCAGGGGGAGAGAGATGGTGAATTCTAGACACCAAACGATGATCAAACGATTACAATCTATACACCTCCACTTTATACACCTATCCCAATAGAACTGGATACCTTAAATAACCTTAATAATGTGCCAATTTCAGGGGGAGACACAAACAAGTGGGGTAAGACCTACGTACGCCGAGATAAAAAGGGTAATGAGTCACAAGCTATTAGCACTCGCCAGGGGTCAGAACCAGAGGCATGTCCAGGAGAAAAAGTGGTAACAAAGGGTTCTGACCTTGATCTTCCCATTGCAGTACGGAAAAATCCCAGATCATGCACTCGACATCCTATTGAGAAGTTTGTCTCTTATAAAACCCTTTCATCTAAATATAGGGCGTTTGTTTCTCACCTTGATAGTATAAGAGTACCAGACACTATTAATGAGGCTATGACTATACCTGAGTGGAGACAAGCTGTCCTGGAAGAAATGGAGGCCCTTAAAAGAAACGAGACATGGGAAATAGTAGATCTACCTCATGGAAAGAAACCTGTTGGATGCAAATGGGTATTCACCCCAAAGTATAGAGCAGATGGGACACTTGAAAAATACAAAGCTAGACTGGTGGCAAAAGGCTTCACTCAGATATATGGAGAAGATTACACTGAAACATTTGCTCCGGTAGCCAAGTTGAATACCATCAGAATTCTCTTATCAATTGCAGTAAATCTAGACTGGGATCTACACCAACTCGATGTTAAGAATGCCTTCCTAAATAGAGACCTCAAGGAAGAAGTGTACATGAAGTTACCTCCAGGGTTCCCAGGAAAAAAGGAAAAAAGGCTAATCAAGTCTGTAAGCTAAAAAGATCATTATATGGGTTGAAACAATCTCCACGTGCTTGGTTTGACAGATTCACTCGAGTTCTGAAGAGACATGGGTATACTCAAGGGCAGAGCGACCACACGTTGTTTGTTAAACATCACAAGGGTAAGATGGCTGTATTAGCCGTGTATGTTGATGATATAATTCTTACTAGAGATGATGAGGTAGGAATTAATCAAATCAAGGCAGCCCTAGCACGAGAATTTCAGATCAAGGATCTTGGAGAAATGAAATACTTTCTTGGGATGGAAGTAGCCCGATCCAAGAGAGGAATCTATATCTCCCAAAGGAAGTATGTACTAGACCTCCTAAAGGAGACAGGGATGACAGGTTGTAGACCCAGTGACACACCTATACAGGTTAATAAAGTAGATGAAGACACAGATGTCGGTAAAGCGGTGGACATAGGGAACTATCAATGAATGGTAGGCAAACTAATATATTTGTCTCATACCAGACCAGACATTGCATTTGCAGTAAGTGTTGTCAGCCAGCATTCGCATAACCCTAAACAAAAGCATTTGAATGAAGTCTACAGAATTCTTCGCTATTTGAAGGGATCTCCAGGACGTGGTTTGCTATTTAAGAAAACTGACAAACGGAATGTAGAGTTATTTACAGATGCTGATTGGGCAGGTGATCAAGATGACAGAAAATCAACATCTGGGTATTGCACTTATGTGTGGGGTAACTTGGTTACATGGAGAAGTAAAAAGCAGAGTGTAGTTGCAAGAAGTAGTGCTGAAGCTGAATACAGGGCTGTAGCACTGGGGATCTGTGAAGGCATATGGATAAAGCGTGTCCTGGAAGACTTAAGGAAATGCATAAACCTACCAATCAAGGTCTATTGCGATAATATAGCTGCAATTAACATTGCTCATAACCCGGTTCAACATGACAGAACCAAACATGTGGAGATAGACAAACATTTTATAAGGGAAAAGGTCGATGAGGGTATCATTGATCTAAGGTATATACCTTCAAAAGAACAAAATGCAGACATCCTCACCAAAGGATTGGCCAAGGACAGATTTGAGTATCTAATTGGCAAGTTGGACTTGATTAACATCTACCGTCCAACTTGAGGGGGAGTGTAGAATCTGTTAGAATACTGTGTTAGTTCCATAATTATAGGGATTAACTAATCCTAGAGATTATAGGAGAGTATTGTTAGGATATTAGTTTCTTTTCAAATTTCAAATTTTAAATCTAGATTTCTTGTCTATAAATGTAATCATTCTCCCATCTGAATAATATATTAATTATTCTCATCCAATATTCTTCAGAAGTAGTGGTCACAATCCACGTTCAAAAGATAAGTGCCATTGGTAAAGACAGCTGAAACTCGAATCTACATCACATAAGATAGTTCAAAGTCAGATATGGAAGCCTTATTCAAAACTAATTAATCTGGTCATAGAAAGGACAAACAACCAACTGGTTCTTGCCAGACATGAATATGGAAGCTTTATTCAAAACTAATTTATCAGGTAAAAATATAATTCAAATTAAGTAAGAAGGTTTTGCATAACAAACCAAAGCATTCATAAGTCCAGCTTTCTTGTGATGCTAGAAGCCCGGTCTCTTCTCACGAGAAACATAAACAAGTCTAGGTAGTTCATTTCCATCTTCATCAAGCCCTCCACTACGACCTAAGAACACCTATACAAAAAATGAAAGAATCATTAATTGAAAATATAAGAGAGAGGGCACAGGTCATGTGCAATTGATGATTCATAAATATCAATAAAACCTGTATCATTCCAGGATGATCCCTAGGATTATTTCCAGGCCAAGGAGTCCCATCCTGCATAGTCCAACCTTCTTCTGGCATCTTCTGATCTTTGGCTACAAGGGCATTAATACTTATTTTGAATTCTTCATATTCTCTCTGTCAAGTGTCAACCAAAATGTTCAATATTTAATTTTCTGTATCAGTTTACTTGAATTCAAGAATAGCATTCTGTATTCTCAAGGATAACCTTCATTGCTCGCCGTTCCTTCACAAAAGAAGGCTGAATCTTGTCCTTAAGGTAATCTATCTTCTGGCAAAAATAAAACTCAGGGGCTCTTGGTTCAATGTTGTGCTTTTTGCAAAATGAAACACACTTCTTTGCAAACTCAGCTGTTTCAGATAGAGCTTCAAAGGTCAACATCGCTGAACCATCATCTGATACATAGCAGGAAACCTTGTCTACAGGGTAATCAACTGAAAGTATTGACAAAACAGTGTTTGCAGTAACAAGAGGAGGTTCCTTGAGGGGATCCACTGTACTAACAAATATATCAACCGGAGCTAACTGCGACGGTTCTCCTTCGCGATCATATCTAAAAAAAAAAATCTCAGTAAGTTTCACCTTATAGTTAGACCAAAATGCAATGCACACAATAGACATGTAATGTTGCATCCTAACCTCAATGCCAGCCTGTCAATGTAAGTCTCACGATTAATGGGAGACCATTTAGGAAACTGATCCAAGAGCTAGGAAAAGGCAAACCAGATCTCACATATGACTGATGTCAGCCACAAGGGGTATGCATCTTTCACAGGGTGAGTTGACCGATATTGTAAGAAGAAGCCTAAAATAATGAGCCGGAGTATGATTACGACTCGATAAGGGGTCACATGAGAAGAAGGAATAGGCACCACCCGGCTCAAAGGCTGCCGAGCATCATCAACCCTGTGGTGAAGGTAAGGAAACAAAAACAATGTTACAAACTACAAAAGTATAATATGAAAGGTTCTTCCCTTTTTCTGTTAGTTGTGAATTTGAAATAAAAATAATTATACACTTTCAGCAGGTAAGTAAAGGTGTTAAAATGATTAATATGGCCATCAATAAACAAAATTTATAATACTAGGAAGAAGAAAGTATGATATGTATGAAAATAAAGATAATGAATTGAAATGCAATCCAAAGAAAATAGTTTAATATTTGTATAGTGGTAAGAATATCAAGTTAAGATATATTAATTAATTTTTATTATTGAGGATATCGTTTCAAATTTATTATAATTATATATAAATATTATATTTTAGGAATATATTTTTATGTTATTATGATTTGATTAGATTAGATTATAATAATTTTAGGGTTAGGGTTAATTTATTAATTTGCCGATACAAAGGTCTCTTTGTATTCTTTTTTATTTTTAAAGATCGATAATATTAATATTGTTAATTCTTGTGCTTCAATGTAATTCTTTAATCTCAATATATATAGAATAAATATGCAAAGATAAACAATATTTCCAAGTTTGATCATCTACTCATTAGACACCAATCCACATCAAACAGGTGGCTTACATTTGAAGTTCGTCTCCATTGGAACCAGTCCCTTCCATGTCTCCCTTCCCATCAGTGTATCTACTAGTCTTGCGCCATATTTTTCTCCTGCTTGAGCTTACATGTCTCAACCCTCTCTTTCCACTCAACATTTCCCAGGCCATAAGAGTTTAGATCTTTGGATGGGTCTATAATTGTTACTGGAACTGATATAATAAACATCATGATCAACTGAGAACCCACTGTAACCCAAAAAAAAGCATACTGATACAGATGCATAACTTCAAGTAAACTTCTTACCTGGATGCCTTGGATCAGCATAGGGTAGCGGGTGAAACTTTTCAGATGGACCCAAAGGATCTGATGAAGTTTGAACAGATTCGGTATCAGGTGTGGCACATGGAATCTCACCAGACATCTGTCCATATAATTACAAAAATTCATGGATAGTGCGGCAAGATGAAGAAGCAAATACCAGTAGACCCTTGTAGATAAACTGGCTTGTAACTTGTAAGGCTTAAAATGTCAAGAGGTTGAATGGTCTTGGCAAAATTCTAAAATAAGATCTGTAGGTAGCAATTAAAGTGAGGAGATATAAGTCATTCTGATACATTACCGGCTGAACATGGGTGAGAATGGGGATTGGTTGCTGAGAATCATGTCTAAAAGATGAAGAGAGTTCGACGTCTTCGTCCCACTGTTGTCTGGCCTTGTTATCGGCTTGGCCGAGCTTGAATTCATTCTCAAAAAAGATAGTCTTGCACTGGGGACAAGATTGGTTCCCTTCTTTTCGCTTGTATTCATAACAAGGACGACAAACAGAAGGCACACTCGTCGCAAGCACCAAAGGCGTCACCATTGGCTGTTAATCCGACAGTTTCTCCACATATTTGACAGATATGATCATTCATGTTCTTCAACGGTTTGTGCTGCAGGGTAGAGGCAGTTTACGAGTCAGATTATATCAAATCCTTATGAGAAACATAATGAAAATGACATGCCAATCTCACAGGAATTTTTTTATCCAAAAAAGAATCTTTTGCGGGACTAAAACTTCTTTAATTCAGTTCTATTCCAAGGGAGGAGAAGTTGAACTGATGTCAAGTTTGCTCACATAAATACGGGCTCAGTGGGCGGACAGATCAATCCGTAAACAAAATCAGAAAAGGAAACGAATAATGTAGTTATATCCAGAACATTAAACCTGATCACTACACACTCCCAATTACAGGGGGGCAACAAAAAAAAAAAAACAATTTTTCAGTGAACACCAACTCCCAAACAAAACAAGAGCATTGGTTCAGACAAGACTGAGATGAGAAGTTTCAAAATGGGTAAGTGGGAGCACTAACCCCACTAACGGAATC
This sequence comes from Acacia confusa, assembly GCA_037074495.1. Lineage (NCBI taxonomy): Eukaryota > Viridiplantae > Streptophyta > Magnoliopsida > Fabales > Fabaceae > Acacia > Acacia confusa. The sequence continues at coordinate 38,744,394 of CM073506.1, forward strand.
GTGCCAGATTTGGACCAGCTCATTTCTGTTGTAGGAGCCGGCCACCATTCCGGCGGAAGCTTCCATCTTTGGTCAGGTTTTGAGTGGTTTTTGCAGAGAAAGTGGAGATCAACGGAAAGTAGGATCGAAAGGTGGGTGATTTATGGAGATAATGAGGAGAGGGAAAGCGTTTTGAAGAATTAGCCCATTCGTTACGCCATCTCAAGTCACTTGTTTGCTTGCAGCGGAAGCTGAGCGCGCGTCCTGTGTTTTTTTCGCAATCCATTTTTTAATTACAACGGCTTACAACACACGTAGGATCTAACCTCCCATTAGTTAGTCAGGGTGTTCAGATCCCCCCATTGGCATTTTCTCATTGTTTCTCATTAACTAATCTGGGTCACATATTTGATATTAATTGTCCACATCAATGACTTTTCTCATGAAAATCAACGGTTTGAATTGGATGATGAGAGATGAGGAGAAAAGAAACTAACGAAAGAATCTTGTTCCGTTAGAGTCAGGAGTACACACTAGGTTCCAAACTCATTATTTTCGCTCCATTTTGCTTATGATATTTTATTACAATGTCAGCTATGCTTACCAATTGTGCCATTTTATTGTGCGAAGTGTATTTACTGTATTTAGGCCACTTGGCTCTTACTTTGTAACAAGAAGAGCCAGTTTAGCCTTGGTTTTGTTTCTTATTAATTAAAAACAACATTATGATTTGTCAGGGAAAGAATGTCTTTAATTTAATCATTTGCAATGATATGCTTATATGTCAATCAATTTATTAAATATAGGTTAAGTAGCAAATCCATTTTAGAAGTATAAGCCCAAGCAATATTACGTGAAAGTTTTTTCTTATCTTAAAGTTGGCTTGGAAGTTTTAAAATATAGTAATTTTGTTCTATTTCATTAAAAAACTAATGATGATTGTAAAAAAAAAATGACGTTGGCTATTAACTTTGTAACAGAAATGGGCAACATTATTATGTTTTAAAACTTCCCATGCAATATTGAGATAAGAAAAACTTTTAGGATAATATTGCTTCTCAGCGAAAACTTCTAGAGCAAATTAGTTACTTAACCCCGAATGAAATACTGTTTTATGAAAAAATTAACTTATAAAGCATTTTATTTCTGGGAATTTAAGTCAATAAGATGAATTGAAAGTAAAAAATAATAAATTTAAGGTTTAAAAACACTTATGAGAAACCTACAGCTGACGGTATGCCAGGATCCCAATCTCCATTCTCGGCGGGTGTTGTGGGGAACAGTTCCCATGGAAACATGCCCTCAGATCATCATCGGCATTGCGATTTACAAGTTTACCCTAATTTTCTTAGTGTTTCATTCTTTAATTGGTTCTGACTTAATTGACTTTACCACAAATATGAAGTGTCCCAATTTATTTATGTTCCTGCTAATTCATTTTTTTTTCAAGTATAGATAATCTGTGAAGTGGCCCTATCAAAAAAGACTATTGTGACTTCACCACTAACTTAACAGCTTACATCTTTTGATTTGTGCCACATTAAAAAATCTATCCTTTCATCAATGACGCTTGTACGTCACTCAACTCTAATTTGAAACATAACACTCCAAAATCAAAATCATACTATGCCATTATCTCAGCTTCTTATGATATCATGTTATGCACTATCATTATCAATACTCAAATTCTCCAATTGTAAACACACCTTGTGAATATTAAAACTCTATAAAAATATTATTAACCACTGCAGAATGAAGACAGAGATAGGGGCATGTCTACAAATTCATCTCCAGTCTCTAATCCCCACTTCAAAGAAAAAGTTGAATTTTTTTAGCATGTTTGGTATGGCTTATACAAGCCCAAATCATACGTTTGAAGGGGTAATTGGGCTTTTAGCTTTTACAATAGGTCTGTTCGGAGTGCAGCATTAGGAGTTTTTTCTGCGACAACTTTGAAAAAAAGTCAATTAATGTAGCCAGCTGATTTTGGGTATATTTAGGTTGAACTTAAATTCACTGAACTTAAAACTTAAAAAGTCCGTTAAGTAAAAGGCTCTACCAAAGAGTTTTTTTCTAAAAAACTTTCAATTTTTTAACATGGGTCCCACCACTTCTATCACCATCAACCCAAAATTAAATCATTATCTATAACCTGACTTTTTTTCTACTAAGATTTTTTAAAGCCAGATAACTTTTAAGCTATCACCCCTACCGCCAACCCAAACTGATTCAATATGTTTGGTTCAAATTTTTCCCAATTAAGCTTATAAGTTATAAGCGACTCATCCAATGAGCTCCAATTAGCAGCTTATCACAGTCAAAAAGTGACTTTTACACGGGTTGGTGGGAGCATCACTTGGGAACCTTCACCGTTGATCGGAGACCACCATCCTCTCATTACATCAACTGCATCTTCTATTTTTCCTCCACTACCCACATCACCGGAAATAACATCTTCCCCATCACTCTATCTATTTCCACCTCTCCATCATTGCCTTATATCTTCTTCCTCTCCATCATAAATCCTAATTTCTTTGATTTCTTACTTAAGACCGACAACGTCTGACTCTCATTCTCCATTGATTCAGTCCTTCAATTACCATTGGATTCAGCGTCTTGATAAGGCTATGGTTAAAATTAATTTCATGAGTGGCTAATTCTATTTAGTGTTAGTGGTAGTAAAAGTGGTTACAACTTCAATGTGTTACAAAGGCGAGTTCATTAGTTTTCCATGAGCTCATTTCATGTATTATGTTCTGTTAGATTAATTTTGTATAGGTATATGTTTGTTAGCCTTAGACAAGTGATTATTTCTCCATGATGGATTATATTGCTCTTGTGTTGAATTTTGTATTAAATATATTTTCTTATGTTTTGATGAGATTATGCCTTATATGTGAATACTATGCTGTGTTTTGAATTGATTCATATTAAGTATCATGATTTTTCTAATTTAAAATTTTTGACTTTTTTATAATTTTGATTTTAATTTTTCTCTTATAATTATCATAAAAGTAATTTATGTTATGATCAATTCAAACAAAATTTAATTTTAAAAAACCTACTAAAATAATACCATCAATCAAAACATAAATTATATTACATGGATTTGATTTTTATCCAAACTTAAGTTTACATAAGTGAAATGGTAAATAAATCATTTTCCCTGCACTTGTCGCAGACACAGTATATCTGCATATCTCAGTCTATCTTCGATATTTATCTGGCCACGCGGCCAATAATGCAGAAAATGGAGCTTCGTAGTCATTTCAACAATGATAGCTCAGTGTTCCAAGTCACAAGTTTCCTTCCCACCTCTTTACTTTTCTATGTTGTGTCTTGCATCTCATAAAGTTCCTTCATTTGCACCGCCACTGCCTCCTCTTCTGCTTGCAGTGGTGTTCTTCAGTATCTGCACAATGAAACCACATGAATATTCCATTTCAGAGCACAGATCAATAATTAACAGTTACTAGATGTTGGTGTAATATCAGAAAGGGATTTAGTGCTTGATTTGAATAAAGTAGACAAAGTCGACATACATGTCTTAGCATTTGATTCTCGTTCTGTAAAGTGGATAATCTCTCTTCTAGTTCCGTATTCTTCTTCTCCAAGTCTTTTACCCCTGTTTCCAAATCATTCAGGTATGCCTTCTTCTTCTCTCTTGCTTGCTGAGCCGAAACTCTGTTCCTCAGCAACCTTCTCCATTTTCACACCCAATCCAATAATTGAGATTGCAAATTCATCCAACTGAATCCACGCAACAGGTCAAAGTAATGAGATTACGTACCTCTTGAGGCGCTTGGTTTCTTTGTCGGCAGCGTTTCTGCCTCTCTTCCTCTGATTCTCTCCTCTCCCCTCAACCACTCCTCCAGAGGTTTCCGGTCGGGAAACTGACGTTCCGGCGGATTCACCGCCCAACTCCGGTACCTTTCTGATCTCCTCATCGCTCTCTGGTCCTGTAATACCGTAAATTCGGGGGCACTTAAGATTTTATGTGAAAGATAGATTTCCCAGGGAACAGAGAGATGCAGGGACGAAAAATTCGACATGAAATCAAATTCCAAAAGTAGTATAATTAGTTTCAACAGAACTCCGAACACTGCCAACAATAGCCTCTGAACCATTATTATAAACTTGTGAGAAATCTAATAAAAGACATTGCGCAAAGAATCTGACCTTCTTTAACATCGAGGTGGAGCGCAGAACTGGATGATTTTTCACTGCTAGAAGGCAGAGAGTTTGTGGTGGTCTGATCCGTCTCCTGCATTTCGGTCAACAAAATAGAAACATGTCAGCAAAAACTGTATATTATTTGAGACAGAGAAAAGGAGAATAGATCCAAGGGTGAGCAAAGGAGGAGCGTGGGAGAATGTGAGCCATGAGGGAGAAACATGATCGAAGGCTGGTAATAAGGAATGGTTTGGATTAGATTGGTTTTAGAAGGAAGGAATGGTAATTGAGATTGGGACGAGGGAACAATATGAATCGGGACCAGCACCTTGACAACGATGTCAGCCTAACATATCTCTTATATTTCTTTTTTTAGTTTCCTCGATTATTCATTGGTCTATGTAGAAAGCATGGGAATGATTTGAAGAGCTTCTCAGACTTTAGCAAACTAACTTGAGCTTCTTTTGTTGACATTAATCTGCACGACCTTCCGTTTTTGAAATAGCATGGCCAAATAATAGAGAAGCCATGTTTTTTGTTTGATTGCATTTTATTTTGTTGGGGGAGGGAATGCCTAATATGGAAACAAGAGGGGGGCAGCTTCTCATGAAAATTTTGTATAGGATTTTTTTAGTTATTTGATATATAAATTTCAGTAAAGAAGTTGAACTCACTCATTATTTAAGAACATGACGAAATCTTTCTTTCTCTTAGATGATATCAATATTGAGCATGCGCGAGTCGTCTATTATCCTTAAACGTTTACCTAGGCACCAATGTCTCCTCCAGTGCCTTAACCTACTTCATGATCGAACTCACTCCCTTTAGTGAGAGTGTCTGATCTGTTTACTAGTTTAACCTAAAGATGAAGATGAGGTGTATATTTTGCATTAGATTAGAGACACATCTCTTTCTCAAAATTCCTCCAACATGTCCATCTCCCACTTCAATCCTTGGGCCCATATCACTGGCCCAATACAAGTTGCCTTCATATTGATGATCTCCCAACCACCAATTGAAACCAAACAACAGAAAAATCAAATGAACTTCCTTCCCCATCCATGGATCACCTTTCCCACAGCTCAATCTTCACCTTCTAAAACCATCCATCCCCTTCAAACAGAAATTGGACATTGTGCTTGATGGGACTTGTTAGATTCTTTTTTAGTAGAAAAATGAATCCCATTAACTCAGTCTGAGAAGATACAATTGTACAAAAACACTGAGACAATCTACTTTCATCATATTTCATCTTCACAAGTCATTATACAGATGGTGAGTGATCAAATAAACAATTATTACCTCAAGAGGATGAGAAAATTTAGCTAAATTATTAGCATCGCTAACACCTACCACCTGCCATTCCCGACGCAGAAGAGCTCTAGCTTCATCAACTATAACCTTAAATGAGTGAGAAACATCATATCCCCTATTAAAGATATTATATGCTTGTATAGAATCAGAAATGGGATATATTCTCTTTAAACCTCTAGCCCAGCATAAGTATATCCCATAAATGATCCCCAATAAGTATGCAATGGGAGGAGGAATAGATCTAGTAAGTTTGCAGTTAAATCCACCCAGCCATCGTTCATCTCTCCCTTGTATAAGTCCTCCACATCCACTTCGTGCATTAGCCATCACTAAAATGGTCGCTTCAAGTTGAACAAAACCTTCTGATACCATTCTAAGGCAAATTATGTTGTATATAACTCATAAGTAATACAACTTTCTAAAATTTTTATTAAACTTATACTTCCTCCCTTTTATTTTATAAAATATAAATAACCAAATAATGCATATTAAAAAGGTTGTTCAAACACATGAGCCCAGGTTAGCCGTGGGAGAAGTGACTTATTTTCTATATGGTTTTTTCAAAAGTAAGATAGGAAAAAAGTTAGATTATAAATATGATTTGTGTTTAGATTGACTATGACAGAAGTGATTTTTTTTTTTTTTTGAAATAGAGAAGTGTTTTGATTATTATTTGAAAAGTTACTTAGGATGAAAAATAATTGAAAATGACATTAATTTTATTGAATACCACACACACACACATAAGTTGTATATATTATGATAATTGAAGATAAAAATTTAAATATAAATTTGGAAAAAAATTTGAATTATTAATTTAATAAATTAATAAACAATAAAATCCTTAATTAAATATATTAAATAGATAAAATTGTATATAAAATTTAGCCATTTTAAAATACATAATTTGATCAAATAATATTATATAAGTAACTAGATCACAAGTCCCCTATAATTTGGTTTTTAATTGAGTCACAAATCTCAATCATAAACTCACACCATCAATTTAGGAAAGGAGTGGGGACCATTAATTGATAGGAGCCTAGAATTTGGCAATGCGGAAGCAAAGCTTAGTGCCATGTGCTTCTGGTGGGTTGGGCTTTTTTTTCTAGAAGCTCAATGGACAAAAAGATACTCAAAACATTACCCTCTGGTTTTTTTTCCTACTACATTCTCCACTAGCCCCTTTTTTTTCCACAATGCTCTCTCACCACTTCACGGTCGCTTTTCCAAACATGCGCATTAAAGATACTCCCTCCGGTCCTAATTATAAGACATATTTAACCGATTTTAGAGAAATTAAGGAAATGAGTTAAATTAGTTAATTTTACTCATTTGTCTAAAATGTCATTATGTAAATTTTAAATGACATTAATAAAAGTAAATTTACTACACTTACAACATATATATCTCTCCGACATAAAATTTTCTTATTGAAATAATGGTCTTATGATATATACATATATGCATGTGTATGTATACATACACACACACACACACACACACATATGTAAGTATTTATTTATATATGCATATATCTACACACACAGACCCCCTCCCCCCCCTCCCCGCACATATACACAAATGCACACATATTTGTTTTATATGTATGTATATTTGTGTGTGTGTGTACATATAGATATATGTGTCTGTGTTTACACACACACACACATATATAGGGTAAAGGTGCAATTTTACACATCATCTTTATCTCGAGGAGCGCCCAGCATCATAACCTTTTTTTGGAAGTAAAAATACACATAACGTTACGTTTTGGGAGCGTACAGCACCACGGGCTATTAGTCAACCGACGTTGACTGTTAAGTCTGACTAAAATGAACAGTAAGTCCGCTAAAATTATCATTTTGCCCCTAGTTTTAAATAATTTTTTTTTTAAAAAACACTCAAATAACTCCTCCCCGCCGGTGGGCCCCACCACTGGCCACACCGTCGCCGTTGGCTGCCCTCCCCCCACCGCCGACGACCTCCTCCTACGGCTTTTTTTAATTTTTTTTTTTAAAGTAAAATAACCCCTCCCTCGCCGATGGGCCCTACCAACGGACACACCGCCGCTGGCGACTGGCAACCACCTCCGGCGACATTCTCTGGCCGTTTTTTTTAAAATAATTTTTTTAGAAAAACAAAAAATAAAATACACTGTTGTCGCTGATTGGATCGACCGCCGGCAACCACCTTTGAACTGCGGCGGCCTCTGGCCGGTGGTGGCCAACGATCGCCGGCGGTGTTGTGGCGGTGGTGGGCCCCACTGGCGGGGAGGGGTTATTTTAGTTTTTTGTTTTTAAAAAAAATTTTAAAAAAAAAGCCGTTGGAGGTAGCCGCCAGTTGCCGGTGGTGAGGGGAGGGCGGTCGGCGGTGGCGTGTGTGTGTTTGCTCCCAAAAAAAAGTTATGGTGCTAAACGCTCTTCGAGGTAAAGGTGATGTGTAAAATTGCACATTTACCCTATATATATGTGTGTGTGTGTGTGTGGTTTATCGTTTGTCATGTCACTGAATATAAGCTTTTGTCCAGTGAAGACAAAATTACGTTGTTTTATCATTAAAAAAAATTACGAAATAATTTGAAAACAAATTTTTCCCTCCGCCTCCCAGTAAATCAAAAAAATTGCAGAATAACTTCTCAATTAACAAAAAAATCGGAACTAATAAAATGAAATCAATCAAATGAATAAAATCAAATCAACCTAAACTAAAAACTAGACTAATAAAATCAATCTAAACTAATAAAATAAAACTAATACTAAACTAATAAAATGAAATCAATCTAAACTAATAAAATCAAATTAATCTAAACTAATAAAATTTGGGCAAAAAAAAAATCTAAACTAATAAAATCAAATCAATCTAAATCGTAGAATAATTTTTCAGTGAACAAAAACATCGGAATATAAACTGCTGTCACAATTCTAGGATTGCTAATTTATTAATAATATTTTTTTAATAAATGAAAGAATTATAATTAATTAATTAATTAATAATTACTAATTAACTAAACTAATATTTTTCAAATTATGTAATTATTAATTTAAAAAATAAACTGAAAAAAAAAAATTCTTCCCATTATTCATTGGAAAGTTAGTCTGCGACTTTTTCGATTTTTTAGTCCGATTTTTTTTAATTTATTAGTTCCGATTTTTTTGTTCATTAAGAAGTTGGTCTGCCAGACAATAAATTAGTAATTGAGTTTATTAGAAGACAATAAATTAGTGAAGACAATAAATTCTTCCCTTTACAATAAACTAATATTTATCACTTTCCAATAATTATTAATTTATTAGTTTCGACTTTTTTGTTCATTGAGAAGTTATTCTACGACTTTTTCAATTTAATGGGAGGTGGAGGGAAAAATTTGTTTTCAAAGTATTTTGTAATTTTTTTTAATGATAAAACAACGTAGTTTTGTCTTCACTGGACAAAAGCTTATATCCAGTTATATAACAAACGATAAACCCATATATATATAGTGTGTACATGTATATACATATATAACTATACATATCTTTGTGTGTGTGTGTGTGTTTACAAATTAACATTAGTTGATCGATAAACAAATTAAAATCCAATAATTTAAAAGTTTTACTAACTATAAGAGGCTTCACACCCACATGTATATACTCACAAAAAATCAAACACACTTGAATAAATAAAATAGATGTATTCTAGGAAGAAATTGGTAAAAATTAAAATTTTGTCCTATAATTAGGACCAAAGCCAACTTCTAAATATTATCTTATTATTAGCACCGAAGGGAGTAACAAATATGAAAAAAAAATTATTTCCAAACACACCCTTATTTTTAGAGACTAAGTGAGCAAATAGTTAATTAATAGATGGATTACCTGTGCGATGCATAGGCCCTTTCATTAGAAAGAGGAATGTAAATGGTTTTTAAATTTGGAAAATAATTTTAATTAGTCATTACTAAAAGTTTTAAAATATGAAAGTTAAAGATATGTGGCCCAAGTTAATAAAAGCTAAATACATTATTTTATGAGCACCCGTAATTCATATCGGAGATGAAATAAACAAGCTCAAGTTTAAAAGTGCTAGACATTCTAAATGGATTATATGTTGTTTCTCCTTTTTAAAATCATGTAGTAGTATAAAGAAAGGTGTTTAGACGTTTAAAAAAATATATATGAAACGTATTTTTTTAATTTTAACATTATGGTGTTGATTGAGCATTCAATGTCACTAATTGGTTCGAAATTTACCCATAATTGTTGTATATATGCACAACAAATATTTTTCCCTCAAACTGCAATAAGTTTATTACTATTTTTTCTTTCTCTCCCTTTTGACGTATGATTAAGTGATTTTTCTGGGAATGATTATAATATAAGATATATGTACTAAATTAAGCCAATCATAACCATGTTAATGAAGAACGAATTTTGGACATGAATGGGTTATTACAGAAATAACGGGAGCAAGGTAACAGTTTTAAAAACCATGTTAAAAGATTTATTCCGAAATTGCAATTAATTATCTAAAAGAAACTTGAAAAACAATTAATTAATTGAATATGTGAAATTGTGCAAAGAATGGAGGCCTTGCATGCTCGTAGATGAACATTAAATTTATTTAGTCCTTGATAAGACCGTGTGTCACTCTTCAATCACGAAAAAGACAGCATACGAGACTGAAGCAGTGCGAATGTATTCTATGCTATTTATTTTAAATTTTCCTTCTAGTGTTTTATTGTGTAAAGAAATTTAACAATTAATTTTTTTGTATATAAAAGATAATCCAATTATAGAGAATAGTTTTTGAATTTAACAATATCCCATGCAATGAAAAAATTGATATTGCAAAAATATCAGCATAGATTTACAAAAATCTCTGTTCCAATCTATTTTCTACAATAGAAATTTCCGCACAATATAAGATATTAAGATTATGATTTTATTGTTAAAGCAATTTCTCTCTTGGTCTATCTCCCTACTAATAAAATAACATGTACAGATGTACTCCCAATCTAATACAGTAATAGCAAAAGTTGATAATAGCGTATCTAATTTTTATTTATCTTAAAGACTCATCTTGGGCAAATGGTCAAAACTTCGCAATGTTTTGGGCACTAACTTGAAAGCCACAACATAAAGTAACTTTTCACGATCAAAGTCATAAACAATGTTTTAAACTTGAACCGGCTACTAATCGATTGGGATATTAGATTGAGGATTAGTGGGTTTTAACCAAAGTCAAGCCAAAGTTAAGTCAAGATCAAATCAATGAGTAATTGAAAATTTTAGGGTAAATAATATGAAATTCTAAAGATTCTTTTTTTTTTTTAAAAAAAAAAAAAAGGTGCACACACACATGTGCATACATAAGGTTGTCAAATTTGCGAGTTTAAGCAAATTCGAGACACTGACGTAAACTCGAATCGTAAATTCGTAAGAATTTACTTTTATTATTAAATAGGTATAACTAGTGTATAATTAAATAATTAAAATATGAAATTGACAACAATTTGATTTAAATATATTTGAAATCCAAATAATTAAAATTAAATCCATAAACATTCATCATTTATCATTTTTAACAAAGAAATTTCTATAAAACTTATATATAAAACCAATTTAGCTTTGATCGAATAAAAAAAGTTAACACGAATTTAATAATAAGTTAATACGGTTTCGTAAACTAGAAATGTAAAGACGTTAAAATTGATGTATAAACTCGTGAGTTTAATCGAATTTACAACTATCATAAGTTTACTAGCAACTCGACCTGTTTTTGTGAGCTATAAACGAAAAAATGGTAAATTAGAGGAGTCAACTTGTGAGTTTGACAACAATATTGAACCGGGTTGTTTTCGGACTGGACCGATTTACTGATTGATTTGCTAGTTTCCATTTTGTTTCAGTTTGGGCGATTAGATTCAGACTTCTGAACATTTTTGAGCATGTTTGAGATGACTTTTGAACCTCCCAAATGTGCTTATGAGAGGGCCAATTGAGCTTTTAGAAGATTTTGGCTTTAATATATTTGGAAAGGCTTTGAACCAATTGGGATTATAAGGGCAAAATAACTTTTTCCCATAAGCCACAATTTGTAGCTTATCAAGGTGGATGCTTTAAGCTTTTACCTATTAGAGAAAGAGAGAGATATGGAAAATAGGGCTAAAGAAAGAGAGAGGAAAAAGGAAGGGTGCCCTATGAGAGAGAGACAGAAATAAGGAAAGGGGAAGGATGGTGTTTTGTGGGGCGACGGTATTTATATGTATAACTAATTTATACTTTTTAGTCTGAAATATAAGATATAATTGACTTTTAGAGATCTTAAGAAACCTAATTAAATTACTCTAAAATATTTTATGTCTCATTTTTTTCAAACTATTTTATCCAACTTATAAATTGATACAAGATCCAATAGTACAGTATATATAATATGATTAAGTAATTTATTTAATTTACTTAATTTATCAAAAAAGTCAATTTTATCTTATATTTAGAAACATAGTGAGTATGTATTACTAATCTGAACAGATTGACAAAGCTAAATAAAGTATTTTCCATCTAAAATTGCAAATCCAATTTATACTACGCCATCTTCAACCCAAATGAATCATATGGATGACACAATTAGTTATTAAAATTGTATAGGACATGCTGTCTAATTAGTTATATAAATTATTTGATCAAATTATATATTTTAGCATTGCCAAATTTTTCAAGTTAACTTTTTTCGCTATTCAGTAATTTTAAATTCAATCTTTTTTTCCTTATAATTATCACAAAAGTCACTTATGTTATCATCATTCTAAGCAAGTTTCAATTTTAGAAAAATTATTTATATTATCATCAATCTAAATATAAATCATATTATATAATTTGACTTTTATCCATTCTCAAATTTTCATAAATCAGATTGCAAGTAAATCATTTTTTTCACTGCTATCTCAAGCACACATGTTAAATTTAAAATTTAAAAGTCATTACAAACTTCAAACCGAAGGCATTGAATGCAACGATATTTTTTAGGGAGAGGAACAATAAAATCAAACATACCATTATAAATGAAGAAAGTGATGATGTGGACGGTACACTTAGGACCAATCACCATGAAGCTAGAATAGTATATATTGATTGATGAAACAAAACTACCTAATTACTAATGGAGACAAAAATTAAAAAAATAATCCTAAAAATTCTAGACAGGCTGCTAGCATCTTTCATAAATAGAAACAGGTAATCCATACAAAAAATTTCATTATATACATGCTTCAAACAGCTTAGGTAACATCAGGTCAAAAAAAAAAAAAAAAAACAGCTCAGGCAACAGACCGCTGGTATGGAACACGATCTTCGGGAACACCATCCTCTGCACGTCGATCTTCAAACCATTTAACAACTCTCTTCCGGGGAAGGTTGGTCACATTCACAATGCTACTGATCATTGTATTCTGCATAGGAATTCAATGCAGTCATATATATGAATACTAAATCAACTGGCTCTTACCTAAGGGCTTGTTTGGCATGATGGAAGGTGGGGATTTTTTTGAGTTGGATTAAAAAAAAAAAATGAGGGACGTGGGTTAAAAATGTTTGATTATTTTATCTTATATCTTCTTTGGATTAAAATTTTATAACCCCACTTTTTTCAATTTTCTTACATCCAACTTATACATATGACAATTAGTATTTGGCTTGTTTTAGACTAAATTTTGACCAAATTGCCCATAAAAATTTTTCAATATTCCATAACTACACTCTTTTTCCATCGCCTGATCATCGCCCAATCAAAACCGCCGTCCCTCCTCAACACTCCCCCTGAACGCTTATCTTCTGGCTGCGCCATCCGACTCAACTGCACCCTTCTGGCAGAATCACCATCAGAGATTACCCCGTGTATTCCATTAACTCCGACACCATAATCGTCAACGTCAAGTCACAATGCAACCGTCCGTTTTGCACCTTCCATCAGCTCTTCGGCTGTACTTACGCGCCCACGTCGTTAAACGCCATCCTTTTGCAGAATTACAGAGAAACAGTCTCCCCCTGCGTCATACCGGTGACCATGGTGCAGACTCACTTTGAGTCGGAAAACTGCAGCTTTGGCGGCGATAAAGTGATCTGATATTACGAAAACTCTACTGTTGATTTTATGAATCTCCAGAATTTAACGAACAAACATTGTCGGTACCTTATGTCGTCGATAGAGGCTGAGGAATTAAGCAACAGTTCCAATATCAGTGCGGCGACAGTGAGGTTATTGGAGGTTGAGACAATTGAGCTCGAGTGGTGCTGGAAGGAGAGTGCCAATTTTCCATACACGCCAACTGTACGAGACTAAAATCTCCGGTTGCCCATGGAAATTTGCTGAGAGGGTGACTATAGAATATTGAAAAAATTTTATGGGCAATTTCGTCAGAACAATATAAAAATTTTTGCTCCCCTCTAACCAAACACACCCTTGAGGGGGAAGAGTGAAATTATTCTGTCGACCATCAACGATCATGATTATACCATATTATCATATTATTCAAGGCTCTATGAAATAAATTTGATAATATAAACTAAGGCCTGATAAGATCAGCATGCATGTGTTGGATGTTTCTGCACGCTCTTTTATCTTGCAATTAGTGTTACCGATGCATAAGAAACTTTTACTCACAGTGGGCCGCTTTGTTCTCCTATAAATTCTTTCCAGAGTGTCAACGTGTGACCTTTTCAATCTCTTCTCAGAAGACCATCTACGTTGCATAACATCGACAGGTACACTAGACTTTGACCCAGGCTCTTCATGATCTGGGCGTATTTCTTCAAGAGCAGCCTCAGACGGTTTAGCTTCAGATTCTACTCCTCCAGCCGTCGGCTCATCAGGTAATGACAGGCTCATCATTAAAAGATTTGGAGGAGGTTCACGAAGCAACTCAAGAACAATAGCCCTATCAAGAGAAAGCTCGGCAGCTAGACTTTTGATCTGTAAAATGAGATTAATTTTGAGAACAGAGTGCAGAAGGTTAATATTAGCACACCGTGTCATAAGGCATGCATGTTAAGTAAACATATCGATATGGAGGTTTTCCTTCCTGTTAGTATTACCTCTGGTCTTTAATATAGGACTTAATTTGGGAGTAGATCTTGATACTAAATGTAAAACCTATTTTTTATATTTGTCAATCTTTTCCTAATTTACCCATATTAGTGCTCTCTCAACAATAATCAAGTAAAAGAGGGGTGAAGGGAATTAAGGAAGACAAGTAGAATGTTTTAGGAAAAAACATTCTACTTGTCTAATCTAATCAAATTAGATAAATAGATCTTATATTTAGAACCGGAGGAGGGAGTATGCCTTTTGAAATGATAATTAACACCTTCAAATTCACAACCCAGTAAGGCAAAATATCCCTGAATTAATTAAAGATCCTACTCAATCACTGTACTTGAATTAGCTCTAATCATAATTCCGGGGCAAGCTGAAGACATTAGACAGGGACCCAATTAAGTGGCTACATTTATTCTTTTTCATCTAATCAATAGAATTTTACCACTCTTGCTCCTGCTGTAAGAATCCTTTTGTTTATAAGTTACAATGGAAAGGAACACTTAAAAGGGGGGAAAGTCAGGAAGATGATTCATAATATTTACCAACAATAAGAGGGATAAGTGGCTTAAAGAAATGGCTGCCATATTTCCAGACAAGTTTCAGTTTCACAAAGTTTCTAAACACAATGATTATAGGCACTTTAAGCTGGACAGAAATCAGGATCACCCAACTATTGGAATTTGGAAGTAAGACAAATCAAGATGATCCCAAAATTCTTCCAGTTATTCAATCAGTGCAAGGCAAAATATAATTGGAACATTGAAAAAGAACACAACTGAGACAATAAAATGTGCAACAGATCTCTCCAAGGCTTTAACAATCATCAACAAAATCAAGCTAAGAACTCATAAATTAAATAAACAAGACACTTACACTAGTTTTGCGACGACCAGCTTTTAGAGCTTTAGCTAATTTCAGTAGTTGCCAGCTTCGAAGGTTCACTCGCCTACCATCTCCTTCATAATCATCATCATCATCATCATTATCTTCTTCTTCTTCTTCTTCATTATTAGCATCACCATCAATTTTGGTGACACTTGAGGCTGAGTTAAACATTTCTTCATCATCATCACCCAGCGCATCCACTAACTCCTGTTCTAACTTGACAAGGTCCTCCTCAGTAATTTCATCATCACTATCATTGAAGGACATATCATCATTTTTTAGATCTTCTTCCAGTTGCTTGAAAAGAAGCTCAAAAGCGTCCTCTTCCTCATCCTCCACTATAACATGGTTCTGAGACAAATTTTGCTGAAAAACAGATTGATAATGTAAATAAACTTACTTGTTCTTTTCTTTTCCGGTTGCAACTATCATTGAATGATAAATTTAGTTCATTAAGCATTAGTAATGTTCAATGAATACCTCAAATCCACCAAGGCAGGCACATCATAACAACTCAAAATATTGACTCAATTCCAAGACAAAGATGCAATAATTCACCTAAATTCGTCCGTGCAAACAAGGACTATTAGCAGCCTACAGGCAACGAAGTACAAAGTAGAAGCTCAAATATTGACAAATAAAAAATAGAAGCATAACTGCAAAGAGAAGAAGAGAAATAAATCTCCGATTTTTAATTTTTCAACCAGACAGAAAGAAAATACCGTTGAGGACTGATCAGTATCTAAAACTTAAAAGAACTTAAGGGGAATACCAAGAGGGAGCAGCTAAATATGTAAAATGCCAAACTTCCTTGAATTGTTTGATTTATAATTTTGAAATTTAAAAATTTATTTCCAAAGTTCTAGTTCAGGAAAAATAAAACTTGCCCTCACAAATAATAGTGTCCTGTTCACTAAGCTAATTAGACGAACACAGTATCAATCTCAAGAAGGTCGTCTTCTCTTTCACAATGGCGACTAATTTGGTTCAGGCAGGTACAAATTTATAACGATACAGGTTGTAATGCAAGAACAACCAGTCTCCAATTCATGCTTAAGATATTTCTAGGCATACAGCAACAACTGCTAGTATTTAAATGATTTCCCCATTCCAAAAATAATAGAGACGAATAGTTCACCTTCTTTTTCTTTTTGCGAGAAGATGCAGTGACAATCGCAGAGCTGAGGGCTCGACCGCGAGGGTATACTAGTACGGGAAAGGATAAAGGTCTACGTAAAAAAGTCAGGCTACCGACAATGAAACGTTTACTTCGAGCGGATGGGAAACAGTGAACGGCCGTGGATTTTGTGCATACCAGTGGAGAAACCGCGAAAGCCATCGTTTCTTCAGGCTTGCCTTTCAGTGAGCAACCTTTCGAATCGTTTTCCGGTACTAGGGGGTCGCGGCTTTGGTCCTACTCCTATGCAGTTCCATCCGCCGCCCTCTGTACAAAACGACGCCGTTTTTTGGCGCAAAACAGAGTTTGGTTCCTCCTCCATATTAACTTGTGCTAAAAAGATATCTAAAAATACTTACTGTTCTTGAAAAAATATTTTATGATTTTGAGAATTTATTTTAGGATTTTGAGAACTTATTTTAAGGTATTGATTAGTATTAAAAATATAATTTAGGATATTGAAAAATATTTTATGATTTTGAAAAATTATTTTAGGTATTAAATGATACTAAAAATACACTTCACGATATTTTTTCAAGATGATGAAGTATTTTTAAATATTAATCAATGCCTGAAATAAATATATATATATAAAAATAAAAGAGGGAACTGGCTTAGTTTTAAGCCAAAAACCATGCCATTTTGTGCAGAGGACAGCATCGCATGGAGGCTGCATAGGACCAAAGCCGCCCCGATACTAGGGTGCTAGTTAATCTGCATGGTTTATTAAGTCTTTTTCTTAAAAAATAAAACCACTAGTTATCAAAGAACATACTCTTATATTCAATACACATACCCTGCTAGACAATAAGACTAATTTTGGGATTTTATAATTTAAGTAGTATTTTATTATCTTTCAACACCAAAATAATAAATATTGTTAAGGCTAATTACTATTGTCACGTGTTCCTCATTTCTTATCCTCTAACATCATATTTTCAATTCTTATCAGGAAAATAGGCACTATTTTCAGGTTTACCTCATTTTCTATCCTCTAAAGGCCTAAAAACAATATTAAATTATATTCGCAATATTGTTCCTGGGCTTTTTTACCCACATACCACGAATGGTAAAAAAAAAAAATCTCAAAAGACTACATGGTGAAAAGTATTTATTAAGATGCTACTACATGTAACGAGTTTTAGATTAAGAAAAATTTGTTAGGGTAAAGAACGATTTTGCATATCATCACAGTCGCATCAATAACATATATTTATTTTTTTGAAATGAAACCACTCACGTAATCTAGTCGATTGACTCCCATGCAATCGTTTCCACCTTGCTCCATCGTTCACTTTCTTCCCCTCATCCTTTCCTTCTAAGATTTTGTTTGAGAGTTTGGAGGATAAAGAAAAGAAAGAGATTGAGGGAGTTTGGAGAGGAGGAGAAGGAAGAGAAATGGAAGATATTTCCTCCTCTTATTTGGAAATAGTAAGGGAAAGAGATGAAGGATTAATGAGTTATTTTTATTATTTTATCTTTTTTTTAAAAAATTAATATAATTAGTATACTTTACAAATAAATTTAAATTTAAATTTTCTAAGAATTTTTTGTTGTTGTAATTTTTATATTCAAAAAATATTTTATCCTAAAAATTATTTTCCCATAAAAAAGTATTTTCTCTCTCTAAAAAGTATTTTCCCTAAAAAAATATTTTCTCTCTTTAAAAATATTTTCCCCTACAAAAGTATCTTCTCTTTCTAAAAAATATTTTTTCTCTCTAAATATTTTCCCCTACAAAAAGTATTTTCTCTCTCTAAAAAATATTCTCCTCAAAAAAGTATTTTCTCTCTCTAAAAGATATTTTCGTGTGCATTCCAAAAATAGAAAAAGAAAAAAGAAATCACAAATAATGAGAGTATTTTATTTGAATGAGGGTAAAAAAAATAATTAATCTATTTTCCCTCTTAAAACCCCCATATTTTGGGAACTTTATTTTTTTTTTTTGAAGAATGAGGGTTTTTGAGGATTTATAAAAATTTCTAATTGCCTCCCCTCTTATTTTTAAAACTCCCAGACAAAGGAAAAAAACTACCAAAACTCTTCCTTTCCTTTTTCTTCACAATGGAACTCCTAAACAAATCCTAATTCGTTTCAAAGATTTAATATGAGAGTCAGCACGAGTTCAAATTCCACTTCCATCAAAAGGCTTGAAGATGAACCAGAGGGGGAATTAATGTTGCGTTTCGGGTCTAAGAAATGGTGTAGGTCAGATTGGCTCCCTCTTTCCCTCTTAAAGGAGGTTTGCCCTCTAATCTTGTAATGAAAGTTGGATTCGAATTCTTGAACTTGTGCTAGCTTTGATACAATTGAAATTATAATATGATGTTAAAAGCTAAAGGTACACCTCAATTCTTTTAACCTATATCAGACACCAATCTCTTATGACTTTGTGGTATACTAAACCGGAGATCTTCGTCCAAAAAAAAAAACCGGAGATCCACAGTCCCTCCCAGATATTGGAACGTATCAACTAGGATGGGAACGAGAGAAAGAGGCGATGATTAATAGGGTAGAGGTAACCATATATCAGTTGATGTTCAAAATTCACTCCTCTCTCAAGGCCTATACAAGTGAGCTATGAACATCAACCAAGTGTTGCAATTATGACATATATATCTGCCATTATGTGACTCGCCAAGGGGATTCTTAAAGATTTCTAATAATTCTAATAAGTAATATCTAGCTAGCTACTTACTGGAGATGTGAAATTATAGACTTAGCTAGAATCAAAATTCTGGAAACAAAATCTATGCATGGGGGAGCCAGGACCAGGAGGTGACATAACCTTGCCCCATCAGCTATAAATCTCTATCAAACTATTTGTTTCTCTGGTCTCAGTGAGTATTGATCTCGATACTTCTCCGTGGACAGCAGTCATTGCAGTTACCGCCCTCTTGATCACTTTCATACCATGTCTCTCATATCTATCAAGTCCAAAAGGTGCTTCTACATTTTCTGGGATCATGGCTTGTCAGCTGGCGTCTTTAGCTATATTCATCAGGCCATCGTTTGATCTTTTCTTCATTAATTTTGAAGGCTTCAGGATCAAGCTTTGCAAATAAGACACAAACCAACTCCTCAATGAAGAGGGGAGAGGATAAAAAAGGACGTGTCAAATTAAAACGCATATTCTTGCCATATAATTAGTGTTTTGTGATCCCCAGTAGTCTACCAAACAAACAATGCATGGAAGACTAGGCATCATGATCATTTTCCTTTTCTAATTAGTTTATATTGTATATTCTTCTGTTATTTAATAAATGTTGTCCGATCCGGGGCAAGCATGCAGTATAGAAAGCTCAATAACATAAGCAAAAAAGCAAGGGCCTAACAGCAACACGACAGGTCGCCTAAATTCTAAAATGACTTGGTGCAAATAAGTGCAATCTCACATCCTTGGTAATTATTGTATATAAAAAATCTGCGTAGATAAAATTGTTAATTGTTTTAAGTAAGGTTTTGAAACCTAGACCAATCACTAGATCAGTCGAAATATTGGGTCAAGAAGAGTTAGTAGGTCAGACTGAAGCTAAGTCGGTGAAGAATGTAAGATTTTAGAATTATATTAGTATAAAATTCTAAAGAAAATTTATTTTTAATTTTTTTAAAGTGAACCAGTCTGACTCTTGGACCTGACTAGTTTACCGATTAGTTCGTCAGTTTCCAATCCGGTTTGACTGGTCCAGTCCATATATGAGAACACTGGTTTTAAGCTTTATATATGCAATTAATTATCTGAATTAAAGTTAAAATAGCTAGAATGGACATATATATATATGATAGGAAAATGGACTATAAAGAGAAAAGACGTGGAATTAAACAATTTAGTTTTCAACAAAGCAGAAGAAAAGGAATGAAAGTAAACAGGTATCTTGGTTTGAAAATGCTTCTTTTTATAACGTAACTTTTGTAGTGAGATAGTGTGTTTGACCTGTAAACCAAAGGGTTAATAATATAAATGAATTGATTAATGGTTCGAAGGTAAAAAGAAGGGTGGAGACTTTAAAAGCTTTAAACATGCAAATGCTTGGATTGAAAAGAAAAGGAAAAAAGGGAAAGTTTTTGAAAGCAGAACTAATTTTTCGTGCATGGAATTGGATAAAAAGCTCTCTTGTTTTTGCAACCCTTGACTGTAACAGTGAGATAGATTTTCAAACCCCTGGGTTGCTTTCTTTTTTTTATGCCGTTTGGGACCAAATGACATTTTAAATCCTCATGATTAAAGATGTTGTTGCTCTGCTTTCATCAACATGCCCCTTTCCGTTGCTCTTGTCTTTGTTGCGCTCGCATGCAACCAACAAACTCAAAAAGAAAAGTATTTTTTTCAAAAAAGAAAAAGGAAAGAAAAGTAATTAATCTTGTTATTATAAGAAAACACACAATTGGTTTACTTACATAGTCTGCTACACTTGATCAATTTATTACTTGTCTGGCATAGCTATGATATATAGCCATACAATGTTAATCAAGATCATGCATAACAATACGCTAAAACAGTGTAAATAGCTAGATAGACAATACTAAGGGTCAATACTAGATACTTGTTCTCTATGCAGAGTTTGACGGAACTTTACTTTTTTATTTTTATTGTTTTAAATCATGATATCTAGGGCATAAAGTTCTATAAGGACTTGATTTAAGTTTAACGATGTTAGCTTTAGTTAAAACCATTAAATATAAGAATAAAAATCAAAACTTGTTAAAATACAGATACTTGAATCAAAATTTTTGGTCCTAATATTTAACGGAGTTAATGCCATTAAACTAAACTAAGACCATACGAAAGTATAGAGACTAAAAATCAAGATTCGAATATCCAATCCAACATTTGATTAAATTGTAAGGACTAACAATAATATATGTTAACATTATAATCATTATATAGGAAACTAATGAATTCATGTCCTGGTGTGAAAAAAAGCATATGATTTTATAATTGAAAAATGTAGAATACTTTAATTTGAATATATGGATGCTAGATAATTTTAGAATGATTTAAAGGAGGCATATACTACATGGCATAATGAGAAGTAGTACTAATAATGGAGCTGGTTGGGGAATATGAATAAAGCAAAGTGTCGATGAAAGAAGAGGAAGAGGGATATATATATATATATATATATATATATATATATATATATATATATGCATTATAATTACAAGTGCATGTATGTGAGTGCAATGAGGAGGGTGGGGGACCCAAATTACGAAGGAGAGGAATCTTATGCAAAGCAGAGTAGTGATGATCAGTGATAACAGAGTTTTAAGGCTAAGATCTTGTCCTTCACCACCAATAATAGTACTTACGTTGGACCCCAAAACGACATGATGGTGGAGAGTACTTGTTGTAAGCATCTATCAACATAAAAGCGCATATATATATATATAGACACACACACAATCGAATTGAAGTAACATAAAGCCTTGGACTATTAAAGTAAAGAAACAAAGAATCGTGTTAAAAGCTATATCATGGAGTGTAGCAGCAGTCACTAATTAGTTATATTTGCCTTGGCTACTTTTGACCCCATTAAACTATTACTGCTGTTTAACTTATCCCCCACAGCTGGTCATTTTGCACGCAGCCACGGAAAGTGTCTAATAGTTTTCATTTTTGTAAAAGTTTTGGAATCCTATGTGCCCCCATATATATATTGCTCACTCCATTAACTCTGTCCTCCTTGATTTGACATCCGGATCTTTGTTTTTCTGATTAACCCAAGTGATTGAACACCCCTCCTGCATGTGTTGTTCATATATTGACGTTTCATATATATATATATATATTCACTTTAATTTGCCACATATATAGTCGATTCCTTTGATTTCCCCCCCTAATTTGTAAAGACTGATACTTTCGTTTTTTGTTTGCCAAAGTATGCTATAATAATGTCGCGCCTCTTTCTCTACAGAATATTGTGGTTTTCAATTATATGAATTATAATTAGTCAAAGCCGGTTCTCAGATAGAAATGAAAACGCTCGTGTTGTGGCAAAGGAGTTTGAGTAATATAATTAATTAGTTTCATGTTCCATATATTTAACTAACTCCTAAATGATGAAAGGAAAAAAAATGTAATTCTGCATGCAAGCATTCACACACACGCATCTCTCTCTCTCTCTCTACACACACATATAGATACATACATACACCTACGCGCGCGCTTGTGTGAGTAACTGAGTATAATTATATACATATCCTCAGTTTACCAAGAATATCTTACTGTTCTATTTTTTTAAGACTTGATTTTTCGAATGATGGAACGCGGTGATTCATTGTTTTCTGTATTCCTACGCTATTTATTGTTTTTATTTTCAACAAGAACGATAAATTACTGTGATGCGTTGGTATCGATAAATTACGTTTTGTTTAAGATGATAAACTGTGGAAGTTAAAGCAGCAGAGTTATAACATACATAGCAGTGATGAGTTCACTAATGACTCATAGTGGTCCCTATATGAGAATATGGGCAAAGCATATTTACACGTAATTTTAGGTCATTGTTCATTATTACATTCGTTGGATTGGACCACCCCACCTTATCTCAGATGAACCAAAGAGTATGAAAACTAAAATATCATACGGATAATAATGAAAACATATTAAAATAATATTTGGAAGCTCACTTAACCTCAAAAGCATACATAAACACTGATATTAGATCGATAACACTACAAGTACAAGAAGGCAAAGCCAGCTGCTGAGTCATACCAGAAATACTCAACGCCAACAAAACTCAAAATGAGAGATAATTCTTCTTCATCAAAAGCTTCCTAGCTACCTAGAAAATGCAAATTTCAAAAGAGAGGAAAAATTAAATAGCCATTAGAGTAACATATTGCGGTAGGGACCCCCAAAAAAAGTAACTGTCGCTGACAGGATAGCCTCTCATCATCATCAATTCTCTTCCTCTCGCGGACAGCCAACCTAAAAATTATAAAAAAGACACGTGTTAATTTATGTACAGCATACGAAGGAATAATATTACTGAATTAAATGTCACATTTATATATGTACCATGCATATCAGATGTCTCTACGACGAATATGGATTCCTGCTGCTGCTAGAGTCCCTTGGTGCATTGCATCGGTAACACTCCATTCTATTAGCGAAGTTGTGCTCGTTGCAACCAGACCTAGTCCAGTTTAAGCTTTTCTCTTAGTACATCAATAAAATCAACAAGCCCTCTCTCTATCTCTACACACACACAGAGATATATATTGCTACTGTTATATTTAGGACTATTTATTCACTTTTCACAGGACAATACTTTTGAAAAAACATCTGTTGGGACATGACGACCATTTTGTGTCTAGCTATACGTGTATCACGGGAATCTGTAAATTATAAAGTATGGACTCAGATTAAATTCATATCCAAAGTAAGTAAAACTTTTTCCTATAGTGGAACATTATTACAGCATACATGTAAAGTATTATCACCTGGTGCATATCCAGTCACCAGATTTCCAGCCGGGGCGGCTGGAGCCGCTACCGAAGCCGAAGCCGCCTCTCATTCTGGGGACGTCAGCGTCGTAACCGCCGCCAGCGCCGGAGGAGGAATCATCCTTGAGGGCGCCGCACTTGAAGCAGTTGGAGCGGCTGGCAAAGTTGTGGGCTCCACAGTTGGCCAGGTTACAGTACCAGTCACCAGGACGAACGTCAGGTCCAGTGGTGAAGCCTCTGCCACCACCAAAGCTTCCATAATCACCTCCAACAACCCTTCCTTCTCCACATCTCTGACATGACTCTCTCCTCTGAAAGTTCAGGTGGTTGCATGACCTGCAGTTCCAATCTCCTGGTCTGCTCATTTTGAATCACTATACTCTGTTCATTTCCATAAAAAACAAGCACATAGTTATATATAGAAAGAGCATGCATATACCATAGAATAAAATAAGATTATGAGAACGTAACTGACCCAGAACAACTATGATGGAGTTGAACAAAATGTATTGTGTGTTGTGTGATGGTGGGTGATGGGCTTGAGGGGCCTTATATACTGGCATTAAGGCCTCGAAAAATGGGTGAGGATTGAAGTAATTAAAGGCGCGCGAGGTTTTTTTCCTTCAATTCTTTTGCTTCTTCCCTTGAACCATGAAATCATCAAAAACTAAAATTAGAAAAAGGGGAAAAGAAATTTTTGAAATGCGACTTTATACACACACGAAAATATAGTTATTAATAAATTAATTAAAAAAAGCGCATATTTTTTTGTCACAGCATCTTTTAGAGTTTTGTTTCGGGATGGCCTAGTGCAAAGTGCATGTACACATCATAGCCCTCTTTCATGGTTCAGAATAAAGCCATATGTATAATATTTAGTTGGCTTGTGAAGTAGTGACAAATCCATCAGCTAAGGGATATCTTTGCAGTCCAAAGAAAAGTGGCACATGGAAATATATACTTAAATCTCTCACCATGAACGTAAAAAAAATTATGGGAAAAAATGGAGTTGAATTGTTCAACTTTGTCAAGCTCTGCACTTTTGTGTTTCCCACATAAATAAAGCAGATTATAGCATGCATCGTAATCTTTAAATAAATCTTTGTGGTGCATAAACGATAGCAAAAAAAAAAAGGTCTTTGACTGTGCGAGGATGTTATTGTTTTGACGGAGGAAAAAGAAGCACAAAAATAAAATCGTCCTTAAACCATTACCGCATGATCTATCTAAGTGTGATTCCTTTTTTGTTTTGAACAGTCCAGGATTGGATAAGGAGGAACACAATTCATGGTTTATCGCCAGACAAAATGAATATTCCTCACACTTCAAGAAAAAAAACTTAAGATGATCCACCCCACTGTCCCCCTTACATGTATATATTCGCAATTCAAATATTCAAACACACACACACACACATGTTACTGAGGAGGGGCCAAGTCTCCCTTTCATTTAATACTTTCAGAATATTGGCCAGCATCAGTGAGTTATATGGCCAGTCAGAAAACTATAAAATGATAAAAAAGGGTGCTGCTTTTCAATTTTGAATATTCCTCTTTTGTACTCGGGACTCAATTATAAGTCAAAATGGTCTAATAACCCAGCATTAACTAACAGCTTATCTTTAATTTTTTTACCGTCTCTCCTTTATGGAATTCGTTAAGTATCATGGACGAGAAGAACAGTTTAACTTAAAGCGTCCCATTAGCTAGTTCTACGAGTTTTTGACATAAAATCCAAGCTTTTTAATATATTATTAAAAGGTTAAGGTGTATAAATACACATATGTTTTTTTTAGGAGCAAAAATACACATGTGGTTACCATTTTGGTGCAAAAGTTACATCTCATCACTGTTAAATCACTGTTCATCGCCGTTAAATTATTGTTAACTTCATCTTTTTCTTTCTCATCACAGTGTGAACAGTGACTTTACAGTGAGATGTAACTTTTAAACCAAAATGTTAACCATATGTATATTTTTGCTCCTCAAAAAAGCATATGTATATCTTTGCTTTTAAGGAAAAAACTTATGTGTATTTTTACACATTAACCCTATATTAAATAGGATTACTCTTTCACGATGCCCAATATATATATAACTCATGGCAAATGACTATGGAATTGGGATTTAGTGAAAGAGAAGGATGATTATATTCCCATTGATGGCCAAATATTGATTGGTATTGGGATGGTTCAAAACTCAAAGAAAGGAGCAAAAATTGGTAGAGTTTCGATAAAGAAAGTCGAAGTTGATGTTGATGGAAAAGAGAAGTGTTCGAGGTTCAATTTTTGACCATCTTCTTTTTCCTTTTCTTTTTCTTCCTTCATTACTGATATGGCTTTTTCGCTGTCATTTTCTTTTCCCCTCTCCCTCCTCAACTCTTATTATCTTTCTCTTTCTTTCTCTCCTTTCCCTCCCATATATCCCACTGTGATTCATCAAGAGGGAAAGATGTAGAAGAAAGAGAGAAAACATATAAAGAAAATGCTAAAGAGGGGAAAAAAGAAGGGGAAAAAATATTTAAACTCACAAAACTGAGAGATATCACCCACCATTTTTCTCGGGGAACGGTAAAGAAAGGCTGTGGCAAGCTGTGAAAAAGCAAAAAGAAAGAGGAGGAAGAGGACTGATTCGATTCTCTCATTGGGAAATGCTTCCATGCATATGATCAAACCCATGTACGCCTAACGTTTACATATGCTTTCTCGTTTCATCTTTATCTTTTCATTATATTACTATAATATTAACCCTAAACTCCAGATCAGATAAACCTTTGTAAAATTACAATGAGGTCCTAAGGGATAAATTTAATCATAAAAAAGTCTCAATATAACTACTCAAAAGTATGTAATATAATCTCACCTTGTTATTAGAGTTTCTAATAATTAAGTTTTTTCTTTGAGACCATATAATAATTTCCCCTCAGCCCTTCTCATTTACGCTCTGATCACCCCTATTAAACAACTTCTCTGATTATTCCTTAAAATATTCACCTACACATGTATTCGCTTTCTTCTCGTTTTACTTTTACCTTCACTTACGTCTACACGTGCATGCATGGACGAGTATCCCAAGTTTAATTTTTATTATATTTAATTTCAATAACTTAAGTTAATAATTTCACAAACCAGAATATATTGCACATTCATTCACGCACTGTTGTTCGTGAGGGTAAAAAGATAAAGTGGTGTAATTGTTGTTTTAGATTTACAGTTTTTGTCTTGTGGCGAAACATGTGTAACAGTTATTTTTTTTCACATCTGCTAAAATTGGATTTTTTTTTTTTTTTTATACATGCTTAAATTGGATTTTACGTAATTCGTGTCCATGTTGCATGCACGTGAGGTGGTAGAAATCATGGGAGTGACGCCATCACAGTGATTAAAGTTTTCTCTTTTCATTTACCCAAAAAAAAAAACAAAGTTTTTTCTTTTCTTTTACTTTTTAGACCTCCAATATCTTTTATAATATGCTCTGGGAGTCCTCAAATGTCCATCCATTTTGTTCATTTTACAGTGTTCCACCCAAATCGTTTAATCATCTTCTGTGCACACAGCTTGGAGTCCCTCTCCCGTCAAAAGCCTGTAGTATTCAATAATGAAAGGGGAAATAACGAATTTTAAGAGGTAATATTTATTATGAATTATCATATAAAATCGTCATCATAATGAATATTTTTTGTGTGCGCTAAATATATACAACACGATCATACTTTGTCATCGTCTATATATTCGCCGAGTTCATTTGCCTTGTCCTGTAATTTCGAATAAGATTGGAATAATTTTGGGCTTGTTTGATTTTGTTCCTATTTTTATCTTTTAAAAAGAAAGAAAAATATATATATTAATTTGAAAACAGTTTCTTTACCAATTTTTTTTGCCAGACACATGTATCATTCTATCAAAAAAAATTATATTCGAGACACTGTTAGACACTAAACATAAACACCTCTCCTAATAAACTTTTTTTTAGTTCGACATCAATCCCCCACCAAGGCTAGAGCACGGCTTCGAGCTCTTTGAACACTTAATGGGGACTTACGAGATCACCTATCGAAGGAGTCTCAGCAATAGTAGTGGAGATCGAACACACATTAATTTAGGACTTGACTAAATCCGTTCAACTTACTTCTGCTCCTGATAAAAATTTAAACATTGATTAACTGGTCTCTATACATAACATTTTGAGTTAAAAAAATGAGCCCATAGCGATGGTCCACGGTGGTTGATGGTGGTCGACTATGGGCCATTTCTTAATCAAATTCTGGGCTAGACCTTCTCCTCCTAGCTTTTATTTCTTAAATCTAATGGGCCCATCGTCGTACCTCACTTTGAAATTGGCTCTTACGTTGATTGGCCCATTAGACTGAGAAAGTAAGAGCGAGGCGGAGAAGGTTCGGCCCAAACCAAAGAAGAAGGCCAGTAACTCTGCTTCCCGCTCGTAATTCAAACCCCGCCCTTGGAACTTTCGGCTCTCACGCTCTTTCCCCAAATGGTAAAACCAAAAAAAAGACTGAATTTTTTTTGGCATTTTCCGACAGTTTCAATCGCTGGAAGGCACAACACAGGAGCAAAAATATGCAGAAAGCTGAGTCTAGGGTTGACAAAGGCTCCTGATGCTCATGGATTCTCCTGATGTTACGAAGAAAACCCCTATTTCCATCGCCACTGCCGATGCTGCAGCTTCTTCTGAATCTCCTCCTGTTCAAGTAAATTAACCTTCTCATTCTTCACTTGTCATATACCTCTTACACTTCACTTCTCTATTTTTGGATGATGTTACTGTTATTTGTTTTTGTGCCATAGATCGCTTTATGATTTTCGTTTTCCACATTTAGATGCACTTATTTATATTCTATCACAGTGCCTGCGTTAAATTGACGGTTAATTGGTACGGATTTAACTATTTAAGTGCTGAACACTAGTTAGCCTTACTAGTTAGGACTGGATACTGTACATATGCTTGCTAAACTATAGACTATCAGACATTAATATTTTGTAGCGGCTCTGATTAATCTGCCTGTCTAGAGACGTCTAAAGCATCACTTAGTTACCAAATTGCTTGTTAAGACCAGTCTTATTTGCAAAATAAGGGATAGCGGAGGTCTCATGTGTTTAGTATTTTATATTCCAGGAGTCCCCCTTTTTCAGCTTTGTAAACAATTTATCTCCAATAAAGTCTGTCAAGGCTTCTCGTGTTGCTCAAGATTTCCTGGGACTAAATTCTCCCCCTGTCGTCTTCACGTCACCACGTATTAATCCCCATCGGGGATCCAAGTTCTTGGAGAGGTATACTGACTTAATTGTAACACACACCTTCTTTTCCCTATGCTTTTGGATTGGTTGTTTGTTCACAAACTTTGTCAATGTCAGGCCTCAATGCTCTCAACTAGCCAATGTAGAAATTTCTCGAAGTGTCAATGAAGTCAAGAGCTTTGCTGATAATCCTGTTGACCCTGACAAATCTACTTCTCTATCGCCGGGATTTATAACTCATAGCAAGAGTTATTCAAATACTCAGCACTGCAACTCTTCACCGTGTGTGGAGTCTGTAGATGAATATTTAGCTGATCCTTCAGATATTGATCATACGTCTTCGGAACATTCAGTCAACCCCGACGTGAAACAATACAATGAGAATGCTGGATCATCACTAAATGACTTAACTCACGCAAAGAAAGCCATATCAATAGACGATAACAAAAATGGTCCTGGTAACAAGAGGAACGAACCTTTGCTTTTGTTAGAGGAGTCTGAAGTCAGCTACCAAGAAGAGCCAAAACTAGTTGATGAAGCAGGGGAGAAAGCTGTTGACTTGCCTTCAGAAGAATGTGCTAAGTTAGAGTCTCTTTTGTCTGCTGACCATGTTTTTGAGAAGGAACGTTCTGATGATTCAGTTGTCCAGGTAACGATCCAATGCTGCCGTTTATATTGACCTAGTACTTACAGGACAGTCAATAATATTTATATGACTATTTTTTCTATTTGTTTTTGCTATTTATTGATTTGCTAAATTTTGATCGTCAGTGCACTGGAAATGAAATGCAGGATCATCGTGATTGTACCTCTCAGTCGATGCTTGAGTCTTTGCTGGATGTAAAAGAATGTGAAGATGGAGGCGAGATGGGTACAATCTCTTGTATAAGTGTGCAGAACATGTCACAGGACAGCACCAAGGTATAGATCATCAAACTTAGTTTTTGTCACAGGACAAGCTCTTATATATGTTGAATAATTGTAAATCTGAAAATCTTTATTCTGTTTTCCGACGTTTTTTATTTGTTCATGTCAATCTCAATCTAGAGAACCATAACCTTGTTGACTCTGGCATTTTATTAGTTGTTATGTGTCCTAGCACGACCCGGCCCAGAACTTTTTTAAAAAGGAAATTCAAAGAAATCATATACAGATAGAAAATTTCATTTCACAGTTAAGGAAATGGGACCTTCATTTATTGTAATTATCTTACGTTACTGGTTTATCCATAGTTTTCTTGTTAAAGGTTTGTCTTAGGTACGATGAAAACAAGCGTGGCATTATCGGCTTGTTGAATGACCAATATTTAAGATTGTTGTTGTGCATTATATTAAGTATTAAAGTAATTAACTAAATATAATCAATGTAGGCCAGCCAAAAGCACCGAGGCCTGCGAAGACGCTGCCTTCAGTTTGAGGAGGCCGTGTCAAGTAAATTTGGAAATTTGAATAGCCTCCCGCTTCAAGCCCATGTTCCCGAAGACTTAACACCATCAGCTAACTCCTCAAAGTCAAAAGATTTAGAAGCTTCTCATGTTGCTCTGAACGACACTACAAGTGAAGAGAGAATGGTCAAGGAGTCCAAACCTATCGCTACCACAGTTTCTCCACGGTGTAGTGGAAGTTTTCCTGTGAAATGTTCCAAGCCATCAGGTATCGGGTTGCACTTGAATAGCGTTATAAATGCTATGCCCCATGGCCGTGCTGCATTTACAGGCATTAGACTAGCAGAGGGTTGTACAGGTTCACAACGCGGGAAGTCAGTTACTTTACTAAGCTGCGGGAATGCTGAGGACTTAACGAGGGGCTTAATTTCATCGAAGATGGACGAGCAACCTTTAGTTGGCAAAATATGTGAGAGGCACGAAAGGAATGCTTCAATATCTACGGATTCTCGTCCCTCTGAGTCTCCAAGCTCCCTAGAACCTGCAAATTTGTCAATTCTTGTTGAGCATCCAGCGAGTTTTCTAGATGAGAGAAAATTAAGCTCTGTAGGTGATGGAAAATTTGAGGATTCCAATCAAACAAGCCCCAAAAAGAAAAAGTTAGTTCTTTTATTTTTCCTTTCATTTTTATGATATTTTCTTCTTTGTATGTTTGGAGGGATCACCAATTGCTACATCTTTCTTCAGGAAGAAAACATCGAACCCCACTGATGATGACGGTTGTAAAAGGTGCAACTGTAAGAAGAGTAAATGTTTAAAACTGTAAGTAAATTCCTATATTTTCTGCTGTCACTTTTTTATGATATGTAGTATGTATTTTGATCTATTTGTTTGCAGTTACTGTGATTGTTTTGCAGCCGGATTATTTTGTGCTGAGTCTTGTGCTTGTCAAGACTGCTTCAATAGACCAGAACATGGAAATTTGGTTCTTGAGACAAGGCAGCAAATAGAAACCCGTAACCCCCTTGCATTTGGCCCCAAGATTGTGCAGCATGTTACTGACTTTCCTTCAAGTAATATGGTATAAAGGCCATCTAGTTCTCCCCTTCTCCTAATCTTGTTTTCAGAATTAATGATTTCATTTCATGTGCCCCTTACAGGACGATACCAATATAACGACACCATCATCGGCGAGACATAAAAGAGGTTGCAACTGCAAAAAGTCAATGTGCCTGAAAAAATACTGTGAATGTTATCAGGTTTTATCATGTGACATTCGTTATTCTTCAAAAATTTCACCTTTTTTCTCCTCTGCAAATTAATTGCATTTTTTGGTCAATTTGGAAAGGGCTAATATGTGCTATTTGCCCCTTTTTTCAATTTGAAAAAGGCTAATGTCGGATGCTCCAGTGGATGTCGATGCGAGGGATGTAAAAATGTCTATGGCAGGAAAGAAGGTAAGATTTTATATTACAAGTATCCTTTGTTAATTCTTAGTGATCCACAAAATTTTACTCAATTTTTGTCTGATCCGTAATTTTATTTTCTACTGAGCTAAAGCCTAGAATGCTTGCTGATGAATGTTTAAATGCGTGGCTCCTTTTTATGGCTGCTATAATCTGTAAGGCACCTTAGAAGGTTGTGAATTAATTGTGAAGAAAGTTCAAAATCTAATTGCCAAGTTAAATGAAACATAACAAAAATCATACTTGTCATTTTTTTTCATTCCAAAACATGATGGAGAAATATCTTTAAGAAATGCAACTTAGAATGCTGGTTAAAATGGGTCTGTGTCTTTGTATCTCAGAATTCGCTACCATTGAACATGCTTTGAGTGAAGAAAGGAGAAACAGAGCAGAAGAAGGATCAAATAGCACTCTTCACAGAGAGCTGGAAATTGAGGCAAAGAAGACGGAGTTATTACGCGGAGAGTTGTATGATCTGCACTGCCTTTCTCCTCTAACACCTTCTTTGCAATACTCAGAGTACGATCCCTTGCACTATATATCCGTATCGAATGTAAAAATCGTAATCTTCAATACAAATTTTCGGCATGTGCTCCCTTTTGGGCTCTCATTCTTGTCATTTTATTTGTATCCAGCCAAGGAAAACAAGCTGCAAACGTACGAGCTCCTTCTGGGAAATATCTTCCGGCCACAGAGATAAGAAATGCCTCTTGTGATTGGCCACAAGATGGCAACATAGAAATAACGGATCAATCACCGCCAAGATTTAACTCCGTTGCCCAAGCAGGCCAGCATACAATTTCTCATTCTCAGTCAATTTCTAGTGCTTCATTGTCAACCAAATCAAGGGATCAGACACATATTCCCCGTGTTCTATCCGGCGGTTCCCTTCGTTGGCGTACTTCACCAATCACCCCAATGACTAAATTAGGTGAAACTAAATCTCTACAGTGTCTTGAATCAAATAGCAGACTTTATGACATTCTAGAAGACGAAACTCCTGAGATGTTGAAGGAAGCTTCGACTCCCATTAAGTCTGTGAAAACAAGTTCCCCTAAGCTGAAGCGAGTATCTCCTCCTCACGGTCATCTACGTGAACTTGGTTCAGGCTCTTCAGAAGGCTTGAGAAGTGGCCGGAAATTTATATTGAAAGCTGTACCTTCGTTCCCACCACTGACCCCATGTATTACTTCGAAAGCCAATGGTCATGAGAATTCAGAGAATAGCAAGCAAGTGACCGACGATCCCAAAAACTGAAAGGATCTCTCAATTTGTGTTGTTTTGGGTTTGTCATCCGATCCGGAACAGAAAGTGATTTGAAAAAAATGTAAAAAGAATGACCGATTCGAGAATGTATTCTTGAGCGCAAGTACAGACTTATGTCAGATCGTCTTGCCACCGTGAGGTGCGGGCATGTTTGCAAGTTACTTGTGTAATACTGTAATTAGACAGACTTATAAACGTCACATAAACTGCTATATGCATGTAGTTGATTTGAACTTGATCCAACCAAAACTAATCAATGATGATGAAGGGTCGGCCTAAAGCCTTAGATACGGGTGTGTGGTTATTAAGGAGTGTAAATATCACTTCATTGTCATCTTGTTTCTTAACTGTGATATCAAACACTTTGTGTAAACAGGTTTGCGCGTAACCTATTGGATGAAATTGACCAGACGAATGGTTTATAATGAAAATAGGTCCCGACGATACCAGTTTGGTAGATCCAGACCCAATTAGTGACCTTATGTTTTCATGCTTAATCTTTCGCTTGGAGTTTCCTTCTCTTTTTATTCCTTCTTTCTGCTTCCCCTAAACAAACGTTTCAATTTTTTTTCTTCTTTTGCTAATGTTTCCTCAATCATGCCAGAATCTTGAACCTTTATGGAAGACTCGGACAGGCACGGGAAATTTGACCGTTCTGACTAGGTTCACTTCACTTTCTGATCACAATATATTTTAATGTTCTACCCTACAGCAATATACAACCTTTGCTTAAAGCAATAGTTTTTATGACGAATTGAAGTGTCATACGAAATCAACGAACTTCGACATGAGTTGTAATACTGATTTTTTTGCTAACGCGCTGTAATACAATATCATAAACTTGCTTAAGTATGATTTTCTATACTTATATTAATGTATAATTTGCATCAATGCTATAAACCTCTAATTAAGCACGAAATACCAGATGAGTCCTATCTTTTGGGCCTGGAAAGATAAGTATTGTTTTATAATATGGGCTTTAATATTATTAGGATCCAATACCATCAGCTATTAGTGGGCTTGAAAATCCCCAGAGATAATGTCACCCAAAAAACAAAAACCAAAAGTAGTTCATTGGAAAAAAAGAATAAAGAGAATATCATTAGAGATCAATAGCAACTTGTTTCTGTACGGTTTATTCCTCGTGAGTATAACAGAGTCGCTGATGCTATGGCGAAGATGGGATTGAGTGAATCATTTATTTTAGGAGAATGCCCGGTCTTTTTAAGGGCGTGGTTAGCTCAGGATGGTTTGGGAAGTATTTCCCCTGTTGATTAACTTTTTTACTTTGTAATTTTCTTTTTCATGGCTTTTCAGCCTTCGCGTATATCAAAAAAAAAAAAACAAGCAACTTGTTTTAAATCTAATCTACTCATCAAGCCCGACTGAACTGTTTTCATCAGCCAGCTAGGCCTTAGGATAAAGGAAATTTAATTCAGCCCAACCCAACAAGCTGTTTATCTTTTTATTGTCTTTAGGCCCAGATCAAATACAACTAATTTTGAACCCCCAAGAACAAGCACCACAAACTAATGAAATTTAACCAATATTTGACTTTATTTAGACCAAAACACAGTAACCTGCATATCCATTGTCACAGGACATCTTGAGCGAAATAAACAAAATTTGCAGGATTTGAAGGAATCGTGTCCTCCTAACCAGCAAGAAACCTAGCGACCCTTGAAAAAGTTTATTCAGAAAGTAAGGTATACCCCCACACCACTATCTATTTCTTTAGTGCCTTTCCATTGCCTAAAAGGATACTTCTTCTACGTCAGTTTCCTCATTGAGCTTTTCTAGTTCAGCCGAAACCCCTCAAGTCCCAAATTTGCAGTCAGCCAACTGCAAACCTCATCAGTCTCTTCAGGCACAGTGTAGTGACCCAGTCTGCGAAGGAGAAAAAAAATGTTTTAGAGTTCATTAGACTGCTCTCCTAGGCAAACATCATAGGCTTTGCAGAACATAGTAGAATACCCATTATAGCTCCTAAATATAAGATTCCTGAATCCGGCTTGGCTCAAGGTTTGTGCAGATTGCTCTCCCTGCCTAAATGCAACCACATCATCAGCTGCAAAAAGAAATCAACTTTCAAGATGAAACCTTTTTGGATAACACCTAGCAGGCAGAGATCATTGTGGTTACAATTATCAGCTGTTATTTTAGATAACATTTTGTTACTTGTGTAGAGATATCATACTCTTTGACCTTTCTTTGTGCAGACATTCTCATGCTAAGGGCATTATACTTTTCTATGAATTTCTAAGGCCATCACCGAGAATTGAGATATATTTAGAATTTGTTCCACACAAGCTGAAGCACTCAACAACAATAACTTGCTCATGACAAATCATGATCGTGATCTGAGTTCTAGATAAGCTGCCATAGATATGAATTGACAGAAACAAGACATCTGAAAAACTATGCTGAAGGCGTTCACATGGTACGCAAGGAAATTCAATGGATACAACATGCAAAAACCAGTGGGATTCCGATAAGGAAATCTATGCTTGGGAGAACTCAGTTTTTCTCTTCCCATATTAGTCTTAACCAGTATTTTGAGTTCAAATATACAACACAGCACACAGCACGTGTGCACACACTTGCATAGAAAGTATTAGAAAACCCTTGACTTCTATTTATACCCCACATTAACCTAACCACCTAAGCTATATAAATAATTGAACTTTTCTCAGCATTTGGAATTCGGTGGGAAAGATAGATGAGGTAACTATGCTTCCATGCCATTGAAAAAAAAACTCTATATAAATTCAAATTTCCCAAGTATAATGAAGGTTGATCAAATCTATGAATACCTAAGCCATGGCAGAGAAATAGGGGCAATGCTGCTGCACGCCTTAAGGCTTCATGTGATCCTTCAATTTGATTTTTGAGGGTCCTGCATAAATAGTAGTTTCTGAGTTAACCTTCCCAGACAAAAGGAATGCGTTGGTAGGTGTGCCTTAATGACACCATTTTATGTATTGGCCTGTTGACATATTACGGAACCAAACCTTGAACAAGGAAGCCAGCCACTTAAGGCAACAACTGCACTTAAGTTGACAGGATAAGCATTTCCATCTCTGTACCGCCCTAAAGCATGGCACGTAGCTGAATAAAGTGCAGTTGCAGCACCCATACTGAAGCCCCCAACACCAAGTCTGACTGTATGGTCAATGCAGAAATAGCATCGAAGTCAAGTCATATGCAACATGGAATTGTAAATAGCAATCTCATGTACATGATCAAAATGTAAATATTTGCTGTACATGCTACATGAAAGAGTGCTTTCCCCCTTTATGATTAGTTAGCCAAAACTCCAAGGGCAGGATAACAGACTTCAAACGATTGTTGAATTACAGTTTCCCTTACTCTATTTAATAAGCAGAACATGGGTTAAATAAATATGCCTACTGCGGAATATCATGAGAAAGTCTCAAGTTGGCATCTTGGGCTTTGGGCTCTCACAGTAGCTCTCTCTTTCATTGAATGCCATACTGGGAGCTGAATGAGGGATAAAATGGAAGAGTAAAATTTTCTACCAACACTGAAGTATAATAAAACAAGTAGCTCTTTCTCTCATTAAATCTCTTTCTCTCTCTCTCTCTATTCCCTATGCACTGAAGTCTGAAGAAAAACTTGAAGCAGCCTTATTATATAATGATTTACTTCAATTAGACAGCAACTATTAAACTATTAGAGAGAAAATACAGCAAAAATAATAGAGGCATAAAGTTGTTCACTACTTCAATATTTTTAATGATTTTCATCAATTCCTTTGAGTGATCCTCAAATGATGACAAATCCATGGCTCTTAATTAACATCATTAATGTATATTTTATCCTTTTAAAATCTATGAAATTTGTTCTAATAGAATGGTCAGTCTGCATGACCAAAAGCAATAGATCGGTCAGCCTAGTACCATATGAAAAGTCTAAGGAAATTTAAAGGATGCTTATTGGTCCCTAAGGGGAGCTTTCTATAGTGATTGCAAAAAATTCAGTATATCACGTAATCTGAGGAATAGAAATTGTATTCATCATATTTTGTAAAACACATATAAATAATAGTTTCTCAAGTCATCATGGCACACAGAAAACCTACCATTTGGAGGCTCTGTTGACAGAAGATTGGCAATGTGAGCTGCCGAGGCATTTAACCCCTCCATGTCATCCGAAGCATTTTCAGAAATATCTCCTACATCAAACCCTGGGAGAGATCACTACATCAAATTAGAATTTTGCAATTATGGACAAAAGAGCAGAAGTTAAATTTCTATACTGAATGTCGAGTATGAACCAAAGTATTGGTATATGACATTATTACTTAGTAGCAAATTATGCAGTCAAAAAAAAAAAAAGGAAAAGAAAGAAAGCGGTGCCGAGTCAATAACACAGATTTTTGGCAGTATAACTTACAAGCAGTGCAGGGAAATCCACCAAATATGGCTACAGGCCTTGTAGGAGCAGTTGGGCAAATCCATTTGATCTGTTATATAAATTTCCAGAAAATATATTATAAATGCATTTCAAGAAAACAATAGTTTTCCTAATAATAAATAATCAAAAGCAGATTCTAGATGTACAATAGCAATGGAAAAATGTAAAAAGAACGTGATTATTCTTACATTTGGAAGAGGAAGAGTTTCCAGGAGCTGGGACCAACTACAAAGCAAAGGGGATAACTTTCATTCATTAGTGGTTCATCTTGAATATTTCAACCAGGCATATAAATTCGCTAAAATATA
This sequence comes from Acacia confusa, assembly GCA_037074495.1. Taxonomy (NCBI): domain Eukaryota; kingdom Viridiplantae; phylum Streptophyta; class Magnoliopsida; order Fabales; family Fabaceae; genus Acacia; species Acacia confusa. The sequence goes on from CM073506.1 coordinate 38,782,561, forward strand.
AAAATATTAGGAATATCCAAGAATCAAGAGTTCTGTCAGGAAAGGTGTAGATAGTTGTATCTATTATAGAGATTCTTTAGACAAATATCCATGAAAGGTATATCACCTCCTGCCTAGTGTTGGGACCACAGATTACCAAAAGGCATATGGGATATTGCATGAACATATGCACTGGCCAACCCAAGTCACCAAGAATTTACTACTTAAGCAATGCGACAATGCATGTCATTGTTTGTTAAATAGTATATTTAGTCTGCTAAGTTTTGGTAATAAGATAGGTAGTGAATTGTGGTCCCATGTTCAATTATATGGCATATATATTAATATAAGACTTAAGATTTTCTGAACTGAAAAAGTAAACTAATAAATAAGAATCTTCTGAAAAAGGTTATGGAGCTCCTAAACTTAGATTAAAAAACAAACTCCTCAACCAGAAGGAGACAGTATGCTCACATCCATACTCCTCCCCTTCATTTTATTTGAACCAAACAAACCCATGATTCTCCCTAAGGCATATTCTCAAGAAAAAGTAGAAGGCATCCACTCAAACTGAGTTTTCCAATAAAAAAGGAATAACTTGTTGACGTATAATAGTTGAAATGCCAAACATCACTAACTCCTCACCGCTGAGCCATGCACATTGACAAGGACGGTAATTAAGCAAATCAGTGGTGGTTTGTTGCAGCAAGCAAAATGAATTTTCAACATTTGGTCTTTCATACCATGTGTCAACTAGCTCAAAAGGAAGAAAACTATCCCCTAAGACACACACACCCAATGGAGAGTAAAACTTTTAAACAATACTCGCTACTGTTTTAAAAAAAGATATACTCATGATAGCCATATACCTTGAGCCATTGTCACCAAGGCCATGTAACCAAACTATGGTTGCCTGGTGGTTAGCTTTAGGCCTGACCACATAGGTCCTTCCAAACTCAAAAGTCCTTCTAGCAGTTCCATTGCCTGAACATTGCAGCACAAAGTGAACATAACAAATGCCAGAAATCCTAGATAATTAAGCAGCTAGAAACCAAGATATTTTCTTCAGTAATAAAGCTAAATATGCAGAGCACTGAAGATGCCCTGGGATAGGAACTGACCTGAACTCACAGAGGAGTTGTTGTGACTCATGTTTTTGTATCAAAACAGTTAATCCTCACAGGCCACTGTCACGGCGCTTAATATGAGTGGCTGCAATGAAGAAATACGAACATTAGCAATCTCTATTTATACACAAATGGGAGGGTGAAAAGGAATAATCACAATGAATCTGCATCGGCTACCCAGCTTAAACTAGCTAATTCTAGTTGAAACCTCCTAGAAATTTGACAGAAAGCGAAATGCACTACCAAAAAAAAAAAAAAAGGAGATAGTTACTAGAGGGACCAGAAAATAAAAAAAGTTATAGCCCTTTTTATAAGCAGAATCCCGAAGAGATTAAGCGCAAAATGTAGGAAACGAATGAACGGGAGTGTTTACTTTGTAATGCACGGAGAATAGAAGAGCAAGGGGTTGAAGCATCTAAAGATTGTGGACATTGGGTAAAGACTAAGCAAAGCACTTCAACCAGGACAAGTAGAATATTGCCCAAATTTAAAATTATAAATTGCAGGTGGATTGCACATTTTGCCAGATTGATCGCTGAGAAATTATCAAATGGGTAAAATAAGTCCAAAAATGGTCATTCGGTGGCATATGAACTTGCAAGTATTTATCTTTATATACATATATTTATCACACGAGAATCTGTAATAAAGAAAACATTTATATTGAATGGTGAGAAAATAAAGTGGGTGGAGCTTTCTTTACACCAACCTGATGAGGAAATAAACCCCAAAAAAGCATTTGGCTTTTCCCTTTTCTTGTTGACGTCCCCTTTGCTCGTTCCCACGACTTTCGCTCTTCGCTTTGTGTTGTGTCAATTCTTTCGTCACACAGAAACACCCCAGCAAGCACACAGAGCAAAGCTTGTTGATTCTTCACATTTTCTATTGTCCACAATGCCCCTTTTAACCGCTTTTATTCCTTTCTTCTATCCCAGTTTTTCTATTTCAAGTATTATTTGATAATTCCATTTCCAATTCTTACTCACTTATTCCCTCAAGACATCACATTGTTACTTCCATAACTCAAAGTAAAAAGCAATTACAATGTGTCATAATATTATCAGTTTTTTTATAAATATATAATTCTTAATTGAATTTTTTAGTGTGTTCATATAAAGATTCGTTATTTATAACGGGGGAAGTAAAATCCAGCTGGGGAAGAATAACATTAGAAAATGATTTCCCCCTGAAAGCGAATTCTGTAGAAAGACAACGTAAGATAAAAAGCTTGATTTAGTTTTGTCTGTTTCTGCAATAATATAATAACAGCTCACAATTTCAACCTTTGAAAGCAAAGCGGTGTTCACACTTAATGCTTCCCAATTCCATCTTAGTATCAAAGCCTTTTTTCTGTCATCTTTTCCAAAATGTCGTCCTCTTTTGCTTCTTTACAACTTATATATGTTTTGGGGTTTTTATATCTTTTTTTGAATAATCTTTACAACTTTGCGTTGATTCTAAACAATCTGTACTGATATATTCTTCTTCATCATCAGCCACAAGTTGGCAAACAGTGCAATGAGAATCTCATAGTTAGAAGCATAGGAAAGAAACTCTTTTCTACTCCCATGACTCGCAGCCTACAGATCACAGAAGCCAAAAAAAAAAAAAAGGAAGGAAAGAAAGAAATTCATGCCTATGATTCGCATAGATGACAGCAGATTATATACTTGACATGTGTGTATGTGGAAAATGTTGAAAAATAGAGTAAGGCTTGTATTAATAGTTAGTCTAAAAGTGGACATTATTTAAAGCAAGTGAAATGGTGTGTGTCGGGCATCTTTCAAGAATGGAGATCTTTTTGTAGTGTGCAATACTCAATCTCCCGTCTCTCAGAGATATATATATTCCAATGACACCAAGTTCAGTTTCTGTGGCTAATTAAATTAAGATTACTTTCAGATGACACAAAGTAATGGTGGCGAATGTCAAGTTTGTGACTATTTGCTGGGGGAATATTTGACTTTTGAAGAAAACATTAGTAAAATTGGAATTGCAAAATGAAAGCCCTACCTAGAAAAGCTAGAGTGTAGGTTTACACTTGGAAATACGTGAAATTAGTTGCCTTTTTCTGAGCTCGAGAAAATGATTATTTGTTACTCTCGCACACACAAGCACACTTTTGAGGCACAATAAGTTGCTTGTATCATTATTATGATCAATGATTCAAACTATAACCCCACAGATGAAGAGCGTCCTGTGAATAAAAAATCTTGCAAAAGACGCACTGATTTGAAACCAATGGCTATGATGGCACAATGATACGTTGCAGTGTGCCACAGTTATGTACTCTTTCGAGTGCTGTGATGCAGGCGATGAAATTATATTCATATCAACCTGAATAATTTTTTGCCACTCTCAAGTCCTGATTCCACCCAAGATTGATGTGATGGAGTCCTACCTCATGGACAATAGAATTAAACCAGAAGGAAATTGGTGAATCAAATCAACATTCGAGTCGTAGGTGATTAGGTTAATGTCTTGCGGGATATATGTATATTTTTAGGTTATAATGGACGAGGAATGTCAACCAAAGAAAACCAATGGCAAAAATGCAGAGAGCCTGTTAGATGAAAAAGGAGATTTTTTCGTTATCTTTTTTTCATTTTCTCTCATTGGTTAAATCTGGACTATTGATTGGGAAAATGAGATAAAAGTAAAAATAATATTATATTGATTAGATGAATGTAATTTAAAGATTATAAGGGATAATGAAAAAAATATTATGAAAGAAACTCAGTCTAGGTTGTACAGTACACCATTCATTATTGTCTCCGCCGAATCCTGATCTTTGCTACGGTTCTAAAGACACTGCGCCCAGATACGGTCCCTCTCCCTCATAACTTGGGCCTCCTTGTTTTTTTCTTTTGGTTTTGCTGAGGGCAATCAATAGAGAAGAGACCATGTATCAAGAAAAAAAAAATAGAGCAGAGACCACAGAATTGAGATTTGAGAATGATTGTGAGGGACAATGTTTCAGGGGCACACGTGACTCACTTCAAAGAGGCATCCCATGACATGACTCGCTTGTCATTTTTTCATTCATCATCGAAATTATCATTCGACAACCACCCCCCCCCCCCCCCCAAAAAAAACAAAAAAAAAACCCCTAAACTTCTTTCAGCGTCCACTTTTAAAATATTTGTGGTGTAGAGTATTGTATACGTACACTCTGCCACTATTCACCAGAGCTTGAATCAACCCAGGTCATCAATTTTTTTTAATATACCACAACGTTTGGTTTGGATTTTACACATGTATTATCATCCTTATCTCTATGCTGACAAAAAATATTTTGGTTACAAGCAGAGGCACAGAAGACAGACAGATAGAGGCTGGCAAAAAAATAAACAAGCAAATAGTTATGTTAAACTAATCGAGCTCAAGTCGTAGGTAAAGGTTTAATTTTTCGTATGTAATAAAGAAAAAAAGAAGCAAATAATAAGATAGACTTGTAGATCAACAAAAAATGATGACGTAGCAAATAATAGATTAAAAATTAAACCAGTTTAGTCATAAACCTAATCCACTTACGAGACTCCGCCAGCAACATTTTGAAACAAAGTGTTATCCTAACTAGGGTGCTGTTGATTCAACTCCGAGGTTCACCTTGACCAGTTTGCTCAGCACCTCAATTAAGCCCCTTTTAAACATCGATCATTGCCCATAACTTCTTAGGCTCTCTTTTGATCCATACCACACAACATACTAGTTGATGATAATACATGAAGCCAACGTAAAACAATAAGCTTGGATATTTTAAATGTTATTCTTCATAAAGTGGGTTCAAACTCCAAACAAGAATGAAGCAGAATTCAAAGCAAGCAAGCAAACACTACTTCTTGTGTTTAAATATAAAGGGTGTTCCCTTCCACATTAAAGGCTAAATTAACGTCAGCCATCTTTCTGAGGAGCAATTCAGCTTTTTCACGAACTCTAACTGAGCCCCTCACAGAAAGATCAGCCATCACAACAGAAAACTCAGGCAGCATAAGAGCCTCTTTCACACACTCTTCACTATCATCAAAAAGTCGAATAAGTATATCAGCTGCACCTTCCTTACTCATCAAGGACCTCCCTTTCAACACACGCAACATCCAAATCACTATCTGATCAGTGCTCTTCAAAGCACTAAGCCCTTCATCAAACCTAGCAAGGAGGCTAAGAACAGCAAGGGCAGTGCCGGCTAAGTCCTCACTGCCAGTGGTCTGAACCATTCGAAGCAGTACAGGGATTGCCCCTGCTCGCACAGCCAGAGTGCAATTCCCATGGTAGTGAACAAGCTCAGCTAGACAGCTCAAAAGGTGATGGGAATCATAATCAAGAGAGCTTGAAACAGCCTTAACCAACAGTTGAACCGTGCCGGCGACTCCAAATTTGGCCTTGTTCTTGTCGAGCATGGCCAGGCTGCAAATCATTGAGGAGGCTAATTTGGAGGAGTCAGTGGAAGTTGGAGAGCTGATGCGGGAATTGAGGTGGTAAATGATTTCCATATCGGCAAGAGACTGCTTCAAGTCAGGGTTCAAGGAAAGGTTGAAGAGGATCAATAAGGAGAGGGTTTGGATGATGGAGGAGGAAGCATTTGTTAGGGAAGTCAAAAGAGAGATGGCTCCATCAGTTTGAGCAAGGAGGGCTCTGTTTTGAGGACTGACCCTGGTGACGGAAGCCAGTGTTTGGAGGGCCTTTTCCAGTTCTTCAGGAGAATCTGCTTTGGCCAGAGACAAACATTCATTGATGACTTCAATAACACGAGCTGAAGACATCTCTATACTTAATGCTTCCTAGAGTTTTCAAGAGCGTTGGTCCCAAATATGAACAAGTATGGATATAGGGAAGAGACTTCATAGTAGTTTCAATGCCATGGAAGAGTCATCGGTATTAGCTCCGTTCGATGATCCCACTGCCCTTTCTTTAATCATTTCCTTCTTTCTCGTTTCTTTGTCTCTTAGCTGGGGCCGGACTCCGCACGAGACTAAAGAAAAATATTGAAAGCAATATTTATTAATGTCAACAAGTTTTTTAATCCATCATCACGCAAGTCGTCTTTCTTTTTGTGCCTTTTACTGACCTGCTCACGACCATTGCTAACCTTTTAGACATTGTGCAAGTACTGGGCATATTTCACTCATGCCATTAGCCACTATTATGGTGTATCGTTCGCTGAATGTTAAGTTGTTGTAACTTTAAATCACCAGCCCATCCATCTCACACCATCTAACTTATCGAGATACACACTCAAAAACTCAAACGGTGACAGCCACACCGGATCATTTTTATGCTAGATTCCAACTTCAAGAACTAGATGCATCTTTTATGGTTGGAAACCGTCAACCAGAACAAGTAAATATCTAGTCAAAATTTGAAATCCAGTTCAAGCATGTAATTACTACAACATGATAACCTAAGTTCACAAACTCTAGCTGCCTCCAGCAATTACCTCTAACTCAAACCGCACCCTAAAATGGACAAGTACCTTCACTTATTCTAGAAGATATCGTTCAAACGTGACATCACATAAAAATCAAGCCAATCAGGTGCAGATTATAAATTGAACCCTCCAGCTCATGAGGTGACAGTTTAACAAGGCCCTGAGGCCCACAAGTTATCTTTGGTCTGAATATGGGGAACCATCGCCATATGAGACCAAGCCTTTCTTTCCATCTGGGCTTTGGGAGGATGACCTAGATCTGTCTTTACTTGCCCTCAGAGGAGACTCTGATTCAACAGAAGACCTAGACTTCGATAGACTGCGGCTTCGACTTGGAGAAAATGACCTACGCTTCTCCATGCGAGGAGAAGGACGAGATCTATATGGCTCAACGGGGGAACGACTGCGGACTGGACTTCGGCTTCGGCTAAGGCTTCGGCTGTAGCGGCGACCACGGTAGCGAGGGGGGCTGCGAGATACTGAGGGTGTCCTACTTCTTCTGCTTCGGTACCTACACAAAAGAGTTCATTTAATCATATTATTCAACCAAAAAAGGTTGCTAGCATAACTAATAAAAATGGGGAAGTATTGGTGCCAAAAAGAGCTCTGCAGTGAACCAACTCTGGTAATAATAAGAAAATGTGCCTCTCACAATTCAAGTAACTAATATCCCAAGAAATTCAATATATCAGAGGAAAGGAAAAAAAACCTGAGTGGAGTTCTTCCTCGATGTGGGGGGCTTCTGTAGCGCCTAGGGGAATACCTTCTATGACTAGAATATCTGGGAAAAGTACATTGTAAGATTTCCAGATTACTCAGTTACACTCAACTCTAAACAACACCTGACTAAAATAGCAAGCAAGAAAGTATTCAGTTTTACCTGTCTCGGTCACTTCTTCCATTGTATCGATAAGACCTCACAGGAGATCGAGAAGTAGGGGTTCGATACCTTCTTGCATAGGAGTATCTCTCACTAAAACCTCTCCCCCTTCTGATACGCTTTGGGGATACATCAGGAGAGACACTCCTTGACAACCCACGAGATGATCTAGGCCTACGAACAGGACTAGGACTCCTAGAATAGCTGCGACGATTTCCTCTGCTAGATGCCCTCACAGGACTTCGGCTGACACCTCTCCTTGATGGGACCCTGCCAGAGCTTCTGCTCAAGCTCCTTGCAGAAGATCTAACTGGACTCCTGCTTATACTCCTCCTTGAAACCTTTACAGGGCTTCTACTGACAGATCTTCTTGATGATATTCTAGGCGAACTCCTGCTCCGGCGGCTACGAGATGGGGATCTCACAGGACTCTCACTGACACTTCTACGGGAGCGAGTTCTCACAGGACTCCTGCTGACACTTCTTCCCTTTGAAAGCCTCACAGGGCTTCTGCTGATGCTTCTGGCAGGGCTTCTGCTGATGCTCCTGGCAGGGCTTCTGCTGATCCTCCTAGGTGGAGCTCGAGGGCTTCTACTACCACTGGGACTTCTGCTAATCTTCCTTTTAGGACTAGCACTTGGGCTCTTGCTCTCACTTCCCCTGGGACTAATACTCATACTCTTACTCATAGTCCTCTTGGGACTCATGCTTCGACTCCTGCTCATCAACTTTCAATATAATACCAGATCTGGAAGAAATGATAAGCATAAAGAATAACTGAGGTGTGACAAGGGTGGAAAGTAGACCTAGATTTGCCAGGATTATCATCCATTACATCAGGCTGCCTCTCCTCACTTCTATCAGATCTAGAATCAGCTCCAATACCATTGCTATGCCGTTCACCATTTTCTTTGGGGGATGCTTCCACATTCTTTGGTGTGCCCACTTCTCCCTTCCTTTTATGATGCATGGTATGTACTTCTTCATCCCCAGCTAAAGGAGACTGAACTTCAGCTGCAATAATGATATGAGAAAATTGAAGCAAAAGATTAAAAAAAAAACTAGCCAATAATACAGATCAATAGGGCAAAAAGTAATAGATTACAAAGCAATTATAAGGTCCAATCACAAACGCTTCAAGTTTGTCAGCGCATCAATTTAATAACATAAAGAAATATGAACCAGATAAACAATTTACTATGTCTAAAATTAATTAATTGTCGGTATATTGAAAGTAAAAATATGGGCAACCACATATGTCGGTATTTTGCTCCATTTACATGCAAATGTCAGGTATGAGGTGATCAGTTTTGATTGTGAGATCTTTGGTCGAATGTACTCAACATATAAAGAATACCATTTTTCTTAGAATAATCTCTGTGTTTTTGCTCCTTCCCTTGAGCATCAAGACTTTCACCATCAGAGCTGCTATCACTTTTGCTTTCACTGTCTGAATCAGTAGCACTCTCGGATTCCCTAAAACAGCACAACTTTAGAACTTGACAGGCATGAGAAATAATGTTGAAACAAAATATAACTTGTCATCGTACAGAAACACTAATAAGATCGATAAATGCAGCAAACTAACAAATGAGAAAACCCAGGTTCATCTGACAGAACAGCAAGCATTAGATATGAGCAACCCTTTCAAAGTAGAGACACATCACAGACAAAATGAACCCAATCATCTGAGGGCACGCCATCTATGCAGAGCTATTATTTGTTCATCACAGCAATAATGCAACCAACCGTAGTAAAGATCCAGAATCTTAAATCCATGTGTTTGTTACCAAAGGTTCATCAATCTTAACTCTTAATTAGTCATACCTTCTAGATCTGCGCTTTAATTTTTTATCTCGTCTCCGGCGCCTCTTGTCACGACGCCTATCCCTTCTTTTTCTGCGTCTATGTTTGTCTTTCCTAGAAGATCTTTTTCTCTTTTTCCGCCTGTCATCACTGGAAGAACTTATGTAAGATGAAGATGACTGATCTGAGTCAGAATCACTATCAGATTCAGATGATTCCACATCTGAATCTGAATCACTCTCTGATTCAGATGAGTAGTGTCTTTTTCTCCTTTTCCTTCTGTCTCTTGAAGATTTTTTGTGTTTTCCCTTCCGACGTACTTCATGATTATTGGTTTCAGCAGTCAACTTACTCATCTTCTTTCCATCTACAAACGAAAGAAACAAAATCAATGGATCACATAGATACCCAACCCAGCCACAGGGAGGGACACAGTTCATAGGCTATGCTTTGGCACTGATTTTGGGGATTGTGAACACATCTCTTAGCTGATTTGACTAAAATGATATGTAGGAGTCTCACCTTCATTATATTCACCACAATGAATGATTTTAACAGTTACAGTTGGACGCCCATCTTCATCACCCACATCTTCAATTCTCTTCAATACATTAAGTCCTTGAACAAGCTTCCCAAAGACAACATGCTTCCTGCACAAGATTCCAAGCAACTGAAAGGGATTAACAACTTAGAAACTAAAGCAAACGGCAATGTTTGTTCCCTCTCCCCCTCAAGAGGAGAAAAAAGCAGCTTGTTGAGGGCAATAAATACCACCAAGAGTTAACCATATAAACAAACCTATCAAGATGGTGATCAGCTTTCAAAGTGATCATAAAGTGAGAACTCAGAGTATCGCGATTAGCAATTGCCATCGAGAGGAGAGCTGGTGCATCATGCTTAAGCCTAGGTGACTCGTCTGAAATAAATTACAAGCAAAAGTTTTCACTCTGTTCATCAAAACAAGTAAAAAGTACAGCACACATTCGAGCTATATCCGTTTGTAAACAAAATATTCTGAATTAGTGTTCTACGCAATGAGAGTAAAGAGCATGACTTTTGATCCAGCATTCTTACCTGGGAAATTAGAGCCATATATGCTTTCTCCACCAGTCCCTGCAATAAGATAGAAAATGTGATGCAGAAGTGCCACAGTAGATAGCACATCTAGGGATGAGAAAAAGGACTGCCATGTTTGGAGATTGGACAAATATAAAAAAGTACGGATTAAACTAGATGAAACTTATACGTGCTACCAGCACTGTGATTGTGAAGAACCATTTAATTCACAGAACTTACTAAATATGATAAAATATGGAGCTAAATCTTCAAAGAAGAATTATAATACAAGTACACCAGCAGTTGATCTAAACTTAGGATGTATACTTCCAATCATAAACATACAAACCAATGGTAGCAACAAGTTTAACTAATGATCTCCCAACAGATACTATTTAACCACTAAGAAATATATCTGAAGGAATAACATTTTCGATGAAAAGGGAAAAAATAATCAGCTCAGAATCATCAATAGCTTCAGGAGTCAATCCTATCATTCAACCACCTATATCATATGAAGACAGGAGTGTATGGAATTTATTTACAATTAACATGTCAAATATATATAATATAAAACTTATAACAACGCACACTATTCACAAGATGTGAAGTATAGCTCATTCCTCAAATTATGTATAATGCATAGGAAATCATGTCTAGTTCTAATTAATTGCTTCATGTGACGACTCGAAATAACATGACAACAACAATTATAACAGCCGCATATGACCATATTTTTGGTATAAGCCACATATGACAATTTGAACAAATAAAACAGAGGGTTGAAAAACCAGGTGAAAGTGTAAAAAAGGAAATTTCCTGAAACCATAAAAAATTGAAAAGGAATTGCTTTCAGACCCTAATAAATAAAGGCCATTGTGCACTGGCATAGGAACTTAGGTGATTATGTTCCTAATCAATTTAGAAAAAGAAATTACCATTGTCACAGGAAACATGCAAATGGAACAAGGCTTGCAACTCGGACAACTGAATAACCAAATGATGAAAACATAAAAGAAAGTGACTAAATGTATTGTATCAAATTACAAGCTTCAAAAACAAGAAAAGTTTGTCATCCTAAGGAAAATGCAATGATATAATACATACCGTTTCGATTGACAAAATCACCTCCCTGCAAAAGGAAAACCAGCTATCAATACACGCTCACAATAACGCATCGCATACTAAATAGGTTTGGACATTGCAAAGCTTATTAGCATATTATCAGATGAACAACTTAGCAAGTACAACCTTAAAACTATATCACAAGAAAAGCAGTCGTGACCATCAGCCCTGTATCCTACAGCATAAACAATGGTAATTGACAAAAGGAGGGACATTCACTACTAAGCCATGTTCAACCACAACACTATGGCTAGATCTAAAATACTGGAGAACAGCCTTAGATGTAACAAGGGTAGGATTAAGTTAGCATACCTCCACAAAGCAGCCTTTTAAAATGCAGTGAAAGAAGGAACCCTTGTAGTGCAGTGGCTTCCCAGTTCTAGGACCGACTCCCTTTTCTCCTGAACAAAGAAAATATTAAATGAGAAAGGGGCAGGCCTATATCCTAAAATCAAAATAAATTAGCTTGATCGAGGGCATGTTCAACTTAGACAGTAATTGTACAATGGAAGATTTTGTGTGTATGTGTTTTTCTTTTTTTTTTTTTTTGGGGGGGGGGGGGGAGATCAAAATTATCACCTGTACATAATGCACGGAAATTTTCTGCAGTCTTGGGAGCCATGTCATAGAACAGCTGTGAGGACAAAATAATAATTCATTAGGTTGCATTTCTACTCGCTCTCCAAGTCAGAGCAGTTGCCAAAAAAAAAATGGTTGTGTCATATATCATGACAATTACTATAATTCAAATATATTAAAAAGATAAAATGTACCTCGAACACCATCCTTTCAACAGGGTCCCCATCTATAGAGACGTCCATAAAAACCAAGGGATTCTTCTTCTTCGCCATTGTCTTTCTTTTACCAATCAAAATTCAAGCCAACATAACTCCTAAAGCCACAAACGTCAGAAAAGAAACACTAATCAATTATTGCTGTTAACTAATATGGCATCTGAAATAACCATTGATAATGGCACATATTATGTCAAAGGGGCAACACATCACGTTACAAACAAAAATTTCCTAAAAAGTTATGCCTTCATAAGTGTTTCCTGCTGAGCAATGCTAAGGTGAAATTATGGGTATAAATGCTCCAGAGTAATTAAAGCGACAGAAGATTGTACTGTAGCACTATCAGTAAGTTATGATTTGATTGGTAAAAGTTACCGCCTCAATTTTTTTCTCGTGTGTAAAAGCTAATCTGCGGTACACCAACAGTTAAGTAACGCAAAGCCAAGATGAAATAGGGCTTGGACAAATTATTCAGCAGAGAGGATTTAGTCTCACGCACTAAATACAGCTCTCAAACCAAGCCCTTCTCAGCCGCTGCCAACCACTGAAGATGGTTATATGCAAAAATAATAACACTAAAGTTCACTTAAAACTTTGATAGGTTAAAAAATAAGGCCATCAGAGCACCAGGGAATCACCATATTCCACACCAAGCCCGCCGCCAAGGTTCTGCGTACAAATCAACTTCGATGGGATTAACACGAAATATACACTAAATAGATTGAGCAGGAAAACTTAGACCCTATATACACATTTCGTGAAAAACCCAGAGTACGCAACATGTTGCATGATTCGTCCGCCGAGATTGGTATGAAAGACATGTGAATACACTCATCGATGGGTGCGAACAACATTACCTAAAACCTGATACCCCGTATATAATGCTAAGACTAAAGTGCGCCTAGGTGGATGAACAGATAGATCAGTGTCAACCACGGGTTAGTGAGAATTGCTAGACTTCTCCAAAAACCAACCAACTGAGAAGAAAACCGACTGAGCACGACTGTTCACCTGAGAAACGCAGAACCACGAATCGCATTGAGTAGATGAGAAGCTCGCAGAAGGATGCCGGAAACCTAGGTTTGCATATAAAGGGAAGTCTAGCTGCTTCCACTGGAGCTTTAAGTTACCGGATTGTCCCTGACCATGATGGAGAAAGACAACCATGTCCCTTGAGAGAACCGCATTGGGTCGAGTCGGTCTTTTTGTATTATGGACGCCGCATTAATTTTCTCTAACCTTTTGCTGAATAAAGGTCATTCGAGTTTCCTAGTTCGAAAGCAGATTTGCCTTCCAGCAGGTTCTACAATTAATAATTAAAATTAGGCTAAATTATATAAGCATCTCATCTTCCAGTGTTTTATAAATTTTAAAAAATTAATTTTATTTCTGGCAAAAAAAAAAAGTAATTTCACATTATTTATTAAAATTTAGTTTTTTTTTTTGGATGATTTAGAGCTTTTTATGGCCAACGGATGATTTTTTTGGGACGATTTAAAACTTACTTTTCAAGATTTTTAACAGTTTAAAAAAACTTGACACCCTCTTCTTGAATTTTTTATTATATAAAAAAATATTGTCTCTTAATTATATCCAAATCTGAGTAGTTCTCCCACGCACTCGTGTGGGAGCATAGTTCTCTCTGCCAGGCATGATAGTTTTACCGTTGGTGGTTCGATGTGCAATCGTTGTGGCCGGTAGGGGGTTCATTGGAGAAACTGGTGGCCCTGGGTGAGGGAGAGTAGATGATTGAAGCGTTTGCTGGCAGGTCAAAAGCACTCAATGCAATGGAGAATAATCAAATTCAATCTCCGTTAGTATGGAAGGAAGCGAACGCGAAGAAAACTTCAATTGGTAAAGCTATGGCTAATAAGATGTATACGAAAGTAGCGTTGGAGTCAATCCTAAGAGAAGCATGGAATCTTCATAGCGGATTTGGTGTAATTGAAATCAACGGCAACACGTTTATGTTCAATTTTGCAAGTGAGGATGAATTTTGCAGAATCTTGAGAGGTCGGCCGTGGTCTATTAACAGATTTCTACTGGATCTCATGGAAAGATCAAATATAACTCATGCAAAGATTTGGATCTCAGCCGAAGTCCAATTTGGATTCAAATGCACAATGTGTCGTTGGAAGCGATGTGCCTAGAAAACGCAATTACTATTGGAGGACATATTGGCAAGATGATGATTGTTGAGGATCCATGGCACAATAACAGGTATCACTGATGCTTTCTATGCGCTAGAGTTATGCTAGATTTAAGATTTTCGTTAGCTTATGGATTTTGGATGACAATACTGGATGGTAGGAAAACGTGGATCTCAATTCGCTATGAAAAATTGCAGAGTTTTTGTTATAATTATGGTAAGATAGGGCATGACAATCATGCTTGCAAATCTGAAAGAAGGATGTTAGTATTCAAGCCTACCGAACCTTGTTTTGGTGCTTGGCTTGTGACTGGGCAATGTCGTAGCTAGGATGAAACCTTGGTAGTGGTTTGTAATGACTAGATGGAGGCTAAATATGTTAACCTAAAAAAGGAGGAGGCAATACTGAAAAGAAAGGGAGAAGCTAAGCAACAATCAAATAAAGATCCAATGAATGATGAGGAGGATCTAATCTGTATCAAAATAAATAAATGTCTGAAGGAAAATGTGGCGAGGGAGTCAAAGGAGGAAGTGAGAAGGGATGGAACAAAGGATGTAGGAGATAGCAATACTGGGAAGAGTTGCTCGAAGGAAAATTGGAGGAAAGAGGATGAAGAAACAACACAGGAAGCGAGGGGTGTGGACAAGGGAATTATGTTATATCCACATGAGAAGATGATTGGTAAGGCGGATGAATATGCGAGAGCATCTAGGATGCATATGAGCTTATAGACTATGGCATCTCATAGTAAACCTAAAATAAATTGTGTGGAATCAAATGAAACTTCACTAGCCATGGTGGTATATAACGGAGGAGTGTTAAGTGAGGTAATCAATGGAATGGGTGATCTAAGGCTAAAAAAAGGTGCAGAGGAAGGGTGGGAAACTTCTGCATCAAAATGTGGAAGGAAGGAAGTGGTGCAGACACCCCTAAAACCTACAATATCTGTGTTTGTGGATAATCTAAAGAAGATTAAAGCAAGAATCCGCAGGTCTACCAGGAAAAAGGCTAGAGATGGAAAGGAAAATATAATGGATGAATCCATGGCTCTGGAAAATGGACTAGAGGATCCCGGGGATGAATTCCCAATGGAGGCTGAGATGGTGTTCAAAGCTGGTAGGGGTAGGAGGGCAAAAGAAATAAATGTAGGTGCTAGTGGCTGGTCATTAATAACCACGGAGGGGCCATGAAACTCATCTCATGGAATTGTCGAGGCTTAGGAAGAGCCTTAACAGTTAAAAACTTGAGGGACATAGTGAGAAAACATTGTCCCTCGATACTCTTCCTAATGGAAACTAAACTGTGCTCTAATAAACTGAAAATTCTTAAGAGAAGATGTGGGTTTGATTTGGAAATGTATGTGGATCCAACAAGGCTGGTTGGTGGTTTGGCAGTCTGGTGGCATGTCAATACTACTTTGATGTTATTGTACAAGTCCAACAACATAATTAATGTCTTAGTTGAATCATACAACCTATTTGTACCCAATCTGATCTCATTTGTTTATGGACCTCCAAAGGAAAAAAAGAAAGGAAGGCTATATGGGATATCATGAGGAAGTTAGCAACAAATATTAGAGAGTCCTAGCAGGTGGTTGGAGATTTCAATGATCTCTTATCACAAGATGAGAAAGAGGGAGGGAATCCAAGGGCGATGAGGAAGATTATTAATTTCTAGAGTATGATGTCTTATTGTAATCTACTGGACCTAGAATTTAAAAGAACTTCCTCACTTGGTGTAATATGAGATCTAGAAACTTAGTGAGGGATCGTCTAGACCGTGCCCTGGGGAATGTAGAATTCAAGGACAACTTTGAGCGTGAAATGGTGTTTCATATAGAACCCATTGGGTTTGACCAGCATGCGTTATTGGTGGACTGTTGCTATATGAGAAGAAAGGGAGGAGCTCCTTTAAGTTTGAGGCAAATTGGGCCTTACATGAAAATTTTAAACAGATAGTTTATGAGGGGTGGAATGAAGTTGAAGGGGAAGCAAAAAATAAGGTTGTAGATCTGATTAGAAGGCTGAAGGCGTGTAGGAAGAAGCTCATCAAGTGGAGTAGAAAAGAATTTCCTAACTTTAGGAAAGTAGTTGACCAGCTAAGATACATGTTGGACAATCTACATAAAGGCACCATGACAGCAAAAAAGTTGTCTGAAGCAAAACATCTAGTTAACCAGCTAGAGGACGCCTGGAAAAAGGAGGAAGTCTACTGGTGGCATCGTTCTAGAGTTGCATGGCTGAACTTTGGTGATAGAAACATGAAATTTTTTCATAGTAGTGTGGTCTAAAGAAGGCAACGTAATAAAATCCTGAGGTTGAAGAGAATGAATGGGAGGTAGCTTGAGGAGAAATCAGATATCAATAAGGCCTTCGGTGATTTTTATGTGAGCTTATTCAGCTCTGGGAACGTGAGATAGCTAGACCAAGCCTTAGAATATATTTCATCAGTGGTTACAAAGGTAGATCACGCCCTACTCATGTCTCCAGTAACAGTTCAAGAGATTGAGGGTGTTGTATTCCAAATTGGTGCGAATAAAGCACCTGGTCCAAATGGCTTTTCAACCCTGTTCTACCAAACAACATGGAAGGAAATAAACATAGAAGTATGTGAGATGGTTAAGGAATTTTTCTCTTGAAAATCAGAATTGTCCCCATTATATGGTACTAATTTAGTGCTAATACCAAAGGTGGGGAGACTTGGGGAGGTTCATCATTTTCGTCCCATTGGATTGTGTAATGTATCTTACAAGATTATTACCAAAATCATGACAAACAAAATGAGAGGCCTACTATGCAGAGTAATCATGCCAAACCAGAGAGCCTTCCTAGCAGGTAGAATGATCCAAGTCAACATCCTCTTGACACATGAAACTTTCCATTATCTGAAGCACAAGAAACATGGAAATAAATGGGAGTTGGCGTTGAAGATAGATATGAACAAGGCGTACGATCGTGTGAAATGAGACTTTTTGGAAGCGGTGATGCTGAAAATGGGATTTGGTACTGATTAGGTGAGGATGGTCATAAATTGCATTACTACATCAAGGTTTAATTTGCAAATTGATGGCCAAATTGTTGACTCCGTCAATCTGGAGCGTGGAGTAAGGCAAGACGATCCTCTCTCGCCTTATATGTTCATCATTACCTCTGAAGTGTTGTCACTAATGATTCAAACCCACATTGTAAGGAAGGATTTGAAGGGGTAAACCTAGCTGAGAAAGCCCCAATGTTGTCACATTGCTTCTATGCGGACGATGCGTTGTTGTTCCTCAATGCAGATGAACTAAATTGTAAAGTAATAAAAATGATTCTAGACATGTATTGCCATGCCTCAAGTCAGTTGGTTAATTTGGAAAAATCAAGTCTGTTTTTCTCTGCCAATACGCCAACTAGAATGAAGAGAGAATTTCCCTATGCCTGGGTGTCAAGCAATCGGATCAGGCAGGTAAATATCTGGGATTGCCAACTGTTTGGAGGAGATCTAAATCTACAACTCTTGCTTTTGTGAGGGATAGGATTAGGCTGAAGTTACAAGGATGGAAGCAAAAATTGCTCTCATATGGGAGAAGAGAGGTTCTAATAAAGGCAGTGGCAAACTCCATTCCTACCTACCCGATGACATGCTTCTTGTTTCCCAAGAAGGCATGTCTAGAAATTGATAGCTTGGTCTCTAAATTCTTGTGGGGACAACAGGGTGGTGAAGGAGTCATACATTGGAGAAGTTGGAAGCGTATGACGCTAAGGAAAGGGGAGAGGGAATGGGGTTCCGAGATTTATTGTGTCTTAACAGAGCCCTATTGGCAAAAAAGGCTTGGCGGCTACTACAACACCCCAATGATTTATGGTGTAAGATCCTGAAAGGGATTTACTTTCCTAAGGGTGATTTCTTGAATGCAAAGAAGGGCAATCATGCATCATGGGGCTGGTCTAGCATTCTAGAAGGCAAAGAATTATTGCTAAAGCAACTATGTTGGAAAGTGGGGGATGGAAGAAGCATTAAGATCTGGACGGATCAATGGCTACAAGGGAGCTTCAGAATGGGCCCATTATAGAGGAGGATAAAATTGCTACTGTGGATGAATTGATCAACAATGGCTGCTGGGATTTAAATTCCATTATTGCCAGGATTAGCAGTGAGGAAAGGGAGATGATTTTAAAGACTCCAATTCCATCTAGATTGTGTATTGACCAAGCTATGTGGCTAGACAATAAAGATGGTAGTTACTCTGTGAAGTCAGGATATGCAATAGCTAGACGTGGTGCAGAAGTGTCCCAAAACCATGATCCAGTTTTTTTTTTTTTATAATTCCAAAAGCTTTATGGAAAATAAGTGTCCCTCCAAAAATACACCATTTTTTGTGGAGATTGAATGCTGGTGCACTTGTCACCAAGGAGGCCCTGTTTAAACGAAAGTGTGCCCCCAACCCCCTATGTCCTATATGTTTGTCTGAGAACGAAACAATGGAGCATTTATTATTCTTATGCCCTTGGACAAAACTATGTTGGTTTGACAACTCTCTTGGTCTTAAATTTGATAGATGGAACATGAAGAGGGGTGGGGTGTAGATATATGAATTGTTGCATGGGCAAATTTGTTTTTGCCATAATGTGCTGGTGTTGTAATACCCCAGATTATTATTATTATTATTATTAATAGTAATAGTAATAATAATAATAATGATATTGATATTGATATTGATATTGATATTGATATTAATATTAAAATTAACAATATAATAATAAAAAATTGGAATTTAATAAATGATTTATTATTTTTTTTATTAGCAATAGCTAAAGAGCCCAACCCATAGCTAAACCCTAAAGTTTAATTATAAGTTTAGGTCTAACCGCCTAACCCTAGTCATCGCTTATTATTTCTCTTCTCCTTACTTTTTCTCTGTAAACTCTGCGGCAAACGGCTCTCATAGGAGTTTAGCAAGCATGGAGACCAGGTAATCAGAATCCCTAGAGCAATAAGAATTAATTGTTGGTAGCGTTAGAACGTTGATTGGAATTAATTGATTGTAATCCTAATCCTAAATACGTTAATCGTAATCTTAATCCTAGTTCCAAAAGGTACGACGCTCCTTGAAGGAATGAAGCAATTAATTGATCTTGGTTTATTCGAATACCTCCTGTAGGCAAATCGCATGATGACCAAAAGAAAAGATTGAATGTTGCATTGAAAGATATATATATTTATACATTGAATGATAACGTGGCAATAGAAATCAATGAATGAGGTTTCTCTTTTCATTGCTATATGTTAATGAGTACATCTAGTTTTGTTTTATGATTTTCGATTTTTAGGCTTATATATATATATATATATATATTATACTTTGTCATTATGTGAATAATCTTTCCGTCTGGATAAGTTATTGAATTTGGTGTGAACCTTTTTTTCCTTCCATTAATATCTTCATATATATATATAGGTTTATATATATATAGATTTGGAGAAGCATACTGATACGCCTCTGATTCCTTTTCTTTTTATTCCTCCACACATATATATTGATATATTATAATATTATAATAATTTTGACATAGATGCAAACTCTTATCTGATGCAGTTTTATTTAATTTTATTCTTTGAGAGCATTTAAAATAAATTAACAGTGGAAGGATAGTTTTGGGATGGTACCTTCTAAAGTGATGAACACACTTTTAAGGCTTTATGCCCTCGAAAAATTATTTGATGTGAACCGATAGTATCTGTTCTTCCCAAAATAGTGTCTGGCAGGATATTCGGGACACTAGTAACAACTTTGGAAAGAGGTATGTATACTAGGAAGAAAATGATTTATGGCCAAAATTTGATGATTTGTGACTGACAGGTTTCCGGGTTACAAGGTAGACTGGCAGGATATCCAGGTCTACCATGGTTCTCTTCCGACTAGTGAACTTTATAAATAATGTCACATTTTTAATTTTACATATATATAGTATTTTTATTTTACTTTATTCTGTAATTATTTTATTTTATTTTATACTTATTTATTTATTTATTTTATATTATCTTTACTCAATTAGGATTACCAGCTTTTGTTGATGTTTGTGTCTTTGGGCTGCGATGATCTTTCAGGGAGCAGAGTTTCAGTGAAACAGGTTTCAAAGGTTGGGGCTAGTAGTGAGAAGTGAGGAAGACGTTCCATGAACTCTAGTTATTTATTTTCTTTTAGTTCGTACTCTAAATAAAACTTCATGTTTAGGTTTAGATTTATTTAATGTAATTAGTAGCCTTGCACTTGTCCCACACAAGTGCGGCGGTAACACTTCCTGAAGTTGATTATTTTAGATTTTTGTTATTATTTATGAAAACCAGCAAAATTTTATGTTTTATAACTGCTATAAATTCTAGGGTGTAACAAGTGTATTTGGAAAGCATGACGTAATTGGACTTTTAGAGGGGTGTGGCCAGAAGCTAAAATGGTGGTTCAGCTAGCCAGGGTACAAGTGGAGGAATCTTGGAAATATAAGACCCGTAAGGGGGACTACTGTAAAAAAATATTTGAGAAGGCAATTGTGAGGAATGTTCAGTGGGTGAAGCCTGGGGCTGGGTACATCAAATTCAACGTGGATGGGTCCTTTAAAGAGGTCTCGAGTGAGGCTGGTATAGGCTTGGTATGCAAGGATCAGAAGGGTATGTATGTGGGGGGAATGAGGTGTGTGGTGTCAGTAGATTCACCATTTTATGGCTGAGTGTATGGCTGTGAAAGAAGCTCTGATTCACAAGAATAGATTCCAAGATAACTAGGTCATTATTGAAATTGATTGTGAAGGCCTCTATCGTCTAATAGTTGGAAGGAATGTGGCTGGTTGCCAGTGGAAGAGTTGTGATGTATTGAAGGAAATTCTGGAGATGTTGGAGTCACTAGAAGGTGTGTCATTCTCCCTGATCTCGTGGAAAGGAAATAATGATGTTGATAAGATTGCAACTGATGCCACAAGGAAGATGTTCCAGCCGACATAGTTGGAATGTATGCCATCTTCCTTAAGCAATATCTTGTTCCAAGATTCCAGACATCTCGAGGATTGCAATAGCAGATTCGCTGAAACCACTGACAAAACTGGTGTGGGATAACATTTTGTTATGTATGGTTCAATAGTTGGTTTGGTAGCTGATAGAGTTTTACTCTGATAGATTGTGTGGTAGTTGAGTTAATAACATAGATTTGTTTGGTAAGTTTGTGTGTTAGGTTGTATGGTTGGTTTTTTCGAGTGAAATTTTTGGCTTTAGCTATTGGTGATTGTAGTTCTTCTTTTTTATTAATAAAATTGATATTCTAGCCAAAGAAAAAAAAAATTAGATCCAAATCCCGGCCATCCCTGCAAATCTCATCGAGAAAATTATCACGTACATGTTTTATAAATAAAATTTCATCCTACACTAATCACTATAAAATTTATATATATGATCAATAAACTATGTCAACAATTCTTAAAAAATTTCTATATATTACTCGTTCTTAGGATAATACTATTAATATTTTGTTCCAATACTGTAATTCTCACTAGTTCATTCTCAGGAAAACATGATTTTCAATTATAGCAACTAGTGCATATCATATCACTTTCCATAAAAAATTTCCTGCCTTTTTCGATAAGCATTATGATTTTAAATTAGTTTTAATTTTAAATTTTTAATATATTTCTTACCAATGTAATAGTAAATTTAATATAAATATTTCCTCCTTGAATTAGTTTTGTTCCACTCATGTTCACCATTCACTTCTTGATATTTATAATTCAGTCGCTTAAGTATATAATTTTTTTTTTCAATGCTTACAACTAAAAGCTGTCATTAATCAACTGAAGGCATCATAGGATTAATCGTGGTTAGAGCCAAAAATAAGAGCGCAATCTCAGTTAGTGTTGGGGGCTCTTCATAGAATTTAAACTTATGCTACTAGAAAGAAGTTGCCAACACCTCGACAATTTTAAGCACAAATTGTTGCAATATATGATCATTTTTTGAAAACTTTTTTTTTTTAAAAAAGTGCTGGCTCTAAATTGCTCAATGGTCAACTAAAAATGCTACAAGCATAAAACACTAGCAATTTTATGATTATGAAATTTTAGGATTGATATTCTTAAGCAGTGTTTTAAATAAAAAAATAGGGAAAATCCTCCCAAGGCCCAATTAAGTAAAAAAATTTTAAAAAATGCCCCAATAACTTTCACATGTAAAAAAAGGCCCTAGAGCCTTTTCTAGTATTATTTCGAAAGTGTTAACAACAATATCAGTATCCATTAACAACAAAATCATTACCCGTTAACAACAAAATCAGTACCCATTAACAACTATGTTTTTATGAAATAATACTAAAAAAGGCTCTAGGGCCTTTTCTGACATGTAAAAGTTGTTGGGGCATTTTTTAAAATTTTTTAAGCTTAATTGGGCCCTGGGGAAGATTTTCCCTAAAAAATAAAGGGGGAAATGATTTGTAAAAACAAATGGACTTTGCTTTTCCGAGAGTTTGACTTGTGTGAATGCGTGATGACTGCTGATGCTTCACTGCTTCTTCAACTGATCCATACATACTTATTAGTATGTAGCCTTTCTTGTGAAATGGAAACTTATTTTCCCTTTGCTGCTCATAATTCAAGCTCCAGCTTTCCTTTCAAACGCACCCAGTTGCATGATGCAACACATTTACTTCCATTCAGTTCATTTCATTGTTATGATTTATTCTAGTTTTGGTTAAGGAACAACAATTCTACCCATTAACTTTATTTTTGAACTCTTAAACTTCGGGTAAAGATGTCATTTGTGTTAAATATTCTGCCGATGTCATCGCCGCCGCCATTGGGTTTCTCAACAACCACATAATCACTTACCTCCACCCCATCTTGTTGTACTTACTCAAGAATCCCTTCATCTTCGCCTTGTGCTTCCTGATCCACTTGTCGCCTAAAACAAACTGTAAGTTCGAGTTTTGCATTGTCTCTATCACGTGTTGGAGATTGTTTCTCAGAACTAGGTAGGACAACGAAGCGTCCTTGCAGTGCTTTGATTTGCTGCCAAGCTTACAGACAAGAACGAAAATCAGCCTAGTTGCTCTATCTAGCAAAGAACGATGGCGTCGTTGACGACGATACACAGAAATCTGGACTTTCTAGTAAATATTCTAGCACTGGCGACTTATGTTACTGCATCCATTATTTTCGCTGGAATCTGTACTTTTTCAGATTCCTCTCCAACTGCAATCCATTATTTTTGCCGCAGCAAGGTTTGGATGTCTTATGAGCCACTATTCTTCTTCTCCTTTACTCCAATCGAAGCACCCCAACACTCATTTTCTCCTTCTTCTTCAGTAGGAGATCTAGATTCTCCTTCAGCTATCATCCATTATATTCTCTCTGTATTCAACTCACCCCCAACGCCTATCTTCTTCAGCTTCGTCTTTTTGTTTTTTTGCTTTTGCAACGATTATTGCTATAGAAAGGAAGCTTGTGAATGTTGAATTGCTCTAATTCACGATTCCACGAAGAACACGTTGAATTTGAGAGGAAGAGGACGACGAATGTGTTCGGTTTCCTCGGGCTCTCTCGCTGCACTTTATGTTTGGATTGGTTGGAGAAATAACTTATTTTCTAAGTTTTATTTATAAGTAATTTTTACCAAGAAATTTTGTCCTATTTATAAATTCATTTTCATATAATAAATGAGATTGTGATAAACTTGTCTATATTCATTATACCAATGAAAAAAGATGGAAAATAAAAAGTTAAAAAATACTTATTCATAAATGAAAATAAAATTGAAATTTATTCTATAATAATTAAGTTAACGATCTCTCATTGGCATGTGTGATTTAGTTAAAATTGACTTATAAACAAGATCAAAGTGGTATATGACTTTTACATAAATAAAATAGAATAAAAGTCAAATTATATGTTTATATTGAATGTGACTGAAGTGGTTTATTCTCAAACTGAAACTGTCGTGTTTGAATTATTATTTAAAAGATCAGTTGAGATAAAAAAATGAATTAAAAATTACATAAATCTTATTGAATACTACGTGTATTATTTCATTGTATATATTGCGATAATTGAAGATAAAAAATTAAATTTAAATTTTAAAAAATGTTTAAATTTTTTATGATGGCTTTTTACTCTATTTGACCCTCTCCATTTGATCATTGTTTACATATCTAATGAAATCAAATCTTTTCTTTTCTTTAAGCATGTTTCACCTGTCTCATTACCCACCTTTAGGTATGGAAATAGGTCAGGTCAGGCCAGACTTTAGCTAAATAGGTAAAAGTTTGTAATAGGGGCAAAAAGCTTGAGTAATACAAGCTTGTTTTTAGACTCAGGCATGAACTTTTATAGGATATTGTTAAGCCTATGACCTTTTAACAAAATGGCCATACCAAGCCCTAAACAGGTTAGACTGCACATCACCTAATAGGAGCTGGCCTATCCTCATTCCTTCCCACTTTCTCCACTCTTCTCATATCAAGAAACCTTCATTTTTTTTTCTCTTTCACTATTACGGATCTCTTCTCCCTATCACCTTTCCACAATGCAGGAACAAACTCAATTTTCCAGAGTTGCTTCAACTGCCAATGATAAATGAAGAAAAGAAATGGACCAAATAAGAGTGGCCTGCTTCCCAGCAATGGAAGTTGTGCCATTGATGATTATGGAGCTTTGAGTCGGATCCCAAAAGACATGGCGCCCTTGGAGTTGTGTCCAATTTTGAAGACTAGATGATTGATTTTGGTGCGGCTTCTAATGATGTCGTCTCCTCTATTTCACAAGAACGAAGAATCATCATCACTAATCAGTTACGTTTAACTGGAAAGAGGCAAGAAAGGGATAAATCAAAATGTTGTGAAGTTGCTGCTGGGTTTTTCAAGTTGGGAGTGTCCAAGAAAAAGGGGCTTTACTTGTATAAGCCCAATAAAAAATACGTCAACCCAGACACTTCCATTGGATTTTTTCCCCCTCTGAAATTGTCTAGGCCCACCTCACCCACCGGGATCCCAAATAGAACCCAAAACACACTGATTTAACTTTGACACCTCGTCAAGGTTAAAAATCAGTGTGTTTGGATATCAAGGGGAATGAATTGCTGAATTCACAAAAAGTATTGGTATATGTAGTGCTAGTTGTGCGGAAGAATGGGCCATCTTTGAGGGTCTCAAAATTGCTTGGGATTTAGGATTTAAGAAGCTACTTTTGGAGTCTGATGCAAAGGATAGTGTGTCTAAATTACTAGACAGGAACCTCAACACGATAGTTTGCTAGTGAACTAGATCAGAGACTTCATCAATAGAGACTGGATAGTGTCTATTCGACATATCCCTAAGGAATGCAACAGAATCGCTGATGCTCTTGCAAAGTTGGGTTTATCTAAGTCGGGTGTTTTGAGTGATTACCCCATTTTTCTTAGGGCTTGGGTGGATCAAAAGTGTTTGGGATTGAATTCTCCTCCATTTTAATTATGTAATTTTATTGGGGGTTAAAGTCCAAATTTACCACGAAAGTTTTGTGAATGGAGCGTTTAGCACCCAGAAGTATTCATGGTACCAAATTTACCCCAGAAGTATTAAAATGGTACCAAATATACCCAAAACCGACGTGGCACCGACATGACAAGCGGATGTTTAACGTTCCATTAGTTTTGGGTATATTTGGTCCCTTTTTAATACTTCCAGAGTAATTTTGGTACCATTTTAATACTTCCGGGGTAATTTTGGTATCATTAACAGACCCAGTAAACAGATGCAAAAAACATAGCTCCCTTTGTTTTAGTTTCAGTTTTCAGCTTTACTTTCGGATTCATTTTCAACGCCTAACAAATGGCACAAAGACGAGAGAGATACCCCTTTAAATAGAAGTTCATCGGCTAGATAAAACACAAGGGTCCAGATGCATGAACTTTCAAATAAAGAGCACAGGGCTCGAGAGGTATGACTCATCACAGATCAGCTGCTCTTACGCGTTTGGTTAGTTTGTGTTTCACCGTGATCTCCGCTGATTTAGTTACTGATACGCGATCTGTTTGCTTCACATAATGGCGCTGGATCTACTTCACGTAATGGCACTGGATATGTTTACGTAAAGCTGCTGGGTCAAAACGAGAGGGAGTGAGGATGACAGAAGATCAGTAAGTATAGGCCGAGAAGAATGGTGCTAGGATCCAGAGAAAATGAAGCTTGCTAAAAATAAAAACAAAAATCTAACGTGTCTATATGATGTGCCAAAAATCCAGGGTAAACTTGGTACCCAAAAAAAACTTCTGGGTGCTAGACACTCCATTCAAAAAATTTCCGTGGCAAATTTGGACTTTAACAAAAAAAAAAACATTTCCGACGTGGCTAACGGACGTTTGACGTTCCATCAGTCTAGGGTATATTTGGTCCCTTTTGAAAACTTCCGGGTAATTTTGGTACCATTTTAATACTTCCGGGGTAATTTTGGTACCATGAATACTTCCGGGTGCTGAACGCTCCATTTACACAACTTCCGTGACAAAATTGATATTTAACCCATTTTATTGGCCTTCGGCCTCCTCTTTTATTTAAAAAAAAAAAACTTTGACACCTCGCCGTCCACATTACCATAACTAGTCAAACATTTTAAACACGCAGTTAGCTTTAATAGGTCTGTTTGGATTAGTGGTGCAAACAGTGACTTATTTTCTATTTGACTTTTGCAGAAATATGATAGGAAAAAATCAAATTATAAATATGATTTGTATTTTGATTAATGATGACATAAGTGACTTTTTTCCAAACAGAAATGTATTTGGGTTAGTGGTTGAAAAGTTGGTTAAGATGGAAAATAACTAAAAATAACATTAATCTTATTGAATGTTATATATATTAATATTAGTTGTATATATTTTGAAGATAAAAATTTTAATTTTAATTTTAAAAAAGTTAAATTATTGTTTAAAAAATTAATTAACAATAAAATAATAACACGCATATTAATAGAAACAGGCCAGTATTCCCCTTTGGTTCATCTTTTCTGCAGAAGCCTAGCAGGTTCAAAGATTTCTCTCCCCTTCTAGTTCCGACGATCCTGGGTCTTAGAGGAAAAACAAGACAAAGTAGCGGCGTGAGGCGAGTTCCTTCTTCTCACTTCTCTCATGCGCTAAAGTTACCCTCTATCTCCAATCTCACCCACAATGCTCTATGGTCCGAATGTGTCTCCTCTTCTCTATCACTCATGCGTTCTCGTATAAAGAAGAAATGCAGTGATGATCGCTGCGTAAATCGCTCCACGAAGAATATTTTTCGCCGACGTTGACCTTAACCCTCCTTCCTAAACAGTAATATTCCTCTCTAGTTTACTATGAGTATTCAAGCAAAAGATCAGTGAACCGGGCCTCCTCCCAAAGCTCACGCCCCAAAGCTGTGGAAAACGCTCGGCCGCCAACGCTGGATGCTTGGTACCTCAACTTCTTAAAGAATGAGCTTTTTTAAGAGAAGTTCAATAAGACAAACCTCAGCTTCTTAAAGAATGAGCTTTTTGAAGAAAAGTTCACTGAGACAAACGCATACCCAAACGGTTACAAACTGTGGCTTTGTTCTCAACCAGTATTTTCCCTCACACTAAGCATTTTCCCTCCCAAACGCCTTCCCCAAATAGGCTCAATAAAGGTAGCAAAAGTGGCATCTTAGGGCCGTTGAATTCTTCTAATTTTATATGCGGATCCACAACATTTTACATTGAAGTTTAAAAGTGTCCCAATCCTTAGACCCACATTTGGGTCTTACGTGTAGGAACAGGAGTACTATAATGGCATTAATAATTGGCCTTGCAAACCCTCCGCTCTGTTATTAGTGCTCCATGCTACAAATTTGGAAAAGCAATTCTTAATCAAGGGGAAAAGAAATGAACTGCCGCGGTCAATATCCAATTTGAGGGAGTAAGAAATCAAATTGAAGACTGAACGAGAAAACTCCAACATCCCCCCCGTCAAGAGATGACGGGCAAACCCAAACAGCAATACTGCATATAAGCTAATAACTCAATTTAAGTAAAAACACCTCAAAAGATGAAATATCACATCCTCAAAATCCCATATGCTAATGATACAACCCAGAACATATAATTTGGCATCCACAAATAACAGACAGCACAGACAATGGCACACAGAAGCAAGCCTGATAATACGCTGTCCTCCACCACCCGGGCAATCAAAACATCCAAGTTCACTCAAATGCGTCATCGTCATCATCAGGAAGTGGCTGGGCAGCAGCTTGAGCAAGTTCCTGCTCATGCCTGCAAAAAAATAATCAATTACAAGAAATTAACCATTGCTTATTCGAATAAAATAACAACATGAACTGTACAACTACATTACTACGGTGTGTGCGGACAATCCAACAAAATAGAACAGTCAGAACTACGGTGCATCCAGCTTCAATGTTCAGTAAACTTCAGTTACTTAAAAAGAAGCAAAATCTCTATGCCTAGCTTAGCAGCATCTGCTCAAATCTAACAGTACTGAGCATATCAGAACCAAGAAGATGCATCTGTGCTGATAAAAGAATAACTTACTGTGCTTGTGCGGCCAAATCAATTTGAACTTCGGGTGGAGCCAAGGCAGGAGACTCTACGAAGTGCAAGTTAGGATCACTGCAAAATTGACACGCAAAGTATGTAAGCCAAAGTGCATTATGATCAATTGCCATGTAAATAACTAAATTATTTACCCTGCAAGTTTCCTGGCGAGATACAGGAAAGGTTTCTCGAAGTTGTAGTTGCTCTTGGCAGATATCTCATAATACTGCAAGTTTTTCTTCCTGTGGAAAGTAACCTGCTTTGCCTTAACTTGTCTGTTCTTCACATCAACCTTGTTGCCGCAGAGCACAATAGGAATGTTCTCACACACCCTACAAATCAAATTTCCAAAGAATACACATAAGAAACTGCAAACATATCAGGGCTAACCAACGAGACCCAAGAAAAACTCATATAAACTAACCGGCAAAGATCGCGATGCCAGGTTGGGACATTTTTGTATGTCAGCCGGGCAG
The DNA here is from genome assembly GCA_037074495.1 of Acacia confusa. Lineage (NCBI taxonomy): Eukaryota > Viridiplantae > Streptophyta > Magnoliopsida > Fabales > Fabaceae > Acacia > Acacia confusa. The sequence goes on from CM073506.1 coordinate 38,811,919, forward strand.
TGACATCAAACATTATAATCGCACACTGTCCATGAATACTGCATTTTAGAAAATCAGGACCAGCCAATTATGAAGAGAAACACCATGGATAAGCAGTCAATACAACCAAGAAGGTAGGGTATTTCTTGTAACATAAAAGCTGCATCACTTGTCATTGAAATGTGGATACAGTCAACATGATTGAGTTACTCTTATCCAACACCAAGGACTTTGCAGAAGCAAAAATGTCTTCAGACCAATGATTGAAAAAATATATCATGTGCATCGCAGGGGTGTTTGTCTTGTTAAACAAGAAATGGGGCAATGAAAACACTTCGCAGGGAGATAAGACCGTCACCGTACACTAAAACAACTTGTACAGGTAAAAAAGTTTACTTGATTGACATACAAATACAACAAGCCCCAAAATCATCCAAAGCATAGTACATGATCCAAAGTCTTTAAATGAAATGAACTTGGGCGAGTAAAAGTTTAAATAAAAGAAATGAAAATAAAAAATACCCCAAAATCTTCGCCCACACCAGGAACTAAATGCTTAAACGCATTAATATGCAAACATACTTTCTACACCATAGCCAAGATTGCTCTGCAGAAAACTTACTAATATCCATCCCTAAGGCCACCAAATTTCTCCTGACCAGCAGTATCCCAGCAGTAGAATCGAATCTTCCCACAGTTGGTGAAAAAGTCCAGCGGGTGGACCTCCACACCGATCGTTGCTGTTCACAGAGAAACACCAAAATCAGTTCATATAAGCATAATGTGAGAGCTTTGGTACCATTCTTAGTCAATCAGATGCCATTATAAATCTTACGTTCATATTTCTTCTCAAATTCTCCTGTAAGATGCCTTTTCACGAAAGTTGTCTTCCCTGCGGTGGTTCAAAATATTATACTCAATGTAACAAGAACACCAGAAAAATGTGAAAACGACAAGCATAAATCCCCAATCTATATCGTACAACTGAAAACATTCAAGAAAGTACAGGATGTTCGGGAAGATACGAAATTTTAAACAGAGGACCTCAAAAAGCCGTACCAATTGAGTTCTAGAAAAGAATAAATTAAAACTCAAAACTCCAATATCGGATGCCAAGTACTCGTCTGGTTATTCACAGTTATACTATATTCAATTCAAACACAAGCTGCCTATCTAATCCCCAAAATTAGCAGAAACCAAACAGATCACGAAGAGAAACAAACAAGATGGAAACGAAAAGTACCTGTTCCACCGTCTCCGACAATCACAAGCTTGAAGCTCGGATAATCAACTGTTTGCTGATTCGGCAAGGCCTGCAAGGAGGCAGAAAGAACCAACCAATCATGATCAATATAGAATACAACAGAGATCAGATTACGGAAGCAATACGCATCGGGGTACAATCAGAATGCAAAATGAAAATCGAAGACAAAAGGACCTTGAGAGAGATAAAGTGAAAGAACTGCATACCATTGCAGCGGAGCAAGAGAAAGGGCTGTGTAGAGAGTCGGAGAGAAACAAGAGGTAAGGAGGAAGCTCTGCGAGGGTTTATATGGAAGGGTTTCGAGTTTCGAAGAGCCCTAGTTCCGCGTTCAGCTGACGCAGCCACCTCAACCGTCGATTAAATCGCGCGTTTGTTGATCTTTAAACCAAAAAAGGTAAGCACGTCTTTTGAATTTTTTTTTATTATTTATTTATTGTGAATTGAAATTTGAAAGTGATAAAAAAATCGTGACCTGAAAGAAAATGGAAGTGGGCTCATCCAAGAATAAGCCCATTGCCCAATCGAGCTATTAATGAATTAATTAACTGTTATGAATATATTTATTATGTGAATGTCCATTGACTCCTGGTCTCTAAATACTACAGGATGACATGGGACTCACGCATAGTATTATGCATAGTAATTTACTATTTGGTGGGACCCGCACACAATTATACACACACCTACGGGAAGGAAATCCGTGAGTGTACAGTTTATGTTTTAGGGGAAAACTACACCAAATGACCCTGAGGTGTAAATTACACTAAAGACCCATTTTCCTTCTATAAATAGAGGCCTTCTGTAACTATTCATTTTGACAGTTGAAATGAGAATTTCTCTCTCCAAAAAAAAAAATACAAAAGTCCCAGAAGGACTCAAGATGCTATAAGTGTCAAATTCTCGATAATAATCAATTAAATATATTCATGAAACTATAATAGTACATATAGTATTATTATGAACATTTATTAAAAGTTCTATATGCACATATATGTTTATGAAAAGATCTAGATGTATCTTATTATGATTTTACTTGAAAGATTTAGATTTTGTAGGTATACAATGAACAGTCAGACTAGGCGTTTCTATTGTTCCAAAGCGAACCAATTTTTGATGACAGAATGAAAGATATACACAGAAAGACATTAAAGCAATGTAGTCATCAAGGGGAGCAACACTAATGTAATCAAGAGGGGGAGACTATACACGCTGTACTCTTTTTCCCTTATCTAAGTTTTGTCCCACTGGGTTTTCCTAGAAAGGTTTTTAATGAGCCAGCACTGGATAGCGTATCAATGAATGATGTACTCTTTTTTTTTTGCTAGGTTTTTATCCCACTAGGTTTTTCCTAGTTAAAGTTTTTAATGAGGCACATTTATAAATGGACATCTAAGGGGGAGTGTTATGAATATACTTATTATGTGAATGTCCATTGACTCCCGATCTCCAAATACTACAAGATGACATGGGACTCACGCATAGTACCATGCATAGTGATTTACTATTTGGTGGGACCCGCACACAATTATAGACACACCTACGGGAAGGAAATCCGTGAGTGTACAATTTATGTTTTAGGGGAAAACTACACCAAATGACCCTGAGGTGTAAATTACACTAAAGACTCATTTTCCTTTTATAAATAGAGGTCTTCTGTAACTATTCTTTATACAGTGAAATGAGAATTTCTCTCTCTATAATCTATTCTCTTATTGTCACCAGTTTTATAACATTAACCACTTTTTAACCCAAAACACTTTTTTTTTAGGTGGGTTCCACACCGGTCCCCACCAAGGACCGGGCACAGCCCCAGGGCTTTTTGAGCACTTATAAAAAACTTACGAGATCGCCTACCAAGTGAGCCTTCACAATAACAGGGGAATCGAATTCTCGTTCTTTTAGGAATTGAGCCCATTCCTTAATATCTATGTCAACTCTCATTAGCAACCCAAAACACATGAGAAAGAAGAAAACAAGACCAAAAGATTTGTTATTGGGCTACTGTGTCACTTATACGCCTTATGGATAGAAAATTAGGAGGAAAATCTCTAAAAATAGAAGAAGAAAAATTATGACTTTTGAAAGTTTTTCTTTCTAGTATTCATTCTTCTTATTTTATTATCTTCAAAAGTTTTCTTTTCTAGTATTTCCTCTCCTTATTTTCTCATCATTTTTCTCTATATCCAGACATAATATAACATGGCCTATGGTGCCACTTCAAATTGGTTCCAGTCCGTGCCAGCAAGCCAGTTAAAAAAAAAGTATTTAATATTATTAAACAGTTTATTGATTTCTTGTAGAGACTGTTGATCAATAACTAGTTTAAACAAAGCTAGTATCCTTTTTTTTTTCATTTTATTATCCTTTGCATATATTTATTGAATTTAATGTAATTTTATACTCCATTAAGTCATTGATATAAGGGAACCAGTTTTGGTACCTATCCAAAGGATAGCCACCAAGAGCCTATCCAATATGGACCGTCCAGATTAGATCTGGATGGTTCAGATTTGATATTTTTTAAAACGTGGTTTTAAAATGAAAAAATTATTTTTGAAAAAAATAGTAGTTAAGAGATTTTTTTTATTTTAGATTTTCTATTCATTAAAATAATTTTTATAAAAAAATGTCAAATCTGGACCGTCCATATCCAATCTGGACAATCCAGATTGGATAGGTTCTTGGTGCCTATCTTTTGGATAGGCACCAAAACTGATTCCTTGATATAAGAGTCCCTGACTTTTTTAAGAGAGATTAGATAAGCTAAATAAATACTTAATCATAGCATATGTTGTGTATTATTAGATTACACATTATTTCATAATTCAAACAAATAGTTTGGAGATAAAAAATGCTAAATATAAATGTTTTAATATACTTTATTTAATTTTATGTATCTCTCCCAACAAAAAATCAATTGACCCTTATATTAAGTGGTATTATTTATTTGTATACTTAAATTTAAATAAGATCAATGTAGCTGTGGAAGACTATGAATACTGTTGAACTCTTTTTATTTCATGTGTGGGTTAATCCGAGGCATTTGAATTTGGAAAAAATAACTTTTAGTGCTGCCTTGCTGATATATATCATCACTATGTTTACTACATCAGAAGCTATTGCGCTTTCTCTGGGGAAGCCACACATGACACAAGAATATATAATTAATCATGATGTAGCTCATTTTGGCTCACATCATCTCTGGCTGCTTATGGTTTACGCAGAATAAGCAGCTTGACGTCATCAAGAACCGGCCCACACAGAGAAGACAAGTCATCGCCTCTCATGGTGTAGAATGTGCTCAGGAACACGATGCGTGTTCTGGTGCTATCAGCCACAAACCTAAGAACCCCACGGTTATGCCCACCTTTGCTTTGATACTGTATTTTTCTGTAAATGCTTCAACTCTCAAATTAAAGACCTTTCACAAGAATCTTTATGGCATCTCCCACTGCAAATGACACCACACGTACGTCTTCCCCGAATCGTCTTCACCATTTGTGTTATCGCACTTGAATTTCTTTCCCCGCCACAAGCTCCACTGCTCTTCTTCCTCCCGGAACTGTGAAATACTTTGAATCTATGTACTCCACCGCCTTCAATGACTTCACCTTCGACCCTGGAAGTGGAGAGTGGTCGTCTTCAATGTTTGGTGGGATCAACAAGGTGGTGAAGATGATGAGCTTAGTGTTGGTGGGTTTAGGTAGATAGAGAGTTTTGAGAGCGATTGAATCAATGATTGGTCCACAAGCTGGGTCTTCTTCAACACCGGGATTATGAATGACAAAGTCGACCTCGGGATAATCGGCTTTAAAGGCCCAAGCACGGTGTTTAGATTGGTAGGATTCCTGAATCTGGAGATCCTGATATGTTTAATCGTTGTTCTTGTGTGCACGTGCGTGCTGCGACAAATGTGATGGACTAGTGCATTCTTGTGAATCTTGTGACCACCTTTAATCTTTGCTTTATGGAGGCTTCGTTGCCCAACCTCACCGCATAAGCACCCTCCACGTACACGTCACCCTGTTTTTGACCTGATTTTACGTATTCTATATTTCCTGATATCTACCACTTCAGTCCACAGTGCCCTTCATGTCCGATGGCTTTGGGCCCAGCGTAAAGTTCCCATTTGCCACCAATCCTGCGCTCATGAAATCAATTTATAAGTTCAGGCAGGCTGTATTATATTCGTCTCAATCCTACTCTGTCATTGTACTGACACAATTATATATATATTGGACATCATTTAATGGAGTTCGATGGAGCTGGCCGTAGCTAGGAAGCTAAAGGAATAACTCAGATGCATAGTTGCATGGTGTGTATGTGGCTATGTGCTCACTGTCAGTGGAGACTACAAAAAAATTTGAAATTACCCACGAAGTTTCCAACGGAAAAAATTCCGTTGGAAATTAGCCAAGGAATTACATGGATAAAAATTACCTACAGAATTTTGTGGGTGATTCCATCGGTAAAAAAATTGTCGTCAGAAATTTTCCGTCAGAAAAAATATCGTGGCAAAACAAAACAAAAAAATTGCCACGTTATTTTTTTTGATGGAAATTTTTTTTGCTGATGGAATTACCTACAGAATTCCATCGGTAATATCTAACGACGAAATTCCGTGGATACTTTCCAATGGGAATTCTGTGAGTAATTTTATGTTTTTTTATAGTGCGAAGGTGACATGGAAGGTGGTGCAAAGTAGCAGGGACAGAAATGCAATGGCTTGCATGGGCTTGGAGAATCTGCAATCTCAGGAGAGAAATGGAAGGAAGAAAGCAGGTAAGAAGAATCTCTTCGATTTGGAGTTAAATACATACGTATAGGAAATATGACAATCAAGTGTTTGTGTAACTAGGATGATCAGTATGGTTCTCATTAATTATTGTGTTTTCTGGTGAAGGTAAATGCGAGATGTTCATCCCCAGGCTCGCCCCAAGCTGAAGTTCCGGAAAGCGATTGCTTTGACATAAATTGGAGAATGGCGATAATGGTGGAATTTTGAGGAGCCAGGTGAGGGTATACATACCCGGCACGGCAGCACGTGAGAGTCTCCTCAAAGGACGTGGCTTATTATATTTAATTATCAGAAAGGGAGAAGAAGAACGTGAACGTGACCATGACCAACAGTAGTTGACTGCCCCTTTCAAATTCATTACCTAAAATGGGATATGGTTTTGTAGTAGTACATTGAAGAAAAGAAGGCCCGGAGTTTCTATAGAATTATCATATTGCTAGCGGAAAAAAAGATATTATTATATTGCATTGCATGTTCGTGACCGGCCCCATATAGTAATTTATGCTAAGATGATATATATATTTATCCTTTCTAAAGATGCTAGCTCCTCTCATGTTTATTTTGATAATCTCCATCTTCACTGCAGGTAAGGTGGGTATGGGTAGGGCAGGACCGTGTACAATGCTCAACCTGAAAGATAAATGGGTTGTATTTTGTAACTTGATGTCTAACCCTACTCAGTAAAAGCTCCAACCATTTCAGACTAGGCAAAGGTGAAGAGTGGGCTTCCCAGTCTTGTACTCATGTAAAAAATAATAATTCTATTTAAATTTTATAAATATTCCTAGTTACCATATGATGTTTTAACTTTGCCTAAGTAATATAAACTTCAAATATATTCGATGATTTTACATCTTGTGATATTTAAAAATAAGTCTACAACTTGAATCTTGAAAACTATCATGCATCTTGGGATTTATAAGAAATATTTATATAATAATATATATACTTGTCGGACATAGACAAATGGGTAAAGCAGTATACCTTATCTGATGCCTGACCCAAGCCACAAAATTGTGTAACCCAATTGTGCCTAATTTTTTCCAGGTTGCTTTTTTTTTTTCGCCAAACAAAGTGATTTTTCTCTAGGCACACTGGGCTCCTAAACTTCATGACCACCCCTAACCGCAGATACCCTGTATGATTTGATAATCTTTGAAATGTTAGGGGTTTTTGGTGAAATCCACGGAAATTGAACATCAAAAGTCTAAAATTATAAATTGATGGGATTACACGGAAATCTTTTACCGTAAACATTCTTTTATTTTTACCTTGGTAGTTGTATGCCACTTCTTTCAATATTCTAGAGGGATTACGTTACATTTATTACTATCAACTGCTTTATTTAATTTTTTCTAATCTAATTAATCAGATTAGTTAATACGTTGAGTGAGTCTGATAGGGTTGCTGTTGGGCCAGCCTTGAAAGCCCATTGTACGTGAAACAATTGACCTTGATAGCTTCTTTAGCAGGAGCCTCTCCATCCAAAATCTCAGCCATGAAGGGGGCCTGCTTTCACTTTCAAGTTTGTGAATGTACTACGCTCAACCCAGGGCTTTTATCTATTGAACAAATGTCTATGTGAAAATATAACTTCCATATTTTAAAAAAACAAAAATCAAAGCAACACACAGAGGATAAGCCTTGTTGTTCATTTTGTGATTTTTGGGTTACGTGTGTAAATACTTAATGCTCCTACGCAATAATGTTTCTTTAGTTAATATTAGACTTGCGAATAGATTCTATTCTTTTCTTCATTTATTTGGACATACCATTCTCACAGTCACAAAATAGCGCATTACATAAATGTATACCACGCACTCCTATTTTTCATGATATATAAAGAAATCACACCACAACCTCTTCCTTCTCTTCCCTTGCAAGTTAACGATATAATCGAACTCATATATCATCTCACACTGGCTTTAACACCCTATGGTTTACGGAGACTGAGCAACTTAACATCATCAATCACAGGTCCACACAGAGAAGAGAAGTCATCGCTCCTCATAGTGTAAAACGTGCTCAGAAACATAATGCGTGTTCTTGTGCTCACCGCCACGAACTTGAGAGCAGCACGCTTATACCCACCTTTGCCTCTGGACTCATAAGGCACTTTAATGGTGTCTTTGCCAGCGTATCCTTCCACAATCATCGACCCTTCACAGCTATTATTGGCATCTCCCACAGCAAATGACAGCACGTACGTCTTCCCAGGAATCGTCCTCACCACCTGCGCTATCGCACTCTCTTTCCCCGCCACAAGCTCCACCGCTCTCCTCCCTTGTGGCACTGAAAAATGGGCGGAATCTATGTACTTCACCGCCTTCAATGACTCCACCATCCACCCCGGAAGTGGCGAGTGGTCGTCTTCAATGTTTGGTGGGATCAGCACACCCGAAGATGTGTTCGGAAACACATATGGACCTTCTTCAAAATCACCATTCTTCAGTATGTTCTCTGCATAATATCATATAATCAAACACTAAGTGTGTCAATACATAATAATGAACAAGGTGCCAATGGCCCTGTGCAGGCGCATAGTTCCTGCGGCCCTGCCCCTTTAATTTTAAAAGAAAACGAACAAGGTGGCGAAGATGATGAGCTTACTGTTGGTGAGTTTAGGAGGATAGAGAGCTTTGAGAGCGATTGAATCAATGAGTGGTCCACAAGCTGGGTCTTCTTCAACACCAGGGTTATGAATGACCAAGTCCACTTCAGGGTACTCTGCTTGAAAGGCCCAGGCATAAGCGTCCCAACCATTGCTGCTATACAGTGTTTGCATTGGGAGGACTCCTGAATCTGGAGACACTGATACGTTTAATCGTTCTTCTTGTGCGCATGTTCGTGCTGCAACAAATGTGATGGAATAGTACATTCCCTTCACAACCTTTAATCTTTGCTTTATGGACGCTTCGTTGCCTAATCTCACTGCATAAGCTCCTTCTGGGACAACCAGCAACATGTCGCCCTGTTTTTGACCTGATTTAACGTATTCTATGTACCCTGAGATCTCCCACTCCGGTATGGCGTGCCTGCCGCCGATCACCACCGTGCCTTTCATATCCGATGGCTTTGGGCCCAGCTCGAAATTCCCATTTGCCAGTAATCCTGAATTATTGAAGTGGAGTTATTTTAGTTTTACTGATCGAGTGCATGTATTCAAAAACAATCAAAACTTTCAATCTCTATACGAGAAACAACGAACATTTAATATTTATCTAATAGAGGGAAACTGACTTCCATATTTTTCCATGATGTTAGTGGGACAGGGGCGCCTGAGAGTTTGTCCTGGCCACTTTAAAATATCAAGAAATCATACAGGGGCCATGTGGATGTACAGGGTACTCTGCACAACCCTGCATATGTACTGCTAATGTGGTCCCAAGAAAAAAAAAAAAATTGTCTGAGGTTTCCATCAGACAGGCATCGTTGGAACTCAAATTATAACTCAACATTTAGCAAGAACCGCTTGCTCACGAGATGGATATCCAGAGAAGGAAATGAAATGAGTAACTGGAGTGATAAAGCTCGGAAATTAGAAAATGACAATAGAGACAGGTGTTGGTCACCGTGTTTTCAAACTTGAAAGGAAATCGATTCAATGATAACTTTCTCTTTTAACAAACAACACTTTTTTCTCTAAACAAAAACGCCATGAGAGAGAAAAAAAAATAAGAAGACGACGACGCTGTGAGAGGTAGAGAAGAATATGAAGCCTTAAGACTGTAAGAGAGAGCATTAAAAGGAGGGTTGAGTAGTGTAGAGCTGACCGTCGGTGAAGGAGAAGGCGATGTGGAAGGCGGCGAAGAATAGCACCGACAGAAATGCAAGAGTCGGCATGTCACCAACTGGGAGCTGAGGGAGCCTGCAAATTCAGAATGAGAGGGGAAGGTGGAACAGAGGACGTAAGAAGAGCAGAGTGTGGAACGGGGTTTATATGGATGGCAGCTTAGGAGAAAGCACTCGGATCCCATGTGAAATAGCAAATTTGCCACTGTTCTGCTTATCTATCTCTTGCTACTTATTTTCGAGTGGGATTTTATTTTATCATAATTTTTTCACAATTCTTTGTAATCTCTAAATAAATTATGTTTGTTTAATTAATGTAAGAGGTCACATTATTATTTTAAATTTTCTCTCATCTTAATAATCAACAATTTAAATAGGCCAATGAAGGATAATGGGAGAAAGAAAGGTTATAAGAGAATGTTTCTCTTATTTTCAAGTTCAAATTCTCATGATTATAGAAAAAGGAAAACATTTTTTTTTTTTTGGAAAAAAGGCATTCATTGCTGTGAAAATATTTTTTTTCACTAATATTTAGTGTTTCAAATTAATTAGTACCTTAAAATAGTTTTAGTGACACTTAGAAGTATTTTTAGCAGCACTCAGTAGTCTAGTAGCTAAAAAATGAACTAAAAAAGTACTTTAGGATATTATATGTTACTAAACAAGTATGATTAACACTGTGTTTAGTTTAAGAAAATGGTGTGGGAGTAAAAGTTAAGAGAGAAATTTTTTCTCTCATCTTTACAAAATCACCCATAGCAAATTTTCAATATTCGTAAAATATATTCTTAATAAAAAAGAATATTCTTTTTTATTAATAGCAATTTGGTCAATGTACTTTCAAAAAAAAAAAATCTCTCCCCTCCTCATCCCTATTAATAGCAATTTGGTCAATGTACTTCTAAAAAAAATTTTCCCTCACACTTCTTCCCTTCCTTATCCCTCAAACCAAACATAGCGCCTAAGTGTTTGATGCTAAATATTGGATGCTAATAAAAACATTTAAGAGTGCTAAAAGTACTAAAAATTAATTTTGGATACCGAATATTATTAAAAAAAATATATTCTATAATGATGGACGCTTTGGTTTTTTCAAAAAAAAAAAAAAAACTTGCTTTCATTTTCTTTTACCCTCTAAAAACTACGTAGTCTGAGGTAAGGGATGGGAGAAGATTGGAAGAGTGGAGAAGAGAATCCTAATCCAATTATTCTTCAATGTGTGAGAATGTCCAAGCTGCAATTTGAGAAGCAGCGAGCTAGCATTTTTACCAAGACATTGGAAACAACTTCCCAAATGCTATATAATGAAAAGTGTTTACCAAAATCTTATATTATAATAAATCATTCATGTAATGAAAGAGTTTAAAATTGATATCAAAATGGAACCCATTCTATACATAAACAACACTTTTAGAAATTTTAACTCACTTATTCTTCTGTATTAATTGTGTACTCGTCATCTAAGGTCGACCTTTTGTTACAGAAAACTTCACAGGTCCAAACTAAAATGAATTGAAGTACACCAAAAGCCTAAAAGGGCGACTCTCCTCTCCCAAGCCATTAATGTTTTATGCGTCTTGATAAAAATGCCGCTGAGAGAGTGTCTAGTTGAGTGTGAGGATAACCAAAGCACATGCTTCATTTAATTCAATACTGATGACTACTAGTTGACAACCCCACTTTACAATATTATATGCATGTTAAAGAACAAAAGGTAGGATGCTTCATGTGAAAAGAGATCAACCAAATTCAGCCAAAAGAAGAGAGAGAGAGAGAGAGAGAGAGAGAGAGAGAGAGAGAGAGAGATCAAACGTGGTTTCGCTTCATCTTTTTGCTATGATAATAACAATACTGCATCTGATGTATGTTTATTATATGGATGCTTGGAACGACAAGACTTCAAAAATCATCAAAATTAATAAAAATGAATATTAATCGCATGAAATCAGCACATGACAGAAGAAATATGTAGCTGGTATTGTTTATGAAGTGAAATTAATACTTGTGATCAAGTTATTAATATTATAGATCTGTAATGACTAGAGAATGTGTGTTATTTATAGTTTGTTTGGTTTGAGGGGAGGGTGTGGTAGGGGAGGGTGAGGAAAGAAGGGAATTGACCAAATTGTCATTAATGAAGGGAATATTCTTTTTTGTTGAGAGTGTATTTTAAGAATATTAAAAAGTTTCAATGGGTTTTTTTGTAAAAAAAAAGGTAAAAGTTTTCTCTCTCCCCTCCCTCTCCCTCAAACCAAACACACCCTTAGAGTCCACATTATGTGCTTGACCTTATATCATTGTTATATGATTTTCTGTTGTTTGGGATAAACATCAATTTCTCTTTTAGGTAAAAAAAAAATATTAGTTTCCAAATACTATAACAAGAATAAAGATATAAGGATAAGGATCTAATGTGGACTCATGATATTTATGGAACAACAAGGTTGTAAAAAACACATCACGAGGAGGGTGGGCAGCAGAGGGCCCCACCCAAATGGTTGGGGTGGCCCTCTCAGATTTAGGTATGGATACCCTCTAGATTTATCATTATTCGACACAACACACAGAGACAGAATATTTTTTAAAAATGCTCATTTAGAATAAATTTTTGTACCTTGATTTTTTAAAAAATAAAGTATAAGTGATTATTTTAAATGGAGAAATGAGAAATAATTTGCAAGGGTGCACGAGCATTGGTGGCATGGACAATCCACGTGCGGGCTTATTTTAGGGCTCACCCATGAAAAGTGGGCCTTCTCTTCTCTATGGCCTCGTCCTCAACAACAACATGTTAAAGAGATTGTGATTAGGCCGAGACACTACTCTACTTTTTTTGTTGCTCCTTTATGTTACTGGTTTCAGATGAATCTTAAAGAAAACCTTGGAAGAGTAGCTGATGGTCCATGGGACTTGATATTTGGAGTGGGTATATGGAAATTATGGAATTGGAGGAATCAATCCATTTTTGAACCTCAATTCATTAGGCCGAATATGCCTCAGACGGTAATTCTTAAACTCTGGCATCTGTTTGTGGATAACTCACTTTTATCATCTGATCCAGCCCCCCAGCTGTCAGGAAGAATCTCATGGCAAGCTCCTCCTAGAGAGTGGGTTAAGTTGAATGTGGATGGAGCAATGAATCCCACTAAGAACTTGGCAAGTTGTGGTGGGGTTTTGCGTGACTCACATGGGCAGTGGATCGCAGGAATGGCCTCCCCGCTAGGAATGTGCTCTGCGCATGAAGCTGAGGAGTGGGCACTTCTTAAGGGTTTGCAATTAGCCTGGGATATGGGATGCAGGAATGTGATTGCAGAAACGGACTAAAAGAATCTAGTTCAATTATTGAATGTCAGTGACAGGGATCGGAACCAGAGTTTAGTGCTCTTTCGCATCAGGGCTATTATGCAATTCTCATGGAACTTGAGGATCAATCACATCTCCAGGAGCCAGAACCAGGTGGCGGACAAATTGGCCAAGGAAGGATTTCATACTTCCTCCTTCTTTGATATATGTCCTATTCATATTAGGACCTTAGTTGCTAAGGATTGTATGGGAATTTCTTCCCCAACTTCCTCCTTTAATTTAATTTAAGGCTACCGCCACAAAAAAAAAAAAAACAACAACAACATGTAGTCTCGTTGTCCCTACTTCCCTGTGTTTTTTTTTGCTTTTTTTTTTTTATATTGAAAAGTTTTGGAAGGGTTCGACACCAGTCCCCTACTAAGACTAGGGCACGGCCTCGGACTCTATGAGCACTTACTGAGGACTTACGAGATCGCCTACCAAAGGAGTCCCAGCGACGGTAGAGGGAATCGAACCCATAACCCAAAGGCCCAGTCCTGGATTTCTTACTATTTGTGCCAACTCTCATTGACTACTTCCCCATGTTTTGATTACTCACAAGTTCCAACTCCTTAGTTAGTTAGTTCAACATTTAGAATAGCAACATAAACTTTTGAAAACAGCTTTTTAATTATGATTTACAGTATATGAGGTAAGTATGTGAGAAGATTTTTATCTCAATTTACATGAATAAACACTTTTTAATACCCTAAATATGACCACAAACAAGTAATTAATTAACTTGATACTAATTTATGATTCTCTCTGATAAATAAAATTGACTGAAACCGAAGTATGGCTTTGGGTAATAATAAGTCATTTGTTTTTTTTTGGGGGGTGGGGGATTGTATGGATGGCATTTTTTTAAAGCCTAGTGATGCGGTATATGAACTTTAATAACAACTTGTAATTCTTTGTAAAGGACGAAGCTTTTTTTTATTTTTCGTGGCTTACTTTTGATCCATTATCCAAACGTTGCTGATAAATTCAGTATCAGTCCTCCCATATGAATATAGAAATAAACTTATTTGTGATAGAGTAGACAAAATACTAGTAATATCTAGGTAACTTTAAGCAATATTGTCTCTAATCCTTATTAATACAAGATATACTTATCAGAGTTGATTAGATTAAAGACGTTAATTAATATGACACATATTTTTTAAAATACATTATAGTTATCTTTCTTAATCCCCTCACATTCCCTCTCCTCCTTGATTACTATCGGGGTTAATTGTGAAAATATTGATAAACATATATAAAAAAAATATATCTTATATTTAATATTAAGATCCACTTAGAAAAAGAGTTTGGATTGATAATTAGGGTTCGATGAATGTAAGTTAGAAGAAGCATGACAGCAAATGAGAGAGGAGGGGAACGAGTCAAGCGATGTGATAGTAATAACTGACATGAATAGGTCAAGTTGAGTTGAATTAATGATTTTATTGTATGGTGAAATAAAAGGCACATGTGATATATGGAGAAACATTAATATAGACATAGGACAGTACAGTGTAGATTTTGGGAAGAAATATTCATGGTCGTAGCAGTTGTACCAGGAAAGGGCATGGTTAAGATGATAATGACCAACGTAGGCTTTTCCTTAAATAATGCTTATTAGCAGAACCCTCACTAATCATCAACATTACCATCATATCAGCAGTATACTAATACAGTGAAGAAATAGAAGTAGCATAAGCCATACATGTATGTATATTATTCCATCCAATTCTAAATATAAAATATATTTGATTATTTTATAGAGATTAAGAAAGTTAATTAAGTTATTTTAAAATATTTATATTTATTATTTTTCTTTAAATTATTTTATTTAACTTATAAATTGATATATAATCTAGTTATATATAATATATGATATGATTAAATAAATTATTTAACTTATTTAATCTCTCTAAAAAAAATATATCTTATATTTAAGATCGGATATATAAATAAAGTTGATGAAGAGGGGATGTATTGGAGAATGGGGTGCCAGGCTGCCAGCACTTGAGAGTGACAGGGCAACAGACGCCATATGTGTAAGTGTTTGATTTGAATTTTGAACAGCTACAAAATTTCCACGTAGCCTGCATTTAAGGAACCTGTCTCCTCACTGCATGAGGATCATGCATTATTTCAAGTTCCGTCCATTTCCCTAAGGCTATGTTTGGCTATGTTTGGTTTGAGGGAAGGGGAGGGAATAGGAGAGAAAAAATCTTTTGGGAAAGCATTTACCAAATTACCATTAATAAAAAGATTATTCCTTTTTATTAAGAGTATATTTTAAGAATATTGAAAAATTTCTACAGGCAATTTTGTAAAAATAGGAGAAAAAAATTCTCTCTCCATTTCCCCTCTCACTCCCTCCCCTCCCCTTCCCTCAAACCAAACATAGTATAAGGCTATGTAGAGCCGAGAAAACGAGTCAGGCCCGTCGGGCCGGCCCGTTTAAGCCCTGACCCTTCAAGGGCCGGGCTTGAAAAATGGACGAGTTATTTGAGATAAGCCCTGATGGGCCTCAGGCTTAAACGGGCCGGCCTTGCAGACCCTTTTCACTTTAGCTTTTTTTTTTCCTTTTTAAATTTATTAATTTATATATATTTTGTATTTGTTATAGAGTTATTTATCTATTTAACTACAAATACATAATAACTATATTCTAATTTTATGATTTGATTTATTACTTGTTGCAAATAAAGATTATGGATATGTTCATAATGCGGGAGAAGAATTTCATGATATTCTTACTCATGAGCTATAGGCTACTACTCAAAGTAAAGAACAATCAAATGTCATCAAAATCGATGATAGTGACGAACATGACGACAATAATAGTTATCGTATTAATGTCACTTAGTGATATGCTTTTTATGTTTTATATAATTTATTTGTGAACATAGTTTGCTTTTGATTATGAATTAGTGACTGTGCTTATTTATTAAATGATTCGTGTTGTAATTTATTAATTATATTTAAAAAAAAAATGGAGAAAAAATAGTTAAATTTGGAATAGTAATTTCCGGACCCTGCGGGCAGACCCTAGCCTTGGTGGTCTCGGACCGAGTTTTGAAAAACAGATGTTTTTCTTACTCCGGGCCCTGGCCCTTCACGGGCTGGCCCCGATTCCCAACTCTAAGGCTATGTGTTGGTTTGAGGGGAGGGAGTGGGAGGGAAAATTTTTTTTGGGAGGACATTTACTAAATTGCCATTAATGAAAAAAATATTTCTTTTTAATAAGAGTATATTTGAAGAATATTAAAAAAAATTTATGGGCAATTTTATAAAGATGGGAGAAAAAATTTCTCTCTCCATTTTCCCTTCCACTCCCTCACCTCCCCTTCCCTTCCCTTCCCTCAAACCAAACATAGTGTAAAACAAAAAAACAAAACCAACCAACAATAATGATGATAGATAATAAATGATAAAAAAGGGCTTTTTGGATACCTCTTGTCAAGTTCTCATCACTTCCCCATCACATCTAACAATTTTTCCTTTTCTATAAAGTTTAAAAAATATATATATGGGGAAAATCTTATCATTAAAAGATATAGTTAAATTATCTAAATTTTATTTATAACTAAAATTTAAAAATTATAGATTAAGTTATGTGACAATTGGGTATGAATTTCTACGGGTTTGCCTTATTGGAATGTTCATTTTACTCTAACGATTTGAAGGTTTTTATCGTTGATCTGACTTCCGAGGAACCCTCCTCTCGTGCTTGAGAGTTGCTCTTTATTGATTGTATTTTTTGGTCTGTGTTTATATCTTATAATGGGCCTTTTATAATAAAATTTTAGGAAAGGGGTCGGGTTCACCCACAATTCAAGGGCAGGGCGCTTAGAGTTCAGTCCACAGGGGATACTGACTAAAGAGTACACATGCCTCCACTTCTACCAGCGTTATCACTGCTTCTTAGACCCTTAGGATGCCTCCCTCAGCGTCTTGACCAAGGTAGGGATCGAACCCCCTCCCTAAAGGTGAGGAAAACCGACCCCACGTCAGTTAAACCCAAAGACAATGGGCTTATAATGGGCTTTTGATTATGCAGGTTTTGTTCAAATTTTTACAACACAAAATAAAGACTAATCACACTTGATCATCATAAATATAGGATTAAATGGGCTTATTTTCAATAACTAAGGTGTATGGAGGTAATTTGATACAATTTCTAAATCTTTAACTTTGTCACAAATCTTATATCCTTTCCTATATATAAGGTCTCATCTTTTGAATGAGTTTATCCTTTTTTTTATATATAAGATTCTATTTGAGTTGTATTGAATAATAAATTCACTTTTATTTAATTTACCCTTAATTACTAATATAATTTAGGAAAAATAGCACTTAGGTCCTAAGGTACATAAAAAATAGCAAAAAAGTCCCAATACAAAATCACATATAAAAAAAGACCCAATAAAGAAGTCTTAGAGACTTTTTTGTTATTAACTCATTTTGTCAAATTAACAAAAGGACAAGCCATATTAACAATAAAAAAAAAAGCTATTTTGACAACAACATTTTGTAACATGGAGCCATTCTCCATGTTACAAAATGTTGTTATCAAAATATCATTTCATGTTGTTAATATGATTTATCCTATTGTTAAAGTCGGGACAATCAAAATACTCGAGTAGAGACCAAATCATACTCAAGTAATGTCGGAGAAAGTCATTGATGCGATTTCCAGGTTACAAGATGTTGTTGCCAAAATAACATTTTCTGTTGTTAATTTGACAAAATGAATTAATAACAAAAAAGTCCCTAGAGACTTCCTTGAGACTTTTTTAATATGTGATTTTTGTTGGGACTTTTTACTATTTTTTTTTACCTTGGAACGTTAGTGCTATTTTCCCTATAGTTTATTGTCCATACATTATTACCTCTCATCATTTTCTCATTATTACCTTCTCTCTTACTTATTCATAAATAAAAACAGTTTTTTAGGAAAAAAAATGATATTTTCTACGTATTTATTATTTATAACTAATCTTAACCTTTTTTTTAGAATCTCGTAATTCTATTAAAATTTCCTTATACTTATATATAAAGACGGAGGAAGTATATGATTTATTTAGTTTAATTAATTACTAGAATCTAACCGATTAAACTGTCTTTTTAAAAGAAATTCCCATATGAGAGAGAGGGACCCAGCGCAATCATTAATGAAAGCTCAAGGCTCTCTCCATTGTCCACTTGCCTTGCATGGTGATACCTGGCATATCGCTAATCTTGCTTTTCTGTTTCTTTCATTTATATGCTTAATTACCTTCGTCTCTGTGAATCACCCTTCAACTCCACGAAGTAATGAGGTTCCCACAAGCCAGGAACACTCCTCTCGTGCTTTCACATGCAGTGTTTAGAGGACACAATTAATTATTCTCTTTGGTCTTTATTATAAGGCATCAACTACCATTTATCACAAATCAAGAAATAGAAGTCGTGTCATTAAATAGGTCTAAAATTGAAAAATATTTCCAACTTTACCCCTACTTTAATTATAGGAATTTAAAAAGTTTTAGTTAAAAGTGAGGGTATAATGAGAAAATAACAATAAATGAGTTAGTTAAAGGCAGTTGGTGCCTTATAATAAAGATAAAAAAATGATGGTAGTTGGTACTTTATAATAACGACTAGAGGAAGTACTTAACTTGCGGTTAATTACAAAAACAAGACTGTCATGACTATTACTACTCCCCATCCTAAATATAAAACCCAACAAATTTTTTAAAAAACATTACAAAAGCTAATTAAACTTCTTTAAGCTATTTGTATTTATTAGTTTTTCTTTAAACTAATCTGTCTAACTTATCACTCTGGTCCTATTTATAAGTCTATTTTGATCAAATCTCACATACAAATGAGAGATAGTTAACTCAATAATTATAGGTGTAAATTTTCAATTTTGCTGATTGGGAATTTTCAACTCTCTCTTCTTTCTTTATCTTTATAAGTACAATTAATATGGGTAAAATTGTCACAATCTCATTTATTACATGAAATTGAACTTATAAATAGGACCAGATTTTTTTAGTCAAATTGGATAGAGTAGTATCAACTAATACATAATTCAAACATATAACATATGATACAATAAATAACTTATTTATTTATTTTTTTGAATCTTTAAAAAAATTAACTAAATCATATATTTATAAGTAAAGGTATTAGTATTTTGTCTCATTTCAATCGAGAATTCACAACCCGGCAGCCACGGTGGTGGAAAGGACAGTACGGACAAGCATGGGACCCCTAGTTATGCAAGACCGACACAAAGATTCGATAATTGATTGATAAGGCCGGTGAGTAAATTAAACCCCACTTTGTGTAACTAATTACTCCCTCTTGTCCTTATTATAAGACACCAACTATCTTTTCTCACAAACCAAGAAAATGGAAGTTAAGTCATTAATGAGCCTAAAATTAATAAAAGTTTCCAACTTTATCCCTACTTTAGTGAGATAGATTTAAAAAAGTTTGTTAAAGTAAGGGCATAATAGGAAATAGTAATAAATAAGTTAGTTAAATATAGTTGGTGCCTTATAAAAAGGACAAAAAATTTTGGGTAGTTGGTGCCTTATAATAAGGACCAGAGGGAGTATAACTTGAAATTAGAATATAAGAATAAAAAATAAAAAATATTATGTTATTTATATGATATAAATTTAATTATATTTATGTAATATATAAACAGGTCAGGCATGAAGGCATATAGGCCAGATCTTAACAAAATAGGTCTAACTTATTTACATATTAAGGCCTTTAAATATGTCTTGGCCTTACCTTTTGACAAATAGGTCAGACCTGACTAGGCTCTAAATAGGTCAGGCTGTAGACCGTCTGATAGGGTTTGGCCTATTCTCACCCCTAGTTTTAAGAAGATACTCTAGCATACTAACTGATACTGAAAAAATATTTTAGGGTATTAATTAATATTTAAAAATACTTCATAGCCATTAAAAATTATTTTACGATTTTTAGTATTTTTTAAATATCAATCAGTACCTGAAATTTTTTTTCAGTATCATTTAGCGCCATGTAGTATTTTTTTTTAGTACTAGTTAATCCCTGAAATATTTGTTCTAACTTGAAAAAATATTTTATTGAAAAAATATTTTAAGGTATTGAATAGTGTTAAGAAGATATTATAGGATACTGAATGATAATGAAAAAATGTTTCAGAATACTAATTATTATTAAAAAGATACTAAATGGTACTAAAAAAATATTTCAAGGCACTGAATAGTATTAAAAAAATATTACAAGATAGGTACTAAATAGTATTGAAAACATATCTCAACTAATATTTAAAAAATAGTACAGGCTTTCAATTAAAAAAAGAAGAAGAAGAAGAAGAAGGAACAGTGTGATTTTGCCCCGGTACTGTTTTAAGGGCACAGGAGCGAGAAAATATGTATTGGACAAGAGCTGCGTCCGAATTTATGGTTCAAGGTGGGATGGTTCCCACCATAGAAAGGAAGGCGAATGATGAGGAAAATAAAAGAAAGCTGTCTCTTTCCACTCGTCGCTCTAACTAACGACACTTCCACATGATTCACACACTTCTTAACATGATCCACACTAAATACAGTCTCCTGGACAATGGAATTTTGCCAACTGAAGGAAAGGGATTTGATTTTTCTTATAAATAAAATAATTGATTTGAGTTTCAAAACTGAAAAACTTGTACTCGTTTAAGACCCAAACAAGGTTAAATAGCTGATCACCTAGTTATGGATTTCCTCATATCTTTCTCATCATCTCGAATTCAAGATCAATATAGGCAGACTGTTACAACGCCTGCACTGCACATAGTGACTTGTATATATCTTGATCAAAGTCTTTCTAGCTCGTTTATCAGAAGGGTAATGATTTTGAGTGTAGCATCATATTTCGAAAAGTTTAAAGTTCCCAAATGTATTTAAGTTGGAGCTTAAATTACAGTACTCTGTTCTCTGTTTCTACGCCTTCAACAACAGGGGACGGCGAATAAAAGCATCCAGTCAGCTTCAAAGATGATTGACCCCAAAAGAACATGGCGCTGAATGAGAAATGTGATCAGAACCATAAAGGTGACAAGTGACAATAATTCATTTTAAAAAATATATTTTGTTCAGTAATGGGTTTATTAGAAATTATGCAACATTTCCAATATTCTAAAAATTACATTTTTAACAAAAAAATGAGTATTTTTTTCATTAATGACAATTTGATAAAAGGCCTCTCTTCCCCTTCCCCTCAAACCAGACAAAGAGTAATCGGGATTGTACATCGTGAATTGCTCCATTTTAGCAAACTTGTTTCACCATCTATTTGATCGTCTCGTGGTCCTTTATATCCTGCATACACTTCAGCTTCTGCACAAACTTGCTCCAGCTTATTTGGTGTCTTTGCCATTAATCTTGTTACTTCTTTCATAATTGAACCGAGCAATCACACGTGTGTTTAACAAAATTATAAATTGACGAAATCGTGTGCATCACTCCGAAAAAGAATTCCAGTTGGTGTATTGATTTTAAACCAAAACTAAACAAAATCAGTCACTGTCAGTTATTTAATAGTAGTGTGTGTGTTTATTTTATTTTATTTTTTAAACTGCAGCAATAAAAAATACATCTTCTAACTAACCAGACATATTAGCGGGGAAAAGTGTTTTGTTTGCGCGGGCACATACATATACACACATATAGGTTTAAAGTGTAATTTTATTTTGGAAGTAAACATTTAGAAGCATTTGGCATCCTAAAGTTTTTTTAGAAGCAATTTCACCTTAACAGTTAAAAGCTGATGTTGTTCGTTAAGATTTTATATAACAAGGGGTGAAATTAACTATGTTTTAGTTATTTTCAAGTACTGCCATACGTATGACAATGAGACATCACAATAGTTAACAATTCATGTTGTTTGCAATTATTGCAGGTTGTTGATCGATGAGGCAAAGGTAGGAGATATAATTGGAGAGATAAGTGTTCAATGCTATGCTACAGGACACAACTCTGTATAGTTTGAACCAAACGAGTGTTAACTTAGCTTTTACATCTAAATTGCATTGCATTTTCAAATCTTACTCATTCAAATGTCGAAGATGGGACAATAATTATGAGTAATTTTCTTCAGGTAAATCACATTTGAACCAACTTATTCACATGTTTTTTCCATTGTTTAGTAAATATGACCATTCTTTTAATTAATTACCTCATATTTCGAATTCAAAATTTTGTTTTTTACCTTTTCCCAGATAATATTGTTTATTTCTGCTTTGATACATTTTTGATCTAGGAGAGGTTGTGGATCGGTTCAGCTTGGTGGACTACAGAATGATAAGAAACAGGAAACCTATGCTAAATCTGAGTTGAAAGGAATTGTAATCAGAGTTAGCACATGTTTAAAACCCACCTCCATTGAAATATTTGACTACAAACCTACTTTAAGAGGGAGAGAATAATACGTGCTGGGTTTAGGTGAGAGTATGGATCAGGTTCGTTCAGGGGAATTTTGTCTGATTTAGGTTGAAAAGAATTAGTATCAGATTTTGGTATTAGAGCCAACTTAAGTTCCAATCCTACTTCTATTAGGTTTGATAATGAACCTCTTTTGAGAGGGAGAGAATGATACGTCTCAAGTCTAGGTGGGGGTGTGGATCGGGTTTTGACTAACAAACTTGTGTCTGGTATGAATTGAAAGGAAAACATGTACTAACTTGCTATTAGTCAATTATGGTTATATGTTGCATATGCTGGACTAGATCTTTCTACTTCTCCTGGTTTTCTACACTACATGGTTTATATATATTCTACATAATTTTTGGATAGGAAATATGACCAATATTGTTTTCCATATAACAAGTTGAACAAGGAACTATTATACTGTGTCATATTGTTTTATTCTTCATAACTATTGTATTTGAATGTCTTATTTTGAGAAGTTCATTAATAAGTATAGTTTTAAATGATTTCCTCTTTTCTTCAAATATTGGAGAGCCACTGATCAATCTGCCACAGGTTTTCCACCACGGAAGCAATTGGTGCAAGAGCGGATGTTTGCCTATTTGTTTATGGGGTATAAAACATATATGGAAGAATTGCACCATCAAGAGGTTCTTATTGATTATCTTCCAAAAGAGAACATAGTGGGAAGCTCATGTTTCTGCCCAAGTCCCTAGAGGATCTGATAGATATTGGTGTGAATATTTTTGACTTCTTGGTCTACATATTTTGACTAGAAAAGGAGATGAGGTTGAGGATACCAGACTTAGAATCATCTCGTTCTTGCACATGATAGAGTTCTTGCAAGTAGAGATGTACATATGTACAACTGAAATATAGTCGGAAGAATAAGACACAGTTAAAAGAAAAAACAAATTGTTTTTATAAGAAAAAAACTGCATTTATATTCTACAAGTCATATGCTCTATGGATGTAGATAGGGTACTGTGATGCCATTTCTTTAAATATAATCATTTAAGTATCATAAAGTCATAATCTATTGCAACTGTAATATTCTTTTGATACACGTGTTCATTTTCTATAGAAGTTGTTATAATTTTAGATCTAGAGCAATCTTTCAGAATTGGGTATTGACCATTATAAATAAATCCATGAGCCAAAGCATTTGCATTGTGACTTGACTTTCATCATATTCTCTTTGTATTGCATATCTTGACTTGGTATCAGAGCCGCCATGTCCAGGACTACCTCATCTTTTGATTCCAGCTACTCCACCGCTTTGAAATCCTACTCTCTCTTCAGCTCGTCAAACCAGACAACGATGATCAAGCAGTGATTTCTAGACAACAATGATCAAGCTGTCATTTCCTATAGGAGTTGTTATGATTTTAGATCTGGAGCAATCTTCTAGAATTGTATACTGACCGTTATAAATGATCCATGAGCCAGAGCATTTGCATTTTGCCTTTCATCATATTCTCTTCTCTTTGTATTGTATATCTGAATTCTTGACTCGATTTTGAAAGTTTTTGCCACTCATGCGTTCACCTAACTGTTTGTTGAGATCAGGAGTTTTGAACAGTGTTGCACTTGAAAAACTAATGGACTAAGGGAATCATTTGGGGCGAGCAGCTAAAAATATTAGGGCCATTACCCAAAATGGTCAAGACTTTGAGCACTGAGGAGTCAAAAACTTGCTTTTCCATATCTTTTACTTTTAGGGACAGGAGCTAAATAGAAACTGCACGTGATGAATGGCCACAACTTTTAACTTTTAACGAAAAAGAATAATCTTTTTCCTGATTCCATACTTGCTCTTAAATGGCATTTTGCCGGACATTGCTCTCAAAACTTTAGAATATAAGATAATTAACGTCAAGGATATTTTTATTCAAGTATTCATATTTCTCAGGCTTGAATAAAAAATGAAATATATAATACTGGAAAATAGAATGAGAACAAAAAAGGAAAGATAATAAAATCATGAAGAATAAATAGCTAATATAATATAGTATGAACAAAGAATTTAAAAAAAAAAACATGTTATCAGTAGGCCAGCTCAACTTATTCAATGAACTCACATTTAAAAGCATTGAACGTGAGGCCTAAGCCCAATAGCAAATATATTCATAAATACAGGCCTAACTCGCCAAAATTCGTAATCTCCACCGAACCCCTTTCTGGACTTCGCTCCTAGCTAGCAAATCAATAAAATCTTGATCTCCACATTCTAATGTTTTTTCCTGCTAAAGAAACTCATTCTAAAAAATTCATCCGAGATTGTAAATTTTTTCACGCCTCTTTCGATTTAGCTCCTTTGTTTCTGTTTCCTTTCTGCTTTCATTTTCCAGAGCAGACCATCTTCAACTTTGACTGGCTACATAAGAACCTTAAGTAATGCTCTCTATAGAATGATAGAATCATGCTATTCTTATATCAAAACCCCAACAAACCCCTGCAGAACTTTATACCTGTTCAAAATCAAAACCAAGCCATAATTTAGCTACCACTTGACATCCTGATTCCTGGCATGCTTTTGTACTAGAAATGGAGAATTTACAGTATGCTGCCAATGATTTTATCATCAGTTCATTACCTAACAATGTCTGTCTTCGATGAAGCTGTGGTTTCTACCGTTGAAGCTGTGGTTTTTACCGGTGAAGCTGTGGTTTCTACCGTTGAAGCTGTGGTTTCTACCGTTGAAGCTCAGATTTCTACCGTTGAAGCTTACAGTTCTGAGTTTCACCTCTCCCCTGCTGGTTGTCATCTCATCCAACATCTCAGCATCATAGATGTCTTCAGAACCTTTATCACCATCAGCATCAAGCGAAACCTTGTCCTAAATTAACATTTTCAGCTCAATGTTATACAACTTGCATTGAAACGTGTGTACACAAAAAAAAAAACAGAAAAGGCCTTAACATTCATAGTCTTGTATGATAAAATAATTCCTCTTTACCACGAAAATACAGAAAAACTACACTAAAAGTCAAAATCTGATTAAAATATCTTCAAAGCGAAGCATATCTTGTAACACGGGAAGGAAAGTGTTAGAAGAAGGACTTACCACAAGGGATATAGTACGGGAAACAAGTGGATCACCAGCAATTTCCTCGTATTCAGAAGCATCTAGCTCCTGAAGATGGCCGGGATCGAATAACTTGGTAAGCAAATGCTCTCTAATGCAAATGAGAAGAAAGAAAGGGAGTGGAAACAATATTCCACCTATTGGGATCCATGTCACTCCCCAGCACACCGCCAAATAAACAAGCTGCAGCACTGTGAATGCAGCTATGCTCTTGAAGGGAACTGACTCCACGAATGAAGCATGAGAACCTGCCAATATTCTACTCAACAAACAGAAATCACAACATTAGGAAAATGAGAGAAGCTGAATGTACAAAACATTAGCCTTTAAATTTGTGAAGCGACTAACTTGTATCTCCTGCTTGGAGTGATGAAGAGAAGCAGAATCCTTTCCCAGAATTGGTTCCCTGGAAGACTATCAATGGCCATATAAGCAAAATATCCCCAAAGAACAGAGGTTGGAATCCTTTTGATGATAGGGATGCCAAAAATTGATGCCCCCACAAGGAGTGACTGCAAGGCATTGCTTAATCTTTGCTCGTTTACTCTAACTGGCAAATAGGCATCTATGTGTACCTCAGGATCAAATTTGCCTTTTTCACCATCCTCATCTTCATGTTTCGTTACAGCCTCCTTTAAAGTTTCCAACTCCTTATCCTATACCATGTTCAAAACCTTGTTTACACCAATAACTATTCAACTTCAAAGCATGCTCAATTGCTCACAGTTTCTAGGTATATAGCACTTACTGTAGGGGCGGTGTCCATTTCTATGAACGCTGCTTGCATCTTTCCATATAACTCAGAGGTGCTCCTTTGGTACTTAATGCATTCTTTGGCGCTCTGTACCACCTTCTTTCGGATCAACTGCACATTGGGTTATTTTTTATGAGAAAAATCATATAATTGATCGCACGTTAAGATGCTAGAGAAGCATTCATCCAAAAAAGGTTCTTGCCTGCCTATTAAGAACTGCCAGACTTTTCGTATGCATTGGCGACTGAGGAAGGACTCCATTTGATGGAGGAAGCCCAAGAAGACCACAAATAAGAGTCTAGAATGTACAAAAATATACATATCATTATCAGTCAAGTTCTTGAATTCATAGAGCAGAAAAGCAAACATTTTTGAAAAAATAACATACCAAAATTCCAAGCAAAAACATATCATAGTGGTAGGCTGATGGCTTTTGAAGGTTGAACTCCTTCTGTTGAGCCAGCTGGGAGGCTACACTATGATCAAAGAAGTACAATCCTGCTATCATCACAGCTGGAACAATTGCAGCAAAAATATAAACCACAGGTATCTTCACCATATCCTGCATTTTGTAGCCAACTGTCAAATCGTTTCTAGGACTTCCATATTGTAATCACAACTTAATACAACACACACATGCATGTATATGCAAGCATGTATACAACAATACCTTCACAACTGTCCAGTGGTACAGAGACACAGATTCCCAAGGAAGGGGACAATACAGCCTTCTAGGAACTCCATCTGGCAATTTGTTTGGTACAAGATAAGATAACAGAGTCCATAAAACAACCATCAATGGAACTCCATAATCTGCAATGAGACCTCGTTGCCATCCTACATTTGATGCAACAATGATGATATAACAATAGTTGAAACTAAAATTATGGCTAACAAAGAAAAGCCTTTTGTATGTGGTCGCAATTTGTGTATCATCTAATGTACCAGTTCCATATGGCCATGATCTTGCTCTTCTACTTTTTATGGCAGTGATAAGTAACCCAAAAGCAAAAATGGTGGCAAGCAATCCATTTGTATACAGCCATTGGAATTGAAATTCCTGCGCAGATGGATCTACATCCTTGGGAACACCAAACTCGCCTATTAGTCCCTGTGGTTCAATTTCAAACAATTGAGAGGTTGATCTCTGATACGCCAAATTCTAAATATATTTTATTAAGAAAAAACAATACCTTTATGGCTTGTTGAAAGAATAGGACAGTAATTAACATGCCAAATAATTCCCCAGCAATTCTAGTAAACCTAGTGATAACTGAGCAAGCATTGAAAATTGCCAAGAGAATCAACATGAGTCCAGTCCAGACACAGACCCTGCAAAGCATCGGAACACATTTAGGAACAAAATCTATGAGATCAAAGCATTTAAGCATTGAGAAGGATGAGGAAGACAGAGGCAGAATAGTGTTAAGTCTCATACCAACCGGCCCAAGCCAGAAACAGATTAGCACCTAACTCTGGCCTCTTTTTGCAAAACTGGTACAGATAACCATACATTATAATAGTGGGTTCAGCAACCCCCAAAATCAACAAAGGCTGTCCACCAAATATGGAGTGGATAATTCCGCAAATAGCAGTTGATGCTAATGTTTCCACAGAGCTCAAGCTTCCGTCTGAAAAAAAAATGTTATTCAATTTTGAAACTCAGTTGTTGATACTTCTTAACATAATCTACACCAAAAGATTAGGAGATATAGACTAAAGGGGTTGTTTACCTGTATCCTTATTAAGTTGTTCTCCAAATGCAATGACAGGGAGAGCAGAAGCGAAGAACATGTAGAAAGTTGGGGCCAATATCCTGGCACACATGACAACAAAAAATCAGAACTACGCAACTCAAAAAGGAAGTAGATAGGTGTGCGATGTCATAAACAGGGATTACTTTACGCCAGAACAGAATGCGCCAGTCCAATCTTGTTTATAGCAAGCAGCTCTTCGTTTGACATCATGGACAATGCCGTGAAATGGCTCATTCTTGATTGCCATAGCTGATGCAAAAAATGAAGTAGAGATCATACAATAAACAAGATTACATAAATGCAGAGCAAAATAAGTGAACAAGAATCCAAGTGCGCAAAGACCTATAGCATACGAATGGAGAGAAACAAGAACAAAATGTAACAATAGGGCACGGGGCTAAGTTTCAAATTACCGCGACGCCACTCACCAGAAATCTTTCAGCAAGTGGAGAAAGACAGTGATTTCAAGAAAAAGCCTTTCTGTGGAACGGATAAGAGTGTCGTTTTTCGGAAATTGAGACTTCTATTGCGGCGGAGCAAGCAAACATGAACTAATATTTGAGGAGAAGAGCACCGAAATGCAGATTATATCATGTTGCCATAATAATGCGAGAGAGATTCACGAGGGATTTTTGCGTGTAGATGTAAAGCGTGTGGGGCCCGAGTGAAGCGAACGAAGAAGATTTGTTTCCGAACGTTGAAACTACTCGTTTGGTGGGTCTGCAGAATAGCGCCTACAACGATAATCCAAATGATAATCGTAGGATTACAGCTTGCAGATGCGCCATTTACGTGACACGAGTCCAGGGGAGCATGAATGAACAAAACGACGACTTGTTTTGACCAGTTTGACTGTCGTGCTATGTGCAGTGAGCGAAAGTGCAGGGAACCACGGAACAGAAATCCGCTTGTCGTCTTCTCAGAATGAAAAACGTAAACCAAGACAAGAAACAAGAACGGTTGTTTGGTTTTTGAGTGGTGATTGATGATTTTGACCAAAAAAAAAAAAGTGGTGATTGATGATTCATTGAATCATTGACTGATGAATAAAATATCCTCTCCTGTCCTGCCAACTTTACAGCTTGTGGCCAGCCAATTGGACAACCTTCCCTCTGCCCCTACTTCTCCCTCAATTACCCTCTCTTAGCTTCTGTCCCACTGCATCATGATCAAATTGCTGAGACAGATTTTTAAGACTTCATTTAATTGGCCTGATGGATTTACCTTTCTTGGCATAATGGACCCCTCAACAGTGTGAAGTAGGACGTACTTCATTACCAGACTAGCTGCCTCTCTTGAATTTTCCCATTAAGTATTATAGAGATCCAAATGCATGAATGAATGCATGCAGAGTTATAATTTGTACGTGTGAGGCTTGATTAAGCTTGAAGCAGAAACACAGTGGAAAGTTGGTGCTTAATAATTGATGTGGTGGGTGTACGTGAAGATCGAATTATTAAAGCTTTTAGCTTTGACGTTAAAAAAGAGTGTTCACAACCGTCCAAAGTCCAAGTAATTAAAAGCATCATATATGTTTACTAAGATATCATCACTCAACACTATGAGACAACGAAGGGAAGATGAAACTGAACTGCTTTAATTTCTCAGGTTTTAGTTAATATATGTATCTGCATTCCACAAACTACGTACGTCCCTTTCAAGTTACATCGTTTTGGGTGCGTCACAATTATCAAAACAATGGAATTCACAAGGTTGATTGGTTCAACCCAATTCCATGGTGCCATCGCTATATATATACTCTCTTTGATCCTTATTATAAGGTACCAACTACTCATAATTTTTAGTCTTTTTTATAAGACACCAACTACATTTAACTAACTTATTTATTACTATTTCCTATTATACCCATACTTTAACAAACTTCTTTAAATTTATCTCATTAAAGTAGGGATAAAGTTAGAAACTTTTATTAATTTTAGGCTCATTTAATGACTTAACTTCCATTTTATTGGTTTGTGAGAAAAAATAGTTGGTGCCTTATAATAAGGACCAGAGGGAGTGTTTGTGTGTGTATATATATATATATATATATATATATATATATATATATATATATATATATCATGCATGTTTGGTGAGCTTGATTACGTGCATCAAAAGCCAAACAATTAATGATATAATGGAGAGATTAATTAGACCATATATCAGAACCAACCATTCCTGCATATATCTGTGATGACGGAAATTAAATCCGGAAACGCTTCAGTATTTTTTATACTTGTGACCATCTTTGCATTCATAATTACATTATTAATGCCCATCTAAAAATATGCTGCACTGAGAGCTCTTTTCAGGTTGAACAGTGAAATAAATCTATATCAGAGTAAATTATTTATGGCACCTGCAGAGAGAGGGTTGAAAAAGAGAAGTCGATGAAAATATCAGGCATAGTCAAACTTCAATTCATTATTGTGTGGCAAGCATAGATATGTAGTCAGGTAGGGTTCATTAAGCACCAAATGGCTTGGTGTATTTCTCTAATCCTATTTATAAGCCACTTTCAACATATTGCACATGAACCAATAAAAACCTCTAATTTCATTAACTTTTCAATAAAATTCAACAATTCTCCAACTTTACCCCTATTTAAAATTCATTATACCCCATAAGAACAAAGTCAATACAATAATTAATAAAGAATAAAGTTGTACATTTATATGAATTTTTTTTTTTTTGTATACCCTATAAAATAGGACCAAAAATGTTATTTTCTCTATGTCCTGTATATAAGATTATAGGAGTGCTATTCATCGCATCCAACTCAACCCAAAAAAGAGGCCAAGTTCAAGCGTTCCTTCCTTGTGTAACCCTATAGAAAGACCATTGTGAACAGGCTACATGCATAATTATTCAAAAAAAGGATGGTCCTGTGTTCACTCACCACAGCGATCATTCTTCCCACTTAGCATTAACGCGCCTATTTTCGGTATTTAAAACGTGCACGCACATAAGGAAATCCTCTCCTTAGCCATTTTTTTCATTTCCTCTCATCAGCCCATCAGGGTTGTTGATTGGGAAGGAGAGACAAACATTAAAGTAATATTATATTGATTGAATGAACATAATTTAAGGATACGGATACAGATACGGATGATGAAAAATGGACAATTAGAGAAACCCAATTTATGCATGCACTTCTCCATATACATATAAAAGGAAACACATATATATATGGTGCAAAGCTGGAGTTTCTGCCCTAAGTGCTCACAAATCTAAAATCACTCCCTTTCCTGGGTTAGATGTCTTGCATATATTTTAAATAATACATTGAAGAGTTAGTTAATTATATGATTTGGTCCTAAATATATTATCACAATCCACTTTATCTCGCAAAATTTATGATTTTTTTCCTTATTAAATATCTATATTTATTGCACACATTAAATAGTTTTTATTTAGAGCTGATTATGATAGAATATGGTATTTTAAGAAAATAAATATATATTTATTATAAATAACATAACAACAAATTTATTTAATCTACAAAAATTAGTCAACTAAATCTTATATAAGGATTGAAGGTAGTAATAGGAATTGCTCTTTCCCTTCCGTACACATTCATTCTAGCTTCTACTGCATGTACAATTTTACATTTTTCATCTTTTGAAATTCTTAATCTCTGCCGCTCAGAAAATTATAAATAACTTCCATTTTTTAAATTCCAAATGATATTTGAATATAGAAAGACACAGACATTCTTTTTTTGAAACGTAACATTTTTTTTTTTTTGGTTATAAAAATTAACATTTGTGATATGTCACAAAACCGAAGAAAAAAGAAAGAAAGAGTTGGCCCAAAATGTTTATTGGCCCAATTATCCCGTTGGATTCTTTCTAAACAAACCACTCACAAATCAGTATTAAAAAAAAAAAAAAAAACTACTCACAGTTTCCCTGCCCCCGCCGAAAGAAAAAAGTCACAGCTTGTCACATGTATTGTCCAAACCCCAACTCTGACTCAACCAAGCCGCCTGGACAAAGGCTTCCACAAATTCCACAAAATATCTGTCTGATCTTTTGCCTTAATTATATTTGATAATCCTAACTATATGATAAAGTTTATAATATAAATTATTCTATAAACTTTATTCTATATTTAGGATTGGAGGTAGTACTTTCTTCTTCTTTTTTAGTGGTCAGCAAAATATTACCACTCTAATCCTATTTAAAAATCCACTTTTATAGAGAGTAAAAGTTAACTTATAAATAGAACCAGAGTGAGTGGTACGTAGATTTTCAAAACCACGGGATGACATTTTCCTAATTTCCTCCTCCTTTTTTACGCTTTAACAATATGTCCCTCACCTTTAATTACTCTTCCTGTTTAAACATATGAATCCACAGTTTGAGATTTTCATTTTATGTATGTCGACATGGCCTTTTGTTCTTAGGAAGTTCTATTTGTTTCTATTATTTATAAACTCAGATATTTCATCTAGATCAGATAGCTAGTAGACAAAATTGCGTTGCGTGCACGTTAGTAATTTAATACTCCCTCGTCGGTAGAGTTGGACGCGCCAGAACCTACCTACGATGGTCCCTTCCCCATCATCTCTAATTAATCAAACAAATGAATCATTATTTAATTATAATTTAAATCCAATTAGCTAGGTACTATATAATTTACTTCATAGAATGTTTTAAGCCTAGCACTCCTTATTAAATGAATGGCATGGACTTGTCTGGCGCAGGCCCCAAAACCGAAAATATGGACCTTCTGTTTGGCACTGAAGGCGGCAACGGGCCGGTGTGACCACCAGATTTCATTAAATACGTCGAAAACATATAAGTTCATGAATATATATATATATATAGAAAACTCAAAGTCAACCATCGATATAAGTTGGTGATTAATGCTTTGCTTCCAATACATTCATCAAGGCGATCAAAACAAGAAATTGAAGATATCCCCTACAATATGTATATATGCTACATGTGATGTCCCTCATTATTATTTGCAACAATTATTTTCTTTAATAATTAATATACTCAAATAATGTATCTCTTATAATTAAACTAGGAAGGAATATCATATGAAAATAATGTCGTAGAAGCCAGGCGAAGGAGAAAGGAAGGAGAAGACATGTGAAGGGGGCAGAGACCAGAGAGAGATTCAAAGTTTGAAACGAGTATGGTTGGAAAGCTCGTGAGTTATTATTAGGTTAGTTAGCAGGCCTGATTATTGACTTTGTGAAATGCCTTCCTGAGATATCTAGAATATATCCTTACGTGTTCCAAAATTTCAGCCATACAATCCTTAATAATGTGGAAGACTTCTCTCTTCTTCTGTCACTGTCTACTTCTGCTCATCCACCCCTCCGACGCCGACGTGGGCACGGCAGCCCATTACGGCCCTCCATTTCTACGTAAGTCCTATTCATATGTATGTGTTCACTGTTTGTCTGGTACTGTGTGTGATGTGTTAACTAGATGTGTGTGCATGTGATGACAGCGACGGCGTGTTTCGGAGCAGAGGCGTCGGAGTTCCCGTCGAGCAACATGTTTGGATCGGCGGGGGAGGGAATATGGGACAATGGGGCGGCGTGCGGCAGACAGTACGAGGTGAGGTGTATAAGTGCGGCGGCGCCCAGGACATGCATTGCAGGTCAGACCATTCAGATTAAGATTGTGGACAGAGCCCTCTCCTCTCGTTCTCGTCCTTCCTCCGATGCCACCTCCATGGTCCTCTCCGCCACCGCCTTCCGTGCCATCGCCAACTCCTCCGCTTCCCTCATCAACATCGAATTCCAACAGTACTCCCTCCCTCCCTCTCTCTTCTCTACTATAGCTGTGTGTTTGTTTTGATCAAAATGACTCACATGTGTAGCCTTTTTTGCCATTTGTTGCAGGGTTTGATAAGAACAAAGCAGCATCTGTTTAAGGATTAATCTAATTCACTCCAATCAGCTTCCCAGAGTAATCTGAGTATCTCTCTCCAATCATTCGTGGCTTTTTCAATGTCATAGTTTTGTTTATGCGCAACCCATCTGGTAAATTTATTTTATTATATTATATAGTTATTTTCAAATCTCTGAGCGCATATATATATGGGTTTATTGATTTTGCTTTTACTGCATAAACAGTTTTTCTGTTACACTTGTAATATAAGTGAATGGCTTCATTAATATTTTCTTACTCTCTTCTTTTAATAACAAGGACCACTCACTTATATATGAGTGTTACAGAAAAAATGTTTCTGCAATAAAAACAGAAATATTAAACCCATATAATATTATTGATAGAGGGGACACCAACTCATCATTTATCTCTGGCGGAGAGTATAAGATCACAAGTAACCCTGAAAAGAACATGATATCGCTGCAATATTGAATTCCAATTAACTTAAATTAATCTGAGGAGCATGCTTGTATATAGATTATGAAGGCGAAATTAGAGGAGAGTGATGGGCGGAAACGGAATGAAGGCGTTGACAATAATGAGTACAAAAAAATTTGATACATATATGCATCCTAAATGTCGTCACACTGGTCAAACTTTGACTGGCTTTTACCGTCCCTTTCCTTTAAAACGCGCTTGGGCTTTGATCAGGTCTCAAGTCAATGACATATTTTCACCCTATATATCACTCGCATAATCTGATATTCCCCTGATTTAAATTTATCATTCTCATCTTATTTATAACTCCCTTTGATAAAAAAGTTTGGTCTTATTTATAAGTTATTTTTGAAGTAATAAATGAGATTGTGGTAATTTTCCTCATATTGTTTATACCAATAAAAATAGATAGAGAAGAAAGAGAAGAAAGAGTTGAATGATTCTCATTTATAAATGAGGGGAAAATAGAAAATCTACCCTATAATAATTGAATTAACTTTCTCTTTTTAATATGTGTGATTTAGTTAAAATGGATTTATAAATAGCATAAGAGTGATAAGCATCTCAATTAGATTTACTCTATTCATTTTATACCGGCCAATTCAGTATACACTATACAGTATAATATCCCCCAAGAAGTTCATGCTGATTATTAATTTTTAAATAGAAGATTTCTTTTTTAAAATAAGAGTCTTTTCATTCACATTACATAGTTTGAAGGGTTAGCAAATTTCTTCCCATCTATTGAAGTGTTAAGGTACCAAAAATACTTTTAAATTTTTATTCAAAGTGTATCTAACACTATTATTTTTTAAAAGTATAAAAAGACTCATGAACATTTAAAACAAGAGCAAAAATGTTAGCACCATTAATTTTTTTTTATACAAAAAAGCTTAAGTGGAGATAAATACTGGTATTCCACTAAGGCCAAAACATGTCTCTAAATTCAAAGAGTGCTCATAAAGGTACTTACAAATTACCTATCAATGAAACCCTCGCATTGACTAGAGGTATTAAACCTTCTTTTTTTAGAGGTGAAAACTGATACCTTAACCAACTATGTCATTTATCATTGGCAACACTATTAAAATTTAATCTAACTCCGTCTCTTTTTGTAATAAGCTCACATTTTCATCTGCATGTGTAACAGAGATATGTTATATTTAACCATTGACATTTTTATTTCCATTTTGAATGTTCATGAATATATTTGCCACATCCCAAAAGTATATGGTTTTAGACGTACATTTGATAAAAATTTATAGGCATTTTAGCATTTTAACTCTATATTCAATTAACTGAATTAAATAATCTGTAACTAAAGGTGAATTTCATGCCTTGCACATACTTTGAAGAAACAAGTTATATTATTTGTAATTTATAAATACTATGATTTATTATAAAATTTGTGCTATACATTAGTATTAGCAGTAATTATTTTCTGTTTATAAACAAAATCATTTTCTGGCAATAATCATATTCATGTATCCAACCATTTAATGCCCCACCCTTGGGAACTCGCTTTGACTCATGCTTCTGAACGGTTGATACGGGGCCTTGGATTAATAAGATGGTGCATGGCAATGTGAGCAATGGGCCAGAAACAAATTAGCATCAGAAGTTCTGAACTTTTAAGGTAGAATGTGCGTCAACATAACATCAATTTTTGTCCACATAATTTCTCTTGGATTGCATTAACAAACCTGTTTTACTCAGCATTACGGCGCTACAATGGAGATGAAATTATTCTTTTTTGTTTTAAAATGCTTGGCAGAAGAAACGTTCAACCACTCATAAAAGAAACTTTCCTCTTGCTCTTCTATCTTTACTGAAAAACAACATTCATTAACAACAAGTGAAAGATACATAGATAACACATATGGATCTGATCAATCAAAATAACTCACCAACAACTAAAACACCATCACACTTCTAAATGAAATTACAAATCTTGTACTATCCCCAACTCGTCCTTCTGTCATGGGAATAGGGTCCAGACTAAAGAGGCAACGGCCTAAATCCCCATTACAGAGCTGCACAAAAGTCTAGATGGCTGAGAACCTAGGAACTTCAACTGGGAACTGATGAATCTCATCCATCCAAGGGTTCTTCTCCTTCGCTGGTTTCACTTTCTTAAGAGCCTTCCAAACTGCACTGTTGCACTTGAATCCAGATCCAAATGCAATTTGCCATATTCTATGTCCTCTCTTAATCCTTCCTTTGGCTTCAGAATAAGCCAATTCGTACCAGAGTGAGCTGCTTGAAGTATTGCCAAACCTGTAAAGTGTCATCCTTGAAGGCTCCATGTGCCACTCCGTTAGTTGCAGGTTCTTCTCCAACTCATCCAGCACGGCTCTTCCTCCTGCATGAATGCAGAAATGGTCGAAAGCCAGCTTAAAATCTGGAATGTATGGCTTCACCTTCATCTTGAGAACTTTCTTGGCCACCAGAGAGGCGAAGAAGAGCAATTGTTCTGACATTGGCAACACAAGAGGACCTAAAGTGGTAATGTTGGTCTTCAAAGCATCCCCTGCGACTGCCATTAAATCCTTTGACAGAGAAACACCGATCCTCCCGGTGGAATCCTCTCTCTGAGTAACACAAGTGAAGCAATTGTCATCAGCACCTTTGTGGGTTCGAACTGTATGCACCAACTGGTATTTTGATCTGTGCCTGTCAACCCACCAGTTTGAAAGCAAGATTGCAGCTCCCCCCATTCTAAACAAGCAATTCGAAACAAGCATGGATCTATCGTTCCCAAAATACCAATTCAAGGTGATGTTTTCCATGCTGATGACAAGAGCATAAGAACTTGGATGGGCCTGAAGAAGATCTTTAGCAAGATCGATGGAAACCAAACCAGCACTACAACCCATGCCACCAAGATTGTAACTCAGAATGTTCCCACGAAGCTTGTACTGATTAATAATCATGGCAGAGAGAGAAGGTGTGGGATTGAATAAACTGCAATTCACAATCAAAATCCCAACGTCTTTGGGTTTCACACGGGTTTTTTCAAAGAGCTCGTCGATGGCTCCAAACATGACCATCTGAGCTTCCTTTTTGGCTTCGGCCATGTTGGGATTTGGAGGAACCCTCAAAACAGCTTCAGGGAGGTACGTAGACTCACCAAGTCCAGATCTTTCCAGTATTTTCCTCTGGAACTGGAGGTTTTCCTCAGTGAAATTCCCAGTCAAACATGACCGATCCATGAAAATCTGCCTCGTGCATTTGCGTGCATCCTCAGGCTTGTAACAAGCAAAATCCACGAGGTAAATAGAGCGAGGACGGGTTAAGAAGTAAAGGGTGAATAAGAAGACGAGCAGAGCTGAGCAGATTATAACAGAGACGAGATTGTATCGGAGGTGATTCCAAAGGTGAAGAACATCCAGGAGTGAAAATGTAGAGACTTGGGCTGCTAAAAAGATCATTAAAGGAAATAAAACCAGCAGCATTCCATGGGTTACGAGGTAGTGGTATCCAAGTTTCACGTATTTAAGTTTCACAGATCGTTTGAAATCGGGGAGCTCACGGGAAGAAGATTCCACCAATGGAGATCTTGGATTAGTTTCCGACATGTTGAGAATGAGAGCTAGAGGGGTTTCCGAGAAATAGGTCGGAATGGAACGAATCAAATGTGACAGGGATTAAAAATTTCCGGCCTATATCAATTATATTTTGAAGAGAAACAAGTACGAGCTGAGTTACCGTCAAAGAAGACTTGACGATCCTGGTTAAGAGGCTAAATTTTTCTGAAAAACTTGGTTAGCTTGGTACATTTACGGCGTGAAGATGAAACAGCGTAAAAGACGACTTTTAAGAAATTGCAAGGAGAAAACAGGATAGTTACTCGGACGAAAGCAAGTGAAGAAATCAGAAATGACAGAGGAATGAAAGCAGCCCTGCAAACATGACTGAAAGTTCTCTCAATAAAGAGGGATAGGGACGACTATAGATCAAGAAAAGAAAGCATCAAGACTTTATTTTTTTGTGTTTACATCGTCGGAAAAATAATGGAATGTGACTCGGAGTCGGAGGTTATTTAAACAGTGACGGAGAAAAGAATGTAGCCAAATCAGTGACAGCAAATCAGTAACGAAGCATTGAGAAACGCCAGATAAGTGAGAAGAGAGAGGAAGCTGACCTTGAGGTGGAGAATCTGGGAGGGCCTCAGAGTCAGAAGACAACGGAGCGAACAAAGCAAAGAGCGAAACCCGAGGCCCTCGCTGTGCTTCTGCGTCTAGCAAAATGCAGCTGATAAAGACGGCACAGGATTTGAGGCAATGGAACAACACGGTTGAAAATATTTAGGGTAAATTAGAAAAATATATGAGTTTTTTTTCTAGAAACGTATAGTATTATGTGTTTTTTTAGTAAAAATACATATGTGTTTACTATTTTAGAGTAAAAGTTAAATTCCACATTAAATTACTGTTCAATTTATTTATTTTTCTCTTATTATAATAAACAGTGACTTAATAGTGAGATGTGATTTTTCCTCTAAAATGAGAAAAAAAAGGAAAGAAGGAATAGTACTCACTAATACTCAAATACTCACTGATGCCGTACTAACCGGGTGGGATGAGGTGACCAATATATATATATATATCAGTCTCGTAAAAAAACAAAAGAGATCACAAAAATGTTAGATGAAACAGGACAAGGTTAGGTGAAGGAAAATTTACTAAAATAAGAATTTTTAACAAATTTTTTTTAAAAAGAAGTCATTATGCAAAAGTTTTACTAAATTAAGGGTGTTATATCAAGTGACGTCATTAGTCCCCTACCTCAAGCAAATAAGTTAGAAACAGTCAGCATGTATGACGCCACTAGAAGTGTTACTAACTGCCTTCTTTTGGTAAAACTTTTACACAATACCTTATTTTAGGAAATTTTTTATTAAAAAATCTTATTTTAATAAATTTCGGGCAAAGGCGGACCCTCGTGGAAGGTGCCAGAGATGATCGTTGGCCGTCACCGGGCCTGTTGAACTGGCCGGCGTTCGTCTGACAATGGTGAAAGGACGAACTGTGGTCGCATTTTGGTGGGCATTTGAATAAATTAGTGAGTTCGAATACCTCCAATAATGGTCGTGGTCTGCCGTGTAAGGCCACTTTGAAGCACAAAGCAAGTTACTTTAAATACATCCAATGGTTTCTCCTTTTCCGATCTTTGTCTTCTTTAGCCATCGTCCGAAGCACGATCAGAGTGACGACTGATTTCTCATCCGTTCGTCTTCCTTTTCACACCCCCCATCATTTAGAGATTATTTTCCTTGAATTTCTTGGATTTTTCATTGATGCTTGCTTGATTTTGTTGATAATTCCTCCCAATTTCTTCTGGTTA
Source organism: Acacia confusa (assembly GCA_037074495.1). Lineage (NCBI taxonomy): Eukaryota > Viridiplantae > Streptophyta > Magnoliopsida > Fabales > Fabaceae > Acacia > Acacia confusa. The sequence continues at coordinate 38,851,844 of CM073506.1, forward strand.
CCATCAGATTGTTGGACATATTCTATGGTCATGTATTTCTGTGATGGTGTTGGTCCTGTTTTGCAATTTCCATTTTTGGTTTCGGTTCTCGTTAAATTTTTCCTGGTGAATTATTCATACAAGTTTCCCTTTATTCTTAAGATGAATCAGTCAAGTTCTTGATCAAGCTCACTTAGCCTGTCGCCTCTGATTTTACAAATCAATGGAACCAAGGTAGAAAGGAAAAGATGGAAGAGCTAAAAAGGATTAAGAAGGTGAAGCATACAAGGAACCCATGTCAAGGATAACATCTCAACTTCATTCTTCTCTTATCCAATCTCTCTAGCAATGCCGTCACAGTCACTCTCATTTTTTGTGGGGATGAAGAACGTGTCGCGTGAGGAGGATGAGACCGAATAAAAGCTTCCAAAATAGTGAGAGCAGGCGGCACAGTAAGGTGGCAAGACTCTAGGCTGAGCTGCTGACGCTGAGGCATATAGGTTGGGAGAGAAATACTCCTTCTTTTACTTTTTTTTTTTTTTTTTTTTTTAAGCCAAGAATTTAAATTATCTTTCTCTTTTTAATAAAAGCTTGATAGGCGTTATATCAATATTTAATGAGTTTTTTCTTTTTTCATTTGTGCCCTCAATAATTAGATATATAATATTAATTAAAATATTGATAATACTTTTTTTTCCTCTTACTTATCCACCATAAATAAAGACATATTTAAAAAATACAGTTTATTTCAGATATATTTATTATTTTTAACTACATTTAATAATTTTCTTGAATCACTTAATTCATTTATTGAACTTTTATAAATAAGATTTAGAAGTGTATAAGGTAAGGTGGATGTATGTAGTCACACAATCCCTAGACCTTTTCTCCATCCTTATCTTTAAAGTCTTTTTGACCTAACGAATTTGAAATATTTTAGAGAATGGTTAAAATTAGTTTTAAAATAATAAATATATAGGAAATATATATATTTTTTACAATCGTTTATTTATGAGTAAGTAAAATAGAAAATGATAATATATGTGTGTGTGTAGAAAATAAATGATGTGAAATTAATTAAAGATAAAAGGGACAAACTCATTTAAAAATATATATATAAAGAGGGATGGAATATTTAGTTGCTGCTATAAGATTCGAAGAGTGGGAATGTGATCTTAATAATTTATAATTATTCTTTTTTTTAAAAAAATAATAATAATGCGGGGAACCCAGTCCGATAATATAAATGGAGGGTGATGGCAGTCAGTTGTTTTTGGAATAAAAAGTAATCATGTGCATGCGCTCGCCTGGGGCACCATCCACGTGCGCGTCTCTCTTATAAATCTAAGAAATAAAATATGAAAAGCGAGTCGATCGATCACGTACGTTGAATGAAGCTTTCTAATGAATAACAGGCTTTCTATGAATTTGATGAGGAATTAATCAGAGATATGAGTTAGTGAAGACATCATTTCCCGTTTGGTGTGGGAAATATTTAACAAGGGAAAGGAACTTTTAAAAAAAAAGAAGGAAGGGAATGGAAGATGAAAAGCAACTTAAAAAGTTTAAGTTGTTTGATAGACATAGTAATAAAACTTAAATTGAGAGAAAATAAAATGTTTAGTAAAAAAAATTAAGTGTTAGTTAAGTGGAAAGATCAAATAAAATTCTCATGATGCCCTTTTAAAAAAAAGGCAAAAACCAAATTGTGAAGTAATTAGTAAAAATTGATAGGCACGATAATGTTAAATGACACATAAATCAGAAGAATACCTACCAAAATAGGTCTCAAATATTAGTAAACCACATTTAATTATTAAAATTGTAAAACAACATAGATGTTGAAGTTTGAAATAAATAGTAAATTTCAAACTCGCATCATACAATCTCTAGTACAGTAAACAACTGAGCAAAATTAATGACTTACAAAATGTTAGGCAACCTACTCCTGAATCATTATAAAAACACTGTGAAAGAAGCACAGCGCTGAAAGAACAACAAAACCCAATACATATATGCTATTGTTTCTTATCGTCGAACAAACAGGACATTGGCTTTAGGCTTTTAATAAAAGAAGCACAATGCTGAAAAAACAACAAAACTCATTCAACTCTTACCTCGATTCGACCTTCCTCGCCCAGTCTTCGATTTCAAGCTGCCACTGTTGTCTTCAGCTACTCCTTCAAAATCGCCGCTTACAGCTGGAATAAATTGGACACAGTTTTTTAAGGGGCTTTTTCATCCCAATAAAATTGCTTTCTCGAAAAGTTTTTTAGGATCCCATCACTTTTGGATGGATAATCATTTCATGTGTTGATGGGAGCTAGGACTAAGGTGAGAATTGGTAGTGCCGGGAACACAGCGTATATCAAATGGGGTGTTAGTAATTACTCTTTAAATTCAAAGGCATGTCTTTATCGCTGTTAGGACTCAACTCACATAAAATTACTCCCTTAATAAGTTAATAGTTTAGCTGTCCTTGTTCCTCTAAGGGTTTTCGGGATTCCATTTAGATTTCTTAACATGTCTTTAATTAGTTAAGTCATTGGCTTCATTTCATAACTAGCACCAACAATAACATCTCTCTTACTCTGTAATTACAATGAAAAAAAATGGTATGATCATAACAACGCCTAGAAGCAGACCAAGCTCTGAATCGTTGGCCCATTAGCCCAAAATAAGTTGTAGCCCAAATCAGATGATTGGGCCTATCTGTTTCATGACTTTCATACTTGAATTGGACTATTGGAGAACAACAATGGTCCTAACCTTGATAATAAATACACGGAAATCAGTATCAAAAAAAAAAAAACACGGAAATAGTGGACTTTCTTATTTTTATTAGGGTTTAGGGGTGTGTGTATTTAGGAATGTCTAACATCAAGTACTTTTTTTAGGTACAAAAAAACTACGTGGTTATAAATTAGGTGTAAAAATATTGTTTAACTGTTAAGTTTAACTTTTTTTCTGACTGGATGATGACATCGTTTTTAAAGATACAAAAATATACATGTAATTTGTCTAAAAGGTGTTCAACACCACATATTTTTTTTAGGTCTAAAAATACACATGTGGATTGACCAAAAATACTATTTAACTGTTAGTTTGACTTTTTTTGCTCACTAGACAATAATGTGGCTTTTAAAGCAACCGTGTGGAAAAAAATAAAAATATATCGACTAGTCACAAGTTTGAATTGGGAAGAATTAATATCACTATCCATATCCCTCTGTTTGCCCCTGTAACAACGTTGTACCTGAAAATTACAACATGTCTAACGTGAATATATTTTTTAGCCACTCGCTACTCTAGCTTTATGAGTTTCATGGGGCTATTTCTAAGGTAACAACAAGTATGCATTGTCTAATCCGTACTAGCTTCAGTTGACGCCACGATGGTTCAATTTTAATGCTTTTTTCCTCACACGGTTGCTTTGAAAGCTATATCATCGTCCAGTCAAAAACAACAAAAGTCAAACTAACGGTCAAACAATATTTTTGGTCAAACTACATGTGTATTTTTGCACATTTGAAAGTCATGTCATTATCTATTTAACAAAAAAAATCAAATTAACGGTCAAACGGTATTTTTGTACATACTTTGTAACTTTTACACATTAAAAAACACTTTGTGTTAGACACTTCTTGAAATAAAACTCATGTGCATTTTTTTACCTTAACCCTTTGTCCCATGACAGGTACAATGGGAACATATTATGAGTTGATAAAAGTTTCAAAACAAGGAATTATCCGAGCAAAAGTGATCTATTGCTTAAAATTACTTGAAGTGCTAAATTAACTTTAAGTACAAAAAAATGAAGGAATGTCCCCTCTCTGTTTTATAAGTAAGGCACAAATAATCTTTATTGTCCCCTGCGTGAGATTTAGTAGAGGTCATCTTAATTTATAGATGAATTTAAATTGATGAATCATTTGAATGATAAAATGATGTCATCATTATATTTAACAATGCATGCATTTTATTTTGTAGATTTAGCGTCTCATTCAACGTCTGTGGAATGGAATATGCTAAAATTGGGATACCAGTCAACCGATTAAGAGCAGGTACATCAAACTGTTTTGTTGTCCTTGTTGTTGTATTAGAATAATAATAAGCAGTTCATGTAGAAGACAGGGATGTAACAAAGACAAAGCACAGCGTTTGGACGATGACCACGACAAAGTGCTAATAACAAAAAACAATGATCCGGTTGGCTTTTTTTTTTTTTTTTTTGGTATTAAAAAGTTTTAGAAGGGTTCGATATCAGTCCCCTATCAAGGCTAAGGCACGGTCCCAGGCTCTATGAGCATTTACTGGGGACTTACGAGATCGCCTACCAAAAGAGTCCAGCGACGGCAGAGGGGATGGAACCCACGACCCAAGGGCCTAGTCCTGGATCCTTTATCATCTATGTCAACTCTCATTAGCTGATTCGGTTGGCTTTAAACATGAAATGCGTCACTAATGTGATTAGTGTGTTTGGAAAAACGCTCTTAAAAGTGGAATTTTTTATAATTTGGCTTTTACAAACTTAAAATTGGGTAAAAGTTAGATTGTGTAAATATGATTTATGTTTGGACTGACGACATCATATATGACTTTTTTAAAACTGAAACTTATTTGGAAAATTATTTTAAAAGGCAAGTTTAGATGAAAAATTACTGAAAGTGACATGAATCTTATCAAATAATAATATATTGTAATATTATAAAAGAAAAATTAAAATTATAAAAAATTGAAAAAAAGTTAACTTGAAAAATCTGGCAATGCTAAAATGTATAATTAAATATAGTTAATAATGAATAAAAATGCATGTAAATTAAAAAGCATACGAATATAAAGTTTTTTATCAAATAATATTATAAAACTAATCGGTCATGAAGTGAAAATAAGTCTTATGAACATAAACCCTGAAGCAATAAACACAACTTTTCCCCTCCAACTAAGGCTAAATCGAATACTATAGCATAATTTAAAAATTTATTAAGTAACTTTCACCAATTAAATTTCACATTGACCTAAATTAGAGTATTGTCATAAAAATTTACCACTTTGGTTCTGATTATAAGTTTATTTTTACTAATTCTCTTATATATTTCTCATCTTTTTGTATTTCTAATGAGAGTTGAGTAAGGATAAAAATGGAAAACAATAATTATTAAATTTTAAGTGCATTTATATTTAGGACACAAAATTTCATCTATAAAGATTTATGATAAAGAATCCAACAATATTTCAATTTTTTTAAAAAAGTTAGACCTAACATCTTTATTTCATAAACTACTTTTTTTTTTTTACAGTGAAAAGTTTAAAAGAGGAAATTTTAGCTAATGGTTTAAGTTGTTTTTTTTTTTAAAGCCCAATTAAAAAAAAGCTATCACAAATGTTTTAATATATATATATATATATATATATATATATATAATACTTTTGGGTGCTATTAAAGTCATTCCAAATACACCACGTACTCTTGAAGAATATAGAACTCAGAGATTCCCTCCCTCCCTTGTTTGTCTTTTACATGTCCTTCTTTTGATTGAATCACAACATGCTCACGTAATTAACCAACAAGTCCACATCCATTGTGCCAGAATCTTTGCTACCTGCAACTCGTAAACAATGAGACAACCAGTCACTGCCCACTCGAGTCACCCTCCAAATTTTAAAATACATTATTATGACATCATCACTACTTTCATCCAAAATGACATTTTCGTTTTTAATTAATTTGGGTTCACGCCTAAATACTCAACTCCCAATAAGAGCAGAGGACGAGGAATGGCAAACAAGTACTCCTTCTTATAAGAAAAAGTAACTAACCACAATTTCTCGTAGACTAAAGAATGAAAATTAAATCATTAAATTAGTTTAAAATTGATAAATATTTTCAACTTTATCACTACAATAATGATGAGAATTTAAGGAGTTAATTAAAAATAAGGGTATAATTAAAAAATAATAATAAATGAGTTGGTTAAAGACAGTTGGTGCCTTATAATAAGGATAAAAAACTTTTGATAGTTAGTACTTTATAATAAAGATCAGAGGGAGCCTCTCATGCTGTTGCTGATCATAATGATGTGATTTTCAATTTTCAGGTATAAAATAAAGTTGGGAGGGATTTACTCTTTTAGTACGATGACAAACATTTGCCTCTCCTTCCATCATTTTTTTTTTTCTGAATAAGTGTGTGTTGGGTTTTACTTTTGAAACCATGGTTTTAAAAGTATCTTACAGAACAACTTTCAAGCCTTAAAACTACGGTTTAAGTTAACAAACCTAAATAGTTTTGAAATTTCCGCAACCATTGTTTGACTTGAAAATCATAGTTTGGAGGTTGAAAATCATAGTTTTTTAGAAGCTATTTTTCTTCTTCTTAATTTTCTTTTTTCAAAAAGCTATTGTCTCAAATATATTCTCTAGAATCAATTTTTTCATTTTTTTTTCTTCAGAAACTATTTTTAATAATTTAATCCAATCATTCACTAAGTATTTGTTGCTAATATACATTTTCATGAATATTTATTTATAAGTTTATCAATTGGTTTTGAAAAAAGCATAATGACGTCGGCTGACCCTACCTAATAGTATTAAAGTGTTTTTTTTTGGTTACCTATTTAGTATCTAAAGCTTCGACCTGACTAATCCGGATCCGATCCGCGTTGCGCACCTAGCTAGAATCTCCCAACGGGGCTTTTTTCCATTCATAAGACTCAAACTCGAGACCTTACTTAAGTGACACAAACCACTTACCACTTGTGCCCATTTGTGTATTAAAGTGTTGTTGTAGTAATGTATATGATTATATTTAATCATTTCATGGACACAATGAATGAAACAACACAAACAAGGCTGTCGTTGGACCCATACCCACTAGGCCATTATCTTGGGCCTTGGGCATTATGAAAAACGAGTAATCCTCCACATGGATTCATTTGATACGCGGGTTGCAAATACTAATACGAATAATCGTTACACAAATAGTATAATAATAGAGGTTAAATGTATAAAAAAAATAAAGGTTTAATAATTTACTATTGGAGATGCCATAAATGGTAGGTAGTTTGTGTCACTTAATTAAGGTTTCAAGTTTGAGCATTGGAAATGCAGAAAAAAGCTCCGTTAGAAAACTCTCCTACTATAGTTAGGTGTGTGTCACGGGTCAAATCCAGATTAGTCAAAACAAAACTCTAAATACCGGATAGGTAAAAAAAAAAAAGAATAATAATAAAGGTTAATAATATAATAATAGGATAATGAAACATAATAATAAAAGAGAAGCTGACACCGACAGATCTTCTGGTCCGGATGTATGGGGATTTGGGTGCCCACGTTGGCATAGGAGATCTGACCCAAGATCCACACAACTCATATGCCGGGTTCCCGGGTCACATCCATATATGGGTCTTTACTCTTTATGTTGTGCCAGCCAACATCTCTCATATTAATCAAACCGCCTTTGTTATTATGATTTGAACCCAATTTTTTATTATTTTATTTCTCTGATTATGGTACCACATGACTTTCTTTCTTTTTATTTATTCGGGGGAGGCTTCGAAATTTTATGTAGTATCATAGCATACAAAATAATGCATGTTTTCATTATTATTAGTAATAAAAAAAAATCAATTTTTGTGGGTCAATTTGAATGATTGGCGATGAAGTCAGCCCTGATGTAAGCTTACTATTTTTATTTTTAAAATTAGCTTAATACTTGTGTATCCGGGGTTTTCATATTGAAAGGGATTGTTATTTCTATATTTAAGTTAAATATTAATAAATTCCAATAACCACCACATTATCATATATCACATATATTTCATTATTAATAATACCTAATGAAATGTGAAGAATGTATTTATAAAGCTTATGAATGACATGAATGAATGGATTTATTATTTCGTAAATAAAAATTGGTAATAACTAATGAAATGTGGGGAATATTCATACAATGTGAATTAACTGCAATCAAAATTGAAGAACTAACTTACATAATTTTTTGCATGCCATCGTCTCCACCACTTTACCAAAAAATATTCCCACCAAGGGCGATGAGGGATTGTGATTTTTTTTTTTTTTTTTTTAATGAAGGCATTTGGGTTCTTTTTCATGGATTTTCAAATCTTGTTTTGAGATATCACATTTCATTTGAATTATTGAAATTAGTTGCACCCCTCTTTGAGATTTTATATATTCCAAGTTCTTTATATGTCTTTTTTCATTAAAAAAAAGGGGGTTAAGGTGCAAAAATACACATAAGCTTTTTCTTCAGGAGCGTCCAACAACACGTACTTTTTATTTTGAAATAAAAATACACATGTGGTTACCATTTTGGAGCAAAAGTCACATCCCACCGTTAAGTTACTGTTTACCGCTGTCATGTTACTGTTTACTTCATTTCTTTCTCTCTCATCATGATGAACAGTAACTTAGCGGTGAGATGTGACTTTTGCTAAAAAATGATAACCACGTGAGTATTTTTGCTCCAAAAAAATTGTACGTGGTGCTGGACGCTCATGGGGAAAAAGTTCATGTGTATTTTTGCACCTTAACCCTAAAAAAAAATTAGTAAATCATAACAAAGTAATTTAATTTCCTTAAAGGAAAGCAAACTATTATGATAAGAAAATAATAAATATGAGAAATAAAATAAACCAAGGTGTTATATTTTGAAAAGAAATTCAACCTTCAATTAGTTTTTATATAAGAGATAGGAGGTAATACAATTTAATTTTTTTAATGGATGATAAAAATAAAAGGGGGCACATGGGATGTTGTGGAGTGGGAACAAGAATGAAGTGTAGAAGACAAAACAAAGATTTGGTATCTAAAATGATTGGAGTATGAGGATCATCTGTTCCTACGTTGCTGCATCGGGCAACTTCCAAGTTATATGGAAAAGTCAACCATATTCTTTGTTTATAGGACGCCTGCTTCAGTAATTCCCAAGTCTTTCCTTTTTGTATTTCTATTATGTAATCCTTCGTTGCTCATCCCAACAATGCATGTACTCTGCTCACAAACTTTTCAATTCAATTCGAGTTTCTGCTATTCATAGTATACACTTTGTAACACAGAAAAGATACTGACTTAAAAAAAAAAACATAGACTTTGGAAAAAATATTTTTAAATTTTTGTATAATTCATATATATATATATCACATTATTCTGTTTTAAGCTTGCAGAGTGGGGAAGATGCGATTCTTTTTCTTTTTTTTTTTTCTTTTTTTCCACTTGATTAAAAGCAAGATCATCTTAATTATTCAATGCTAATCAAGGCAAATCCAATCGACCCCTTTTTACTAAACATCAAATCTCGTGGCTTCTGCCATTTTAAAATGATGCAACTATGAGGTGTCAACTGTCAACATAACTTACTTTAATCCCTTGGTATTACATCATCTTTAATTTCATTTTCAGTTTAAAAGTTCCATTTGAGCTAGAAAACTGTTGATATCGATGTTGAAATTTCTGTTGACGTATTGGTGTACAAATTTTAAATTAGATTAAGGTGCAATTTTATTTTTAGAGTAACCACTCTGTGATATTCTGAAGGTTTTTGGAGGAATAATTTTGTACTTTGTGGTTAAAAATGTTAACTATCAATTTATTTTTTTAATGTTATAGTGAATTTTCTTTTTCTTCTTCTTGTTGTTGTTATTTTTGTATTTTATTTTATCACTTCCCAGGTGAAACTACTCCTTAAAAAACTTTCATATACCCATTGCTGCCGCTTTTGAGTAGTTACTTTTGGATAAAATTACACCTTAACCTTTTTCTTTTTTTAAAATTTTGAAGAGAATTGCAACAACAACAAGAAGGAACGCCGAAATTTCTTTTATGTCCTTAATTTTCTAATCATTTTGGAGGACTCTGTTTTCGTAGCTTGGCATGCTAGCTCAAGATCCAAACTAATTCTTATGTTTGTTTGCTATAGGTTGGTACAAATGTAATAACCCTGCCAAATCAGAAAATTAAATGGAACAACTTAGCTGGATATTAGAGTACATGGAGCAATATAAATAACATATCCTCATCTTGCGAAGTACTATGAACCACATTGATCAGAAAAACACCATTTCCATTTTTTCTGTCTCATTCTTAAACCATCCAGTGCGAGGAAGAGGTCATTTCATGAGTTTCTTTACGTGAAAACCAGAAGGAAACTCAGCAAAAAAACTGATCACAGAAAAAATGGAAGGTGGTGACATAAGAGTGGCCAGTGCACGTATAGGCAGCTCCAGCATTTGGAGAACCAGTCCTGCAGATATATTTTCTGCTTCTTCACGAAGGGACGACGATGAAGAAGACCTTAAATGGGCTGCAATCGAGAAGCTTCCAACGTATCTACGCATGAAAAGGGGCATACTCGCTGAATCTGAAGGTCAACCTCAAGAGATTGATATAAATAAACTCTGTCCACTTCAGAGGAAGAATCTGGTGGAGAGGCTGGTCAAGATTGCTGAGGAAGACAATGAAAGGTTCTTGCTGAAGCTCAGAGAACGCATTGATCGGTAAGTACTATGTTAATATGTTTCTTCTGAGGTCTTATGATGTTTGTTTTGATTATATAACTTCTTATTCTGTAAGTGTAGAGTTGGGCTTGATTTTCCAACAATTGAGATTCGTTTCCAGCATTTGAACGTGGAAGCAGAAGCTCATGTAGGAAGAAGAGCGTTGCCCACAATCTTTAACTTCTGTGTTAACATGTTAGAGGTAATCACATATCATCATAAGCTTCTGAGGTTGGTTCAATAATACCCATGCTTACCAGTGACCATGGGAATAATTTGCTCTGTTTTCCTGAAGGGTTTCTTGAACTCTTTTCATCTTCTTCCCAGTAGAAAGAAGCCATTCACAATTCTTCATGATGTTAGTGGCATCATCAAGCCTAAACGGTAAGGGGGTGGCGTCTGAAATTTCCAATCCATACATGATTCTTCAGAAACTTTGTAATTCTCAAAATAGGCTGGTCTGGTTTATTGTAGCATGACATTGCTATTGGGGCCTCCGAGCTCTGGAAAGACCACATTACTTCTTGCACTGGCTGGAAGACTCGAGAAAGATCTCAAAGTAAGACAAATTAAACAGAAACTGTGAGTTTCTCTGCTTGTCTGAATCCACTTCATCCTTACATTCCAATTTTTGTTGCTGTGAACTTAGTTTTCTGGGCGAGTTACGTATAATGGGCATGGCATGGATGAGTTTGTTCCTCAGAGAACATCAACGTACATAAGTCAACACGATCTCCATATTGGAGAAATGACAGTGAGAGAAACATTGGCTTTTTCAGCAAGGTGTCAAGGGGTTGGAAGTCGTTATGGTAAGTGAGAAACCTCATATTCAACCTTGTCTGAACGTTGACTGATGATTTTTTTTTTTTTTTTTAAATTAACCTTGTGGTTGAATTGTTTTATACTTGATCGAATTGCAGAGATGTTTGCGGAATTATCAAGAAGAGAGAAGGCAGAGAATATTAAGCCAGATCCTGATCTTGATATTTATATGAAGGTGACAACCATAAAGTAGATTTCTCTCTGTCCGCAAGAATATCTTATTTATGGATGCATCTAAATTCTTGGAATTTTCAGGCTGCAGCACTAGAAGGCCAAGAAACCAATGTGGTTACAGATTATATCATGAAGGTACCAGATGAATTTTTTTTTAAACTTGTGAGATGATTGTAACTTTCCCCTTTGAGCACAAACTTAGTGCTTCCTGTTTTCAACGTGCAAAAGATTCTGGGGCTAGAATTATGTGCTGATACGCTAGTAGGAGATGACATGATTCGGGGAATTTCTGGTGGGCAAAAGAAGAGAGTCACAACAGGTAAGAGACAAAATCCTGTCTTACTAAACCGCTTAGTACGATGATTCAATGAAATTGATAATGAATTTATCACAGGTGAGATGCTGGTTGGACCAGCAAGAGCACTTTTCATGGACGAAATATCAACTGGTTTAGATAGTTCAACGACATTCCAGATGGTGAATTCTCTGAGACAATCAATTCACATATTGAATGGAACAGCTGTTGTCTCTCTTCTTCAGCCAGCTCCAGAAACCTATGAACTGTTTGATGATATCATTCTCCTCTCTGATGGACAAATCGTGTACCAGGGTCCACGTGAAAATGTGCTTGAGTTTTTTGAATTCATGGGCTTCAAATGCCCTGAGAGAAAAGGAGTGGCTGACTTTTTGCAAGAAGTAATAATTCCCAGTTTTACTCCATTGGTTTTTTCTTCTTGTTCATCTTAACGACAACACTACTAAAATTCTTGTCCATTCATGTCTGTGATAGGTAACTTCAAGGAAGGATCAAGAACAGTACTGGGCAAATAAAGATGAGCCATATACCTTTGTCACTGTAAAAGAATTTGTTGATGCATTTCAGTCATTTCACATTGGTCGAAGGCTTGGTGACGAACTAGCTACACCATTTGACAAGTCCAAGGGCCACCCTGCTGCTTTAAACAATAATAAGTATGGCGTTAACAAGAAGGAACTACTAAAAGCTTGCATATCCAGAGAATTTTTGCTCATGAAGAGGAATTCCTTTGCCTATATTTTCAAAACACAACAAGTCAGTCCTGTATTTAAGATTATTTGGAATTAGTCCCTAGTGTTATTTCAAACTTGATCACTGATTGACTTTTGTGTTTCAGCTGATTGTGATGGCTCTCATAACAATGACTTTATTTCTGCGAACTACGATGCACCGGGACACGGTAGCAGATGGCGGCATCTATATGGGAGCTCTGTTCTTCGTACTCATTATGATTATGTTCAATGGATTTTCTGAGCTAGCCATGACCATAGCCAAACTTCCCGTCTTCTATAAGCAAAGAGAACTTCTGTTTTATCCTTCTTGGGCATATGCTTTGCCTACTTGGATCCTTAAGATTCCTATTACCTTAGTAGAAGTTGCTGTTTGGGTGGTGCTGACTTACTATGTTATAGGCTTTGATCCAAACATCGAAAGGTGAGTTAAAAATGTAACAAACTGACATGCCTAAAGCACCTAGATTTCTGATGATGGAATTATCACATCAGGTTCTTCAAACAGTTCTTTTTACTGCTGTGTATCAACCAAATGGCATCTGGGCTTTTTCGGTTCATGGGGGGAGTTGGGAGGAACTTAATTGTTGCAAACACTTTTGGGTCATTCTCTTTGCTCGCAATTATGGTATTGGGTGGATTTATCCTAGCAAGAGGTGAGAACTGATACTACAATTTAATTGTTCTCTCATTTTTTTCCAGATCTTTCAAAATATGACAAAGATATGTTGTTTGTTTTCTTCAGATGACGTGAAGAAGTGGTGGTTATGGGGTTACTGGTTCTCACCAATGATGTATGGTCAGAATGCTATAGCTGTGAATGAATTCCTTGGAAAAAGTTGGGCACATGTAAGCAACAAAATCAGACTCAAGGACGAAAACCGAAGAATTAATAAAGTGTTACGATCAACATCTGATGATATATGAAAACTTTTTCTTTTTGGTCCCTTGTAGGTTCCTCCTAATTCAACAGAACCATTAGGAGTACAGGTGCTTAAGTCACGTGGACTCTTCCCTCAAGCATACTGGTATTGGATTGGAGTAGGAGCTTCCATTGGTTACATGTTCCTATTCAATTTCCTTTTTGCTGTGGCCTTGCACTATCTTGACCGTAAGAATTCTCAGCACATACTTTTTTAATAGTTAATATTTTGATTCATTAAGTTAATGAGTGAATCAATTTGCTGCAGCATTTGGAAAACCTCAAGCAGTAATATCAAAAGAGGACTTGGCTGAGAAACAAGGAAGCAGAAACGGACATGTGATTGAACTGTCAACAACACGACAAATATCATCATCTGGTAGTGTGACCAAAATTCATCAACTTCTCCATTTTTATTCATTACTTTCATTATGTTTAAGATGATACATATGATCACAAAATGTAGAAAAAGGAAATGAAAGTCGAAGAAACATCTCATCCAGAACATTATCTGCAAGAGTAGGTAATGTCAGCGAGGCAGATCAAAATAAGAAACGTGGCATGGTTCTTCCTTTTACCCCTCTTTCTATGTCTTTCGACGAAATTAGATATACCGTGGACATGCCTCAGGTACTACATTTTACTACAAAAAGACTCCTTCATGATAAGTACAACTATAAGAAAAATTCCAGTGCATGTTTTTTTTTTTTGGGCAGGAGATGAAAGCACAAGGCATAACTGAGGATAGACTTGAAATATTGAAGGGTATTACCGGGGCATTTAGGCCAGGAGTTCTTACAGCACTCATGGGAGTAAGTGGAGCTGGGAAAACAACTTTAATGGATGTGTTGGCTGGAAGAAAAACAACTGGACATATTGAGGGGTCTATATCTATATCAGGTTATGCAAAAAAGCAGGAGACTTTTGCTCGCATATCAGGATATTGTGAGCAAAATGATATTCACTCTCCTCATGTCACAGTTTATGAGTCTTTGGCTTACTCTGCATGGCTTCGCTTACCCCCTGAGGTTGATGCTGCCACCAAAATGGTAAAAAAAGCCAAGCCTCTTTGGTTTTCTCATGGTTTCTTTCATTTTCAAAATTAAAGTCAATCCTCAGAAATCTTACTGATTGATTGTAGATGTTTGTTGAGGAAATAATGGAGTTGGTGGAGTTAAAGCCACTGAGAGAAGCACTTGTAGGATTACCTGGAGTAAATGGTCTATCTAGAGAACAACGCAAGAGACTAACAATTGCAGTTGAACTTGTATCCAACCCATCTATTATATTCATGGATGAACCAACCTCTGGCCTTGATGCTAGGGCAGCAGCTATAGTAATGAGGACTGTAAGAAATACTGTAGACACAGGACGAACTGTAGTTTGTACAATCCACCAACCTAGCATAGATATATTTGATTCTTTTGATGAGGTAAACATTCTTTTCTTCCTCTTTCTCTTCCCCAATTCTTACAAAAAGAATTATAGTATTAATGGTGAGCATTCATGTTGTTGCATCAATATAGCTGCTTCTTTTAAAAAGGGGAGGCGAGGAAATTTACGCAGGACCTTTAGGCCAGCATTGTTCTCATCTTATCAATTACTTTGAGGTCAGTAATAACTTAAAACGAAAAACAAAGACGCAAATTTGTGGAAATCTCAGTCAGTTTAACGATACTGTGAGGTGTGCTTGATGTAGGGAATTAATGGAGTTCCAAAAATTAAGAATGGCTATAATCCTGCCACGTGGATGTTGGAGGTCACCTCAGAGGCACAAGAAGCAGCACTTCAAGTTAACTTTGCTGAAATGTACAAGAACTCTGACCTGTATAGGTATATACTTATCAAATTTAACGGCAAAATTCATATAGCCATACACTATCTGTAACTTCTGTGGTTAACTAACACTGCATAATTTACTTGGATTCAGGAAAAACAAGGACATGATCAGAGAACTGAGCATAGCTCCACCAGGTTCTTCTGACATGTTCTTCCCAACAAAGTACTCACAGTCATTCTTTAATCAGTGTAAGTCTTGTTTCTGGAAACAACATCTGTCATATTGGCGAAATCCGCCATATGTTGCAGTGAGACTTTTCTTCACAACAGTCATTGCTGTACTATTCGGAACGATATTCTGGGATATTGGCTCCAAAAGGTAAAACTTACTTCAACATATGACAAATCAATCTAGTACAACAATTTTTGTCAATCACAAAAGTCTTCACTTTTTAACTTTTTCAACTAATTCAGGCATAAGAAACAAGATCTTTTCAATGCAATGGGATCAATGTACGCTGCAGTACTGTTTATTGGGGTGCAGAATGCTACATCAGTACAACCAGTGGTGGCTATTGAGAGGACAGTGTTCTATAGAGAGAAAGCAGCTGGAATGTACTCTGCTTTGCCATATGCATTTGCACAAGTTGCTATTGAGATCCCTTATATTTTTATACAGGCTGCTATATATGGGGTTATAGTATACGCCATGATTGGATTTGAATGGACTGTTGCTAAATTCTTCTGGTACCTCTTCTTCATGTTCTTCACCTTCCTATATTTCACCTTCTATGGAATGATGGCTGTGGCTATGACACCTGATCAAAACATTGCTGCTATACTCTCCTTTGGCTTCTACTTAATGTGGAACCTCTTCTCGGGATTCGTCGTTCCCCGAACTGTAAGTACCTTCTTCATTGCTGCTCCTTCTGCTTAGTTTTGACAGAGGCCATGTGAATGTAAATTCTTACAAAAGGTTAAATTTTTGTTGTCGTGAAACAGAGGATTCCAATATGGTGGAGATGGTACTACTGGATTTGTCCAGTGGCTTGGACACTTTATGGATTGTTTGCTTCACAGTTTGGAGATGTGAAGGACACATTGGATTCTGGAGAGACGGTGGAAGAGTTCTTGAGGGATTATTTTGGGTATAGGCATGACTTTCTAGGCATAGTCGCCGTGGTGGTCGCCGGCGTCTCAGTGTTGTTTGGACTTATCTTTGCCTTCTCAATCAAATCATTTAATTTCCAAAAGAGATAAGAGATTCTTAGCTTGTGAAACTCAATGATTGTACACACATACCATATGTAGAAAAATGAAGAAGTAGTAAACTTTGGTGGTTGTAATTTCTGAAAATGGTCGTCTTCATCAACAAACTTATCTTTCTAAAAGCTTCCGTGTTTCTGTCAACTACCAACTACAATGGTATAGGATGATTACAAAATGTTTGAAAAGCGAGGCAAAAAGAAAGGGAAACTCGTAGAAAATGGAGAGGCATCCTATGAAAGTAATGGAAACGTGGAACACACGTCGGCGCGGTTGTCGTTATTGCTCCCCATTTTCTTCTTTTGTAGGGTACACCAACCTCATGTTATCGCATGATTACTATAGTCCCATCTTCTGCAATTTTTTTTTTTTTTAATAAAAATGGTCCACCATATTTCTACTGAGGATCCCACAAATGAATAAAAATACATATTCAAGTTTCCCTTTTTTAATATTTTTCTTTTTTTATATGATAATTTATTGATCTGGAAAGCCATTATTCAACAAGTGATTCTGACAACTCTACAACCTGCTTGGAGTGTTCAACCCTAGTTTCATTTGCATGAGCGTAAGGTTCAAAGGGGGGCAACCCTAGGTGTCACTTTTTAGAGAACTGGGAAGAGATTATTAATCATTTATATCTCCATCCCTATCTCATCCCAGTAAATTGATTGGCCAAAAAGGAAAAATTACCATAATTGTCGAAATTTATGTTTTTTTTACCTGAAAATAAACATTAAAAATTTACATATTTGCCAAAAAGGAGTACTATATGTAATTAAATAGGTCATGCTGACACCTGTACAGCCTGCTTTAGTGCTTAAATTTTTCAACTCTGTTTTCCTGGGAATAAAGGGTTTTACGTTCATGGGCAACCCCAGGAATCACTTTGGGAAGGGCGGAAATTAATTTTTTTAAGGAAAAATATTAAAGCTTTATGCTATTCAATCATGCTTGTGAAGTTAAGCATCACAAATATTACATTTAAATAAAAAATAAAATATAAATTACGAGCAAACAGTATTTAACTTTATTCAGTTCACATTCAAGTATTCAACCACCAACTTGTGTTTTTTTTTTTTCCACCGTGAATTCAACAACCAACAGAAACTTCATCAAAGTCATCCGATTCAAATGATATTGTCGCGTTTGCCGGTAGTAATATCATGGAGCTGGAATATATGTGTAGTTGTACTCCATTTTCTATCCGGCCGCCCAGTGTTCAACTATAATCAGTCCAATTTGGTATTTTATAATGACCATTACATGTTAGTAGCTACTTTAAAAACTTAAGGAAAAAAATTTGTTCTGTTCTTTGCGCTCACTCATAAAGGCAGGTCCCATTTTTTATGCCGTTTAACAGTAGTAGTGGATTCCCCACTTGGTTTTTGACTGAACAATCATGCTCGTCATTCTAAAGGTTCCTCATGCACATATCTCGATCTAATTCCACAAAAGAAATAGGAATAGATTATTGAAGACTCTAAGCAAACTAGCAAAGTGACTGTTTGATGCAGAGGAAGGCCAAAAGCTAGTCCTTCTCTTGACATGAAAACCAAGTAGAAAACCTTTTCCCCTGCAAGTTTTGGATTGTCCAAATCCGCAGTTCTTGTTGAACCAAATTCAATGGAGAAGAACGAAGTGTCCAGAGTTAATAGTTTACGTGAAATCACCAGAGCAGAGAGCCTACGCATGAATGGTTCTAAAGCGTGGAGGAGTAATAGCATGGAAATGTTCTCAACCTCTGATCGTGAAGATGATGAAGAAGCTCTTAAGTGGGCAGCAATACAGAGACTTCCTACGTATCTACGCATAAGGAGAAGCATACTCACTAATGATGAAGGTAATGCTAAAGAAATCGATATCAAGCAACTGGGATTAACAGAGAGAAAGATTCTGTTGGATAGGCTCTTGAAATTAGCCGAAGAAGATAATGAACAGTTTTTGTTGAAACTTAAGAAACGCATGGACCGGTGAGTTTAATGTTTTGCCAGATTGATTCTTATATCTTGAAGGTCATAATCAAATATGAGCTTATG
This sequence comes from Acacia confusa, assembly GCA_037074495.1. Taxonomy (NCBI): domain Eukaryota; kingdom Viridiplantae; phylum Streptophyta; class Magnoliopsida; order Fabales; family Fabaceae; genus Acacia; species Acacia confusa. The sequence continues at coordinate 38,870,386 of CM073506.1, forward strand.
TTTTATTTGATTTGTGTTCATTTACTCAGAGTTGGACTTGAGATTCCAACAATTGATGTTCGATTTGAGCATATAAATGTGGAGGCAGAGGTCTACGTTGGAAGCAGAGCATTACCTACAATGTTCAACTTCTTTGTCAATGTCTTAGAGGTATTTCAGTAAGATCCATACTATGTTTCTGACTTATTTATCTTCTTCTTCTTTTTTTGTTTCTAACTACAAGTTCAATGCTCTGTTTCTTTATCAAGGAATTCCTAAATTATCTCCACATCATTCCAAGTCCAAAGAAGCCCCTATATATCCTTCAGAATGTTAGTGGAATCATAAAGCCCCAGAGGTGAGTTCAAGTTCTTTTTTCCCCTTGTTGAAAAAGAAAAAGTAGGAATTCATTTTGATATTTCTTATTTTCTGGGTATGATATGTTTTGCAGAATGACATTGCTTTTAGGGCCCCCAGGCTCTGGAAAGACTACTTTGCTATTGGCTCTGGCTGGAAAACTCAGTAAGGATTTAAAAGTAAGGAAAACGAACTTTATCTGTCATAACTCATAATTAAAAAGGGCTTGTTAAGGAATTATTCAGTTGAACATCTAATTTTGAGTAGTGATGAAAACTCAGTATTCTGGGAGAGTCACATATAATGGTCATGGGCTGGACGAGTTTGTACCACAGAGGACATCAGCTTATATTAGTCAAGATGATATCCACATTGGAGAAATGACTGTGAGGGAAACACTTTCTTTCTCTGCCAGATGTCAAGGGGTTGGACAGAACTATGGTTAGTTCAATCACTTGGACTGGATTAAAAAAGACCTAAACAGCTCTTAATCTTAATTTTCTTAATCACAACCGTACAGAGATACTGGCAGAGCTACTTAGAAGAGAGAAGGAGGCAAAGATCAAACCAGACCCTGATATTGATGCCTACATGAAGGTGAGAAAAATATTTTTTCTTATTAAAAAAAAAACAGAGAGAGCAGAGAGAGAGAGAGATTTTGAGCTTATTCTCTTCACACTTGGGACCTTTAAACTCTGCAGGCCGCAGCATTAGAAGGGCAGGAAACAAGTGTGGTCACTGATTACATTCTGAAGGTACTTATCAAATCCACTAATCATAGTAGATGAAGGCAAGTTGTGAAAATAGAAGGTTTTTATGTTTTCCCCTTTAAAATAATGCAGATTTTGGGACTCGATATATGTGCTGATATTATGGTAGGAGATGGAATGATAAGAGGCATCTCAGGTGGACAGAAAAAGCGAGTTACAACAGGTAGATTGATGACTAATTTAAAACCTGAATTTGTAACTGATAAAATATAAAAATTCTGGTGAATGATGTTTAGGGGAAATGCTGGTGGGACCTGTAAGAGTGTTGTTCATGGATGAGATATCAACTGGTTTGGACAGCTCAACAACTTATCAAATTATCAATTCAATCCGGCAATCAATCCATATTCTCAATGGAACTGCACTTGTTTCTCTCCTACAGCCAGCACCAGAGACTTATGAGCTATTTGATGATATCATACTTCTCACAGATGGCCAAATTGTGTACCAGGGTCCCAGAGAGAAAGTACTTGACTTCTTTGAATCAATGGGTTTCAAGTGTCCTGAAAGAAAAGGAGTTGCTGATTTCTTACAAGAAGTATGACTGGGAATCACATGGTCTTTTTTTCATTTGTCGTTTCTGTTGTTTTTTTATATATATAATTTAAAGCTGGTTTCGTTATTGTCGGGCTGAAATAGGTGACGTCAAGGAAAGATCAATGGCAGTACTGGGCACGTAAAGATGAACCTTACAGTTTTGTTAATGTCAATGATTTTGTTGAAGCCTTCCAATCATTTCATGTTGGTCATGAACTTGGAGAAGAACTAGCCAAACCTTTTGACAAGACCAAATGCCACCCGGGTTCCTTGAGCACAAAAAAATATGGTGTTAGCAAGAAGGAGCTGTTGAGAGCCTGTGTTAGCAGAGAATATTTGCTTATGAAGAGAAATTCATTTGTTTACATATTCAAACTGACCTTAGTGAGTAAAACTAGAGAACTAGTAATTGAAACCTATAAACGCTAAAATTTCCACCACCAAAACATGTTACCGAAAATGCACTTATATTTGTATTCTTCCTTCTTTTCAGCTTAGCTATTTAGCGATCACAACAGCAACATTATTTCTACGAACTAAGATGCATAGAGATACAGTTGCGGATGGAGGAACTTATATGGGTGCTCTGTTCTTCGCCATCGTTGTAGCTATGTTCAATGGAATATCGGAGCTCAACATGACGATCATGAAACTTCCTGTCTTCTACAAGCAAAGAGACCTTCATTTCTATCCTGCTTGGGCCTACTCATCACCACCATGGATCCTCAAGATACCATTCAGCTTGTTAGAAGTTGCCATTTGGGAAGCAATAAGTTATTATGTCATTGGCTTTGATCCAAATATTACAAGGTAAGAAGAAGATAAAAATAAAATAAATCTGAAACTAAATTTTATCTAAAGAGGACTTTCATTGGCAGGTTTTTCAAACAGTTCCTGCTACTCTTATGTCTTAACCAGATGGCATCGGCACTATTTCGTTTGATGGCGGCATTAGGACGGGATGTAGTAGTTGCAAACACTGTTGGGTCGTTCGCTTTACTTGTCATTATGGTTTTAGGAGGATTTGTGATTTCCCGAGGTAATATAATGTCAATGCAACTTAAACAAAAAACAAAAAAACTTTTTTCATGACTACATGATTTATATAAACCTATTCCTTTTGCATCAGAGGATGTACACAAATGGTTCCTGTGGGGCTACTGGTCCTCCCCACTTATGTACGCACAGAATGCTATTTCCGTGAATGAATTTCTGGGGCATAGTTGGAGAAAGGTTCTTTCTTTTTCTGGTTTAACTATAATATACTTATACATATATGCATATATGATACATGAATTCTTGGAAGAGGAATTAAGGATATGATGGGGTGAATGTAATTTTGTCTCAGGTTGTTGCTGGTAGGAATGAGACATTAGGAGTTATGGTACTGAAAGCTCGTGGGTTTTTCCCAGAAGCTTATTGGTATTGGATTGGAACAGGAGCTTTGATTGGTTATACCTTCCTATTTAATTTCTTATACACTCTGGCTTTGCAATATCTCAATCGTAAGCATGATCTTCAAGTTTATCTGGAAATTTGAACTTTGACTTTGTTTCTAAGAATTGCCTGTGTTGCTGATATATAGCATTCGGAAAGGCTCAAGCAGGGCTATCCCAAGACAAATTGATGGAGAGAAATTCTTCTGGATATGCAGAGCTCGTTGAACAATCACCAAAAGGAAAGAACTCTTCTGGTGAGTCCTTGAGCTTTAGTTTAGGTCTTTTGTTTGTAGCCTAGAGTCTGATATGTGAAAGCCATAACATGACGACTCATTAAATTCAGAACGAAATGTTGAAGAAGAAGCAAGTCTATCAAGAAGGTCATTTTCGAGTAGCATTAATGATAAAAAAGCTAGTAGAAGCGGAAAGCGGGGTATGGTTCTTCCCTTTCAACCTCTATCCCTCACTTTTGATGAGATCAGATATTCTGTAGACATGCCCCAGGTAAATTATTTACTTTCCTTCAATATTGTTATCCTATTACTTACTGAAACTAAAGTGTTTTATTTCTCGTTTTTTTTTTCACCTTCATTTTACATTAAATGCACTGCACCTACTGTTGGCAACCTGAAGGCTTCCTTTTTCATGATTGATGCATCATTAAAACATTCACGACTTCAAAACAAAATTAAATCGAGTTAAAGCATCAAGAAATTTAGAAACTTTCCAATGTTTTGACTCTAGTTATTCTGATCACAGGAAATGAAGAATCAAGGAGTTTTCGAGACTCGTCTTGAACTCTTGAGAGGTGTTAGTGGAGCTTTCAGGCCTGGAGTACTAACAGCTTTGATGGGTGTGAGTGGTGCTGGGAAGACTACTCTAATGGACGTTTTAGCTGGAAGAAAAACTGGTGGATATATTGAAGGAAGCATCACAATATCTGGGTACCCAAAGAGACAAGAAACATTCGCTAGAATATCAGGATATTGTGAACAATTTGATATTCACTCACCTTATGTTACAGTCTATGAATCATTACTATATTCTGCATGGCTTCGTTTAGCCCCTGATGTTGATTCTTCAACAAGAAAGGTAATTTGGGTGATTTAATGGCTTGTGTTGCAATGCAAAATATTCTCAAATCTGGTTCTGAATTATAACAAATGAAATCTCATACCTATAAGACCTCCTTATGAGATGCAGATGTTCATCGAGGAAGTTATGGAGCTTGTGGAGCTTACTTCATTAAGAGAAGCACTCGTTGGATTGCCGGGCGAAACTGGACTTTCGACTGAACAGCGCAAGAGGCTTACAATTGCTGTTGAACTTGTAGCCAACCCTTCAATAATATTCATGGATGAGCCAACCTCTGGTCTTGATGCCAGAGCAGCGGCCATTGTGATGAGAACTGTGAGGAACACTGTGGACACAGGACGTACAGTAGTTTGCACCATCCACCAACCAAGTATTGATATATTTGATGCCTTTGATGAGGTGACAAATCCTTATCATTAACGAACAATTCTGTTTTAGATACTATGTTACAAAAAAAATTATATTTTCATCTAACTTTTCAGCTACTACTCTTAAAAGTGGGAGGAGAGCAGATATATGCTGGTCCATTAGGTCGCCATGGTTCCCATCTAATCGAATACTTTGAGGTGAATCTTTTACATGGAACATTGAACATATTAACTGCTAAAGGCTATTTAAGGTTATTATTATACTTTAGCATATTTATTTTAGTTTATGATTTCTGAAGGCCATTCAAGGAGTACCCAAAATCAGAGATGGTTATAATCCTGCAACCTGGATGTTGGAGGTTACATCAGCAGGAACAGGGGCCAATCTTAGGGTCAACTTCACTAATGTGTACAGAAACTCAGAACTATACCAGTTAAACTCTCATCTGACACAATATATATTTTTAACAATGGCTTAAATGAATTGAATATGTCACTAATTCTTTCAAGTATACAGGAGAAATAAACAATTGATCCAGGAGCATAGTAGGCCTCCTCAAGATTCAGAAGATCTTTACTTTGCCAATAAGTATGCACAACCTTTTTTCCCACAATTCATGGCTTGCCTGTGGAAACAGCATTTATCATATTGGCGAAACACGTCGTACACAGCAGTGAGACTCATGTTTACAACACTCATTGCTATATTGTTTGGGATAATTTTTTGGGGCATTGGCTTGCAAAGGTACGTGAAAATGCAATTAAAAAAAAAAAATCCTGAAGCACGAAAATTAAAAAATGCAAAAACTTACAATGAAATACCTTCAAACTAATTGAAAAATAAACAGGAAAAAAGATCAAGACCTTTTCAATGCAATGGGGTCCATGTATGTTGCGGTTATCTTCATTGGAGTACAAAATGGTGCTTCAGTGCAACCTCTAATAGCTGTTGAGAGAACAGTCTTCTACAGAGAAAGAGCTGCTGGAATGTACTCTGCTTTGTCATACGCTCTTGCACAGGTAAATTATTGTCTTTACCACTCACCAAGTAATAAACCTAAACCAAAAGACCTTGTAGTCTAGTGATATGAATACTCCCCTACGTGGGAGGTCGTAGTAATCCCGCTTGTAACTCAAGCCATTAGTATCTGCCCTGTAACTCAAAAAAGAAAACACTGATACACATGTGCTGCCATTTCTAATTCAGCAATCATAGTCCAAGGTAGATTTGCCACAGAAACTGCATTATATTGATGACTTAACTAGAAACGAGTATGATGTACTGTGGTGAACCCAAATTCAGCTTTTGACTTTTGCAGGTTATGATAGAGCTTCCCCACATATTGATTCAGACTGTGATATATGGGGTTATAGTATATTCCATGATGGGATTTGAGTGGAAAGCATCAAAATTCTTGTGGAATCTCTTCTTCATGTACTTCACCTTCTTATACTTCACATTCTATGGCATGATGACAATGGCCATCACTCCCAATCCTCACGTTGCCAGCGTACTGGCAAGTGCCTTCTACGCAATATGGAACCTGTTCTCAGGCTTCGTCATTCCCTTATCAGTAAGTTCCCCTCATGATCTATAAATTTCACAGAATGTTGAGACAACATATAAATATTGTGTTGTTTGTGTGGAACAGAGAATACCCATATGGTGGAAATGGTACTATTGGATTTGCCCTGTTGCGTGGACCTTGAATGGATTGATTACCTCTCAATACGGAGATGAAAAAGATAAATTAGAGAGCGGCCAAACAGTAGAAGGATTTGTGAGGAGTTACTTTGGGTTTAAACATGATTTCCTGGGAGTTGTTGCAGCTGTGGTGGCTGGTTTCTCGGTCTTCTTCGCAATCATTTTCGTCTTCGGCATCAAAGCATTGAACTTCCAGAGAAGATGATGATGAAAGTAATCAAGCTATGGTTCATACGTGTCCATTGAGGCTGGTATACTCCAAAAACGCCAATCAGTATCAGTAACAGTTGTCATCTCGCTCGGAAACCCTTCCCTTGCTCAAGTCCGTACTTGTTTGGATGATAAGTAACTATGAGCTGTAGGAGAAAGTAAATATATTTTAAATGATTAGTAATTTTGAGATTGATACATGTGGATTTTTGTCCGTACGTAAAAGTGCTTCTTCGCATGATTTCAAACTGAAATGGATAATATTGACCATGGAAGATGTAATTTAACAGAACTTGCACTTCCGCGAGTGAATAGTAACCTGATCACAACATCTGAAAGTAATCATTTGATTTTGAATTCAGGTCTAAAGTGCATATTCGATAAATGGATGAATTGACAGATAAGAACATCCAAAAAAAAAAAAAGTCATCATTTGGAGTTTGCGGGGTTGGTCTGCAAAAATCACAATAATTCCCATGTCATATCCACTAATTTCATTTTTTTTTTTGAGTTAATAGTATTTTTTATCATCAAAGTTACTTTCATTTTAATTTTGATTCCTTAAGTTTTAGGTTTTAGTCTCTAAAATTTTATTACATTTAAAACATTAATCCTATAATTTAATGAATACTTGAACCATTTCACTTTTGAGAGACCAAAACAAAAAATGCAGAAAAACTTAAAAAGCTAAAGATCATATTAGCCCTGGCTTTTTACTCATGAAAGAAACAAAATCATTCATGTGATGAGTAATCGACTTTGGAAAGGCTAAAAGATTGGGAAGATCCCATAAAAAGAATTTAGAAACTATAAGTCCCGTTTGGTTGAGAGAATTGATGGGAAGGGTTTGTTTGGTACGCAATTTGGTCCAAATCTTCCCAGAACTTTGAGTTCCTGGGCTCACCCTGGGCCCACTAATCTTCCCCATATGTGGTAAGATCATATCCCACCAAAATTGGTGGGATTTTAAGTTACCATGCCACTATTCATATTTTTTGATAAATTTACCCCTCAAATTTAAACTTGGTGGGAAGTTCGAACTTGGAGGGAAAGTTCAAACTTGGCGGGAATTTTTTTTTCAGACGTTCGAACTTAATAAGAACATAATTTTTAAAAATATATTTTAGCAAAAAAAAATATTTTTCTTTTTTATTTTGAATTTATTACTTTTAAGGGTAAAATAAACATTTCCTAATTCTTTACCAACTACCACTCCTTTATTTTTTTCCTACCAAACAACTCATCATATCTCAAGCCATCTTTCCTCATCTTTTAAAATCTTCCTTTCCCTTCCTTTCCCTTCTCTAAGTTCCTTTCCCTCCTCAAATTTTCCTTCAACCAAACGAGACCTAAATAGACAAAGAGATGTACCGAAATTCAGTAATACCAGAGGTAAGGTGGTTGGAAATTTTTTAAAATAATTAAGGGGCATTTTAGTCCTTTTATTCCTTGTCTTTTATCTTTTCCTCCAATTCCAACATCCGCTTTTGGGATCTCGTTCCTTCTCTGTCATTATTGAATTTTGGTGCAACTCTATGTCTTTTTTGTATTTTTCAAGTTTTTTTTTGTCATTTTTCCTAAAAAAAATAAATATATAAAAAATGTGTACTGTTAATAGGTCAAAAAACTATTAGCTTAGTAATATACCCAAATAAGATAGAGTTATCTTTTTTTTTTAGAGATTAAATAAGCTAAATAAATTATTTAATTATATAATATATTGTGTATTTTTGGATTATACTCCCTCTAGTCTTAAATATAAAACATAGTTAACTTTTCTTAGGACAATATTAAGAAAGCTAATTAAATTCTTTTAAAATATTTATATTTATCATTTTTTAAAAAACTATGTTACCTAACTTATAAGATGATATATAATTTAATAATACAAAACACATTACATGTAACTATTTATCTTCATCTCTCCAAAAATAAAAATCAACTTTATTTTATATTTAAAACTATAAGAAACATATTATTTTATAAGTTAAACAAAAAAATTTAAAAAATAATATAAACATAAATATTTCAAAGTGTTTTAATCAACATTCTTAATATCTTTTAAAAAAATTAACTTAATCTTATATATTTAGTATTGAAAGTGAGTAGCCAACTGCCTCGTAATACAGTGGCACTTGTGCCAGCCTTAGGAGCTGGTCTCCCCCCTCCCCCTCAGGGATTCAATCCCTCCTCCTGATGTATCAAAAAATAAAAAAGTATTGAAAGTGAGTACTATAAATAGAATCATTCAAAAAAGGGTGTTATGGGGATCAAATCTAATGGGGAATGCTTAAAGTTGGTCGTACAAATCCTGCAGCTGATGTCATATCTGAACCGCCGCTCTTAACTAATAACTATAAACCCCACTCAAAGCTGACAACAAATTCCATAATGACAAGGTGACAACACGTTCAAGTATTTAAGCCCACTACCAACATTCTCAAACCAATAAGGAATCATGGAACTTGGAATTTTATTGGCACATATCACTCCCGACTGGCCTTTGAAAACAAAGGCAGAATAAAGTAAACAATGCCAAAAATTTCACTGTCAAACACCAAAATAACAAGACTAAATAAATGTAGTCTGGGTGCCGCATATATTACAGTTAAGGTTCTCTCATCCTAAAAATAAATCTTACAAGGTACAAAGAAAGTCGGGGAAAAAAGAGAGGAATTGCACCAACTCAATTACCCAAACTATCCAGGAAGCTTTGCAACTCTCTCAAGCCTTCGGCAGAGAAGCTCCTGTGCACTCTAGAACGCGGTGCCACCAAGTTAGGCGGAGGCTGCTGCTGGAAGCAGACCACAACCACAGCTAAATTGTCTCCACTCTTTCTCTTCAAAGCCTCATCAACCAAATCCTTACTACACCTGGCTGGATCGTTATGCTCTTGAAGCCTTCGCCTAGCAAAATCCACAGCATTTTGGCTCCTAAAAACATCCCAAATCCCATCACAGCCCATGATGAGAAATTCATCCTCTTCAGTCAGATTTGCGGTCATAAATTCAGGCTCTGCACTGAGAGGTCCACCATCTCGGACTTTCATTCTTTCCATGTGCCAATCACCTAGAGCACGGGCTACATTGAGCTGTCCATTGAGATACCCATCACACACATAACCTCCCGATGCCTCAATGCGCTTCTTCTCTTTGCTCTGCGTTGGTTTGTGATCCCTTGACATTTCAATAGCTTTTCCACGACGACACAGCACTGCTCGACAATCTCCAGCATTTGCCACCAACAACAACCTGCAATCAGAAGCTACAATCACCATGAAACATATCAAAAGCATGAGGTTGCGATGTGTCATTTCATCTTTTATTAGGGGAAGTGTAGAAGATTTACGAATACTAACCAATTGGGAGGCAGATTAAACCCTGTTCCAGAGACAAGTTGCATTCACACTCGTGATAAGGAGAATATTAGTGAATTTAGCTCACATTTAATACTTCAAATAACGAATAATGAACCCATAAAAAGCTAACAAGTTCATTCATTCTGCCTTCATAATAAAATTGACTGGTTCCATATCAGGGACTAATATGGTTACATGTGAAAAATAACTTCCAAGCTGGACTCTCCTTTTCTTATTTAAAACCAAGCTTCACAAACATCAAGTGAACATGAAATAGTTTGCTATTGCTTTTTCCAGACTGAAAAAGCAACATGGTTCGAGCCAATTTATTTTAAAACACTCAGAAACTGTGCGTTAAGCTGCTAATCTCATGTCCGATCAAATAACAAGCTCAAAGGAAATGAAATAAAAAAATATTGTTAGCAATGTTTTAAAAACGACAATGTTAACCAAAAATGGTAAAAATATCAAAACCCTAACCTTCCAATGACAAGAGCAGCCAGAGCAGTGGTGCCAGATGCAAGGTTAGCATCAAGCAAACAAGCTTCAGCAAAAGCATTGTCTGTCTGCCAAAATGCTGATGCAACAATCCTTTCAATATCACTCGGAAAGCTTTCGTCCTCAACAATAAACTTTGGCAAATGATGACAAGCAAAATCAGCAGCATGCTTTCCACCATGTCCATCAAAGACCTGATCAACTCATATAAAGTAATGGATTATTTCTTGCAAACAAATGCAGGACAAACGCTTCTCTAACACTTGCCAAGAGTTAAATTGAAGAGACCAGTAATAGTCTGTACAATGTGTACTCATATATTGTTCCATACTGAAAGCAAATAATATCATTGACGAAGACAGTCTAAAACACAATTTCCCAAGAACTTCCAAAAGTAACTTAGAATGAGTGGAACATAAGAAAAAATAAAATACTAGGGATATCAGGATGGCAGGAACGGCATAGACAAGTCAATTGTTAAATTCCAAAGATTGTTATGTGACACACACATGCCGCATGCGCACAACCAAAAAAGATGCAATTTATAAACACCACAGGCAAAAAAATCACTGCCAAGAGCTAGTTACTTGATGTGTCAAAGAATAGAAAAATACCCCATAAAATGCACTGGGTCCGTCTATGTGGTTCTTGGGTCCAAAATCAGGCAAAAAGTTGTCCACGCACAAATACACGTCTTCCATGCTTGAACGGAACCCAATATCAGCACATGCTCCAGAACGAAGGTTTGGTAGGAACTCAGACTTGCAATCTTCAATGACATGTTCTGGCTCAGCAGAGACTTCAGACACCTTTGTCTTCATCTGCTCAATTTCCAGAAAAATTTTCAGGAACAACGAAGGGCGCTTATTCAATCAATGAAAAAGGTGAAAGAGAGACGCCCAAAGGAAATAATGTTATTAATATCACTCATTTTATCAATGGTAATATTAAGAAGACCAGACAATATAGAAAATTTTCAGTTGCCCACCAAAATTCCCGTCCCACTCAGATAAAAATGTTAACATAACGCTACTCTCTATCCCACCATCATTCTTTACAGATTCCTGGATACTATTAGATTTATGTTAAGTCCAATGCTTCGAATCAAATGATAAGCTGGAAAATAATTACAGTGAGACCACCTTGTTCTTTTGTTTGTTCCCTCCTAAAACCACGCTACTACATCATTAACACCATAAGGACAGTAAACGAATGTAGGACCCATTTCTCACGAGGAAAGAAGAAAAGTCTGTTTCTGAAACTTACAAGAGAAGGGTGCCGAACAAGGGACCTCTTACTTGGTGCCGCCTCACGGTCGGTGCTGAGGCATTGTCGGTATTCGGCAGCGAACGGATTCGGAGGACGACTCTCGCCGGAACTCATTAATCCACTACTTGTATGCTGTTCATTCTCCTCCATTGTCGTCAACCATAAGATTACCTTACCGGAAAACCCCCAAATCTCGCCCTATCAGAGCTAAGAACAGAAATTCCCACAATTCATCGATCTAGTCACTCACTTTCTAGGTTGGCTCAGCTGAGAATCGAACGCAGGTATACCCACTTAAAGGCGAAGTGGCGAACCACGGAGCAGCTGAAAATGGAGGTACAAAAGGAGAAAAGTTAGGGTTTTTTATAGGGAATTGGGGTTGCTGGATAAGCAGCCGGAAACTGCGTTGGTAGCGGAGATTTACGAGAGAGAGGAAGTGGCCCCAATGAAGATACTTTCAGAATGCAGGACGGAGGTAGGAAGAAACAGGGGTTGGAGATGAGAGGCGACGAAATCGTAGCAACTGGGCGCCGAACTACCACCGAGAGGTGGAAAGAAGATGGAGGATTCGCAAGAAGAGTCGGTAGGGTTACACGTGACGGAAAACTCACAACGACGTCGTGGACCTTGAAACGGAAGACCTTTTTGCCAGATCTTTTCTGCTTTCAAAACCAAGGTTAGATATTACAGCACGTTGGAACCCAAACCATGTGTATTTTTGTACCTTAACTTTTTTTTTAAAAGAATAGCTTGTATGTAATGATTTTAAAAATATGTAAAAGTCATTAATCGTGAACATAAGTACCGGTTCATAACATATTAGAAATATGGATAAAGGAGTAAAAATACACATGTGCTTTACTTCTGGAAGCGCTCACACCATATGTTTTTTTTGGAAGCAAAAATACATATGTATTTACTATTTTAGAGCAAAAGTCACATCTCGCCGTTATGTTCACTTTATCTCTTTCTCTCTCATCACGTGAACAATAACATAATAGTGGGATGTAACTTTTACTCTAAAATGATAACCACATGTGTATTTTTGCTTCTAAAAAAAACATATAGTGCTACGCGTTTTTAAAAATAAAGCATATGTGTATTTTTACTCCTTTACCTTAAAAATATTTTGCATATTTCAGTGTTCCAAAAATTTATTCAGAATTTTTTTAAAAATATTTTACCTTATACATTTAACCCCAAATATTTACCTCAAATTCCACCAATATCTCATCCTAAATGTAAAATGTAGTTTCTTTGTCATAATTGTAAGACATTTTAAAATAAAAACTCAAACAATCTAATCTAAACATAGGGCTGGGGGCATTAGTTGCGTGTAGGCTGAGGAAGTTTCCATTTGCGAAGGTTAGTTGATGTTGACGAGGGAAACCATACTTCCATAATTCGTGGAGTGAATAACTCAGCTAGCTGTATCTAGACTTCTTACTTGATAATCAACTTTGATGGCTTTATCTAGATTGTGACACCCCTCTTTTTTCCTTCAATATTTAACTATACTACTATTTTTTTTAAGGAAAATTGATTACAGGGCCCAAGGAAGCAAAATAATTACAAAAAAGGCCCAAAAAACATTCACATGCCAGGGCTTTTTCTGGCATTTTTTCAAAAAACGTTAGCAACTACATCAGCAGCGGTTAACAACTATATCAGTCCCCGTTAGCAACTAAACCAGTCTAATTAACAACTACATTTTAACAACTACATTTGTAGAAATTAACAACTACATCTGTAGTAATTAGCAACTATGTCCGTACAGGGCCTTTTCTGGCATGTGAATGTTTCTTGGGCTTTTTTTATAATTATTTTGTTTCCTTCGGCCCTGTAATCAATTTTCCCTTTTTTTTATTGCTGGATTATATACATATATAGATAGTAACTTTGAAATCAGGTCCATATTCAATTTTTGTCTTGCCACTGTAAAAAAGTGGCATGTTTGCTGTCTGCAGTGACGGAATTTCATTAGGACAATGAGAGCCATGGACCTCCAAAAATTTTAATATAATGTGAGAAGATATTGTCTTAGAATTTGGGGGAAATTCGCAGAAATAACTTTGGAAAAAAAAAATTGTGAAAATGAACGACCGTACAAAGTATTTGTGGAAGTAACCCAGTTGGTGGCGCCACACGTGGCGTGGCGCCACTTTGTGTGTGGCGTGCCACGTGGGCACGCCACTTGTGGCGCGCCACACAAGAGGCGCCAGCACAGCTGGCGCCTCTTTGAAAAAAAAATAATAATAATAATGCAGGGCGCGTCAGCGCTCTGCAAAAGCTGCCTCGGGGGCAGCTTTTCGCTGCCCCCGAGGCAGCAGGAATGCTGTGGGGGGTTCACACCCCCCACAGTAATTTACAAAAAAAAAAAAAAAATTGGTTATTTAAAGCAGACGTGCATTCGAGAGAGTTGAGAGAGGGAGCTGAAGATTATTTAAGGTATGTTATTTATTGTATAAGATTATTTACGTAGCTAAATTAGGATCTTTTAACAAATGTTCTTCATAAAATGTGTTGTATCTCTACTTGTCTCTACAATGATGGTAATATTCTGTGGGGTAGAACAAATGTTAGAGTTAGAATTTTTTAGAGGTTCTAAGTTCTGACAATAGAAGACTTTATTTATGTAGTAAATGATTAATAATAAATTTTAGACAATTTATATGTATTTTTTGTTTGTTTTAAAAATTTAAAACTAATTTTTAAATTTAAGAAGTTTAAGATTGTTGTATTATAGGATATTTGGCCTGATTAAATGTTGTGCAAATGGTATATTTGGGTTCATAGAGATATTATGGAAATTTAATCGGTTTAGTTTTCAAATTATTTAGTAGTACATTAGAGAAAATACCAAGGTAGGATGAGAAACTTAAATTAAAAATAATTATTTGCACATATTATGAATTTTATTTATTATTTTAATTTTTGTTCTTATTTGTTGATTTTTATTTATTTTAAGTAAATGAATCTGTATTTGTTGAATAATTTTCATTATGATAATATGCTATTTATTATTTGTGTTATTATTATATGTCATGAATTTTAATATTTAAATTAATTTTTTGTTCTTACCATTATATTATTTTAGGCATTAATAAGTAACTTTGAATAATTTTACTAATTATGAAATTTGATTTTTTTTACCATTTTTTATTATTATTAAATAAATTTCGTTTTTTAATTAATTTATTTAATGAATTTTAATTATTTCATTAATTTTTGGTAGATTATGTTAAATATGTTATTTTGAATATTATTATTACATATTATTATTAGTTTCATTTGATTATTAACTTTTGTTATTATTAAATAATTTTTAATAGTCTTCCATATTATGAATTTTGATTTTTCATGAAGTTTAATTATTATCATTATATAAACTTTGTTATCTCTATTATTAAAATATACTAAGAATTGTAATGTTTAAATTAATTTTTGTTAGATCATATTATATATGTTATTTTCATTAGAATTGTTATATATTATGAGTTTTCAATTTTTTTATTATTTTTTGTTGATATCAAATAATTTTTAATAATCTCACAGATTATGAATTTTTATTTTATTTCCAAAGTTTTATTATGATTATATAAACTTTGTTATCTCTATTATTAAAATATACTAAGAATTGTAATGTTTAGATTCATTTTTGTTGGATTATATAATTTTGAATACTTGTACTTATCAAGAATTTTGAATTTTTTTCAATTTGTTTTCATTATTGTTACATAAATTTTGCAAATGTTACTATTATTATTAAATATTATGAATTTTAATATTTAAATTAATTTTGTGTTCCTAGCATTATATTATTTTCGGCATCAATAAATAGCTTTGAATAATTTTACTAATTATGAAATTTGATTTTTTTTGCCAATTTTTATTATTATTAAATAAATTTCATTTTTTTAAAATTATCATATAAACTTTGTTAATTTTATT
This sequence comes from Acacia confusa, assembly GCA_037074495.1. Taxonomy (NCBI): domain Eukaryota; kingdom Viridiplantae; phylum Streptophyta; class Magnoliopsida; order Fabales; family Fabaceae; genus Acacia; species Acacia confusa. Next base: position 38,885,922 of record CM073506.1, read on the forward strand.
ATTTAGATTAATTTTTGTTAGATTATATTATATATGTTATTTTGAATGTGCACTTTCCATTAGTTTCTGTTATTATTACACAATTTTGATTTGTTCTTATTCATGTATTTTGTAGAGAAAAAAATGAACAAGATTCGTGTACTTGTATATTATAATGGTTCAAAAAATATCAGCTCAAACAGGTTGAACTTTGAAGGTGAAAAACGAGCAATATATATTGTTCGAAGTATGTCATTTGAAGATTTTACTAAAAAGATCCGTCAGAAGCTAAAACTGCAATAGGAGCAGGTGATATCCTGTGTGATGGCTAAAGTTCTCATTGCGGACGGCAAATATACCGGGGTTGAGTTGGCCGATGATGAGGACTTCGACATGTTTTGTGAAACATTTACGGAAAGTCCTACAAATAAATTTGCTGAGTTCTATGTGGATATCAATACGTCAGAGGAGGGTGCACCAATACCGTTTGATAGACTTCACCCCGGTAATGAGTCATATCACCTGACTTATTCTGGTACACATCATCCAACACATTCTACCAATGTGCACGGAGGAGAAAATGAGTATCTGGTAGATGAATCTGACAACGAGGACGATGGAGAAGAAGAAGATGAAGACACATTATTGGCAAATGACGTTGATGGAAATGATAGTGATACGGATGATGAAGACCATGGTAGTGCCATGCCACAACATACTAGCATGTTGCCATCACCAGGTTAGTTATGAAGCTATATTAATTTATATTATAATTTTTTATTAGTTAACATGTTTTCACATAAACGGTGTTATTTGTGAATTTTCAGATATTACACCGCGTTGGAGCCAGATTCCGCATTATGACGCTATTCATGATGAGTACCCGCATGAGGATATATTTGTTATAGAAGGCTTGGGCCGGGGACCGTGGGCGAGAGGGGACGCATTATATGTGAAACAAGAATTCGAGTCCAAGAGTGACGTTCAGGCCGCAATAAAACATTATTGCATGAAGGTTCATCACGAAGGAACCGTGGATAAGAGTACTACAACGCTATTCTCAATGAAATGTCGGAATCATGAAACAGGTTGCCCTTGGAGGGTTAGAGCAGTGAAGCCGAAGAATGGCAACGCTTGGATGGTGACTAAATGGGGTGGGAACCATACGTGTGTGAGCACGACTCTCTCCCAGTATCACACACAACTTGATTCTACATATATATCTGAGGTTATAACCGGTACGGTGCACAAATCCATTTATGCTCTTGTGAATTTATTATTGTTTTTTAGTGAGCATAAATAACATTCATGCTTTGCAATGCTTATGATTGGTTTTGCAGACATGGTCAGGGAATCACCTTCGGTTCCTGTGTCACTGATACAAGAAAGGGTGACCGGAATGTTTAGTTATCATGTTTCTTACACAAAGGCATGGATGGCAAAACAAAAGGCAATGGCTAAAATTTACGGTGATTGGGAAGAGTCATATGCATTCCTTCCTAGTTGGTTCGCATACATGTGTTTTTTTTCCCCGGGATCCTCTTACCATATTCAACATGGTCCGTATATTACTGACCGGAGGGTTGTCAATGGGGTTGGTGTTTTCCACCGAACCTTTTGGTCTTTTGGTCAGTGTCGTGCGACGTTCGACTGGTGCAAACCGGTCATACAGGTGGACGGTACACATCTATACGGTAAGTACAAGGGGACATTACTGATCGCCACCGTCCAAGATGGAAATAACGAGATCCTGCCCATCGCTTTTGCAATTGTTGAAGGTGAATCAAAAGAAGCATGGGAGTATTTTTTGTATAATATACGACAGCATGTGACCAATAAGGTGGGTTTGTGCCTCATTTCTGATCGACACAAAAGCATAATATCAGCGGTCAGGAATCCAGCACTTGGTTGGCAGCCTCCTTATGCGTACCATATGTTTTGCATACGTCATGTTGCGAGCAATTTCGCTACCCGCTTCAAGGACAAGCAGTTGCAGAAAACCTTAAAGCACCTGGATAATATGTTCATGGTGATGTTGATTGACTTATTTTTTAACCTTTACCGTATGTCACGACTAACGCTATGTCTTTCTGTCTTCTTTACAGCATATATGCCAAGCAAAATCCACTTTGATGAATCGTATACTCAGTTTTGCGGTCATAGCCCTGAAGTGGCCAAATGGATCGGGAGAATCCCAAAAGAGCAATGGTGTCGGAGTTATGATGAGGAAGGGCGAAGATATGGTCATATGACAACCAACCTGTTTGAATCAATCAATAAGGTTTTCCGGGGAGTTAGGAACATGCCAATAACATCGTTGGTGAAATGCACATATCGACGACTTGCTGCTTATTGGTTTAAAAGAGGGACGAAAGCAAAACAAGACACCATCAGCGGAAAGTATTTTTCGAGTGTTATTAGAGAAGCATTGACTAAGAATGGAGAGAAGGCAACATCGATGCGTGTACAGGTTTACGACCCGGGGCGGAGCACGTTTGAAGTTGACGATCATGGCGATTTATACTCTGTCAACTTGACCGAGAGGAAATGCCAGTGTGGGAGGTTTCAAGCATTCAAATTCCCGTGTAGTCATGTAATTGCTGCATGTTCAGTTGTAGCCCATGATGCGCAACAGTATGTGGATCCGGTATTCTCGATCTACCACATTATGCAGGTTTACTGTTCACCATTTCAGCCGATCGGAAGTGAAGACGGAATACCGCCCGCTGACGGACCCAAGATTATCCCCGATGTTTCAAGATTGCGTGGTAAGGGGCGCCCTAAATCTACCCGTATTCGAAATGAGATGGATGAGGTGGAGGTCCAACCTAGCTCCAGTTGAACTAGATGTACTATATGTAGACAGATTGGACATAACAGGCGTGCATGTCCTACGAGGCACGTAGTTGATGAAAGACAATAATTTTTATATTACATTGTACGTACATTTTTTTGAACGTAAGAATAACTATTTACTCTTAATCCCATTTTTCATATTTATTCTCAAGCCTTTGTTTGTGCCTCATTTATTGTTTTACATTATTTTCTCATTTGATTACAAAATAACCTAATACTGTGTACAATAAAGTTGTTTGATTTGTTTTGGCTTCTCCTTTTTTTGATTTATTCAACGTACTATATTATTTAAATAAAGTCTGGAAAATAAACACTACAAACTGATTAAATACAGAAACAAGTACAATAAAGTGATTGTACAATTTACTCAAATTTAACATAATGTAGCGAAAGGTCATCATGGGGGAGTATAAGCAGGCCACTGTCTTGATCGCGCATCATGATCGGGGTTCCTCCAAGGGGCGTTATCATTGTGGCGATGGCGGAAATCCTCTACAGCCACCCGCATGAAGTCGTCTGAGGTGTCCACGGAGTCATCACCTGTCTGGTGACCTGCCTGGTGCAGACTTTGGCTTGGGCCTGGTGCACCAACCGGCGTGATCACGTGCAGTCCGGACTGATATGGACTATGGCTAAACCCCGCGCTAGCCACGTCACAACTGCTCTGCCCATGCTCGTATGGCTAGAACCCACGGGCGCCCGTGAAAGCATGGTCATATGGCCGCTGGTATGCACTGAAACCAGAGAAGTCGGTCGGTGGGCTGTACGATGGCCACGGATAAGTGTGATGAATTTGTGTCTGGCCCTCAAACATCATCTCTGGCACCGACCCGTAACCCGGCGTGGGCGCGTACATCACTGGCGCCACCGGTGGGATATACGGAGGGGGTGGATGCATCGGCGGTGGCACACGTGGGTCCGAAGGCATACACGAAGACACATGGGATGGCATCTCTGTAGGGGAGTGTGCAGTAGTCTCTGGATGCTCATCCGACGACGTCTCCACCCATGAACTGTGATCTGGGTCCCACGTAACAGGCGTATATGCCATATTGAAACCTAATGGTGGCCTGTATACACCTCCACCACGCGGCCTTGGCTGTGGTATCTTATATGGCTATGCAGGGTGCTGTACTCTTCGTCTGGCAATTCCATGTCCCTCCCTCGCACGGGGCGGGACCTCTATAACCGCATCGGGTACACCAGTTAACAACCCCATCGGTGCACTAGGACCAGGCTCGGCTACCCGTCCAAACTCTCTAAACGCAGCGAGCAACTGTTGACAGATCTTCTGCACATCCCTTTTGTTGAATTCAGCCTCAAACTGCGGGGAACACATCCACCAAATCCACTCCACACTTTGTACTTGCAGTTGCATAATAACGTAAATGACATAAATTTTATATGAAACATGTGGAAAGAAAAAAAAATAAGGAAGCAACATAATTACATACCACATGCCCGAGCTTCGCCACCTGCCTCGTCATAAACCTGCGGGTACGGGTGAAGTACCACGTCATGTACTCCGCGTTCGGGGACATCGGCCCCTCCTGTGGATCTGTAGTGCAGATGTGCTCATGACGTGTGTTCCAATACTGAATGTAGCAGTCCAGCTTCACCTCCCAATCTTCAGTGGACTTACCACGTAAGGTTAGATTGTGAGCACCTCTAAGCTGTGCGGCCGCGTCGGGGATGGGTTGCTGCATGCCAAATTGCCGCATGCACCGATCGGGCTGGTGCATCTCGACAATGTGGAAGGCAATTATGGGTGTCACCGCCCTCCACATGTCCTGTGTGTCAACATCTGCACCCATGAACTCATACCCGACATCTAAATATGGCTCCCATGTAACCTGCACATGTAAATAGGTGGTAACGTATATAGCACGAATTAGTTTAATCTTTATGCCATTTCGTGAGCTCAAATTTATTATACATACATTGTCGCGCCCCGTCTGGTCAAGCTCTATGCGGTATGTCTTTAGCTCACGGCGCACCGACCGCACATGTACACCATTGAACCTGCGTCCATAATGACCACCATCGAGACTGGGCTCTGGAATGGGAAATGATATGGGAGGAAATCTGGACCAAGCCCATATCTGCAACAATAACAAACAACCCCCAATGTCGTGCGCTTCAACTGCCGTGGCCTGGCAGATCTCGCGAAATAGTGTAGCAAGTACCGCAGACCCCCAGCCGTAGCCTGCAGTATCCGAGAGGTCACCGCCCAGTAATTGTATATATCGGCAAGCTACCTCGTGGCTAGACTTGTCACACAACAAAAATCCACCGAATAGGCGCATGAGGTAGGCACGTGTGTACAAGAGTTGACCCTGTATAGTATCTGAGTGCTCATCCCATCGGCCCCAATGGGCAGCAAACCACCTCATCTTGATGTTTCCGCCGTTCAAGTACTCTTTGCTGGGAGTAAGACCCATGTATTGATGCATGACTGCTCCCCAGTTGGCATGCGTCCTACTGGAAACTACTCGACCCAATGGGCAGCAAACCACCTCATCTTGATGTTTCCGCCGTTCAAGTACTCTTCGCTGGGAGTAAGACCCATGTATTGATGCATGACTGCTCCCCAGTTGGCATGCGTCTTACCGGAAACTACTCGACCCTCAGTGGACAGACCTAAAATGGCCTCTACATCTTGTAGAGTAATGGTCATCTCACCAACTGGCATATGGAAGGTGTGAGTCTCCGGCCTCCACCGCTCAACCAAAGCAGTAATAAGGTCTTTGTCAATCTGCACCAACATAAAAGTAGAGATCAAATATGTAATCGTATTCATTATTTGTAACATGTACAGACAACTAGAAGAATATAATTAATTACATTAAGAATGAATTATACATTGAGTCTCTTCATGGGAGACACGTGCCAAAACCCTGCCCGGTGAAGGTGCTGCTGCAACTCATGTGGGAGTTCGTCTGGGTCATGGACATCTCCCGGTCCTTATGTAGCTCGCCTCACCCTCAAGGGAGCACAATCTCCTTCGTTCCACACAACTTGTGATCGGTGTGACCGCTGCACCTCCTCATCAAGAACTCCCCACTCTTTAGGGCCGGGATGAATTATTGGGTCGGGTTGATAAGCCATTTGACTAACACAAATTTACTTCACATATAACACATTATTAAGTTACTAATTATTTATTATAAGGTAACGAAAATTAATCACAAAAAATTATAATATTTAATAATAATAGTAACATTTGCAAAATTTATGCAACAATAATGGAAACAAAGAATTCAAAATTCAAAATAAGAAAAAGTAATAAAAAAACATATATCATATAATGTGAACAAAATTAATGACAAAATCAAAATTCGTAATCTTTAGTAGTGATAATTATATTAACGAAATTTATATAATAACAATGAAAATAAATTAAAAAATTTCAGAATTATTCATATGCTCAATTATTCAGAATTTTATAATAATAAATAAAATTAATAAAAAATGAAAACTCATAATATGAGAAAATAATAAACAAAATATATTATATATAATGTGACAAAAATTAATCTAAAAATTAAAATATATAATATATTATACTAATAAATTTAAAGAAATGTATATAATAATGAAGAAAATAAAATAAAAACTCAAAATTCATAATGTGTAAATAAAAAATTTAAATATAAATTATTTAATATGAACGAAAATTAGAGAAAACATTAGAAAACTCATAATATACAATAATTTTAATCAAAATAACATATATAATATAATCTAACAAAAATTAATCTAAATAATAAAATTAACAAAGTTTATATGATAATTTTAAAAAAATGAAATTTATTTAATAATAATAAAAATTGGCAAAAAAAATCAAATTTCATAATTAGTAAAATTATTCAAAGCTATTTATTGATGCCGAAAATAATATAATGCTAAGAACACAAAATTAATTTAAATATTAAAATTCATAATATTTAATAATAATAGTAACATTTGCAAAATTTATGTAACAATAATGAAAACAAATTGAAAAAAATTCAAAATTCTTGATAAGTACAAGTATTCAAAATTATATAATCCAACAAAAATGAATCTAAACATTACAATTCTTAGTATATTTTAATAATAGAGATAACAAAGTTTATATAATCATAATAAAACTTTGGAAATAAAATAAAAATTCATAATCTGTGAGATTATTAAAAATTATTTGATATCAACAAAAAATAATAAAAAAATTGAAAACTCATAATATATAACAATTCTAATGAAAATAACATATATAATATGATCTAACAAAAATTAATTTAAACATTACAATTCTTAGTATATTTTAATAATAGAGATAACAAAGTTTATATAATGATAATAATTAAACTTCATGAAAAATCAAAATTCATAATATGGAAGACTATTAAAAATTATTTAATAATAACAAAAGTTAATAATCAAATGAAACTAATAATAATATGTAATAATAATATTCAAAATAACATATTTAACATAATCTACCAAAAATTAATGAAATAATTAAAATTCATTAAATAAATTAATTAAAAAACGAAATTTATTTAATAATAATAAAAAATGGTAAAAAAAAATCAAATTTCATAATTAGTAAAATTATTCAAAGTTACTTATTAATGCCTAAAATAATATAATGGTAAGAACAAAAAATTAATTTAAATATTAAAATTCATGACATATAATAATAACACAAATAATAAATAGCATATTATCATAATGAAAATTATTCAACAAATACAGATTCATTTACTTAAAATAAATAAAAATCAACAAATAAGAACAAAAATTAAAATAATAAATAAAATTCATAATATGTGCAAATAATTATTTTTAATTTAAGTTTCTCATCCTACCTTGGTATTTTCTCTAATGTACTACTAAATAATTTGAAAACTAAACCGATTAAAATTTCCATAATATCTCTATGAACCCAAATATACCATTTGCACAACATTTAATCGGGCCAAATATCCTATAATACAACAATCTTAAACTTCTTAAATTTAAAAATTAGTTTTAAATTTTTAAAACAAACAAAAAATACATATAAATCGTCTAAAATTTATTATTAATCATTTACTATATAAATAAAGTCTTCTATTGTCAGAACTTAGAACCTCTAAAAAATTCTAACTCTAACATTTGTTCTACCCCACAGAATATTACCATCATTATAGAGACAAGTAGAGATACAACACATTTTATGAAGAACATTTGTTAAAAGATCCTAATTTAGCTACGTAAATAATCTTATACAATAAATAACATACCTTAAATAATCTTCAGCTCCCTCTCTCAACTCTCTCGAATGCACGTCTGCTTTAAATAACCAATTTTTTTTTTTTTGTAAATTACTGTGGGGGGCGTGAACCCCCCACAGCATTCCTGCTGCCTCGGGGGCAGCGAAAAGCTGCCCCCGAGGCAGCTTTTGCAGGGCGCGTGGCATTATTATTATTATTTTTTTTTCAAAGAGAGCTGGCACCTCTTGTGTGGCGCACCACGTGGCGGCGCCACTTTGTGGCGTGCCCACGTGGCACGCCACACACAAAGTGGCGCCACGTGTGGCGCCCGCTGACGTGGCGCCACCAACTGGGTTACTTCCACAAATACTTTGTACGGTCGTCCATTTTCACAATTTTTTTTTCCAAAGTTATTTCTGCGAATTTCCCTAGAATTTGGCCAAAAAAATAATTTTTTAATTCACGAGTATACATTTGACTTCTCAAATATTTGTCACGGCTTACCCCATTGCAGTTTATGTTGTAATTAATTTGGTCAAGAAATTTACGATTTTAGTTTTTTCTTTTTGGATGTCAACTGCTTCTTTTAACAATTATTCATACTTTTCAGGGCGAGAAAATTATTATCATTTTTTTGTTGAAACAGAATCAACGAACACAAAAAGAAAAGAGAAACAATCGATTTATACAGTAACATTTATTTTTTTTCAATGAATAAAACTTAACAAAAAAAATAGCACTCGTCTAATAACGGTGAATGAAAGTACAACACACAAGGACACGATGATACTACTGTAGTATTTATTTTATTTCACAATTCTCACGACTCTATCATTCTCCTCCACATCTACCGTGTAATGGCACCGAAATTAAGATGCATATTTCATATTATTAATTGATCCCCAAATTCAATTATGAGGTCGGAAAACAATATAAATATATATATATATATATATATATATATATATATATTGGTGGAGTTAATAAAATTAGACATACTTTGCAGCTGAATTATTCCAGTTTTGTTTGATGCTTGGACGGAGACGGGATCAGTGACCTGTTGTAATAATATGAATGTTTAAAGGGTACACGTCTCATTACCAAAAAAAGTTGGACTCCTCTTCTTCTATTTATACCAATATCTTCCTCCCTTTTCCTTTATTCTTCATATCTCTTCGTTTTACTGCACTTTTCAATTCACGTAGTTGAGTCTTTGATTTGATCATCATGAGAACCACTTGTTGCCTTAATCTTCCTCCTCCATCTTTAAACCCATCTCTCAACAATACTAATCCCAAGCCACCTCCTCAGCTTCCTCTGTACGTCTTCAACACCTTCTTCTCTTACTTTTCTTTTCTATATGCTTTTTAATTAATCTTTTGGAAATGAAGGGTCAAAGATGAAGCGTGCTGCTGGAGAAGGCAATGCATTCTCATGAACATGGCCTGCACTCTCGTCGGACTCCACCCCGGAAATCTGGTCACCGCAGCTCACAAAGAAGCTGCCCTGCTTGCTCTGCCTCTGCCTGTTCCCGTTATCGCCGCCGCCGTTTCCGATAGCAAGGACGCCGCCAAGTGGAGCGAGAAGAGGATCTGCCCCTCCTGGCGCCACAACTCCTTGGAAACCATCGTGCCGGAGAATCTCCCGAGACCTTCCGCTCGCCGGAGGTATGAGTCCGTCCGATCCTCCGTCTCCAAGATTGCTCCGCCCCTTTCTGCCACCGCTCAAATCAAGACCGATTGCTTCTCCCTCTAATAATAATTAACACGCCGTGTAAACGTAAATATAGGGATCATATTCATATATATATGCATATTATATCGATCAAAGTATTCTTAGCGTTGATGTAAGCTTCGTGATGGAATAAGATACTGATATTCTCAACCTCTATTTCTTTAATTGAATTATAAAAAACTATAATTTCTGGAGTCAACTGATATCTCTCACCGATGCAGTACTGAATTGGACTTACGTTAGTTAGAGGTGGTAGTACGTTGTAGTACAAACTGATATTTTAGACGACGCGTTTCATCATCATAGCTCTTTATATTTTGTAGCTGTCTTGTGGGCTTTTGTTGTAACGATCACCTCTTTACCCGGGCCAAGGCCCATTCTATTTCAAGTGGGCTTAATGACGATCACACAAATTATATTCTCGGCTCCTAAATCAAGCATAATGTTATAACAAACAAGCAAAACATGATGAAGCCCAACAACGAGGAGCAGGGTAAAATCTTACTCTCCTCAGGCGAATAGTACGCTGGATTTATATATCCCCTCATATCCTTCTTGTGAGATATAATTAATTAAATTGAATAGATTGAGGAGGGTCATTAAGTTAGTTAAAATGATATATTTATTTCTAAAACTTCTTAATTATCTTTATTAATTTCATTCCTCTCTTAATCACTTTTGATGGAAGGTCAATATAGTTAAATTAAGAAAAAATGATAAACATAAACTATGCCTTACATTCATTACCTCTTCATCTTTTAGGTGTTTGGAAACCACCAAAATCACTTATCCTGCCAACACCCTCTTCCTCTTCTCTCTGCATCTTTCACAGCTATCTTCAACACCTCTTGTCTGCGGCTTGTATTTCCATCACAAGCTGCCGGTGAGCCACAATTTCATGCCACAGACGAGTAAGAATTGTAGTTTGGAGTCCAAATCTTTCATTCGTGGTCTTCTCACTTTGAGTTTTGTTAATTATGGCCTTTTCTCATCTTTGTGGCAAGTCCTCTCCTCTCCTTCTCTAGAATTGATCTGCGAATGTGAGATTTATCTGTTTTTTGTTTCTTTTTTTGTGGCGCTGGGTTTTGTGATGGTGTTCTTATTTCAGGAAATAAACAGATCTGTAAAATCTGTGTTCAAATCCTCTTTGATTGGATGACTTTTTGAACATTATTAGAACTAATTATCTCTTGGTAGCTTGGATCTGCATTCTTGAGGAAAAATTTAAAGAGGTGTTGTTAAATGTGTAGTCAAAATCACCAAATTTGCTTGATCAGAGGAGTAGAAGTTTTCTTCAAGACATCATGGGTATTCCTCCTTCTAAAGTTGGGTTTTCTAGGTTCTTTATCCAAAGATAGGGTACTTATTCTGCTACTCTAATTGCAACAAATGCTTATAAGGAGATGTGTCTTGCCTTTTAGGCTGAGTTTTATAACCAACACTTTTTTCTCGTCACTTCTAACTTTGGATATTGAGGAAGTCACTACTGTCCATGTCTCTACTTCTACTATTAAATCTTTAATGTATACTTGATTGTTTTTGTATTTGATTTATTTTGTTGTATTTGATTTGGCTTTGTTTATATTTGTTTTCAAGTATTGTATCAATTTGCAATGAGTGTGTGTCATTTGACCAAGAAAAAGAAAAAGAAATCATCAAAACCTACATTTCAGATGCTATTATCTACAAACTAAGACAAAACACCTCTAACATATTTACTTCGGCAAACCTAAATGGATATTATGTATATTAGAATCCATTAGGTCATGGCAGGTTAAATAAAATTTGTATTTATTGTTGTTGGCATTGCGAGGGGTCGTTGGAGTCTATGTGTCATTTTGGGATAGTTATGGCAGAAGTAACTTTTTTTTTTCAGATAAGTTTTTGGAAATGAAAGATAAAATAAAAGTTAGATTGTAACTGTAATTTATGTTTGGAATAGCGTTTGAAAAGTCAATTGAGGTAAAAAATAATTGAATATAACATGAATCATAATATTGAATACTACGTATATATATTAGTTGTATATATTGTAATAATTAAAAATAAAAATAAAAATTTGATAAATTAAATTATTATTAAAAAATTAAAAACTCTTAAGTACTTAACTAAATATATTGTAATAAAATAAATTAAAATACATACAAACATATATTTAATAGCACATTGTTACTGGATCACTTATCTCTAATATTTTTTTTAGATGATGAAAACCGTCTTATTAGAAACTAAAAAAAGTAACTTCTATCATAAATGACCCATTTTTTTTTCACAAAAACCCATAAATCATTAAAGTTATAGCAAATGGTCTATATTAACTTTTTTATTGTGTTAGGTTTGAGGAAAGGGGTGTGAGAGAAAGTTGAGAGAGAAATTTTTCTCTCATCTTTATGAAATTACCCATTGCAAATTTTAAATATTTTTAAAATATACTCTTAAAAAAAGAATATTTTTTAATTAATAATAATTTAGTCAATACACTTCAAAAAAAAGATTTCCCTTCCACTCCTTCCCCTCTCATCTCTCAAACCAAACATAACCTTTTTTTCTTCGGTTGAACTTCTTCTCCACGGTGCTGGTATTTTGGTACTGTGCCCCACAATGAAGAAATCAGAGGAAGGCACGGGAGGGTGTGTGCATTGTACAAATTGTCAAAAGAGCGGTAATGCAGGAGTGGAGGCAGAGTGCGACTTTTAGACTTTGTTTGAGAGTTCCATTTTGGAAGGAAAAGAAAGGAAAGGAAGGGTTTTGGTAGTCCCTTTCCTTGTCTGGGAGTTTTAAAAATAAGAGGGGAGGGAATCAAGGATTTTTATAAATCCTCCAAAACCCTCATTCTTCACAAAAATGAAGTTCCCCCAATATGGGGGGTTTTAAGAGGGAACATGGATTAATTATTTTTTTACCCTCGTTCAAATAAAGCACTCTCATTATTTATGATCTCTTTTCTATTCTTAGAATGCACACGAAAAATATTTTTTTAGAGAGAGAAAATACTTTTTAGAAAGAGAAATACTTTTTTAGGGGAAAATATTTTCTAGAGAGAGAAAATACTTTTTAGAGAGAGAAAATGTTTTTTAGATGGGAACACATTTCTAGAGAGAGAAAATACATTTTAGAGAAAGAAATACTTTTTTAGGAAAAAAATATTTTCTAGAGGGAGAACATGCTTTTTAGATGGGAACATATTTTTAGAGAGAGAAAATACTTTTTAGGGGGAACAAATTTTTAGAGAGAGAACATGCTTTTTTAGGAGAAAATATTTTCTAGAGCGAGAAAATGTTTTTTAGATGGGAAAATATTTTTAGAGAGAGAAAATACTTTTATAGGGGAAAATATTTTTAGGGAGAGTTAATATTGTTTAGAGCGTAAAATACTTTTTAGAGAGAGAAAATACTTTTCTAGGGGAAAATATTTTTAGAAAGAGAAAATACTTTTGTAGGGAAAATATTTTTAGAGAGAGAGAAAATACTTTTTTATGGGAAAATATTTTTAGAGAGAGAACATATTTTTTGAATATAAAAATTACGTAAATAAATTTTTTTAGAAAATTTAAATTTAAATTTATTTATAAAGTATAATAATTATATTAATTTTTTAATAAAAGGATAAAATAGTAAAAATAACTCATTAATCCTCCATCTTCCTCCCTTACTATTTTTTTAACCCCCAAACAGGGAAAGAAATATCTTTCATTTCCCTTCCTTCTCCTCCCCTCCAAACTCCCTATATCTCTTTTCTTTCCTTCTCCTCCAAATTCCCAAACAAAGTCTTAATGTAGGGTTGCAGATATATAGGTACGGGCTTTTGTTTATATACGGATCCGCAAAGATCTCTGGCAACCAACCAAGCATCGTCTTTGTTCTTATAGCTTGGCTTGGGTGACTGAGTTTCAAACTCTAAACTCTAAATCGATGAAGGAGGGTGGGCCCTGTGAAATCCACACACACCAGACACAGCACAAACCAAATCTTAGTAGGATGATGGAGCCAATGTGGTAAATAAATCTATAGAGCTTGAGGAAGGTAGCCTCCTTAACTGGAAAAACACCACCCCTTTGTTCCTCTTCCCCTAACAAGTAACACCATCATTACATGAATCCCTACCAAGAAACACAGTACTGTACAACAATATGGTACTAGCCCTGAGATCAATTGGTCGATGGAAATTAAGCCACTCTCACACTCTCCCTACCATAAGGTCCTTTTGGTCTCTCTCTCCTTGGGACCCACTACCTGTCTTTCCTCTTCCCCTGCTTCTTCTGGGCCTCGTGAGTTGCAGGTGTGACGCTCGCGTGACATTATCTCATCCCACATCTGCCTCTGAACATTTGAACTCCACTCCACCTGCTTTCAATTTATATTGTTGATCATCAATATACATTTTAGGAGTCTTCATGATGCCCATAGTCTAGTACTTCTGCCTGTGTCTGTAGGAAAATCACCCAACCCAACCCTGAAAAAGGCAGTCTAAGAAAAATTAGGAATAATTAGGCTGAGAATTTTTACGAACAAGGCTGGACATCAGATATAGTATGTCGTCCTGCTCAGTAGTATATATAGTATTATATATTTTTTTATTTATTGTGATACAATAATATTATATATTTTTATTTTCACTTATGAATATTTAATTATTTGTTAAGATATATGGTTGTCTTTTTAATTTGACTCAAGTTATAAGCTTATTTTTTAATATTCCAAAGTATAGAATGATAGATTTCACTTAAAGTTTGCAATATTTTTTATTAGATATGATTGGAGTTGTTTTTTTTTTTCATATAGAGTGTGACAAAGTATCGCCACTTGGACAGGAAAGGTCTGCCTTACCTAACCCAAAAATGTTAGGGTTTTTATCAGGTAGAACCGGGCATCGAGCTACATTTTACCACTCCCATGATCTATCAAGTAAGGCATCGAGTAAGGATCTTGCCTTGCCCAACCCTACTCATAAACACATCTAATATATTTGACTCCAAAAACAAAAAAACCAGAGGGGCTACGTTTCCTGTGTGCCCTCTCAATCATGGGTCTCCTCACATTGAACCCACCGTATGAGTATAACCGTAGAATATTATAGATTTGTATATAGTTGACAGGTGGGTTGGGGTTGATAGAAAATGATAAGCTAATAATACTCAGCGTACCGCACAATGAAGGGTGGACACAAGACAGCGATGTATCGTTGCTTCAGACCAACGGACAAATAGCTTGTTGATCGCCAAAAGTCCAGAACATTACAACTTGACGGGAAAATATTGTGCACGTTCTGTCATCGTCATTCTCCACAATATTACTACTATTACATATATATATATACACATACATACATACATACATATATATATATATAGAGAGAGAGAACAGCAGGCGAGGTACACACATATATTGTACGTAGAGCTCAGAGGTGTCACTTGTATATATGGTTCGCGTTCAATTTAAAAACAAAAGATACATCCAAAGTAATGCAAGTCAGAGACAGAACACAAAGCCCGGTAGTATGCAAGTTGATATGTATATCTGTGGTTATTTTTTCTGTGTACCTACCGATGTATTCCTTTTTCTTTTATACATACCTACCGGTGTATTCTTGTTCTAATATGCATCGTATATAATCTATCATTGCAAGCTCCACTTTAATTTATCAGATTTGAATAACGTACGACCCAAGAGGATCCATTAACAGATCAGACTTTGTGTGCACTAGTATTAACATTATAGGTAATGGGTACGTATGAAAAAAGTGTGTGCGTGTGTGTCCCTTGGTGTGTATGTTAATGGCAAGGTGAATCGTTGTTGTAGGTCCCCGTATCCACTCACAATCATATATTCGTTCAAAGTCATATTTTATTTAGTAAATATCTTCGTTTTCTTCAAATAGATTATAGTTTTGTCATTAATGTCACTTTCCTGTCTCTTCCTCTCCATACACGAGCACATAGCTAGCTACTCCTAGAACCCTTCTTTAATTTGCATTTTGAACTATATATGCTGCCATCTCCAATTTGGTAATTATTGTGAGTCTATTTTAAATCATTTTCTCTCTCTGTCTTTTTTTTTTTTGCCCGCCATTTTAAATCATTCTCGCATGCTAAGTTTACACCCTCATTAAAAAATTAGATCTTTATTTACAGCTCTTCCAACCAGAATTATATTAGTTACATATCTTTCATACGTTTAGAATGAGAGGGATTTATGTTGATCACCTACTCTTCCATTTTAAAAATTCCCAAATATTTTCTTAATAGCGTAGCTAGTTATCACCTATATGTGCGTTCATCCCTCTCTTCATTTTACTCCTCTCACCTTTATTATTGTCCTTTTAATTTTGGGACGTTCAAATCAAATTATAAAGGTTTCATTTTTTAATAAATAATTTTAACTGACAAGCACCATTTCTATAAAATATTAAAAAATATCATTATTTAAATTCATTCCAAATGACATAATTAAGGGTTAATCAAGTGTAAAAAATGAGTGATTCTGTCATGGTTATTATTTCAGTTAATTTTAACTATTAGCTGATCAAATATACTAAACTTGCAGTTTACATGTCATTCACATTATTTTTGTTAAAACACAAATGTGTTTCTGAAGTTTATGTATCGTCTACTTCATTTTTTTTTTCAAATTTAGGTTTAAAATTTTTAGGGTAAATTTATCCTTTTACAAAAATTATATATTGATTGTCAGCTCAATATATTTGTAATTGCTTTGTTTTTTCTATTTTTGCGGCAAATTTACCTCTTAACCCTGTAATTAAATTATGGAAAAAATAGGGGTGAGATAAATGAGTGTCGTGAAAAGAGCATGATTAATAAATTAGATTATTATTCTCAAGTATCAAAATATGGAGGCATCTTTCCAAGCATGCATGAACTCTCTTAAGTGATACTTAAATTATTATTTAGAAGCCAACATATATCTCTTGTTATCCAATAAGTGGACGCCAACCAATATTGCAAACCGACCTCCCCCTAAAAAATAAGCACGCATTGCCAATTGTTTCAGAGAGAGATCGTTTGAAACTTTGTACACTGCCTAAAATGTAAACGTGTGGATCAATTCCTGGGTTTGAAAATGATGAGTTCCTACTATTCGTTAATAAATAATCACCATAACCGACATCTTAGGTTGACACGTACAATAAAATTTTGACTATTGAATGTCACCAACAAATCTTGTTCCTAATTTTTCTGTCCCATCGATCCACATCACCAAGGCCATTCCAATTCTCTACTTCATAATCAGAACTCAAACTCATTATCCAAATATTATTATTTATTCAATAAATTGTCAATAGGGTTTTGTTATTTTTCGCCGGAATAGCATGAAAATACACTATAAAAACATTGTATTAGCCACGGAATTATTCATGGAAAAAATTCCATGGGAAATTTTCCATGAAAAATTTCTATCTAAAAGAAATGTGGTAAAATAAGTTACTTGCAATTAAAATTAAGTACATGAGTAATATTCTTTCCGGTCCTTTTCATCAGACACCAATTAACAGTGTTTTTTTAATCTTTTTTATAAGGCATTTGTGAGTTTTTAAGGTGCAATTAATTTATTTTTCCATGTCTGCCTATATTTAATAAGGGTAGTATAAAAGAGTTTTATATTTGAGTTTATGGTAATTAATGGAGGTAATATTGTGAATCACTTAAATTTTATGACAACTTTAATGCTTTAACTAACCTTATTGGTTTGTGAGAATTGGTAATCGGTATTTTATAATAGGGACAAAGCAAAAAACTAGTCAGGCTCTTCCATTCACAGTAACTCATATTATCTATATGTGCAAGTATAAAATAGTTACTAAAGAATAGTCTAAAATAGTATAGCAAATGTGCAAATTATTTGTATTTTCAACGTATAATAAGGAGAAAGATTGCTTGAGGCACATGTGTTGAAAGTTGAAACAAACTTGCATTTTCTACAATCTCATCGTAATTAATGATGACATTTAACATATAACTGCAACTTTTCATAAGTAAAACTAAATAAGCTCGTAGACTTACTTGCATGTGTATATTGAAGTCGCCCGTATTTGGTGTAATGAATTGGGGAAAATCTCCCACGTGAGCATATCCAAGAAAATATTATTCGTTGCGAGATTAATTAATTTGCAGAAATGCATTTAAAGTCTCACTCTCTCACACGATTATGCGTCTTCCAAAATGCATAAATGTATTTATAGCAGCCTTTCCCCTTCTTGCTCCTCAAACCCCATCAAGCTCTCTGCTCCCCACTGCGAGACTCAAGTTCAGAGGGAAATAGCCTTGAGAAACAGAACCAAAATCCTTTCCTTTCCCTTTACGCCTCTCGTTCTCTCCCCCCCCCCCTCTTCTCTCTCTCCCCCCTCTTCTCTTTGGTCCTTCCTCTCCCTCCCCTTCCACTTCTGATAACCTCTCTTCTCAATTACCCAACTCTCATTCACCTCTTCAAATTCTCAAAATATCAATGTACAACCCATACCTAATGTCCTCTTGAGTGAAACAGAAACCGGGGCAGGTAGTGAAAGGGAAATATAAAACAGAGATAAAAACAGAGCACTCTGTATTATTGCTGCTTCTTTTGATAAATACTTTTACTCCTTTCTTGCCTTCTTGGGAATTTTCTCTCTTTCTCTCTCACGTATGGGATCTCACAAAGAACAAGAACAAGCTAAATGTGCTTGGGTTCATGGACCTATCATCATAGGCGCTGGACCCTCTGGTTTAGCAGTCGCTGCTTGCCTCTCTCAACATGGTGTCCCCAGTGTTATTCTTGAGAAGAGTGACTGTATTGCTTCTCTATGGAAACATAGAACCTATGACCGTCTTAAACTCCATCTTCCTAGAAAATTTTGTGAACTTCCCTTGATGGGTTTCCCCCCCAATTTCCCGAAATACCCCACTAAATGCCAGTTTGTTTCATACCTTGAGTCATATGCCTCGCACTTCTCAATTCAACCCCGGTTCAATCAAACCGTCACGAGCGCAGAGTTCGACCAAAGTTGCGGCTTTTGGACGGTACGGACTCAAGATTTTGAATACATTTCCCCGTGGCTGGTAGTGGCCACCGGAGAAAATGCAGAGCCGGTGATTCCTAAAGTCTCTGGACTGGAGTCTTTTCATGGGCCTGTTGTTCACACCAGTCTCTTCAAGTCTGGTTCTGATTACAAGAACCAGAGGGTTTTGGTCATTGGGTG
Organism: Acacia confusa; assembly: GCA_037074495.1. NCBI lineage: Eukaryota > Viridiplantae > Streptophyta > Magnoliopsida > Fabales > Fabaceae > Acacia > Acacia confusa. The sequence goes on from CM073506.1 coordinate 38,904,920, forward strand.
TGGGAATTCGGGCATGGAAGTGAGCTTGGATCTTTCCAGGCACCATGCTTTCCCTTTTATGGTCGCAAGGAACACAGTGAGTATTGATTACTGAAGATTGATATTATATTTGATAATGATTATATACTTCCCTTGGAAGTAACCATATGCCAAATTTAGAAACGTGTCCTATTTTGCTCATTTTTTGCATATTTTAATGATATATATACAGATACATGTTCTACCTAGGGAGATGTTTGGGTTCTCAACATTTGGAATAGGCATGGCCCTCCTTAAATGGTTTCCCTTAAGATTAGTAGACAAGCTTCTGCTGACGCTGACCAGTTTCATATTGGGAAACACCGATCGTTATGGTCTCCGGCGACCCAAAACAGGACCCCTTGAGCTCAAAAACGCCACCGGAAAAACCCCTGTTCTAGACGTCGGAGCACTGTCACACATAAAGTCCGGGAAAATTAAGGTAAATTCAATCGAAAAATTGTCTCTTGCGCATACTTTAAACATATCCCAAGGATTTATCTGAATTTCCTCTAATACTTCACTTTCAGGTGATGCAAGGAGTGAAGGAGATAACGAGAAATAGTGTAAAGTTCGTGGATGGCCAAGAGAGAGAGTTCGATGCTATAGTCTTAGCAACGGGTTACCGAAGCAACGTGTCTACTTGGCTCGAGGTAAAGCCACGAATCTATCTATATTTTGTTTGCGTTTTTGTTATTTACCTCTGTCCTTTTTCATGAAATGCCTGAAGAGCTATCGCTTTCTAGAGTCGGACACATGCAGAATACAGAGTGTAGAGTCCTACAAATTTCTTCTTTTTCAACATACAAAAAAGAATATAAATCAGTTCAGGTTATGCACACTCCGATTTTCCAAATACAGTTTTTTAAAAAAAATTAAATTTCCTGTTCTTTGTGTGTGACGTTTCAGTCTCACCAACGAAGGGTAACAATCATTAAAATACGAAACATGGCTATTTGCATTTTGCTGCCTCTTGGCCACCACCATGTGTCCTTTTTTTTTTTATCTCTTTTTCAGCCTCAAGAAGGTTTAGTCTTCTCTGCGAAAGATCAAATTTTTTTCCTCAAAAAGTTAAATCTTTTTAATGATCGGTTTAAGGTCCATATACCCGGACCAGGACGGTATGCAGTTATTTAGAGCCTGCTTCCTCCAAAACCTAAGTTTTGGAAACAAAATCTAGGTTTTGTATAAAGTTTGTCAAACATCTCTATTTTTTTTAAAAGTTATTTTACATCAAAACCTAAATTTTGTTATAAGCTTACCAAACACCGTTATTTTTTCCAAAAGTTATTTTTGTATCAAAACCTAGGTTTTGAATCCCAAAACCTAGGTTTTGTGAAAAACTATTTCTTCCAACTTTTTCTCTCTTCTCTATGATTATTAGTATTTTTTTAGTACTAATCAGTATTCTTAAGATATTTTTTTAGTATTTTTAGTACCCTAAATATTTTTTCAAGATCAGTTATTACTCTAAAATATTTTTTCAATATCATAAAATAAATTTTCAAGATCATGTAGTATAAGACCATGTGGTATTTTTTCAGTACAAGTCAGTACCCTGAAATATTTCATGGTTTGACAAAACCTAGGTTTTGGAAATAGAAAAAAGAGTAACTTTTGACAAAACCTAAGTTTTGAGGTTTAAAACCTAGATTTTGATGTAGAATAGCTTTTAGAGAAAATAGAGGTGTTTGGTAAGTTTATGAGAAAACTTAGGTTTTGATGTAGAATAGCTTTTAGAAAAAATAGAGGTGTTTGGCAAACTTTTGCTGAAATTTAGGTTTTTATGCATAATAGATTTTGAATAATTTTAGGGTGTTTGACAAACTTTTGTCAAAACTTAGGTTTTGAAATTATCCAAATACTATCATTTTTTTTTTTAAAATCTATTCTCCAAAAACTATTTTCCAAAAATCATGTTTGCCTCGTAAATCTCAAAATCTATTTTCCAAAATCTATTTCTGTCTTGTAAATCCTCCAATCAATTTTCCAGAATCCACTTCCAAACCCCCCTTATCATGCTCTGAATGATTCTACACGGTGTCAGTGAAAACTAAAATCCAAAGTTGCAAAGGCAAGCATAAACTATCGTACTACTGCATACGATCATTTGTTCGATGATATACGTAAGTCTCTCTTAATTAAGAGAGACAGACATAATCAAATCAAAGAATAATGATAATGTCTTTACAAAAAAACTAACATTATTGTGAAATGGGTTGAATGTTTTTTAGCAGGGGAGTGACTTTTTCACAGAAGATGGAATGCCGAAAACGCCCTTTCCTGAGAGTTGGAAGGGAGAGAATGGATTGTATACGGTGGGGTTCACCAGAAGAGGCCTATTGGGAACTGCCTCTGATGCCACTAAGATCGCCCAAGACATTGCTCAACAGTGGGGGACCTTCAAGGATAGGAAGAACTATTGTAATTCCCAAATTGTCCTACTTAGGAGGAGCTCGTAATTAAATCCTAAATCCCAGTCAAGACCATGTCAGCTTGTGAAATCCCAGGAATATATGTAATTTAAGAAGAGGATAAAATACAAGGTTAGGGTCAGATTGGTAATTGTACTCCCCCTTTGTAACCTCCCCCTTCCTCATGTCATCAGTGTATGTACAATTTTGTAACATTGCGATATACATATGCTAATTTTAACCTCCCTCCATCTTGGCTCTGTTACAAAAACGTTCTAATAAACAGAATCTCCTTGTTTATCCATCTTGTTCAGACAAAATGTATGATCTGGTTGATAACTGAATCTTACATATATAGGACTATTGATAGGATTCCTGTGGGACTACTTTTGGATTCTAGGACATAATCTCTTCTTGTTTAATTAATCGACTTGAGAGTTCATTATATTCTAACATCGTACACGTTGTTGGCTGTGTTATCCCTCTCTCCCAAGGGCTGATAATTGAGACAATGATGGGGCTGTGATATGACCCTATTGACAGCTCTTATCTTTACATACACGAGTCTCTCTGTGTTGTGGGCATAATATCTTGCGTATATGGATATGTGTGATTGATGCGATGTTGTGGGCTTTTGCTTGAGGAGGATGCCTGTGCCGCCATATGTAGAGCCAATGTGAGAGATTGACGCTGGTATTGCATAGTATTTGCACATGAAAGTCCAGCGAGAGAGTTAAGACCTTACTGTACTCTGCAATAACTCCACATATCCATTGACGGGTGGGAGAAGGAGGAGAACGAGGCATTGAATTGAAATTTGCTTGCTAAACCGCATCACACGCTTCCAAGCACGCCCTTTCATTGATTCTTACGTCAAGTCAAACAGTACCTCCTCTGCCATGCTCTTTAGTACAACCTCAGTGCCCTGACATAAATAGAGAGAGAACTTGACGCCAACCTATTTATGTCTTTTCTCTATTTCCATCCTCTCTGTTTCCTTGCCCAAAAAACCACTTCTTGCATTGACCCATTGCTATGGTTGGTATGGACAGTATCGTGAATTCAAGCTACGCTGCTAATAATAAGTGATTAATCTACGAGTACTTCTGTAAGGAAACTAACTTTTGAATATGGAGGTACCTGTTGAGCAAAAAAAAGAAAAAGAATATGGAGGTACCAGTATACCTTAACACTCGTGAGTCTTAAGAACCAACACAAATTAAGAACTCAGCATTTCTCCTTTTTTGCTTTTATGCACCAATATATTAAGTTAGCCCATTGTTATAGGTCTTCACGGACCCAAACTAATCCAGATTCTGAGTCACGATTATAACTACTTTTCAAGATGTATCCCTAACATCTAAAGTGAAGCGTCTTAAACTCAAGACCCTTGGCTGTAAGTTGATTTAAGGGTTGAGAGGAGCCGGGGGCTGCCTGCTACCCCTTGAGTGCTGCCGCCGACCGCCCTTCAAAAAGCCACCCTTTCCTAAATATATAATTTTTTAGTTCTATATATAAAATTAATAACAATAAGGGAAAAAATATTTGAAAAGGGGTTGGTTTTTGAGTGGCAGCAGTCAGCTCAGTTGAGAGAGACCATTTTCTCATTTACTCTGCAGTTCGTGAGTTATGGCTGATGTCACCACCTTTTTCAAACTCTCCCCATGCACTTACGCCATCAGTCAGGCATTAAATCAGTACGGGCCATTTCTGATCATCTTCTACTCGCTACAAAAATTGAAGAAATGACGTATTATTAAATACAATGACAAGAGTGGTTGGTGCATGGAGAGTGTATATCACATGCGCCACAAAGCTGTGAGAGTGGACACGTGAGTCAACATACGGTTGCAGAGATCGAGGGAGAGTATGTACGTAATATGTATAGTATAGATTGGCTTGACACGGCAGGCATAGGTACTCATCAAACCACCAAATAGTAAAATACTGATGAGGTTTCGTTTCAGCATATCACACTCATGATAAAAAATTAGCACAAACCTTACAGATAATAAAGCACGTGACTTGAATCTTTTATTTAAATTGTTTTATTGCTTATTTCACCGAGTCAAAGTACGTGAGGCATGTTCACGTAAGTTAGTCTCTATTTTTTTGTTTCAGTCTGTTGAGTGAATAAAGGAAGTGCTGGTGTAGTTAGAGAGAATCATGGAAGACACGTGCATAGCTCTACACTGTAAAGAGTTGAATTGAGATTGTTAAAATTGCAGATACAGAAAGAAAGCACTTTTACAGGAACCACTCTCGCCTTCTTCATATTGCTTTCAGTTTTGTTTTAACTCACGCACGCCCCCTCTTCCCTCAGGCTTAGGGACCATGCATACGACAACGCGTTTCATCCCCTCTTTTGATTTTTCCCTTGTTCCTTTTGTCTTCCCCTTTTGATTTATTCATATCATACACTGAAAAAAGCCTTTTGCTATTTTGTTTCCCTCTGCGTGATGAGCTTATCATCACGCTCTACAGTATATCTATCTATCTCTCCACTCTCAGAGAATAATTTTTAGGTGGGCCCCCTGCTCAGGGGATTTCATTTTGGGCCCCACTTGATCCCAGTGGCACGTTGCTTTTGCAGCAGCTGACACCCTCAGACCCCCACCCCCACCTCGGGATATTCGTATTCTCTACTGCTTTGTATTTGCTACCTTACATTCTCCTTGGGCTTTTGAGCCTGTCCACGTCACTTCGTTAGCGGCCCAGCCCATTCCACATGGCCCACGAGACTTGGAAAGAAATAAAGAAATCTAAATTCAGAATTCAGAAATATTTATATACTTTCCGTTGAGAATCGTTTCTAGATTCTAATACCATCATTAGTGTGGATGCTAACGTTGACTTGATGTTGATATTGATGTTCTGTTTTCTTACGAAGATTGTTAATTGTGATTGTGAGAGATATTTCTTCTTTTTCTTTTTTTATTTTTAAATAAATGACGAGGTGCAAGAGCGGTCTTCAGCGTTTCAGAGTTCAGACATTCCCCCAACTGGTATCTGTTACGGAGAGAACCTGTGACGAGGCAATAAAAAATACGACACGTATGGTGGGCTCCACGTGATACCTCACTGAAACACATTAGTTAATTACGCTTCAGTTTATAAAAAAAAAAAAAATTACGCTTCAGTTTCATTCCATAATTTTTACCCCTTTTTTTTTTTCACATCAGTCCCAAAACATTAATAAAATATGCCCCTCCTCCTCACATGCTCAATGTGAAAAATCAGTTTCCTTCAAAAGTCGTCTTTTCTGGAGAAGGCATCGGTGTCCATTTGTATTTATTTATTTTTTTTAGGGTTTAGGATAACATGAAATTATTAGTGAGATAATCGTCCATATTAGTTTTGGTTTCCTCGAGTGTATATATGTTTTATTAGTTCTGTCCAAGGGGGAATGTTTTTGCACGTTCTAGGAAAATGTGTCAGGATCTTGTTTTTAAGTTTAGTTTGGAAAAAGATTTTAATCCTTATTACAAGCCACCTTTTAAATTAATATATGTAAGTGTTATGATTTTACCTCTATTAAAGATAAAGAAAGGAAAAAAATAGCCACTCATAAATAAGAGTAAAATTGGAGACAATTATCAATTTAGTCCAAATTTATTACTTATGAAGGTCCTAATTACAGGAGTTTGATAACCAAATTATATGATTTAAAAAAATTGTTAAAAATAATAAATATGTCTGAAATAAATATTTTTTTAAGTATGCCTTTATTCATGAGGGGTGAGTAAAAGATATATATAGTAAATATAAGTACTCCTTTAGGTCCTTGTTGTAAGGCACAAACTACCACTTCTTGCGGAATAATGAATGGACGTTAAATCATTAAATTAGTTGAAAATTAATAAATATTTCCAACTATGCCCTTACTTTAATGATGTGAATTTAAAGAATTAGTTAAAAAAATTAGGGTATAATTGAAAAATAGTAATAAATGAGTTAGTTAAAAGCAGTTGGTGTTTTATTATAAAGACAAAAAACTTTCAATAATTAGTGTCTTATAATAAGAATCAGAAAGAGTATTACTGACCTTTTAATTAACACAATTCGATGGTGAAAATGAAAAAAACTAATTAGATATTCCGACAACTTTTTTGAAGGTCTTTTTTTTTATAATAAAATTTTAGGAAAGGGGTCGGGCTCATCCATAGTCTAAGGGCAGAGCGCTTAGAGCCTAGTCCACCAGGGATATTGGTCAGAGAATACACATGTCTCCACCTCTACCAGCGTTATCACTGTTTCCTAGACCCTTGAGATGAAGGTCTTGAATCTAAGGAAAGTTGACATCTTCCACCCAAAAAAGCCCATTTGGTAGAAGCATCTTCCTTCGAGGTCCAAAGTTCCTACGTTCGTACAAGAATTGGTTTTTTCCGAAATAGGCAAGAATATTGATAAGTTGCTGGGAGGATGAAATTTTTGAACCAAAAACATCTTGGACAAAACTTTATTTGAACCTAAGTCAACTAAAGTTTGGAACTGTTGCTACTGTTAGAAGATGTGATATAGAAGACGCGAGTTGGAAGACACTTTTGGTGAAGAAGCTTGGAACTGTTGCTGCTATTGGAGTCGAAAGAGAAGTTAACCCCAGGTCGAAGAAGCTGCAATTGAGGTCAATTCAATCAAAATCAATTTTAGGTCAGATGTTTCACTGTTTCTAATATGGGTTCCGTGCTTTCATGAGAGTTTGAATTTTGTTGTTTCGTTCGAACTTCAACTATTGTGTTTCTCTATCATGTGAAAAGTGATGAATTATGTATATTTTATTTGACCAGTATGAATATCTTTTGTATATTCAAAATTCATTGTCTCCAAGTCTCTCTCACTAACACTTGTGGATTTGAGGTTGTTTTTTTTGGGTGCATGAGGGACTTTATGGACAAGTTGCCAATTAATTTTATGTAGCATTTGAGAAGGAAAATTTCTTTTATTTCATTTCCTTTCACCCTATAGTTCACTTAGTATCATTGACGTCTATTTATTTGACTTTGCCTTATGTTGTTGTCATGTCCAAGGTTCTATTTCGTTTTCTGTTGCATTTGACAAGTCCATTTTCCATGCCTATTTTTCCAGAGACATTCTAGGAATTTCACCCCAATTCCTATTTAACCGACACCCAATTCTTTCTATAAAACATTTTATTTTCCCTTAATTTACATTTCATTCCCTGGTTCAATTTTTAAAGTTACCTCTTAATCTTTCTTTCTTTTCCTTCCTCAAACAGCCCCCATAACAAACAGCCCTTGTAGTGAAGACTAAGGCAATTTAAACCTTAGGCTTTTTAAAAAAAAGGATGAAAAGAGTAATAATGTAGCCGGCAGCAGGGTTTATTCATAATTTGTAATTAGTAACTCTATGAATAGATCAAATTGGATGGGGTGAAATTACTAAATTCCCGTGCAAGTTGTACATGCGTCTGACATGCTGAATTCCTTTGAACAGTGTAATAGCAGATCATTGATCAGAGATTTTCTGTTTTGGAAATGAGGGAGTGAAGTTCAAGGGGGTCATTTTAGTCATTCAGGTGAGAGGGTAGCCGCTGAGCTAAAAGTAGGGAGGTAAAAAGGTGAGGCCTGTGGCTTCGCCTATTAAAAGCTTGGTCAGGCCTGGTTTGTCAGGCTAAAAGGTCAGGCTAAGGCCTCTTATGAGGCCTGTTTTCCCTTAATAGGCCAGGCCCAGGCCTGATAAGAGGCCTTTTAGGTCTGTCAGGCCGGCCTGTTTATATTATTAATATTAATTTATGTAATTTTGGCCTGTTTTTAGCCTGTTTAAAGTAGGTCTGTTTTCGGCCTGTGACCTGTTATTTATATTATTAGTATTAATTTATGTAATTTTGGTCTGTTTTTAGCCTGTTTAAAGTAGGTCTGGTTTCGGCCTGTGGCCTGTTAGCTTAATTAAATAAAAAAATAATAAAAATAAAAAAAAATTAATTTTTTTAAAAAAATTAATTAAAAAAAATTATTTTTTTAAAAAAAGAATTTAAAGAAAAAAACAGGCCTTAACAGGCCACAGGCCAGGCCGAAAAATAAGCTTATAACAGGCCACAGTCCAAGCTCAGGCCAGTATGTTATAGAACTGGCCTGACCTGTAAAGGATGAAGCCTGGTCTGACCTGAGCTATTTACACCCCTAGCTAAAAGCCATGGCCTGAAAATTTGACAAGAATAGAGGGATGAATTCGTAATAAACTCATCGAATTTTATTATGGTATCTGCAGCAGTAATCCTAACACCACGCCCCCAACGCCGTCACAAGAAGGCTTCAGCTTGCTCGCAAAAGCGAAAGTTAAAATAAACAATAAAGTTTGACAAAACAAAAAAAAAAATCATTTTTGTTTTTGGGTTTGTAAAGGTATTCTCCACCTATCTTTCCCCGTCATTTTCCCCCGTTTAATAATATTTGATCAAGATTAATGATTAACGATCAATGATTAACAATGATATAGTTGGAAAGAATCAGAAATCTTTATTTTCCTTTTCCGTTTTTGCTAAAGCCTGACGACTCCGCTTCTGTTCATCCGTTGGATTTTCTCCCACTCTCTTCTGTTCTGCTCTCCCTTTGTATCTAAAGTGCCTTCATTTTTGTCGTATGCTTCTCTTTGCTGCAGTACCAAGATTGAAGCTATTTCAGTGCCGGGTTCAATATTGCTGATAGCAAAGCAAGTTCTTTCTTGCCTGGGTATTTCTGAAGTTTGTCCTCTGTGGGATCGTGTCGTGGTCTGGTCTCTCTAAGATGTCTCAGACTAACTGGGAAGCTGATAAGATGTAAGCGTTCCTTTTTCTTCTTCAATTTCATCCAGTCTTTTTTGGGGATTGTATGGCGTATCATCTTGTTTGTTCGCTTTCAATGAGCGTCTCCTCTTTGTTCTCTTTCAGTATTGATTTCTTCTCTGGATATTTGGGCTCTAGTGTTTCTTGACATTTTATTCAAGTTTTGTTCTGTATTCTCTCATATTTTTATGTGTATTATATCTTATTACTGCGTGAAGATATCAAGCTGTGTATCTTAGGGTTCACAGTTTGCCAGTTTAGGGGGTTTACGTTGTAATGAATTATCACTGGGCTCAATTTACAGCCCACGTACGTTTTTGACACGGAAAGATTCAATCTTTCTCTCGTCAAATACTGATATGAGTTGGTACTGTGCTTTGAAATTTCAGGTTAGACGTTTACATACATGATTACTTAGTAAAGAGGGATTTGAAGGCTTCTGCTCAGGCTTTTCAAGCTGAAGGAAAAGTATCATCCGATCCTGTCGGTGAGTTACGTGGAAATAGAACTCTAGCCAGAAAAGGCCGGGTTTATATTTGGTCTTTTCTGTTTTACTTCTTTACTTATGCGTAGTAGCATTTCATTGACTTGATTTGATTAGTTTTCCTTAATATCAATATGGGTTTTTGCAGCTATTGATGCCCCAGGAGGTTTTCTCTTCGAGTGGTGGTCTGTTTTTTGGGATATATTTATCGCTCGGACTAATGAGAAGCATTCAGAGGTTGCTGCATCTTATATCGAGGTTGGTTTTGGAAATATTTTATTATGTTCTCGTTAGTTTCTTTCTTCAGGTTAGATTTCTTTAGCATGACGGTTCTTGAATGTTGACAGAGAAAATGTGGTATTTTGATAGTTTTAATTCATATTTTGGAGTTAAATGCAAGGATCCCTTTCCCTTTTTGCCCGTATTCCATAAGGGACTTTATTTTTTGCATGGGTTGCAGCTCTTCAATTTCCCTAAACTGATGGCCAATTTCATGGCAGTTTCTTTCTATGTATGATTTAGCAGATACGAACCTTGGGATCTTTTTAGTAAATTTCTGTTTTCAACTAATTTCGTTGAAATCTGAGTTTTACTTTTCTCCTGCTTCCTGGCTACTGACAAAGCCACTAGCTCTGGTCTGCTTATTCAGTACTCCTACTATGCCTGAGGTCTTCATGGTTGTTCGATTGCCTCCAAAAATATAAATGCGACAAATGTTATTTTCTTGCCCGGCTGGCGCTGGATTGCAATTCGAAACCTGTCCCTAAAACAACAGTGATTAATGAAATTTGATGCCTGCGAGGCATCTCAACCTTTTATTACTTTCCTGTCATGGTTTAGGCATGGAATTGAACATGGGTAACACACGCCACCATAGAATTTATGTTATCTAGATGCAATTAGAAGCGTCGCATCCTGTTGGAGTGCTTGTGTACATAGGTGACGAGAGGTTACTTTTGCTCTTCATCATTACTCTCATTGATATATTTGTTTGTTTTGCTTGGAGAGACAAATGTGTTGTCTGACTGGTGAATTGGTTTGACTGGAATTGCGTTCGATGTTTTTGTTACTCTTATGAAGTTGATAGCATTCTGGGATCTAAAATTCTCCTATGATTGCCCAAGGAAAAAAGTTGCGGTACTGCTTGAAGCTTATGGTATGTAAAACTGCATTTGCAGACGCAGTTATTGAAGGGAAGGGAGCAGCAGCAACAGCAGCCACAACCCCAGCAATCACAGCAGCAGCAGCAGCACATGCAGATCCAACAGCTCCTGATGCAGAGGCATGCACAACAACAGCAGCAACAGCAGCAGCAGCAACAACAGCAACAGCAGCAGCAGCAGCAGCAGCACCAACAACAACAACAGCCCCAGCAACAGCAGCCACCACCGCAACAGCAGAGAAGGGATGGGTCTCATCTCTTAAATGGCAGTACAAATGGGATGGTTGAGAACCCAATGATGCGGCAAAACCCTGGTACTGCAAATGCACTGGCCACAAAGATGTATGAGGAGAGGTTAAAACCACCTCTTCAGAGGGATTCTTTGGATGATGCAGCAATGAAGGTAAGGAGCATTCAGGTCTTCTAATAATTGAAATGTATACTGCTATTATGATTTTGATTCATAGCAATAGTTTGGTTTGTTATACAGCAAAGGTTTAGTGAGAACATGGGCCAACTCTTGGACCCAAGTCATGCCTCCATATTGAAGTCAGCTGCAGCTTCTGGCCAACCTTCAGGGTAATTTTCTCTAAACATAAATTTCCGAGTCTTTAAACTGTTATGCTTGTATTCTCTCTCCGTAGAAGGAAGAAAAGAGGGAAATTTAGCTTTGATTGTTGAATCATATTATTCGCTTTTCTTTTATTCTCTCTCCATTGTCCTTTCCTCTCCCTCCTCTTCTTTTGCCGTCAAACTTGTCTTGTGTGATGTAAAAATAGAGATACTTTGAGGGTTCTTTGGGTATTTTTTTAGCTAATAAGAATTCCTCTGGTATTGAGAATATCATTTTTTCTCTTAACCACTGTTTCTTTGACTTGAATAATAAATTCTTCTATTTAATTTTTTGTGTTACATTTCTGGTCTGGATATTTTCTATGTCTATGGGTGTTGAAACTGTTAGCATGGAAAACTTTTACTTCAGGCAAGTTTTGCATGGTGTTGGTGGTGGGATGTCTCAACAAGTTCAAGCTCGTAGTCCACAATTACCTGGGTCTGCTCCGGTATGGTATTCTTATTTGAGTGACTGTATACTTCTTCCTTTCTTGTTTGTGTTTCCCTGACTTACCATTACGAATCAACCAGGATATAAAGAGCGAGATAAATCCTGTTTTAAATCCTAGAGCTGCAGGTCATGAAGGGTCATTGATAGGAATTCCTGGTAATCTTTTGTTGTATTATTTTTTTACTCCAATTGACCTGCATTAATCTATTTGAACTAGTTAGCAGCATGTGAAGCTATTTGATCTGAACATAATTTGTCTTTTGATTTACTCTTATGTTTGAGAATGTTTTGGAATTTAACATATACTTATTCCCTTTGCTGTGTGGCCATCTTTGCACAAATTTAGTTAACTGGAGATTTCTGTGTTAGGATCGAATCAAGGTAGCAACAATTTGACGCTCAAGGGGTGGCCACTTAAAGTAAGCAGTTTTGTTTCTTCCTTTCTTATTATTTAGAAATGCCCATTTAAGGGCAATAAATTAATCAATATTATCTGCTGGCTTGTTAGAGCAGCTTTGATATTGTTTACTGGCTTGTTAGGGTCAGTCTTAATATTTAAAATAGATTATTAGTTTTGGTGGTGCATCTGGTCCTTAAAATTTTATAATCACTTGCAAGCATAAACGATATATCTTCTTTTGGAGTTTTAGACTTCATAGGAGGTTGCTCCGCTCTTCTTGCATCTGTATCATACAAAATCTTATCTGTTAGAAAATGTGACCTATCATCTAAACCCTCAAGCACTGTACTTAGTTATCTACTATCACAACATCAAGTAGTTACGTTTCACTATTTACTTGATTTTTCTATCCCTTACTAGGGGTTGGATCAACTACGCTCTGGTCTTCTCCAACCGCCAAAGGCTTTTATGCAGGGCCCTCCACCTTTTCATCAACTTCATATGTTGTCGCCTCAGCATCTTATGCTTGCTCAACAAAATCTTGCATCGCCATCTGCCAGTGATGAAAATAGACGACTTAGAATGCTTTTTAATAATAGGAATATCGGCTTTAGTAAGGATGGTCTTTCAAACCCCATTGGTGATGTGGTATCAAATGTTGGGTCACCACTTCAAGCTGGCAATCTTTTGCCTCGTGGAGATACAGATATCCTAATGAAGGTGTTAGTTCTCTTTTTTGTTTTTAAGTGAAAAGGAGATTTCATTCAGAGAATGGATATAATGCAGACACCAATCTGAAAATCAAACATAATCTAACAGCTAAACGCTAAAAGATAAAGGCAAAAGCAAGGTGTTAGTTCTCTTTAATTATCATTCCATCTTCACTTATCGATTTTACATAATTTGTTCAGCTGTTTTTCTTTTGTTTTACTCTGAGTTACACCAAGTTTCATGGTTTAATTGAGTGATAATTTTCACCTGCGTAGTTAAAATTGGCTCAGTTACATCAGCATCAACAGCAGAATACCAATCCGCAGCAGCAGCTTCAACAGCATGCTCTTTCAAATCAGCAATCTCAGGCTTCAAACCTTACCATGCATCAGCAAGACAAAGTGGGGGGTATTGGTAGTGTCACTGCAGATGGGAGCATGTCAAACTCTTTCAGAGGAAATGATCAGGTCAGTGCAACTATGGTTGCCTTTACCACCTAATTCAGAGGCGACATTCAATTTAATGGTTCATTTATGCCTGGTGGAGTTCTTAAGCAACTTATTTCTAGTGTTTAATATTTTGTAAAGGAAAGGCATATACATAAGTAGCTTGGACATATTCAAGTGCTCACTTTTAATTTGATTTGTTGAACATTTATGTAGACATACATATCTTTGAACATTTTTCACCTCTCTTATCAAGTTGTACGTTTGTTTTTCTTTGTCTCTAAAATAAAAAACCTCATGTCTCGGGATATTTGCCTCTTTTCTGCTTGTTTTCTTTAATGTTTGGTTTCTCTTTCCTATAAGGATTTTCCCCCTCATATATGTTCCTTACAAGGTGTTTATGACTGCTTTAAGGCTTCCAAAAACCAGACTGGGAGAAAGAGAAAGCAGCCCGTATCTTCTTCTGGTCCTGCCAATAGCTCAGGAACAGCAAATACAACAGGCCCGTCTCCAAGTTCAGCACCATCAACCCCTTCAACTCATACTCCTGGAGATGTGATATCGATGCCTGCTGTTCCTCATAATGGTAGTTCTTCAAAGCCTCTTATGATGTTTGGCACTGATGGCGCTGGAACTCTTACATCACCTTCAAATCAGTTGGTAAGCAGACTATTCTTGAACATTTCCATTGATGGGAGGAATAATATATTCCTTGCATGTAGACTCATGGCAATTCCATTCTGGCAGTGGGATGATAAGGATCTTGAATTGCAGGCTGACATGGATCGATTCGTTGATGATGGATCTCTAGATGACAATGTTGAGTCTTTTTTATCCCATGATGATACGGACCCTAGAGATGCTGTTGGTCGTTCTATGGATATAAGCAAAGGTGCAGCAAAATTTTTTTAATTGATCATAAAATCTTTTGGCTTCATTCTAGTTAAATGGTTTCTTGATGCATATCAATCATTTTTTTCAATTGCTATGGTGCAATAGAGTGCAACTATTTCTCTTTAAAAATATGTCTTGTTATTGATTAATCAGGAATTCAGGATGAAGATGTAGTTCAAATCCTAAGCTGCAATCAAATGGCTAATTCTTTGCTTAGAGACTTACTTAAGAACTCAAGTAACATATTATATTTCTCCAAATGCACATCAGAATATTTTCTGCATGCTAGTAACATTAGTAGTAGCAGTATAATTTTGGGAGCATGTTTCTCTTATATCTCTATTTTGTGGGGCTACTTTGTTGTCTTTTAATTTCTCGACTCGCATATAGAGATGTCAATACAGAAACAGAAGTAAAATCCAATTAGTCTGAGGCCGGTGATTTGCTTTGGTTTTAGGCTTGTTCTCATTTTCCGAAGTCAATTCTGTACGAGCTAGTTCAAGCAAAGTTGTCTGTTGCCACTTCTCATCTGATGGGAAATTGCTCGCAAGTGGTGGCCATGACAAAAAGGTTAGTTGATCAGTCTGGAAGCATATTTGATCCAGTACTTCAAGTGGTCAAACGAATTCCTGACAGTGTCTGTGACTACATGTCTTTGACTTTAGAAACAAGAAAAGATGGGTAATTTCTGCATCGTTTTTTATATATTTTATATCTTACCTTTTTTATCCTGATGGCTTTCCAATGCAGGCTGTCTTATGGTTCACAGATTCTCTAAAGCCAAAAGCTACTCTTGAAGAACATTCATCTTTAATAACTGATGTCCGTTTTAGTCTGAGTATGGCCCGTCTTGCAACGTCTTCATTTGACAAAACTGTCAGGGTTTGGGATGTTGACAACGTTAGTATATTCATTTCCTAGTTTACTCTAATAGTATACTCTTTTTAAGAAGTCCGACCTATGGATTCTAATTCTATTTTGGATTGGCCACATCAAAAAGTTTATAGGTCTTGCTGTCTTTGAAGTGTATGAAACACTCAATGTGAGAAGAAAATTTGTATACGAGATAATAAGATCGATGTATGTGATTGTTCCATGCGATTTTAGATGCAGTGAGCAAAAGGAATATTGTGTCTTAAAATAAATCTATCCGGGCAACCTAAGCTATGTTGTTCATGAAGATAAATTATCTTACTCCTGGCAGAGGAGTTTCAACTCAGGTTGGCATGATTGATTGAGAGATAGGGGGCTCTCATCCTCTGAGCAAAATTCTAATCCATGTGTATGGAGCAAAACTTATTGGGAGGGGTCTACCTTTTGTGCTCAATATCCCAAGGAGATAAATTCTTGTCGCTGGCAAAAGATATTTATCCATATGAAAAAATAATGCTATGATGATTTACTATGAACTTGGTTCCTCAAGAATGTTGATGCAGGGATTCTAATCCTCAAACTTTTACCTTTGCAGCCTGGATATTCACTTCGCACCTTCACAGGACATTCTGCATCTGTTATGTCACTAGATTTTCATCCTAACAAAGATGACCTTATCTGCTCTTGTGATGGTGATGGTGAAATACGATATTGGAGCATAAATAATGGCAGCTGTACCAGAGTCTCTAAGGTAGAATCTTAGTTTTCTTTTCATTGCATGTAGTATCTGTTTTATTGGGGAGTGCGTTAGAGTAATTGTACTTTCATTTTAGTTTGCTGTTGTTTGTGTGGAGATGGAGAAGGCCTGCGGCTATTTCACCGATATCTCTGACACGCCCCTTTTTGTCGTGCTGATTAGGGTGGCACCGCCCAGATGAGGTTTCAACCGCGCATAGGGAGGTATCTTGCTGCTGCTGCAGAGAACGTTGTCTCTATTTTTGATGTGGAAACAAACACATGCCAATACTCATTACAGGTTGGTTTACAACATCATACATTTGGAGATAAACTAATTTTCGTGATCCTTCCAACGTTGTGTTTTAGCCCCCGGTTTGGCTAACGAGTTTGGATTGGTTGAGCTGGTTCAATGATCATTCGATTCTAGATAGTCATTCCCAAGCGTGATAATTGCTGTCTGTAGAGCTATCGATCAGTTTATTCTCATTGTAAATGATCTACTTGAGTATGTTTTACAAACTGGCCCTAGAAGATTTGTAAAAACACCCTTTTGTTGTGGCTCTATATGATTTTAGGGACATACAAAGCCAATACATTCTGTTTGCTGGGACCCTTCTGGGGGTTTGCTTGCATCAGTCAGTGAGGACTCTGTCAGGGTCTGGACTCTTGGATCAGGGAGTGAAGGGGAATGTGTCCATGAGCTGAGCTGTAATGGGAATAAATTTCATTCTTGTGTTTTCCACCCAACATATTTTTCGTTGCTGGTCGTTGGATGTTACCAGGCAAGTCAACTAACACCCTGACACTTATAATTTTGGTTTTCCTTTTTCATGTCGTATCTCTGATGAATGATATTTAAATCCATAATGTATTTGTTAGTCTTTGGAGCTTTGGAACATGGCTGAGCACAAGACAATGACTCTTTCGGCTCATGAAGGATTAATTGCTTCCCTGGCTGTGTCAAATGTAACTGGTTTGGTTGCTTCAGCCAGTCATGACAAGTTTGTAAAGCTTTGGAAGTAACCTGAACATGCTTCTGTGCCCATCTCCAACTAGAGTGGGCTGGGCATTTACCAATTTGCCCATCTGCTTTTGCTTCATCAAGCACACCTTCTTCTCCCACTTAGATACGAACTCTGTTTCATTGCCCGTCCTTGTAATATGCCTGTTTTGGCTCATGCATCGATATCAACTGTTCATTAAACTCTCTTGGCAGTTAGTTGGCAAATTAATCAGTTTAATGAAATTTTCTGTTCTCAGTCAAGTTACTAAATGCTGATGTTGGTACTACTACACTTTCATGATTTGAACTGAGGCCTGCATGGCCATTGCAGGAGTATTTATTGGACAAACACATTCCTGGTTCACACACGTTAATGTCGCTGACGTTGGACCTTGTGTGTATTTCGTCTTGTCTCCCAGAAACTCCTACAATTGGCATAAGTTAAATCTGGACGACAAAACAGTGACTGTCGCCCAATGACCCCATCATTATCACTACTCCAACCAACAGTGGCCCACTACTTGTTACAAACACAAAAGATGGCTCTCCACAAAAAAATGGGCAAAGATGACTTAGAAAAACATGTACATGATGTTTTCCACTTCATGCCTGTGAGCGTAATATGACACAGACAGGAACATGAAGCATATGCAATTAACCTAATAAGTGGCCTGCCAAGACATTTTTTTAGTACAATCATATTTTTCTGAACCTAAAAAGGATATCTTTCTCTTAAATTACTGTCACCTAATGCTATCTAAAATGGTTTGATATTATGAAATATGAAGTGATGAGAGGTTTGTGTATATATATATATATCAGTTTTGATCAAGGTCAAGCAGACTAGGGCCCTCCAGTTCGCTGGAAGTCTCTGGTGTGTTTTATCAAACGCATGTTGATGCATGTGAAAGATACAGACTCAATAAAACAACGCATGGTTATGTGTTTATATGGACCACTTAAAGGAAAAACTCAGAATAATATTAATACTTTGAATGAGTTGCTAGTATTCTACCATGTTTTTTGCTGAAAAGTGCCATCTACCTCTTTATCCTTTTGTATCTAGACAACCATTGTGCCACTGTCTGATGTTGTCCCCTTTATTCTCTAATTCAGCCGCACTATAATTGAGAAAATTGGAAAGAAAAAGATACAGAGGGCAGCGAAAAAACAATACAACAAAACGCGTTGACGCTTCTAAATCCCAACACTACGAAGACTCGCTAAATCTTGTTATAATCTAAAAATAAACAGGAGGTGATATGCGTCTAATGGCATTCATAAGATCATATTCTGACCGAGAGAAAATTAGGGGAGAGAAAATATTATAAGGGAAAACTCTTGAAAATAGTAAATTTTTCTCTACTCCCTATTTTCACCTCACTTCTGTCTCTATCCAAACATAGTCTTAGAAAGTAAGTGAGTAGTGTTGAAAGAGGAAGGGAAAGCCATATTGTTGAATTCTGGGTGATAAAAAATCTGAAGGAATAAGGGATATTTATGGAGAAAATGATTGATTACTGAATTGAATGTAGGGATGTAGAGAAGAAGAGAACAACAACACATGGTAGTCGAAAGGAATAGGAAGCTAATTAAATTGGGATAATTTCACCAATTAAGCGGCTTGTGTCTTTTAAGTAAGGTCTCGAATTCGAGCCTTATGAATGTAAAAACATCATGTTGGGAAACTCTCCTACCATAGCTAGGTGCGCGACACAGGTCGGATCCGAATTAGTCAGGGCGAAGCTCTTAATATCGGATGGGCAACCAGGAAAAAAAAATTGGGACAATTTCCCTAAAAGGTGATAGATATCTAAGAATAATAATATTAAGAAAAACAAATTTGACTTTGCCGGCTTGTTAATAAATTGTCTTGTTCCCAAATGTCACTGTCCTTTTAATTATTTGTTTCGATCTTTTTTTAAATTTCTTCACAACTTCTTCCTTCACGTTCCAAAATTTTATTTCACTTGTACATACATATATTTATACGTTTCAATACATACATGTGATTGCATGCAGTGAACATCAATTTGTTAGATCATTCCGACCCCGTTCACATAATTCATTTTCCCTCCAACTATCTATTTTAGGAGTGCGAAATATCGAAAAAATTTACACCTAATGCTATTTTTTTTATAAAGAAATATTTAGTTATTTTAATATTTTGATAGGTACTGCAACCACAACAACTTATTTTAAAAGAAAACTATTTTGATCAAGTATAATTTACAAAACTTTATAAAACTTAAAAGAGGGTCAAGTATAATTTTTGAAATAATAAACATTATTTACATATAATTAAGCAAAATAAAAAATAAAAAATAGCACAATTTATAATCTCATGCTGATATGCTATTAGTAAAAGTCAGATTGGTAGAAAAGGTTTTGACCGATTAAGCATGAAATATTAAGTTCAAGTTTGTGTGAATGTAAAATACTTTTCTGAGAAAATAACCCTAGATTGAACTAAACAATTTTGCAGAGTCTGACACAGTCATATCAGTATATTGAAAAAAAATAAAGTCAAACAAGGCCTTCATTTGCCATTTGTTTTTCTTTCGTTTTGGCAGCCAAGGAAACGCTCGACAAGAATAAACCTTCATGATTTCATATACCTATTTGCTATTAGTTGTCAACCATAATATATATATATGTATGTATATATCAGTGTGTCCGTGTGGCAGATTCTCTTCATCATGTCCGTTCTTATTATATAGGAAGAGGTTCAAACAGCTCACAAGTTTCAATAATAATATAGTTTCAAGAATTTAGTCCAGGTAAGGCCTCACCATCTCTGCTTATTAGGCCAACTTAGGATATGAATCTCTACATATTAAGAGAGAGCTTCTAAGTTTACTACCTCTCAACATCACTTATGGATCATGGTCAAATTCTTTTCGGTGTACAGAATCCTCTTAGAAGAGGTAAGTGTAGAGCATATTTGAATCTATGGAGACAAAACTGAAAAATTATGAACTGACCCTTTCAGGAAAAAGAGGGAGCTTAGGAGTAATTCATGAAAAACACTCTTATAACAGGATAACAACTTATTCTACCATGTTCTCAAGGGTACCAATTGGAGGGCTTGGGGCTTTCTACAAGACAAAAGGTTTTGGATGTAGCTTTTGGAGTATAATTTTTGAGACTTATGAAGTAAAAATGATTTTTGTAGAATAGATTTTGGGATTTACAAAATAAAAATGATTTTTGGAATATAGCTTTTGGATACAAATGATAGTGTTTAGATATTGTTATTAGAATAGCTTTTCAATGCCAAATTTAACAAAAATGACATTAGCTTTTGATATAATTGCATATAAAGGATAATGTTGTATTTTAAATTTATAAACATTATATTTCATAATAAATGGCAAAAAATACATAAATTTGTGTACAAAATAAAAATATTTAAGGGTATTGATTGACACTAAAAAATACTTTATGATCTTAATATTTATTTTAGAATATTAAAAAAAATATTTCAGGGTACTTAAGGATACTAAAAAGATACTTAATACTGACTGATACTGAAAAAATATTTTTCATGGTCTTAAAAATTTATTTTATCATTTTGAAAAAAATATTTTAGGGTACTAACAGGTACTAAAAAAATATTTAAGGATACTGCAAAAATAATTTATGATTTTGAAAATTTATTTTATGATATTGAAAAAATATTTCAGAGTACTGACTAATCTTGAAAAAAAATTTAGGGTAGTGACGGATACTAAAAATATATTTAAAGAGACTGAAAAAATACTTTATGATCTTGAAATTTCTTTTTAGGATATTAAAAAAATATTTTAAAGTATTGATGAGTACTAAAAACATACTTAAAGATATTGAAAAAAATACTACATGATTTTAAAAAAAAAAGGATATTGAAAAAATATTTTGGATACTTGGTCCATAGAGTCCAAAGAAGGTAATAACTCCAACCTGTCCGATGCTTCTTCGGCCAAATACAATATACAAGTGGGACCCGCACTATGAAGAATACTAAAAATATATTTAAGGATTCTATCTTATATTGAAAAAATACTTGGCAGATGGGAAAGAAAAATCTGATGGACACTTCTCACAAAAACAAATTCCACTCACAAAAGCAAACCCCATTAGGAAAAATAAAGCTGACAAGATTTCCTAGGATGGATGACAGCTCACCACCCTGACTTGCTTGCATATAGGCTCTTGGTCGATGTTAGCAAAGCTTTTACAATTTCCTTTGTCTCTGTATTCCTTCTTCTAGCCATAGTTGTTCTAGAACTTCATCAAAATTATCAGGAGTGGCTTGAGTACATCAAGATGGAAAATTATCACGGAACTGAGTATCCATCTCATAAGGACCCTGAGAGTCTTGGAACAGCTCATAAGGAGGTCAGTTTTATGCTCTTCGTCATTTTCTTTGATGGAAGGACTAATATATTCCTTGCATGTAGACTCATGGCGATTCCATTCTGGCAGTGGGATGATAAGGATCTTGAATTGCAGGCTGACATGGATCGATTCGTTGATGATGGATCTCTTGATGACAATGTTGAGTCTTTTTTATCCCATGATGATACGGACCCTAGAGATGCTGTTGGTCGTTCTATGGATATAAGCAAAGGTGCAGCAAAATTTTTTTAATTGACCATAAAATCTTTTGGCTTCATTATAGTTAAATGGTTTCTTGATGCATATCAATCATTTTTTTCAATTGCTATGGTGCAATAGAGTGCAACCATTTCTCTTTAAAAATATGTCTTGTTATTGATTAATCAGGATGAAGATGTCGTTAAAATACTAATCTGTAATCAAATGGCTAATTCTTTGCTTAGAGACTTACTTTAGAACTCGAGTAATATATTATATTTCTCCAAATGCACATCAGAATATTTTTCTCTGCATGCTAATAACTTACTAGCAGTATAATTTTGGGAGCATGTTTCTCTTATCTCTATTTTGTGGGCTTGCTTTGTTGTCATTTAATTTCTCGACTGGCATGTAGAGATGTCAATTCAGAAACTGAAGTAAAATCTATTTAGTCTGAGGCCGGTGACTTGCTTTGGTTTTAGGCTTGTTCTCATTTTCCGAAGTCAATTCTGTACGAGCTAGTTCAAGCAAACTTGTCTGTTGCCACTTCTCATCTGATGGGAAATTGCTCGCAAGTGGTGGCCATGACAAAAAGGTTAGTTATTAGTCTGGAAGCATATTTGGTCCAGTACTTCAAGTGGTCAAACGAATTCTTGACAGTTTCTGTGATTACATGTCTTTGACTTTAGAAACAAGAAAACATTGGTAATTTCTGCATCTTTTGTTATATATAGAATATCTTACCTTTTTTATCCTGATGGCTTTCCAACGCAGGCTGTCTTATGGTTCACAGATTCTCTAAAGCCAAAAGCTACTCTTGAAGAACATTCATCTTTAATAACTGATGTCTGTTTTAGTCCGAGCATGCACTATCTTGCCACGTCTTCATTTGACAAAACTGTCAGGGTTTGGGATGTTGACAATGTCAGTATATTCATTTCCTAGTTTACTCTAATAGTATACTCTTTTTAAGAAGTCCGCTCTATGGATTCTAATTCTATTTTGGATTGGCCACATCAAAAAGGATATAGGTCATGCTGTCTTTGTGATACACTCAATGTGAGAAGAAAATTTGTACAAGAGATAATAAGATTGATGTATGTGATTGTTCCATGCGATTTTAGATGCAGTGAGCAAAAGGAATATTGTGTCTTAAAATAAATCTATCCTGGCTACCTAAGCTATGTTGTTCATGGAGATAAATTATCTTACTGCTGGCAGAGGAGTTTCAACTCAGGTTGGCATGATTGATTGAGAGGTAGGGGCCTCTCATTCTCTGAGCAAATGATTGGGAGGTTCAATTCTAAACCATGTGTATGGAGCAAAACTTATTGGCAGGGGTCTACCTTTTGCTCTCAATATCCCAAGGAGATTAATTCTTGTTGCTGGCAAAAGATATTTATCCAAATGAAAAAATAATGCTATGATGATTTACTATGAACTTGGTTCCTCAAGAATGTTGATGCAGGGATTCTAATCCTCAAACTTTTACCTTTGCAGCCTGGATATTCACTTCGCACATTCACAGGACATTCTGCATCTGTTATGTCACTAGATTTTCATCCTAACAAAGATGACCTTATCTGCTCTTGTGATGGTGATGGTGAAATACGATATTGGAGCATAAATAATGGCAGCTGTACCAGAGTCTCTAAGGTAGAATCTTAGTTTTCTTTTCATTGCATGTAGTATCTGTTTTATTGGGGAGTGCGTTAGAGTAATTGTACTTTCATTTTAGTTTGCTGTTGTTTGTGTGGAGATGGAGAAGGCCTGCGGCTATTTCATTGATATCTCTGACACGCCCCTTTTTGTCGTGCTGATTAGGGTGGCACTGCCATGATGAGGTTTCAACCACGCATAGGGAGGTATCTTGCTGCTGCTGCGGAGAACGTTGTCTCTATTCTTGATGTGGAAACAAACACATGCCAATACTCATTACAGGTTGGTTTACACCATCATACATTTGGAGATAAACTAATTTTTGTGGTCCTTCCAACGTTGTGTTTTAGCCCCTGGTTTGGCTAACGAGTTTGGATTGGTTGACTTGGTTCAATGATCATTCGATCCTAGATAGTCATTCCCAAGTGTGATAATTGCTGTCCGTAGAGCTATAGATCAGTTTATTCTCATTGTAAATGATCTATTTGTAAAAACACCCTTTGGTTGTGGCTCTGTATGATTTCAGGGACATACAAAACCAATACATTATGTTTGCTGGGACCCTTCTGGGGAGTTTCTGGCATCAATCAGTGAGGACTCTGTCATGGTTTGGACTCTTGGACCAGGCAGTGAAGGGGAATGTGTCCATGAGCTGAGCTGTAATGGGAATAAATTTTATTCTTGTGTTTTCCACCCAACGTATTTTTCATTGCTGGTCGTCGGATGTTACCAGGCAAGTCAACTAACACCCTGACACTTGTAATTCTGGTCTTCCTGTTTCATTTCATATCTCTGATGAATGATATTTGAATCCATAATGTATTTGTTAGTCTTTGGAGCTTTGGAACATGGCTGAGCAAAAGACAGTGACTCTTTCAGCTCATGAAGGAGTAATTGCTTCCGTGGCTGTCTCAAATGTGACTGGTTTGGTTGCTTCAGCCAGTCATGATAAGTTTGTAAAGCTTTGGAAGTAACCTGAACATGATTCTGTGCCCATCTCCAACTAGAGTGGGCTGGGCATTTACCAATTTGCTCCTCTTCTTTTGCTTGATCAAGCCCACCTTCTTCATCTCCCACTTAGATACGAACTCTGTTTCATTGCCCGTCCTTGTAATATGCCTGTTTTGGCTCATGCATCAATATCAACTGTTCATTAAATCTCTTTTGGCAGTTCGTTGGCAAATTAATCAGTTTAAGGAAATTTCCTGTTCTCTCAGTCAAGTTGCTAAATGCTGATGTTGGTACTACTACACTTTCATGTTTGAACTGAGGCCTAGGTGCCAATTGCAAGAGTATTTATTGGACAAGCACCTTCCTGGTTCACACACGTTAATGTTGCTGACAATGGACCTTGTGTGTTTTTCGTCTGTCCCCCAGAAACTCCTACAATTGGCATAAGTTAAATCTGGACGACAAAACAGTGCCTGTCGCCCAATAACCTTATCATTATCACTACTCCAACCAACAGTGGCCCACTTCTTGTTAAAAACACAAAAGAGGGCTCTCCACGAAAAAATGGGCAAAGATGACTTAGAAAAAGATGCACATGATGTTCACCCACTTCATGCCTCTGAGCGTAACATGACAGAGACAGGGACAAGAAGCATATGCAATTTACCAAATAAGTGAGTGGCCTGCTAAGACATTTTTCTAAGTACAATCATATTTTTCTGAATCTAAAAACGATATCCTTCTCTTAAATTACTGTCACCTAAAGCTATCTAAAATGGTTTGATATTATGAATTATGAAGTTATGAGAGGTTTATATATATCAGTTTTGATCAAAGTCATGCAGACTAGGGCCCTCCAGTTCGCTGGAAGTCTCTGGTGTGTTTTATCAAACGCATGCTGATGCATGTGAAAGAGACAGACTCTCTTAATAAAACAACGCATGGTTATGTGTTCATATGGACCACTTAAAGGAAAAACACAGAATAATATTAATACTTTGAATGAGTTGCTAGAACTCTACCATGTGTTTCGCTGAAAAGTGCCATCTACCTCTTTATCCTTTTGTATCTAGACAACCATTGTGCCACTGTCTGATGTTGTCCCCTTTCTTTCTCTAATTCAGCTGCGGTATAATCGAGAACATTGGAAAGAAAAAGATACAGAGGACAGCAAAAAAACAATACAACAAAACGCGTTGATGCTTCTAAATCCAAACACAATGAAGATTCACTGAATCTTGTTCTGATCTATAAAAGTAAACAGAAGGTGATATGCGTCTAATGTCATTGGTATGATCATATTCTGAGTGAGAAAATTAGGAGACAAAAAATATCATGAGGAAAAACTCTCCAAAATAGTAAATTTTTCCCTTCTCCCTATTTTCACCTCACCTTTCTCTCCATCCAAACATAGTTTGAGGGACTAAGGGAAAGTCATATAGTTTAATTCTGGGTGATAAAAAATCTGAAGGAATAAGTGATATCTATGGAGAAAATGATTGATTACTGAATTGAATGTAGGGATGTAGAGAAGAAGAGAACAGCAACACATGGTAGTTGAAAGGAATAGGAAGCTAATTAGGTTGGGACAATTTCCCTAAAAGGTCATAGACATCTAAGAATAATGATATTAAGAAAAACAACGTTGGTGGCATGTGACTTTGCCGGCTTGTTCAGTCTAGCAAAATAAATTGTCTTGTCCCCAAATGTCACTGTCCTTTTAATTATTTGTTTTGATCCCTTTTTTTTTTTCTTTTTTGAATTTCTTCACAACTTCCTTCAAAATTTATTTGACTTGTACACACATACATATATTTATACGTTTGAATACATACATGTGATTGCATGCAGTGAACATCAATTTGTTAGATCATTTCGACCCCGTTCACATAATTCATTTTCCCTCCTACTATTTATTTTGGGAGTGCTAAATATCGATTAATTTACACCTAATGCTATTTTTTTGATATAGAAATATTTAGTTCTTTTAATATTTTGATGCGTACTACAACCACAACAACTTATTTTTAAAAGAAAATTATTTTGATCAAGTATAATTTTTGAAATAACAAACATTATTTACATATAATTTAGAAAAAGAAGAAAAATTAACACTATTTATAGTCTCATGCTGATATGTTATTAATAAAAGTGAGGTTTTGACCGGTTAAACATGAGATATCAAGTTCAAGTTTGTGTGAATGTAGAATGCTCTTTTAAGAAAACAAGTCTAGATCGAACTAGACAATGTTTTGGTTTAACACAGTCGTATAAGTATATTACGAAAAAAAAAAGAAGGAAAGTCAAACAAGGCGTTCATTTTTCATGTGTTTCCCTTTTCGTTTTGGCAGCCAAGGAAACGCTCGACAACAATAAACCTTCATTATTTGATATACCTATTTGCTATTAGTTGTCAACCATATCATATATATATATATGACAGATTCTCTTCATCATGTCCGTTCTCATTTATAGGAAGAGGCTCACACAGCTCACAAGTTACAATAATAATACAGTTTTATTTGGAAATTAGTAGTCTCATTCTGATTTCTTACAAACCAATGTGAGAGTCTATGAACCAATGTGAGAGTCTATGTATGTATATATATAAAGGTTATTTCAAGCTCTAAGTAAATCCAATCCACTGGCTTCTTTAAGTTGATAAAAATATAGTAGCAACTTATACAGGTGAGTGTACACGTACACAAGCTGTCTCGCAGTAAAAATTAGATGATATTTGAACAATTTAACTTTAACAGATTAATTAAAAAAATAAATTTAATGTATTTACCATAGATTACTATGGTTACATTGCATTTTGTGTGGTTAAGGTATTTGTGAAAAAGGGAAAATCCTCCTCAGGGCTCCAGTTACCAACAAATTGTCAAAATAAGCTAAAAGAAAAATTAGATGTCAGGGCCTTTTTTGGTATTATTTTAGAAAACGTTATACTGATATAGTTATTAACGTGTACTGATTTAATTATTAGGATATTGTTATTAACATATACCGATTTAGTTGTTAACATTGTATTGATATAGTTATCAACATTTTTAAAATAATACTAGAAAATGTCTTAGGGTCTTTTTTTATATTTAACTTTTATTTAGACATTTTTTGATAATATTTTGATAACCTACGCCTAAGGGAGATTTCCTTTATCAAAAGGTCAAATATTGCCAAACCCTGCCGGGCAAAGAAAATTGTGGTCCAATGATAGGGAATGATAGATGGGTGTGATCTATACATTCTCTCATATAGCCACATGAGAAGACAAGGAAAGAAATAAGAGAATAGGGAATTCAATGGATTTATTCTGCTCACGAGACAAACTGTGTACTTGAAATTACAAAAATCTCCGTATGGTTATGCGAGATGTTTTCAAAGAAGAAATATTATATATATTATAAAAATAATAAAAATAAGAGAAGAGATTATAGAGAGAAAGTAGAGAGAGAAATTCTTATTTCAACTGTATAAAGAATAGTTACAGAAGACCTCTATTTATAGAAGGAAAATGGGTATTTAGTGTAATTTACACCTCAGGGTCATTTGGTGTAGTTTTCCCCTAAAAATAAACTGTACACTCACGGATTTCCTTCCCGTGAGTGTGTGTATAATTGTGTGCAGGTCCCACCAAATAATAAATCACTATGCATGGTACTATGCGTGGGTCTCATATCATCTTGTAGTATTTTGAGACCGAGAGTCAATAGACATCCACATAATAAGTATATTCATAACAATATAAAATAATGTTGTTTAAACCTTGATTTATTTTTTAACAGTGAGGAAAAGGACAGAAAAAAAAACTGCTTAGCACAACGTCAAAGGAAGATCAAGCAACATTGGAATAGTAGATGGGAGTTTTGCATTCTATATTACTGCTTACTGCTAAAATATCACAAAAAAAAAAAAAAGAATGTTCCTTTTTCTTTTTTGGTTTAGCATAGGTATTGTTGAGTATTAAGTGTGATCACCCTTCTCAGCTAACATTTGAAATGGATTTGCTTCATTGCGAGAGACTAACCATTTCTATTAAACTAAATCTATTGGTGAAAAAACGTTTCACATTATTTGTATAAGGAAAAGTTTACAAGGCCCGAAGTCCGCAAAGCAATATAAACATTTATTGTTTTTTAATTAATCTTATTTGCTAGTTTGAGTTTATGATTATTAATCTTTTTTTTTTTTTTTTTATGTATTACTCCTCTTGTGTTTTTTATACTCTTTCGATTTTTTCTATAAGCAATTTTATTTTATTTGGAATTGGTTCTTAATATAAACAATTTTTTTTCGTGTATCTCAAAATTTAAACTTTTTATTTTACCTCTATTAAATACATATACTTATTTAATTATATCTCCACTCACAACTAATTCTCTTCTATTTAATCATTTATTACATATTCTCTCTTATATTTTTTACTTATTTTCTCTCATATGCTCTTTTCATAAATAGAGACATATTTCAAAGAAACGTGACATTTTTTACACATTTATTGTTTTTTAATTAATCTTAACTGCTAGTTTGTTTTGCACAATTAAGAAAAAAATTGCTTAAAAAAATTTATGGGACAAATTCCTTTTGACTAAAATCTTAAACTTATCTTTCTATTTTTACTCCTATTAAATATGTGACACTTATTACTTTTTGCAATAAATTTTCACTCATTATCTCTCGTATGCTCTCTTTATAAATAAGTTATAATTGAGGGGAAAAAATCATTTTTGACATATTTATTGTTTTTAACTAATTTTTTAAACCACTTGATTTTGGTAGTTATTTCTTATAAAAAGAATCGGAGGGAGTATTTATTAGGCACAATAATTATGTTCAATTCGGGACTTCCCACATTAACTTGATCAAGTTCACCGGCATTTAAACACCTTAACAGTATCTCTTCAAGTGTAAATACATTAATTATGCATATTGAAGTTGCCAAACACACCAAGTTATTGAAGCCGCAAAACTAGGAACGATTCAATTTTAAAGCTTTAGTTTTCCTGCATTAACATCAAGTTCACCGACATTTAAACATCCCAACAATCTCTCATTCAAGTTTAAATATATTGATTTTGCATATTGAAGATACCAAACACTAAGTTATTGAAACTGCAAAACTAGGGTTACTCAATTTTCAAGTTTCAGTTTTCCTGCTTTAATTCAGTGAAGTCCACCGACATTCAAACATCCTAACAATCTATCATTCAAGTTCAAATTAAATACATTAATTCCTCATATTGAAGTTACCAAGCACCAAGTTATTAAAGTCACAAAACTAGGGTCAGCTCAATTTTCAAACTTCAATTTTCCCGCATTAACTCGATCAAGTTCATTGACTCTTAAACATTCTATAACCATATCTCATTCAAGTTTAAATACATTAATCTTCATATTAAAGCTATCAAACACCAAGTTATTAAGCCATAAAACTAGGGTCAGCTCAATTTTCAAGCTTCAATTTTCCTACATTAATTTAGTCAAGTCCACCGACATTTAAATATCCTAACAATTTCTCATTCAAGTTCAAATACATTAATTCCATATATTGAAGCTATCAAGCACCAAGTTATTGAAGCCACAAAACTAGAGTTAGCTCAATTTTTGAACTTTGGTTTTCCTGCATTAACTCGATCAAGTTCACTGACTCTTACACATTCTAACCATATCAAGTTTAAATACATTAATCTTCATATTGAAGCTATCAAACACCAAGTTATTAAGCCATAAAACTAGGGTCAGCTCAATTTTCAAGCGTCAATTTTCCTACATTAATTTAGTCAAGTCCACCGACATTTAAATATCCTAACAATTTCTCATTCAAGTTTAAATACATTAATTCCATATATTGAAGCTACCAAACATCAAGTTATTGAAACCACAAACTAGGGCCAACTCAATTTTTTAACTTCAGTTTTCCTGCATTAACTTGATCAAGTTCACCGACTCTTACACATTCTAACCATATCTCATTCAAGTTTAAATACATTAATTCTTCATATTGAAGCTATCAAACCCCAAGTTATTGAAGCCGCAAAACTAGGGTTAGCTCAATTTTTGAACTTCAGTTTCTTGCATTAACTCGATCAAGTTCATTGACTCTTAAACATTCTAACCATATCTCATTCACGTCTAAACACATTAATTCTTCATATTGAAGCTATCAAACACCAAGTTATTGAAGCCATAAAACTAGGGCTAGCTCAGTTTTCAAGCTTCAATTTTCTTACATTTATTCAATCAAGTCCGCCGACATTTAAATATCCTAACAATTGCATTCATGTTTAAATACACTAATTCCTTATATTGAAGCTACCAAGCACCAAGTTATTGGAGCTGCAAAACTAGGGTTAGCCCAATTTTTAAACACCAATTTTTCTGCATTAACTCGATTAAGTTCATCGACTTTAAAACATTCTAACCATCTCTCATTGAAGTTTAAACATATTAATTCCGCATATTGAAGCTACCAAACACTAAGTTATTGAAACTACAAAACTAGGGTTAGCTCAATCTTCAAGATTCAATTTTTTTCCATTAACTTGATCAAGTTCACCAACATTTAAACATTCTCACAATCAATTTAAATACATTAATTCCACATATTGAAACTATGAAACACCAAGTGATTGAAATCGCAAAGTTAGGGTCGGTTCAATTTTTGAACTTCAAACGGCGTGGCACACACAATAATCTTTGGGAAAAACCAAAGGCTAGTTCAGTTTTTTAAGCTTTAAATGTGTATTCAATCATGAGCTTCTAACATAGTCTTCACACAAGTTTGAGGTAAAAGCCAAGCTTTAATCCCGCTTGTAAGAAATTAGGCAAAGCCTAAGATGACAGAAAACAAATGAGCTAAGATTAGTGACATCGGCCACTACATATCTTAATTAATTAACTCGAAATCTTAAGCTCAAGTTTATGAGTAATTATTCTTTATTACATATTACTCCCTGTGGTTCTAAATATATGACATTTTTAAGAAGTTGATTTTAATTCTAATTACATATGAGATATATTTTTCATATTTGACAATATTTTTTTAATTTATCCTTATTGATGTTCCCTTGACAATAATCAAGAAAGATGGGGAATGAGAGAATTAAGAAAGATGACGAAGTTATTTAAAAAATACACGTACATGTCATATTAATTAATTTTATCAATTTTTTTAATCTAATTAAATTAGATAATAAATATGTTTTATATTAAGGATCAGAGTGAGTATTTACTTTCTTTGTATTATTAAAAAAGGATTATATCGTCCATTCCCCATTTCTTAGGGGTAAGAAAGAGATCATAATTATGGTTATTCCTACACGCATCTACAACACATGCACGATCTCATTCATCTGGAGTATAAGCTGGAATAACCCGGCGCCTCTGTATTTTTTTTTTTTTAAAAAAATCTTTCCATTTTTTAAAACGAAAACTTCTATCCTTCCTTTAAATTTAGAAAAAAATAGTAAAAGTTTAAAATAGTAACACATAGTTTAAAATAACTCAGAATTTTTTTAACAATGACCAATATATATATTTTGTGTGTACATACAGTATGCTTGTGTGTATAAAAAGTACTCTTCTAGTCCTTAATACAAGATAAATTTGGAGAGTTATTTTTGTCCTAGATAATATAAGACATAGTTTTTATGTTTTTTTAATTTGTTTCCTAATTTATCTCTATTGATGCTCCCTCAACAATAATTAAAGAGAAGAAGGAATAAAGGTATTAAGAGAAATGACGAATAGGGTATTCTCTAGACAATAGATGTCATGTTAATTAATTTAACTAACTTCATTAGCCTAATCAAACTAGGAAAACCAGAGGAGTAAATATTAAAGGATTCCCTCTTGTCTTTAATATAAAATATACTTGGGGAATTGATTTTGGTTGTAAAAATAAGATATATTTTTCACACATGTCATTCTTTTTATAATTTACTCCTATTGATGCCTTCAACCATGATGAAGGAGAAGAGAAAAAATAAGTGAATCAGGAAAGATAACTAAAGTGTTTTAAAAAACAGAAAAAATTTCAGTTTGCCCACTTTGTAGCAAATTAATTTCAGTCAATGCTCAAAATATTTAGAAACTTCACTGCACCTCATGCTCAAAATGAAATTAAATTTTTTAGGATGAAAAAACAATGATGCTCTTACTTTATTTGTTTTGTAAATTGTCTTATTTATCTTGCAAATTTCCATATTTGATTTGTAAATTGTTAAAATATTTTTAATTCCCTAGGTTATTTGAATTGCTTTATTATTTGACTTGTAAATATCTTTATTTTTATTTTTGTAAATGCCCATATTTGTTTTGTAAATGAACAAAATATTTTTAATGCCCTTGATTGTTTCAAATACCTTTATTTGTTTTGTAGATGTCCTTTTCTTTTGTAAATACTCTTCTAAAAGGAAAAATACTTACATCATTATCTTTTTACCCACAAAAATTAATTTTATTTTGACAATGGAGTGCAGTGAAGTTTCAAAAAGTTTTGGGATTGACCAAAATTAATTTGCTATAGAGGGGGCTGACTGAAATTTTCCCATTTAAAAAATACATGTCATGTTAATTAATTTCGTTAATATAATTAAATTTGGTAAATACTCCATTTGGTTTTTATTATAAGACATCAACTAACAAGTGTATTTGATTATTTTTATAAGACAATTGTTTATTCCCAAGGAGTATTAATTATTTTTTTTCATATATGCCCCTAATTAATAAGGGTAGTGGGTGATGAGAATAATAATTAATATGACATTAGAGTTTAGTGTAATTAATTTGAGTAATATTGAAAATTACTTAAATTTTAGGACATTGATTTTTAACCGTTTTTATTGATTTATAAAAATTGTTAGTTCGTATCTTATAATAATAATTAAAGAAATAAAAGAGTATGTATTATACAAGGATTGGATGGAGCAATAAATTACAAAAAGGATAATAAAGTAGACTTTACCGTTAGGGAGACATTGAGGCTGAGGGATCATGTGGAGTGTAAGTAAATGTGTAATATAGCTGTATACAGGCTCTTCTCCACATCCACGTTTTAAGGGCGCTCTCTCCCCCACAATTACATCACCTTCACTCATATAACCACCTCTATCTCAAAGCCTCATTGACTTCCTCTTTTCCTCCTTCCATAACTCTTCTTTTGCGACTTTAACGTCATTTCTTCATATTTTATTCATTATCCACCCCCTCTTTTCCCGGAGCCACCCTAACAGCCTATATATATATATATATATATATATATAAACAGCCCCAGGCCTTCTTCACAAACACACAGAGAGAGACAGATAGAAATTAAAATCCAGAGAGATAGACATGGGTTCAGAGGGTAATAACAACGAGATGAAGATGATGATGATACCCTGTCTGGTTTTCTCTGAGGAGATAGAAGAAGGGAGTGAGGAATGGAGAGATATGAGCAGGAAAGTACGAGAGGCGTGTGAGACTCATGGCTGCTTTGTGCTTGTCCATAACAGAACCAGCTTGATGAGGTTGCAAGAAGAAATGTTGACGGCCATGAAAGATCTGTTTGATCTTCCTGAAGAGACGAAGATGAAGCACACTAGCCCTAAGCCTTACCGGAGCTACCATGCCAACTGCCCCGTCATCCCTCTCTGTCAGAGCTTCGGCGTCGACGATGCTCCTTACCCTCTCACTGCTCAGGCCTTCACTCACCTCATGTGGCCTCACGGAAACCCTTCTTTCTGGTATATTTGCTTCACACTCCCCCCTCTCTTTCTATATATCTTTTTTGTTTGATATTATCATCCCTTGTCTGGTCTGGTTCGTGATTGCCTCCACCACATGTATATCTTCTGAAACTTGAATTTGAGACTCAGAGGGTTCTGCCACTATACCAATTCATTGTTTTCCTGTGCATACTCAAGTCTGAGTTTTTGAACATGAAGGAACTGGAAGACACACCAAACTCGCTCATATGTCATCATATGTGCCATATTAAATACGAGCTTATCCTTTTGAAACAGATTGCATTTATGACGGTGCTTAATTATACGTTGACATGCCTTTCATTGCCAGTCGTTTCTCTCTTTGCCTTTCGTAACGAATAACGACTCTATTCCCCCTCTCTCCATTCTTTTTGATGTGTTTTTTGAAAAAACATTTAATTTCGTGGTCGGTGATGACGACGACGTGGCCGGACATGAACATATATATACAGCGAGACGTTGAGGTCGATGAGCGAGGAGCTGCTGGAACTGAACTTGGAGCTGATGAAGATGATCGTGGAGGGTTTTGACCTCCCGAAACACTACGTCTTCGACGTCGAGATAATGAAGAGCACAAGTAATTTCAGGATGATCAAGTACAAACCTCCTCCTCCTTCTTCAAGCGGTGAAGACCTAGAGACTGGTCTCATTCCTCACACTGACAAATGCGCCATAACCACTCTGTGCCAGAACGATGTTCAGGGACTTCAGGTCCTCTCCAAACAAGACCATTGGATCGATGTGAACGTACCCCGGCACGGCGTCGTTGTGGTCATCGGCGATATCCTCAAGGTACGTAACCCAGCCATTATCACCATTAATTAATACTCTCTCTGGCCCAGTTGACTTTTTTTAACGGGTTGAGGAAGGAAAATAAGTCAATTGATCATATCATAATTAAAACCATAAATATAAATTTTAAAATGCAGGCTTGGAGCAATGGGAGGCTTCATGCGGTGACGCACAGGGTGATGATGGGAGGCGAAAAAGAGAGGTATTCATTCGCGCAATTCGCACTGCCAGAGGAAGAAGATGAGATTGTGGTGCCTCCTGAGTTGGTTGATGCTGATCATCCTCTTCTTTATCGACCTTTCACTTATGGACAATACTTCGATTATTATATTTCATCTCTCCTTGAAAACGCACTCGAAGTATTTGCTGGTGTCTGATATATATATATATATATATATCAGCTTAATTATCAAAATATATATGTAGTTGTGTCGTGTGTGCACAGGTTATGTGATAGCATGGATATTTAAGGGGTTCTCTCTTGCTGCTGTATTAGTTTCCAAATTATTAATTACTGTATGAACTAACTTTAGCATTATTAAGAATAAATAAAGTACTCCCCCTTTCTGAAAAAAAATGGTGCTTTTCTTTTCTTCTTGCAAGAAATTACCAGTTCATATAGTGTAGGTAGGTGCCAATGTTATTAATATTTTGCCCTCTCGAGAATGTAAGTTTTATAGCGCAGCTCATTATCGATGTTATATTCAATTTTATATTGCTGATGCAAAAAAAACGTGTGCAGTTTTTTTTTTATGAAATTTTTAGAAAAAGGTTGGACTCACTCAGCAGAAAACGTGTGGAGTTAAATATGAATGAAAACGAAAAAATTACGTCGGGGCTTAATGGTGGGGCCTTAAATGTGTTATTATACATTAAATATTCCCAGCGCAAAAAATGGAGACATTAATGTCTTCATGAAGAGATTGTTATTGTCGCGTCGATATTTAGGAAGCAAGTGGTTTTTTTTTTTCGGGTTATAAGCAAAAGTGATTGTTTGTGAATCATGCTTCACTTTGCACTTTGGTGAACTAGAACAGTCGAGTTCATATAGTGCGTGGATGTCATTAAGAGAATAAGCAAATCTTATATGTCTAATCAATGACGCTTAATTTGACGGGAATCGGGTTTAGAAAAGTTAGTGAAGTGAAAACTGAATGATTTAACATTGTCATAATTAAAATGAACTCGGATTTGTAATTAAAAAAAAAAAGTTCAATTATGCTTTTGAATTAGTTAGTGCGGGCCAAAGCATGCCGGAACCAGAACCAGTTTCTTGCGAGTTAGGGAGAACTCTTCGTATGTAGACTATATAGATTTAATTTTTTTTATTTTTTGTAAATATTTTAATGAATAGAAAATTTAAAATAAAAATAATTTTTTTAAAAAATATTTTTTATTTAAAAATCACAGATTAAATTATGAACCGTCTAGTTTTCATCTAAACGGTCCAAATGAGATTGGAGAAACTGGTTTCACAGCATGCCTGGCACATGGGTGTTATTCTCTTCCCTCTAGCGGCAGAGAGCATTTGAAGTAAAAGCGTTAGGTTTCGTTAACGGTAGACAACTCATAATCTGTCATTTTTCGTCCTTCAGTTATCAAATATGTCCCATATGCAATTGTAAACTGTATTACATTAATATATTTACGTATTTGACAGAAAATAATATATAAATAATATGAATATATACGTATAAAATTCGCATTGCAACTTTATACAAACTATCTATTTAAAAAATATATTGATCCTACAAATACACACCAGATCCATAGGCCTCGTCTTTGGCAAGCTGGTATGCATGAATATATGCATATGAATATATATATTATCATGTTGTATCTTGTTTGGGTTTGTGACTACTCTTTTTAACATAAATATCTCATTTGAGACTCAAACTTAAGGCTCAAAAAGATTTAGTGGGGCTTTATATTATAATGCTAGATTAACTTTACGTTGATTGCATGAACACACACACTATATATATATATATATATGAATGGATGAGGAACTGATGATGGTCACGGACCTGATGGTTGCGTGAGAAACTAATGGTTCGGTGGCAATTAACTTGCATTAAAATGGAAGAGGATCTGAATTATGGAAATAAATTAATGAATTGAGAAATATATTACTCCCTTATATCCTTAATATGAGACCTGATTAAATTTTTTTTAAAAGATTAAGAAAGTTAAGTAAATTACTTAATTATATTATAATATACATTAGATGCCTGCTTGAACATCATTATATTCAGTTTATATAAATAAGATAAATTATTTTTTTTAAAACGATAAATAAAAATATTTTAAAATAATTTATTTAACTTCTTTAATATATATCCTTAAAAAGGATCTGGGTCTTATACTTAACATGAAAGCAAACATAGGTCACCATCTGCCGTCTTCCTTTTGTTGATAAAAAAGCTTATTTAATTTCTATAATACCCGTCGTCTACTGCTCTCCACCACAATATATATTCAGTTTATCTTGCCTCTTTATAATTAATTATTTCCTCTCTGTCTATTTATTGAGAGGGACATTAAGAAACGCAAGAAGAAGTTTCAACAACGTGTGTGTGTTTCAAGCCCCTCTAATATCGCCTTCTAAAAGTATGATATCATGATGTATGACGCCAAGTGTTTTTTTTTTTTTTTTCCCCTCCCGCAAAGCACATTATTCATTTAATGGATACCAATCCTAGTTCGCTACGTTACGACGAGGGACTAACCCTTTCAGTTAAGGCCCATTTGGTAGGGGAAAATTTGAGAACGGAAAGGAAGGGAATAAAAGATTTTGAAAGATGGGTTGTTTGATAGAAAAAAAATAAAGAGGTAGTAGTTGGTAAAGAATTAATAAATATTTATTTTACTCTAAAAAGTAATTAATTCAAAATAAAAAAGAAAAATAATTTTTTTGGCTAAAATATATTTTTAAAAAAATATGCTCTTATCAAGTTCAAGCTTTTGAAAAAAAAAATCCCATTAAATTCGAACTTCCTTGGAATGTTCCCGTTAAGTTTTAAATTTTTTAAAAAATGTTACTATTTACGTGAGAATTTGAGATCCCGCCAATTTTGGTGGGATCTGATCTTCCCGCATATAATAAAAGATTGGTGGGCTTGAGGTAGACCTGAGAACATAGATTTTCAAGAAAATTTGTCCAAAATGAGTACCCGCTAATTTTCCTTTCTTTCCCCGTGGATCTATGTACCAAACAGGCCCTAAGGTAATTAAGGTAAGCTCAAGATGCAAACTAAAAGTAGCTTGTAGCTTAAAATTTACGTACAGCTGCTTTCTTTGTTCTGGATTTCTATTTGCATCGAAAGACCACGAGTTGGCTAATATTCTCAGCCCATTGAGGTCCAGTTCATTGGGTAAATATATGGGCAAAACTACATATCTGTTCCTCCGACTTTTACAAATTTCAACTTAATCCCTTAATTTAAAAAGAAAAACATTTTTTTAAAAAGCCGTTTTATGAAGTTAAACCACATGTATGATTCAAGGAAATTCTAGTGGGTTACTTTTTAAAAAAAATAAAGAAAGAAAAAAAGGTTATCATAAATAAAGAAGGATCCAAATACAAGGTTCATGAGAACATTTCAGGATGAAAAATAAAAATATAGAGACATCATAAGAAAATCAATAATAATTTATAATGTCGTTGGCTAGGTTTTTTTGGGTTAATTTTTATAATGTCTTGATTTTAAGATGAAATTAAAATAATTTATTATTTAGATCTACTATGGGGATTTTTTTTTTGGGGACTTTTAATCCTTACTTTTGGGCCAAATTTTCAATCCTTATTCACACCTCATAAACTTCAACTAAATTGAAAATAAATGTATGAATATTTTTGCGATTTTTTTGGCTGATTAATACTAAATGAATTAAATACCATTTTTACTATGGAAGATTACTCTAAGGAGCACTGGTCACTCAGAAGTTTTTTTTGTCTCATTTTTATCCTAAAATTTTAAAAATATAACAATCTTGCCCATCTTTTAATTTTGACGCTTGAATTATTGCTCTTCTTTATAAATTTTCAGGAATAAAATTGCTCATAAAAAAAACTTTTCAAAGCATATTTGTTTCATTTTTAAATTTTTGGGATAAAAATGAGACCAAAAAGACTTCCTGGTAACCGGTACTCCTCAGAATAAATTTCCATGACAAAAATGACATTTAACATATATTAAATTTATCTAAACTTATTTTATGATGAAATTCATCTAAACATTTATAATAAAATAATTTTTCCCTCACGGAAACCTCATCAGCCAAACCAACACAAGTCGGTCCAAGCTCCAAAAAAAAATAAAACGGAACCAGTTGCTCACGGGATCAGGAAACTGGGTGAGCGATGCTGCATATGGAGGACTCGAAGTCGGAAAATAGTCTTGGTCTGATCTTCGATCTCCTCAACTCCGCTGGTTACGTAGACGCCACGAAATCCAATGTACCCCTTTCGGCCGAGAAGCTCGCCGGTGGCCTCGCATGGTGCATTGCTGCGCTCAACCCATCTGACCCGAGGCTAGGCAGCGTAACGTAAGAATTTTTTTTCAAAAATAAAAATCTCTCGTTATTATTTCCGAAGTTCCAAATAAAAAACTTACTTCGATTTCTTTTTGACCAAATTGATGGTTGGCCGTTTATCTGGGGGTTTGAGAGCAGTGGCGATGTAGAATGCATTGAGGAAGCTTTGGAATTAGTAGGATGTCCTCACCCACTTAAACCTTCCCATATTCATCATCTTGACGGTGAATTTATTTATCCTGTCTTAAAATGGCTCGTCGGTCGTGTTCAATTGAAACACGAAGACGGTGGTAATGAGGTAATAGACCTTTCTGGGATGAGTGACTCCTAACTTTTCTTTTTTTAGCTTACTTTTGTTGGTTAACGCATTGCTATTTTCCTATGGAGCGTTTAGGCTACTGACTCTGAAAATCCAGTTGGAGAGGATGAGCATACACATCAGCAGCACGAGAGGGAAGTGGAAGAAACGGAAATTTCAACAAAGATGTTGAGTGGCAACTTGGATGAACTGGTCGGTGAGATGTAGCAGATGTTAAATATGAGTAACGTGCTTCTTTATGACGAAAAGATGTATTGATTTCGTTTTTTTAATATAGTTGGATCATTGTTTCCATGCTTTTTATTTTGTTGTATTCCAGAAACTCCGAAAGGTGAATGTTGTGAACAAATTGGAGGATCTACGAGAGAGAATCAGTAATAAGGGTGCTGATGCTGCAGTACAGAAGCTGGTCATGCTGTTGAAGTCCTTGAAGGTGATTGTTTCTTCCAAATTATTTAACAACTCTGTTTTACACAGTGGAAATGTTTTACACTTTTACCAATTAATCTAGTTTTCTTTCTTGGTGATGATATTTACAGTTAATAATTTCTTTTTAATCATGAAGTTTTTCACCTTGTATAAATGGTCTATGTCTACCATATTCATGCAAACATACACACTCAGAGCGAAACAGAAGAAAGAGTGGGAATATGAGATCAATAAACATCCGAAACTGTGGGGTTAAAGCTTCTGACATCTATCTATTGTTGATATCAAAGTAGTCAATTGGTAATTCACATTATGAATTGGAAGGCATACTTTTATACTTTTTAAATAATATCACATTGTAAGGTTCAGAAGGAAAGTAAAAATACCTTGAAAAATTAAACATTTGTATAAACCAACCACAAGTCTTTCATAAGTTATATTGCGAGCAATATCCCAAACAATATACTCTTGAATTTCATTTTAGAAAGCATAGCAAGTGATAACAAGTAACAACTAAAGCACTTCAATGGCAATCTAAAGGACTTTAAAAATTAGAAGTTGAGAAAAAGATTTAAATGAAGCTTGAAACTTGAGAGAAGAAGACATTTTCAGGTTTGCTTGCTAGGAAAGTCTCAGTCATGTGCACAAAGAAACAGAATGGCATTTCTTATGCTGGGAAGGAGATTAAATTGTTTTTCAAGAAAGCTCCATACTGATCTTTCATTATTTTCTTACTAGCCTTAATTTTAGGCACATCATTCTGTATCTTCATGGTTGTTCCCTTTCTTTGAAAAAGTTCATTCTACTTTAGCGGCTGGGGATGTTGGGACATAAACATGATAATTGTTTTTTTTTTTGAAAAAAAGGCAATGTAACCTACTGCATAACCCTGACATGGGATATAGTGCAAATTGTGGAAACACACAATTAATCAATTCTTTCTAGAATTGCATCTATATGTGTTGACGTGATGATGATTCAAGCACATGAACAATTTGGTCTCAGATTTGTATTGGTACCAGTATGAATTGGATTGTATTGCGTGAACTAATTCATGAATTGCATGATACTGATTGGCATACCACAATTTGATTTTTGGTTCCTAATCTAATTATTTATCTGAATTAACAAACTTTGTTTGCATTATGAGCAATAGATGTCATTTGAATCTTTAGACTTTGAAAATTATGTATAATTTATGCTATTGACTTCTAGTTCAGGATCTTGAAAGGCAGGAAAATCATTTTCTGTCTTACCGTGATGCTAAACATTCAGAAATTCAAGCCGAAATAAGTGAATTGGAGGGGAAAATAGGAAATGGCTGTGATAGCAAGATCCTCTTAGACGGGCTACATCATTCCTTAAGTGAGTCACTTGGAAAACTTGATTCAGCAAAAAAGGTAAAATATTTTTAGTAAATGTATATGCCTTCTCCCCTTTATTCTTATTTTCATGATGATATATTTAATCAAAGGTGTTACTCTCTGTTTTATTTTTCCTATTTTCCATTCAATTACTATTATCTTGTTTGGAACCATGTTGGCACCTTGCCAAACAGATGCAACCCTCTCGTTCCTGCCAAAACCATGTTTTGACACCCCAAAACATGATTCCTAACCCTGTTGCTTTTGCTTCCTAATAGGAACTTGCTGGTAAAATGAGTGATGTTATAGCAATAAAGCGGCAGATTGATGACCTACCATGCCAACCAGAGGTCGTCCAGTAAGTTACCCCCCCCCCAAAAAAAAAAAAACCTTGACATAATATCTTTAGATAATAACAGGTTTCCTGTTTCTTTAGGTATGAACAACGCCTTTCAGAACTGTATGCTCTCATCCAGGTTTGCACTTGCGTTTTGGTGATTTACCTTATCCATATTTTTATGGGCTTTTATCAGTCTGAAATTTTCTTGGCTGTTGCAATGTTCAGGGAAGACATAGACAAACTCGTAAATGCTATGCCACTTACAATGCTCTTTTGGAAATTAAAGAATTGATGATAAAGGAAGCATCCCTATTGAATTCCATCATTTCACAGGTACTCATTGGAGAATGGAGAGTGTGATGTAAAGTCTTTCTTGGACATTTGCTTCAAATCTTATTGAACATTTCCCAAAAAA
Source organism: Acacia confusa (assembly GCA_037074495.1). Taxonomy (NCBI): domain Eukaryota; kingdom Viridiplantae; phylum Streptophyta; class Magnoliopsida; order Fabales; family Fabaceae; genus Acacia; species Acacia confusa. The sequence goes on from CM073506.1 coordinate 38,947,039, forward strand.
ACAAAAAATATCAAATTTGTATTGTCTCTTCATTCTGTTTTCTTTTAATCATGTCCTGTTCTAAGTTTTAGTTTCTATTTTTGCGCTCTCATGAATTATTCTCTTTATCATAGTTTCCATCTACTCAATATTTTATGTTATCTGGCATTTCAATGTTTTTGTTATAGAGAATTGTCAATGTGTGTGATTATTATTTTTAGGTATTGTTATCGGTGGCCATTATCATAGATTGGATATTTGGATCAGTAGTTTTGTTGACACCCTGTTTATTTCATTTTGCTGCAGTTTCAAGAGGCCTTTAGTAGCCCTGATGGTCGTATGAAACTTATTAAATCCATGGAAGGAATTGTAAAGGGCAGCCAGCAGGTAATGCTATTATCTGCCGTGAATGAATATTAAATCAGAGAATTAGGGTATTGAAGTTTTTGAAGTCACCAATCATTTCATAGATTTTTTTTTTTTTTTTTTTTTTGAAAAATGACTGTCTTACATGGACAAAAATTCTGGTATGTGCTGGGGTTTTGTATAGTTTTCTTCATCTCCAACTGTTAGGCTGTCCATATGATATGGTCTATATGATTCCAAACTTATACTTTTGCATTCATATTTGTAGAAGCTAGAAAAGGTTCAAATTGGGCTCCAAGAGGAAGAGAGAAATCTTGATGATGTTAAGAAGAGGTACGCTGCAGCTGTTGGTTCTCAGAAGCGTTGCTATTCTCTGATGAAAGCCTTTCAGGTATGATAAATATTACTCTTCTTGTCTTAAATGTATGAATAATTAGAGTGTTGGTGTTGGTCTTAAATGTAAGACCTTCATTTAATTTGTTGTCCATATTTATCATTTTTTTTTGTCAAACTTCCTCTATCCATGCCCCCTTGTCAGTAGTAGCAATCAAATTCAAATAGTTACCCAACATTCTGTTACACAGGTGTTTTAGGGGGATCAAATCTCATTTGTTGCAATAAACTAATTTACCTAGTTTTTTTAATCTATCCAAATTAATTAAAAAGCTCTTGGAATGGCAGCCTTGAGAGAGCTCACCTCTCTTTTTACTTGAGTCAATTCCTTCCATAGGTCTTCCTTCATACTAGTCATCTGGTGAAGCACTCGACATTGTTATTCCTCTCATCAAGAGACTGCGTGCAGTGATTGTTATGAGTTATGGCTTTTGGATTCACACTTTAAGAATATTTTTGCAGGAAGAAGTCGCCATGAAGGATAAGCCTGAGTGTCAGATTCCGAATAGAGAATGCTGACATTGTCGTGGTCAAGGTGCCCAAATGCTGTTCACGGGCTCAAAGCCAAGCCTGCTTCCGTGTTTTAGAAGTCTGACAAAATTGGAATTTGAGCGGCCTCCTCTCTCTTTCTCTCTCTTCTCCCTCCTGCTTTCTTTAATTCACACCTAAAAAGAACAAAAAAAAAAAGGGATGAATTACATGTTAACTAATAGCTTTTGTAAATTGTTTTTTTTTTTCAATAAATAATTATATGTCGTACAATTGAATGACGCTGCGTGTTATTTCAATTAGCTGCATTATCCATGTTCGTTATATAATATAATTTGCTATAAATTTGATATTGATTGAATGTTTATATTGATAATGGGAAATAAATTAGTACGTTTTATTATAAATTATGAACAGGGCCGCTGGTTATGAATTTTGTATTTAATAACAATACATAAAATAAATAATTAAAGAGTTTGATTTAATACGTTGAAAAGATTCATTCATATTTTATCATCTTTACCATTCCAGCTAGCTTCGATTGGTAAAGATTAAGAGTTATTTACACTATTAACACAGGAAACAATGACACAAAAGTAAAATAGATTCTACACAACAGGGTTTTTTTTTTTTTTTATAAAAATATTCTTCTTTCTATTCTATTACGTATAAGGGGATATTGTAAGTTCTATATACATTGTATGAAATCTTATATTGACTTAAAAAGGTTTCCATCTTAACATAAAAATGATAAAGAAGGTGGAAAATGTGAGAATAAAACAAAACGAAAAGAAATACTGTAGACATTAAACAGAATTTGACATAAAGGAAGACGTATATATATTAAAAACAACCCCCCCCCCCCCAAAAAAAAAAAAAAAGTTTCTACGTGGTTTGACTGATTGAAACAAGAAGCAGAACCGCAACTTGAACTTCGAGCTAACAAAAATCTGAACACATTTTTTTGTATTATCTTTATCACACATTTAGATTTCGGAGAAACCATGCCATAAAAGAATATAATTCAAAAGAGCATTTTAAAAAAGGCTTAATCTTTCAGCTTTTGCTGCAGAAATATTTTTTCTGTTACACTCACATAAAAGTGAGCGAGTCCCATTATACCAGAAAGAGAGAGAAAATACTCTCTCTGGTCCTTATTATAAGACACCAACCACTATTTCTTACAAACCAAGAAATGAAAGTTAAGTCATTAAAGTGGTTCAAAAATAATAAATATTTCCAACTTTACTCCTACTTTAATGATGTGAATTTAAAAAGTTAGTTAAAAATAAGGATATAATTGAAAAATAACAATAAATGAGTTGGTTAAAGGTAGTTAGTGCCTTATAATAAGGACCAAAATATTTTGGTAGTTGGTGCCTTATAATAAGGACCAGGGGGAATATTAATGAAATCCACTCACTTTTATATAAGTATGACAGAAAAAATATTTCTGCAGCAAAAACGGAAACATTAAACCCTTTAAAAAATTAAAAAATGGGTTTGTTGTAGCCTCCCCAAGTGAATTAATGTTTGTTATCTCTAGAGATGCGTTCCAACATCGAACTATGCCCAAAAACGACAACCGTCGTTGGTAAAAAAAAAAAAAACAGCCCCTGCAAATGTGGCAACCTCGCTTGTTGTCCCCCTCTCGTAGGATTTATTTATCAGATCCACGTCCGCCAATTTTATCTTTAGTTAAAGGATTATATCAAAACTAAAATTTTATTTTTCATATAAAGAAAATGGAAAATAAGATATCCACGAGTGATTACTACATAATTAGTATTATTTAATTAACTTCATTTTTTAAAGAGAGTGGATCCCATGACTGCCTAATTTATGATTTGGCGTACTGAAATAATAGCAGCAAAGTTGGAGCCATAAACAAACAAAAACGAAATAATAAACACAGTCACACACTGCAATCTTTAGCATTCGATTCCACATCTCTGCTCATTTGACAGCCAACTCTGTCTTATTTCAAAGCCTTGTTCGATTCCGATCCCGCCTCCTTATTCTTAAACTTGTGTGAATGATTCCTTTTTACATGCACGCACATATATAAACACCATATCCAACGTGTGTACGTGGTTTGATTGATTAAATTAAACTTATATTAGTTATCTATCTATCTCTCTCTCTCTCTCTCTCGCGCCACTGTATATATTTAAATACAAATCCAACGAATCAAGAACCATGACACATACGTCTTTTGAAAACAAAGCCGACAAAGTTTGGCATATTAGCTATCGAAGTCTTTTATATATAACTCCTTCCAATTACTTGACCAATTTTGTTCTTTGCTAACTTGTTCTTCCTGCTTTGTTAGATTTGATATTGCTCCACACGTAGTAATATTCTTTCAACTATCAAATATTCTTTTTCTTTTTTGTCTCTTCTAATTACTGTTGCTTGACGTTATTACATTGATTCGATGTCATCTGAACTTATTGTTCTATTTTTTAAAAAAAGAAAATTGATATTCCAGAAAATGATAAAATGGGCAAAAATTAAAATGATTAGATTGCATTTCTTAAATAATAATATTAATACGAACATGATACAAGTTAATTACGGTGTATAGTTTGTTTTCTTTCGTATTATATATTCTGATTCAAGGACATGGAATGTGATGTTGATATTAGCCAAGGGCCTCCAAACTTACCTAGAATTGTTAAGTTTAATTTGGGAACATATTAGTGTGTGTGTACACACACATTGATATGCCCATTAGTATTGGTGATACACTTATTGTCGAGACTATATAGTACAAATAACAAAAAACACCTCTTTTAAAGTTTTCTTAACATGAGGTTATGAATTTGAACTTATGCAAAGAGTATAATGAGTACATAAGTTATGACAAATAAGATACACGTACACATATCTTGGCTTGAATCTTTTTTATATTTTCGTATGAGATACGAGTATATATATAGTAAAACTAAGGGCCCGTTTGGTATGTAGATTCAATGAGAAGGAAAGGAAAGAAAGAGAAATGATCATGGAAATGAAGGGAAAATTAAGAAAGAACTTAAATGGATGTCGTGTTTGGTAAACATGGAAAAAGAAAGTGAAGGTGATAATTTTTAATTATAAAAACTCCAAAATACCCCTTAACCCAAAAAAAGCCTTTCTCCCTCCTTCATCCCTCACTATCGCGGGTGATAACCACCTCAGCTAAACAAAAATATTCAAATCAACATCCACTCCCACAAATCATGGATCAGAGGCATTTAGATCCACATTTGGCCAAAAATGAAGAAACCAAAATCAAAACTTAAAAGAAACATGATTCAAGGGATGACATCAAGTGAGAAGCACAAATTGATTGGAAGATCGGATCCCACCTATATGAGAATGAGAGCTGCTGGAACTTGCCTTCCCAGAAGATGATACATCAAAACGATCCTATACCGTGAAAGCTCCGGCATCTTCACTTTCCTGCCCAAATCTTCTTTGTACCAAACATGTCCTAATAAGGTGAGAATGGTTTTGATGGAAGAATATAACGAAAAGTAGAAGAGTATAGTTTCACCCAATATTCTTGTTAATTACCTCAAAACACACTTTTTTTACACCAAATATGTATTTATGTGGACCAATACCTTGTAGTTTAACGGTATGAATGTGAATGTTCACTCTAAGGGGGAGATCATAAGTTATTTAGGTATATCGAGGAAATTAACTATAAGTTAGTTATTTATAATAAATATGAATTGATTTCCTAGAGTAATGTTTTTAATCCTAACTAACCCTCCATAGAAACTTTCTTAACATATATAGTCAATAAAAATATCTTTGTGAATGAATTATAATTTTTGTAGACAAGATGGATTGAACTCTTATAGTGGAGGGAGTATAGAATATCTACCAAGAAGCCGGATCACGATATATATTCTATCAAAACAATATCACATACTCAAAAATAAATAGAATTATTATTCACTTGTAATAATTTCCATTAAAAGGTGGGAGTTTAAATTTTCACATGTGATATATATGCTTGTTTATACAAAATGACAAATGTTTGATGAACACATTTTTTTGTTAGAGTTTAAATGAACACATGCTAAATTAAAAATCTTCAGCCCTTAACTATAGTTATCACTTTCGTCCATTAATTCGACTGATTTGGTTCTACTTTTATTCAAACACTGAATGTATAGCTGCCATCACAAAAGTAGAAAAATGAAGGTTTGAATTTATAACGAGACGTATGTGTATATAGATGAATAGTATATATGATTAAATTAAGGAAGAACGTCAATTAGCCCCCTTAGTAGCATATTAATTTCAGTTTCTGAAACTTTACTACATCACATAGTCAAAATAAAATTAATTTTTGAAGGTAAAAAGATAACTTTATTTGACTTATTTATCTTATAAATATCCATATATGTCTTGTAAATGACAAAAATGTTTTTAACACCCTAGCTTCTTTTAAATCCGTTTATTTGTTTTATAAATATTTTTATTTGTTTTGTAAATACATATATTTGTCTCATAAATAGTCAAAATGTTTGTAAATTTCCTAGGTTCTTTTAATTTGAATTCTTTTATTTATCTTGTAAATGCTCTTTTACACAAATAAAAATAAAATAAGGGTATCATTATCTTTTCACCCACAAAAATTAATTTCATTTTAACCATAAGGTGCAGTGAAATTTCAAAATTTTTTTGATTTGACTGAAATTAATTTGCTTCTAAGGGGCTAATTGAAATTTTCTCTTAAATTCATTTTATGAATCTATACATGAATGCAGAAATATTTTTTGCAGGAGAAATATTCTTCGCCATCATAACTTTCAACGAAAAGGAGCAATGTAAAAAGCAGAACGTGCTGGGGTCATTCAAATGTACGACGAAAATATTAAATAAAACTAAAAGCTAACTTTATAAACCCCCACCGCAGTGCTAGTGGGTGCCAATTCCTAATTAAAGCTTTTCTACCTTAATTTTTGCTACTCCTATATATATATATATATATATATATATCCCAACAAAACGCTGGGTCATGGGAAGATAGAATTTTAGTATATACTCCATATATCATGAACAAGTACTCTGACTCAAAGGGATGGAATCTAAATTAAAGAGAAACACTAGGAGGACTGGGAACTAATTGAAGATGATGAGACGAGTTTATTTAATTAATGCTAATCAAAGAGATCGCTTTGCCAAGATTCTTGGCCTTAATGCAAATATACTCTTTCACTGTGACGCCGCGAAAACGTGCTTGCTCATCAGCCGGAGGAGATGATAACACGTAATCCAGAGGTGGGCCATAGAAATAAGCCACTGAGTATCGATGTTGAACCCTATTCACTACCACTCTGTGAAGCACACAAGGAAACCTTGCGTTTGATATTATGTGTAGCAGATCGCCGGCGTTGACCACAAGTGCACGTGGGTGTGGCCGCACCGGAACCCAACCCACTTGATCCTTGAATATTTGGAGGCCTTCCGTCTGGCTCTGGTGCAGTATGGTGAGGAGAGATGTGTCTGTGTGAGGGGCTAGACCCATGGCCCGGTTCGGTTCGGGACACTGCGGGTAAGAGTTCAGCTGAACCGCTCCTGTGCTTCCACTGGACCCCACCCAGTTCGCTTGTTCCTCAGAAATCTTCAAGATTCTCAATATTATGCCTGTTAGCTTCTCCGCCAGCACCCTCATTTGCTTCTGATAATTCTCCATCAACTCGCTGCCAACAAACAGTTACTTTTAATCAAGACCCTATAATATAGCTATAATTAATATATAACTGTTTATGGTTTTGGGGTTTAATCCGGAGTTGTTTCACTATAGCTACTTGTAACAACATTTATTCATCTTTTCCCTTAGGTTTGGATGACAAGAAAATTAGAAGGGAAAACTCCCCATAAATATTAAATATATGTTCACCATTAATGGAAGTTTTCTTTCTTAATATTCCCTTCCCCTATTTTTCCTACTTCTCTCTCCATCCAAAACATAGGGTCAAGGACAATGACTCAAGGTTATGTATCTTGATTAGGCCAACAGTTTTTTAATTAATTGAAAAATACTGCTTATACAGCGACAAAATAAGAAGTTGTCTTCTTGTTAATTCATATATATTATATTGGTGAGAACTACTGGTGACTAAAGCATTTATTTAATATGTGAACCCACGTCGTCCAATGCAGATAGAGAGAACAAAACTTATTTTTTAAAAAACATAAAACAAAAAAGGACCGTCAGGAATCCAAACACCAAGTTAAGCTCCGGTACGGCGGTACGTCGTACAAAAATAAAACTCAGAAAACAACTCTCAGAAAGAAAAACTTTATGAAGCCTATATATATAAACTTAACGCACAAACACACATACATATGACTTTTGTTGAATTCATGAATCATCCTACGTGCATGAAAGTGCATGAAAAGAACATATAGTACATACCAAAACGGAGTGTAGTCATGAGGCCAAATCTGCTTGGCATCATGAAAAGGAGAGCCCATGATAGTGAATCCTTCATGCCACATATCCTTAGGGAAAAAAGGCGATATTCTTGCCCGTCCATAACCAGTAGCTCCATTCGGCGATCTCAAAGCTTTAAGCTTTTGTTTCGCCGGCAAAGCGAAGAGTCTCTTGGCCTGTTCCTCTACCTCTTCCGAAAGACTCAAAGACACCCCATGGTTCTTCAACTGGAACGCACCCCACTCCTCACATGCAAGCCCTATCAGCTCCTCAGCATTCGGATCCATCAGATCAATCACGGGTATGGATGACCCGGATCCCCCGCCGTCGTCTTCCACGAAGGTTTGAGGCCATGCATGGGAATCAGGTAGGCTCCGAATAGAAGAGAAGTCTATGGGTTTAGTATGATGAAGATATTGAGGGAGGTCTCTATACGCTTCTGACAGAGTACTAGCCATTGCTATAGTAGCTAGATTGATTGATTAATTTGATTAGAGGTTCAAGTACGATAGAATATATTTATATGCGTGTGGGTGTGTGTGTCTTTGTTTATGGATTAAAAAAAAAAAGTGAAATGAGTTAGAGAGAGAGAGAGAGAGGAGGGAGATTAGGTTAAAATGGTATAGTTGGGTGTGAGAGGATGGCTATTTGGAGTTAGTGGTGTCGGTTTTGTGGTTTTGGAGGAGAGCAAAGTTTGAATAAGACAATTTCGAGCAAAAAAAAGTTTTAATAAGACAAAACAACGACCAAGAAGCAAATTCAGAAAAGTTTGTGTGACATCTCTCAAACACCTTGTTTCTTTATTTTCCACGATGAAGGCTTTTAGGGCACAAAAAAGAACTTTTGTTTTTCTTTTATCCCCATATCGCTTTTGTGGACATAAATGCCGAGCTCGCTATTTTGTCTTCTAGTGTGCCAAGATTTTCCCTTTAAAAAAAATATATATCGACAACGAAAGGAAAATATTAGATTGATCAGAATACATACACAGCTTGGTCCATGAGCCTCTAAATAAGACAGAAAGCTTACATGTGTCCGATGTTAAAAAAATATAATCCAATTTGTTCTTATATACGTGCTAACCTGTATCACACGTTACTGATATCTCTTGAATCAGAATATTATATTGTGTTAATACTGAAACCTTTGGAAGGATTTGGGTCATATTTATATTTGAATTATTTTGATGATATATATATATATATATATATATATATATATATATATATATATATATGGATCTCTGTGCTTGGAAAAGTCACACATAGAGCTAGATCTTGGGGAAATCTTGGGAAATTATGTGAGTGGACCATATTTTGATTGAAGGCGGCCACTACTAGCAGAGCAATTAGAGATCGATAGATAATTACTATTTTGCATGAGATGGGGTTAAAAAGACTAGTAAAAGTTGAAGTGGGAATGCTTTAAGGGGTTATATATATTATATCATACATACCAATATGATATATAATATAAAAAATTATTAAAATATAATATCATTTATGATTTATGAATAATTAATATAATTTTCTTTCTTTTACTATATAATGGGTATAACAAACGTGTGTAATAATAACATCAAAATGACAGATATATTTCAGCTGGTTGAATAATGTGTATGTAGGAGTTTAAAGTTGACAAGATTTTATGGAGTGTAAGAGATAGAAAGAGAAATTATTTGAACGAGAGAGAGAAAATAAGACGTGAGCCTCTAGTCAAGTAACGCATCATGAAGACAAAGGAAGAATTTCAAAGTCTTGTTCAAAGCTGTGCATTATGAGTTAAAATATAGTTAAGCATTAATCACACGCTCGTCTCATTTTCTATGTTTGACAAAAATTATAGAGATTTTTCCTTTTAATTTCAATATTCTAATTAGTATATCTCCCACCAATTTAAAGAATGTCACATACCAGGGAAATTTTTTAAAAAAATTAGGAAAAAAAATATTTTTTTAGCCCGGTCTATAATCTTGACTTAATTATAAATTAGTCCATACACTTTGAGTACTCATTAAATGCAATTTAGCCCTTATAGTTTTAACTCGATAGTAATTATTCAGTCCGTGAATTTTGACTCATTAAAACTTAATTCCTCTAATATTAAACATTTTAAACCCTTTGCAAGATTAAAATTAATTTTGCCTCGTTGATTTGAATTATGATTTTATTTAATCATTATTTGTTAATGAACAAATATCAGGGCACATTTTCTTCACAAATATGTTAGAATATTTTACTACTAACTCTATATTGCAGGAATGCGCTTTAGGTAATCTTGAAAATTTAAAGTTAGACCAATTGATAATACAACTTTTGGTTAGAATACAGAGAAAAAGCAAACATGTGTTTCAGAAAGGGAGAATTTACTGATAAGATAAGCTTAATTAGGGATTTCTGAATATTGTTAAATGACTACCTTACCCATCAAAGTCATCTCTTCTCTCCAAAATCACCTCTGTCAACTAATTCAATTCTCTCTTTGGTCTTTCATTTTGAGTTATGATTATTACTGTATTTATTAAAAACCAACAAAATTTACTCCATGATTTTATATGTGGTTCAAAAATGAAATAGGCATATCAAAGTTCATTAATTTCCCTTTGGAAGAAAGGACAACATATTTATTTGTCTTATATATAGGATCAACATTAGAAAAATGGAACAAATGAAATTCCTCAACCTCCACATGCAAAGGTCTTTGATAAAATAAAAGCCATTTTATTCTTATATTTATATAATATCTTGGTTGGACATAAATATTTTTTGTGAGCGTTCAAGATATATACAAATTTGAATAATTTTATATTGATAAACATTACAGTTTTTAGTGTAAAAAAAATTATATTGTTCATATAGATATGTTTTTATATTCATATAATATCTTTGCTAGACAAAAATATTCGTTGCAATCATATGGACAAATACAAATTTGAATAATTTAATTTTGACAAACAGTTCAGTTTTTTTTTTTTAAAAAAAGATTATATTGTATACTTAGATAAGTATTTGTTTGTTTTATAAAAAAGAATAAATCATAAAACTAACTAACTAACTAAAAATATAGAGAAAATATTAAATATTAAAATAATAAAAAATGGGCTATATCTACATTCAATTTTTCATTTTAATTTTAAGAGGATGTTCTGGTCTTTTAATAATATTCAAATATTCCTAATTAGGCCTTTTGACCTCATCAATAATTTATTAAAAGTGTAGGTCTGAATTTAAATTTCGATATTTCAATTAGATTTAAATAAGATTCCCTAATAAAAACTTCGTGTGTAAAAAATAAGAAAAAGAATACAAGTGAATGAACCCAAATAATTTCGTAACCTATCAAAGTTGACCACGATCCTATCGAAGAAATGTTAAGAGAAAGGATTCCATTTTGTGGCAGATATACATACATATCAAATATTCATATGTATGAAAAGCATCAAAGCTGGTCATTTAGACTTTTAATGTAGAAATTAGGACGTCCTATATGATTACAAGACTGAATTCTTTTGATATGTACAACTGTCTCTCAAAGTTTAAATTGAGATAAAATAACATAGACTAGACAATTAACAAAAAAAAAGTTTTGTAGTGATTGAAATTGTGTATTTGTAGAGATTCAAAGAATCACTATAAAATGCACAGTTGCAAATTATTTTATAGCAATTTTTTAAAAAACCACTATTTATGTAACTAAATTGCTATTGTATACTATAGCCATTTGATGTCACTACTAAGATGAGGTATTGTGTTAACATTTTGTAACAATTATAGAATCTCTACATGATGAAATTGGCCAACATTGTAATGATTTTTAAACCGCTGCCAACTATATTCACAAATTTTTAAAAATTGAACCGCTACAATATTAGATAAAATTTCAAAAATAGTGGTAAAAATTTTAAAAATTTTGCAGTAAAAGTTTGTAGCGGTTTTAAAACCGTTACACTATTGGATGGAATTTCAAAAATAGCAACAAAAAATTGAAATAAAATTGGTAGCGATTAGAGAACTCATATAGAATAAAACTTTGAAGCAGTGTTGAAATATTTACAAATTTTAGTTGAAATTTTACAAATTGCAGCAAAAAAATTTTATCAAAATTCCGCTACAAAATATGAAGACTTTTTTTAAAAAAAAAAAACCTTAATTTGAGTTGTTTTTAGATTATTTTTTTAAGTGACGATTTAAATGATAATATTTAATATTTTTTAAAAAATGATAATGGTAGATGATATTTAATTATGGATATGATATAGGTATAATACTAATGTAATACCCCAGATTATTATTATTGTTGTTGTTGTTAATAATAATAATAATAAAAGTAATAATATAGTATTAGTTAAATTTTATTAGTTTAGATCAATTTGATTAGTTTAGTTAGTTTAGATATATTTGATTATATTATGTTTATATTGATTGATTTAATAGAATTTAATAATATTGTTTTATGATTTGTTATTTTTTTTTTATAAAACAAACAAATACTTATCTTTATCTACAATATAATTTTTCTTTTTTTAAAAAAAAACTGTACTATTTATCAAAATAAAATTGTTCAAATTTGTATCCTATATGATCGTAACTGCAAGGATATTTTATGAATATAAGAACATATCTTATGTGTGATATAATTTTTTTAAAATAACTGTACTATTTATCGATATAAAAATATTTAAATTTATGTATATCTTGTAAAATAATAATAAATATTTTTGTTCAACAAAGCTATTATATAAATATAAGAATATAATAGGAAGATTCATTCTTCTATTCCATGAAAAAAAAAACCTTTGCATGTAATGGTTTACCTATTCCATCTTTAAATAACATATTAAATTACAGAGTAAATGTTGTTGGTTTTTAATTATTTATTAATTGTCAATAGTTAAAAGCCCAACCCACAAAGCCCAGCTAATAACTAAACCCTAAGAGCCTAATTATAAGTTAGGTTTAGCCGCCTAACTTTAGTCATCGTTCATTAGCTCTCTCTTTGAAAAATTCTTTGCGGCAGAGTTTCTCCTCTAGGAACTTAGCGAACACGGAGACCAGGTATTCCTAATCCTTTGAGCAATAAAAAAATTAATTGTTGGTAGCGTTAGAAATTTGATTAGAATTAATTGATTGTAATCCTAATCTCAGGAACTCCTTTTCCTTTTGACTGAACCCTGCTATTAATTAATCCTCATCTGATAATCTCTTGTATTCATATCTATTTCCCTCGTTCTGCGTGAATCATCAATCCTTCCGTGTATGCTGCCTTTCACATGTAAATACCTTAGGGCCCCTTTTTGTTAAATAAATTTTCATATACGTCGACACAGAACGTTGTTTTATTATCAACCGTATATTTAAACTGTTGTTCTGTTGCCGCAGAAATCCTATTCTCTCCTTACTTTTGATTTCCGTCCGCATGTGTTATTAATTTGTTGTTTTGTCTTATATGCGTCATTATATTTGATTCTGTCTGCACGTAATGAATCAGTATGAAAACATCTATCTAATTCTCAAATTGCTGCGGGGCCCACGTATGGATTATTCAATGCCACTCTTGATTCAAATACATATATATTTTTCTTTTCTTCAATTTGTTCCTTCGGCTTGCTTTGGTTGGGATTTTGTGTGGGGGACCACACGTTTTTGGGTCCAACATCTTTGCTTTTTGAATTTTTGCGGGGACCACACACAAATTGCTCACCGAAATACTTGTAGATTTTGATAGAAATATGCCTATTTATGTGGGGTCCACTTCTTTCTCTTCTTACTTTGATCTTTTGACCAAACTTTGAGATCTCATAATCTCTCCTACAAAATAAAAATAGGATATTGACAGATTTTGTGTTAAACTTTCCTTATATCCTATAGTTAATGTAGATGATAGAAAAATATATAAAATATAATTAAATAAGTATAAGATATTAATAAGTTTAATCTAATATTTCTCGAGATCTATAGTTATTTAAGTGCGGAATTTAAGATCCACACTTCCTTATAGGGTTAAGGGTTTTATTATTATTATTATTAATATAAATATCTGATTACACATAACAAAACAAAATAATTGAGGAATTTTATTATGAGTTTAAAATTTATTAGCTGTGGGAGGATAGCTTTGGGAAGGTACCTCCCAAAGTGATGAACACACCTCTAGGCTTTAAGCCTCCAATATGTTATTTGATGTGAACCGATATATCCATTCTTCCCAAAGTGGTGCCTGGCAGGATATCCGGGGCACTAGTAGCAACTTTGGGAAGAGGTGTGCACACTAGGAAGAAAACGATCTATGGCCAATTTGATGATGATTTGTGACTGGCATGTTTCCGGGTCACAGGGTAGACTGGCAGGATATCCAGGTCTACCATGGTTCTCTTCCCACTAAATAGACTGGCAGGATTTCCGGGTCTAAACAAAATTTAAGATGATAATGATTAAAGTTTGATGCAATTATCAGATGATATATATACATTTGCTTTGATTAATAAATTTGTGCCAGACACCTTATGATTATACAAATATACGATATTTTATCTTGTAAATATTTTATTTTAATTTTATAATTGTTTTATTTTATTTCAATTTATTTTAAAATTATTTATTTACTTACTTAACCATTTTAGTTTATGTTATATTATCTGTTCTTAATTAGGATTACCAACTATTGCTGATGTCTGTGTTTCTGGGCTGCGATGATCCTTCGGGGGAGCAGAATTTCAGTGAACAGGTTTCAAAGATTGGGGCTAGCAGTAAGAAGTGAGGAAGACGTCCGATTTTAGTTTTATTTAAATTTCTTGTATTTTATTATTTTATTTTATTTTGCGTAAAACATTTTTGTTTAGGTTTAGATCTATTTAATGTACTTAGTAGCCTTGCACTTGTCCCAGTACAAGTGCGGCGGTGACACCTTCCGGATGTTGATTATTTTAGATTTCTATTATTATTTATGAAAACCATTGGAATATTTATGTTATTTGAGCTTTAGAAATCTGGGGTGTTACAACTAAAAACATGTAAAAAAATATGAACTTATTATGATGTCTAGTAGATGATATTTGCATTCTATAGAAGTTTTACCATTTAAACCTCCACAACTTTCTTCCATAAGGCATCAAACCGGCGCCACATTTGTGGTTGTTTCTGAAAGAAAACCGTTGCAAATTCACAATTACAAAAAAATTGGCTCCAGCTTCGCACCAATTTTTGCACCGGTTAATAACCGCTGCAAAGGTCATCTCTAATACTTGGCATGAGACATCTGTTGCAAATTTATAGTGGGATTAGTCTAACCATTACAAAATCTAACATTTATAGCAGTTCTTTTTTTTTTTCAACCGCTGTAAATCAATGGTTTTTTTTTTCTCGTGAGATATAATTTTTTTAATTAATTTATAATCAATCAAATAATTAATTAATAATACAACACAAAACTTCGTTTTGGTCCATACAACCACACCAAAAACACTCTAGTACTTCGAAGAACTAAAAATTTACCGACTGAATTTTGTCAACCCAAACACTCGGAAGAAGCATGAGTTTCAAAAAGAAAGAGGTAATAATAATAATAAAAATTCCTAGGGTTAGACTAGGGCCTAGTGGTATCACATTGTATTGATTTTTTTTTTTTTTTTTCACTCCACTGATATTGCAGTGGTTTGAACTGTGAAGTTTCCCCGTGCAGCGTGGTATTGTTTTTATCTACACAAAAATAATAATAATAATGATAATAAAGATATAAATATTTACCATATTTTATTATTTAAAATAACTATTTTATCAACAAAATACAAATATAATTTTTATTTAAGAAATTAATGTTTGTTATAATTTATTTTTATTTTTATTTTCTGTTATTCTAGGCATCAAATAAATTATACGTAATGAGAATTTAAGAGGAAATGGGGAATGCTGGCAGGGTAAAGTGCAAACAATAGTCGTCGGTGATTCCTAAAATAATTTTATTTAAATGAAAGTAATTCAATAGTCAAATAAATACATTATCAAAATGATCAATAATGTGCATTTTTTAAGCTTAATTTCAATGCCATTTGAAAGTATTACTTAGTCGGTACCGACTCTCTCTTCCTCTCCTTTTTTTTCCTTAAAAAAAAAAAGAAAAAAGAAATCTCAACTTCATTCCACGTGTGTTTATATTAGAATGTGCAAAATTTATCAATCAAATTTTTTTTTTTAAAAAAAAAAGGAATGTGCAAATTTAAGTTTTAAAATTAATTTTATTTCACGAAATGTAGAATCGAGAAGCAAAGTCAATGATGTTTTTTTCCCCTGACGGAACTTGGGGTTTGCTACCACATCGCTCTCATTTGTTAGGTCCTAAGTTTGAATTGGTGATCATGCTATCATCTTCCTCCAACTTTTTGTTCTTATTAAAACCAAACAAGTTTTACCAACATGAATTAATCGAGTCTGGTAGAAGAGACTAATACCTCACAATATGATGAATTAAAGTTTGAATTGTTATTAGAAAAGATATTTACATTTAGTATTGGACCGTATTTTCGAATATAACATACATCGTCTCTAATATGAGAATACGTGTTAGCAATATAAAAAACTAATATGTTCTTGGCTTGGAAATTCTTGATATGCTCTATACAACATCATGGTTTTCTCCATTTCCTTCTGAAATATTGTAT
This sequence comes from Acacia confusa, assembly GCA_037074495.1. Classification (NCBI taxonomy): domain Eukaryota; kingdom Viridiplantae; phylum Streptophyta; class Magnoliopsida; order Fabales; family Fabaceae; genus Acacia; species Acacia confusa. The sequence continues at coordinate 38,963,361 of CM073506.1, forward strand.
ATGCAAGATTATCTAATTATAATTAATCTGACTTGTAATTAGGTAGTCGGCATATATCTGACCGATATTGTAAAGGTATTTACTTGGTATATTATAATCAAAATAAATAATACAAAATTTCGCTTAAATCCTTTTTTGTTTAATTTGCAAGCCATATTTGAAAACAAATTAGGTTATAGAGACGCTAGTCGGCAAGTTACGAATGTGTTTGACACTATAAAACAACGACTAATTAAAAAATCACAAGTCACTTTTTTTATTACATATGTTCATATTATCATTTAATAATTCCAGTATATATCTTCTTTTTGCATAAAAAAGGGGAAGTCCGTATTTATTCTGTCTAGTAAATTTGATTAGCATTAACTTTAAAAAAGACATTTGCTTGTCTTTTATTCTCACAACAATTAATAACAAACACCTGATTATTCTCAAGTTTCCTTCAGACAGAGTAATGGCCGTTTTCTATTGTTTTAATTGCTCCGTTTATTCTCGTGCATTCAGACAAGCCTCGTAAACATTACATCAATAGACATGGAAACGTCAAGAATAAAAATTAAGCTCCTTTAAGGTGTATCATGTTTTTGCTTCTTTTTTTTTTTTTTTTTAAGAAAAAAAACAGAATATAACTGAAAATGAAAATTACATCCAATATGTTCTATTACCAGGCAGACCCCACACATTGGATTGAGCATGAGAAATGAGCCATGTACTTGTAAATAATATGACTTACTAGTATTATACATTTTATATTCTATATTGATATTGATGGCACCAATTTTTCACGTCAATGGCAAAGGAGGTCTTAGGAACTTCAACAAATAGATACCGACTTCATGAGCTCATCCAAAGACTGACTCCGATACTGTTTAACTTATCATTGGACTGCCCTACTACTCCCAATAGAAAAGACTAAACCAACAGTAAAGTTGAGAAGAACAAAATCAGACAGCATTCAGAATACGAGCAATCTCCATTCTCCTTAACTCAAGGCTTATAATCAATGGGAACCCACTACAGTTCAGAGTATGGACTGAGATTCAATTCAATGTGATTGCGTCCTTTTGTCCTCAGAACTGTGATCTGATGCTTTAATTGAATTCCTAACATCTTCTTTGCCTACAAAGCTTCCCTGATGTGCCCCTACATACACTTTTTACCAATTACCAACAAATTCGACAATTTAAAAGGCAAAAGAAAAGAAGGAAGATTGTGTTCGAAGATTTACCTGCTTGAGTAGACAGTCGATTGCCAGATTTGATAGCAAGGCTAGAAGTGCCGGCGTAAGATAATCTGCCATGAGGCTCCTGTGGGGGTGTAGTCTTACTCACTATACCAGCTTCACTACCTCCACACAGCATGTTACTGTCATTAGTGAACTTCGCAGTAGGTTTTGGGGAGTATGTTGTGGACCAACATCCACCATTTGACCCAGCTAGAGCCATTATAATTTCTGCCTGCACAAGTCAATGAAATCATTATACAGTATGAACACAAAACAATTCTGCCTGTTAGGGAAGGCCTAAAATTCATAATGCTATCACGTTTCAATTTTTATGCAGAAATTTTGAAAGTTCAACCAACATAAACTTGCAGGGATAACTAGAAATTACTCGTTGGATTATATAAAATCTAACTATCAAGCACTAAGAAGGAAAGGAAAGGTAAGGTAAGGTCCAAGTGGAATGAGTGATGCCAGCAAAAATGGCTAGAGACACGGAGATAATGGGTATCAAGTAAAATTACCCCAACATTTCATACAAAGAAGAATAATTTACCAAAAATGGCTCGCATAATGAACCATAATTATACGTGATTTACAATTTTTGATCCACTTAAACAAAGCCATACAAAGTCCAAGAACTTTAAACAATAGACATGGAATTATGCATTGCAAGAGTTCAAGATGAGGAGCTGATTGAAACATTCTACCAGTGCCTTGCCAGAAATCAATTCACAAAATTTGAGCACAAGAATATACAATCACTTGTGAATGATTAATAGTTGGCATTTTAGAGTTATCAAGGAGTTTCTAAGAATATACAATCAGCATTTCAATGCATTGCGAGCAGGTCTCTGCAGAAATCCCTACAATCAGGGATTAGTCACCTTTAATTATATTAGGATCCCAGCCTTACGCAGATCTGATGTAGTGGATGATCATATTGTTGGTTATTAGGAGATTTAGCTACTGATTTTTTGTTCTCTTCGTTTATATATTTGAAGCCTTGCGTCCAGTGAAATACACATAGGATAAAGATTCATCTTCCCACTCTATAAACCCACATGGCATTAGAGCACAGATTCAAATAGAATCATGCTCACTGAAGGTGGAGGATACATCTGACAGCAAGTTGATTAACACCAAGGGGTCAGGCGTGAGTCCAACTGAAACCATATACACTATGGGTTCTGATCTCAACAGCTCCACCTAACAACTTGCAGGTTGCAGCCTTGAGGTTAAATGAGAAGAAATATTGCAAATGGGCTCAAGCCAAGAGGCTTGCCATAGAAAGCAGGGGTAGATGGACACCTCACAGCAAAGCTCAAGAACCCAGAATGACTGAACGAGTGACAATGATGCTTTTCTGTGTTGGCAAACAGGAGAACTTGCCGGTTTCATCATGGCTAGCAAGTTCCGTTCCATGGTTCCTTCAATCCATCACACATTGATGTTACAGGGCACTGCAGAAGAGGTCTGGGAATTTGCAAATCTCTAGTACTCAGCAGGAAATTGAAAATTCAAAGGAAGGAAATACAGATCCAAAAAGATCACAACTGAATAAAAACAAGTCTGAACCAAATCCACGAAATTCACCAAATTTAATCTTATTGACGTAGGCCAGAAGGACATTTTTTGTATGAAAGTCTAGGTCTAGATATATATTCAGTTGCAGTTGTTTCGGGGGGAAACGCTGAATGCTAAAATCACCTAATGAAGGGTGGTAACCAAAAATAATTAATCAGTTAAATAGCAATGTCCAATAGACTAAGCAAATGCGTTATCAGGTTCCTAGCTTTCTTGAGCAGCAGTTATAATAGTAATCAAACCTGGACTGAACTGACTGGTTCAGCCCAGAAACTGGCAAGCCGATCTCATCTAGACATCACCCCAGTTCACATTTTTTTTAAAAAAAATAAAATTAATTAATTAATTTCTTTAAAATTTCATATTAATAACCTTGAAATGTTTACTTAATCACCGGTTTTATCTTGGGTTAGCTCCAGTTTGGCCCATTAACCCTAGAACTAATGCCCCGGTCAGTTCAATGATTGGTTCAGGTTTAAATTTAATAACCTTGATATTCAGCATAGGTATTAGTTTGCTAGATTAGCAAAACATAGTCATATCATTATCAATAATATCACGGCACCAGTTTCTTTAGAGAGCTTAAACCTTCTCATGCTATGGGGCTCAAAAGATATTGTTGCCCCCAATATTTCACTAATAGAGGAAGAACCACTCAAAGATAGATCTGAGTAAATTACAAAGCACATTTTCCTATTATGATTATAAAGTATAAACCTTTATGTAGATAATGTAACATTCAATTCAATAAGTATTAAATGACAGACCTTATTGGGGTGGACATTATCAAAAACGTGAGCTTGACCTCCATAAAAAATAGTCATCTGGCAGCTGGCAGATGCTAACCCTTGTTGACTGCTATCAATACCAAAAACAAAAAAACATATAAACATGCAGCCTCCTTTTAAAAGTAAATAGGAGGAAGTTGTTTAGAAAAGCTACCTTGGAGGCATGGAAGATTCTGGGTCTGTTATACTAGTCAATGGTTTTGGCCTGCTTTCACCAAGTGCAGACAGAGATTTCTCATAAGCAGCAGTGGTAGTGTTCACAGAACTCAAGATCCCAGGGCCCTTGATTCCTGTTCTAGATCCTTCATCAGCAGCAGATTGAGAAATAAATAAAGGACCAGCATTATCATCCCTGCTCTTGTTAGAAGATATCTGGTGCACAAAAGATGCTAATTGACCCGCATGTGGTGGATGCTGCATGGAAGAACCAGTATTCATGAGAACAGATCGCTCCCATTTATTGAAATCAGTCTTAGTGCCCGTTGAAGGCTGATATATGAGAGAAGCAGAAGTTGACTTCCTTGACTGCATACCAACAAACGCATTATCATCATTAGACCTTCTATGTTGCTCTCCTCCAGCTGCATTCTGGTGGATGTATATAATAATAAGCACAACTAAAAATAAATTAAAATGCGAGATAGGAACAAAACAATTTTTCAGTTGTCATAAAATGTGATTATAGGAGAATAGGAAGAATCTGATAATTCACACCTTCAATAAATGCAAATTTTGAAGAGAGTCAGGAACCATTCGGAAGGCATCTCTGGAGGAACTCATGAAACTGCAATCAGAATTACTTCTCTTGTTTCCTAGTATTCTGTTACTAATCTCAGTGCCAGAAAGATCACTCCTCGGGCAACAGAATGGGACTCCCACGAGGTGATTTCCTAACTGTCTTTCTATCAAATGGATGAGAGAAATTAAACATTACCGCCAATGTAGACATGTAAAACCCATACAAGAAACAGAAGCTTCCATAAATACTTCGCACAACTAAGCACTAAGAGCGTCCATTTTATACAATGAAAAACCAGTGTAAAAGAAGATCTAATTAACACACAAATCATGATAACGGGGGAAAATAAATATCATCAACAGTTCAACACATGTCCAGGCATTGGAAAGCATGAGAATGGCCTAAAAACCTGTTTCAAGTAACAGAGATTCTAAATAAGCATTCAGTTTCTGCTATCCTCAGTAGGTAAACGAAAATGTGATTGAAGAATCTCCAACTATCTGCATTGCAGCCCAGACAGTGTATTTACAAGAAGGTTCTCCTAATAATTAAATAAATAGTAGATAAATGATTGAGAATGAAGATTTTAAGAATCAATTGTTCAAGAAAAGAAAGTAAACCTAGTGGAAGCACAAAAAGAGGGAAAGAGTGTAGAGTTGACGAAAACCAAACGAACCCACCTACCCTAAAAATACTGTACTCGCTAAACAAAAAATCAACTGAAAGGCTAGACGAAAATCGTATGTTCACTCACCAGAAGCAATATCAGAGATGGTTGAGAGGGGGGCCCGGGCAACACCGGAAGAGGCACCAACAGAGACCGATGCCGACACCTGCGACGGCCTTGCTTCAGTGGTTTTAGGGGCCGCAACGAGGGGCAAATCAGAGGGCTTCATGCCCATAAAGTCATGAAAGACTGATTTCACTGACTGTTGGCTCGAACTGTGATTGCCATTGTTATGCTGTGCCATTCTCAGCATGGCCATCTGATACCCATCTCGTTCTGGATAACTAAGCTGCTGCTACTCCACAATCTCTCTTACACACACACGTGAGGAGTGAGTGAGAGCAGAACAGAACAGAGCAAGATCTCCACGAAAGGTGGGAAAAAAAGAAAGGGAATGGCGTCCCATTGAGAGAGAGAATGAAAGCAATAAATGCAAAAAGTCGTTTGTCAATTTCTTCCGCTCTTTTAGCCTATCACATTTGCTGGAATACATGTATGGCAGATTGAATAACTTAGCGTGCTGAGGCAAATTTGTTATTGACTTCTTTTTCACATGGGAAAGAAAAATAAATTGCCCAAGGGACAAAAACAATTCGATACAGTTAAGATATTATTCAGTTCATGGCGGTAGTTCATATTTATAACTGTCAACAGGATCACAGGCGGGAACTGTGAAGTCTGCCTACAAATAAAAAACTACAAAATGCGAGTTTGATTACTCATCGATACCATCATTTGATATCTGGTCGTAATTATAACACAAAATCGACTTTTTTTAAGAGGTGTTAAGGAAGTTAAATAAGGTACTTAATCATTTTATATGTTGTGTATTCTTAGATTATATATTAGTTTATTAGTCAAACTAATTAGTTTGAAAAAAAAAAAAAATACTCTAAAATGATTTAATTAGCTTTATTAATCTCTCAAAAAAATCAACTATACCTTATAATTAGAATAAGGGGAGTATTAGTTTTTCCAGAATAGTATCATTCCGGAAAGAATACTTGGTCCAGATACAGGGGACCATTTTCCTGCGGTTTAAGTATACGATCCTGACCCAATCGCGAGAATTCTCTGCTGCTACTGTTCATCTTAAATACAAGATAACGTTTATAGTACATATATATCCAGGATTGAAGGTGGTATTAATTAATTTTTTCATATACTTTTGCAAGTTTATGATCCTTTTCAAAAAAATTAAGATTCCTAACTACATTTAATTATTTTCTCTGGCATTACAGTTTAGTTAACATCTTATAAAACATAACGAAGGGAGTGTATTTTTTAAAGATGAAAGAAGCATTTCTAAATAAACGACCAATTTAAAATACCTATTGATTACGCTTAAAACTTAGCATTTCTTGTTTATAATTAAGACAAAAAAAAAAACTCATTTGTTAACGGTAAGATTAGAGAAAGTATTACTTGTATTGTGATTCATTGCCACCAAATGCTTTCCTAAATTTATAGTCTCTATCACATTCTTTTAGGGGGGAAACATCCTGGAGGTTCCTTTAAAAATAAGTACACATACATTTCACCAAAGGCTTCCCCAAGTACTCTGGTATAATCGAGTCACAGTCCCACAATCATAGGATGACTATTATTTAACCAATATTATTATATTAATAATGATAGGTCATTTACACAACGCATATGGCGTTTTTCCATGGCGATTATAGACACAAACCACTAGCTTAATTTGTAAGTACCTCTGATTAGTGATTCTATCTTCGTTCTTTGCCAAGAATACATCTATAACATAGAGGGCCTCTTTTATCCAATAACCTCTTTTGGGTCAAAACCAACGATTATTCTTAGATGGAAACAAACAAAAAAGGGTTTCACGCGCTCTCCCTCGCAAAAAGCACTTTAAAAAAATTTAACTACCTAAACAAGAATTAATGTGAATTTAGATTAGTTATTGCTGAATAAGTTTTATGATTTATGAGGTAAATATATGATAGAAGTTTTATCTCGACTAACGGGAAAAAGGGTTTTTGAAACTGTGGTTTTGGGTTTAAGTGTTAACTAAAAACTGACAAAATTGTTCTGCAATAGGACCGCTTGTCCCATCCTGAATAATCTATATGCCATCATCTCTCGGCCGAGTAGACCTTTGAAGTCCTTTTTTTTTTTTTTTTATCCGAAAGAAATACTATTAATTAAATAAAGGAAATACAAGGGGAATTAACTCCCAAAACATCATGCTCAAAAGCAGCTCGAGCAAACTCTGGACAACCATCCAAAAAAGTAGTTGCACCCAAACCTTCCTTGGCTAATAAATCCGCCAACATGTTACACTCTCTATGAATAACGCACCATTTGAGACTCCACTCTTGAAGTCCATTGATTTCAGTGACTTTCCTCTAAATAGAGAGCCTCATTTGTTGGTCTGCCGAAAGGCTGAAAGCAACGGTTCCGGCCCAATGATAGATTCCCAAACCCCTGAATATAATAAAATAACTCAGCATGACTCACAAAATCTATCTGCCTAATATAATCACAAGACTACACACACTAGTCAGAGAAGCAACTTACAGTGAATTTCAAAGAAGTCGAATGCTGGGGGGAAATGATACCCGATAATCAGTGAGTTTTGGCAATATATCAGCAAAAGAAATCTGGAGAAAGTTGACCTGCATTCACATCCATATGGATGATGCTGAGCTCTTCCAACTCCAGCTTCAGCTCCAATCTCAGGCCCAGCAGCGCATTACCTACAGTTGGAAGAAAAACCAGGAAGATTATTCCCCTAGGATAATCCAGCAGCGCGTGAATCCTGACTTATTCCACTTCATTTTCTGCTGACTCCGCTAGTAAGCCAACACAATTTAGCTCATATTAAACCCCTCGCCACACATAGACATGTGAGTTTGTGCTTTTGCAGGTGTTGTCGTTAACAATTAGTATGAAACAGTTTATTGGCCCACAGACTAACAACAGGATGGCTAGAGTAGGTATCAAGAAAGTAACTAATTCTCTTGCGAATGAGTGTGAACCGATTCACAAATATTCAAACTGTCCGTTGCTGCTCCTGCTGGTAATCAGATAGCAGAATATATCCCTTCATAGCTTCTTTATCCTTTTCTTAATATTATCCATCAAACACTCAGCGCTGGATACAGCATCTTCTGATGAGCTTCTATATTTGGCAAGTTCTCTGGGGTCCTTGGTGTCTTTCAGCATATCAGAAAATGCTTTAGCCTTCTGTATTATAGATTGTCTTCGGGCATGTGCTTCATCTATGTCTTCAACATATGTATTTGGCAACTTAGTAGAATGAGGGACAGAAGACATCAAGCTGCGTAGTTTTCGTGCCATTTCAATCATCCCTCGCTTCTTTAATGCACTATTCATTCTCTGAAATGTGAGATACTGAGGAACTATACCCCTCCGTATCATGTCCTCAAATTCTGCAAAAGCCTCTTCCAACCTATGCATTTTGCACAGCAAATGAACCAACATAGTACTTGTAGCAAGGTCCATGTCATATCCCTTATGCCTCATTTCCTTACTAACTTCAATTGCCAAGTTCAATTTCCCCTCTTCACATAGCATCTTCACTAAAAGATGATAAGTAAGCCGATCAGGGGTATAACCAGATTCAATCATCTTGATATAAAGGTTCATACCCTCATCAACTTTCCTAAATCTTGAGAAGTACCTAAAGAAGTAGTTATAGGTGGTGGGACTGGGGATGAAACCCCTATTTATCATCATCTTAAGAATCTTACTGGCACCAACAAGATCTCCTGCCTTACAAAATCCCTTCACCAAAGAATTGTAAGTTGAGTTAGTTGGGCCTGTTTCTAAACCAAGAAAGCGCTCCAGCATACCCAAAGCCTCTTTGAATCTCCCAGCCTCTGCTAAAGCATCAATTATTGGATTAAACACAATTGCATTCGGTTCAATTCCTTGTTTGATCATATCATTAACCAATTCAATTGCCTTTTCAACACGACGCATCCGGCAATATCCTTCCACAAGGGTGCCATAAGTCACCACGCTTGGTCTTACATTCCCCACCTTCATCTCTGCCCAAAATCTTTCAGCATGATTGAGTTTCCTTGATCGAAACCATCCATTTAGCATGATATTATATATCCGAACTGATGGGACCCAAGATGGGTCCATCTTCTTTCTCTGAAGGAAATACTCTGAAGCTGCCATGACAGACCCTTCTTTACAAAGTGAATCCAACAATATTTCAAACAACCTCATTTCTAAATCCGAATCCATAATTGGCTTTAAATTTCTAGCATACTCGAATGTTCGAATTGCAGGTTGTGGCAAACCTGAAATATGTCGTCAAATAAAGCATTCTAATGAATCAAACTTACGCCAGATCATGCAACAATAGAGCACTCTCATCATCCAATTCTCCCTCACAGGAAAACGAAGAAGAATAATTTTGAAAATACAAACTATTTTAAAAAAACAAGAGTGAGCTTCACAAGATGGTACATAGAAAACAGGCATATTCGAGTTCAAATTTTATAAGAAAATGCGCAAAAGCAGACTGTAAGACTACAAAGTCAGTAGCAAATTAAAGTGATGACACAAAAACAGATAGCAAAACGTCTGATGCAGCCTAAGTTTACATTGGAACAATTCTGAAATGGCATGTTACCTGCAAGTGCATACCGTCTGATCATTATAGCAAAAGTATCCCCTGAAACGAAAACGCCTTCCTCGTGGCGATCAATCCGTTCAAGAAGCAAAATCCAAGCGGAGTCAAACTCCCTCGATTTGGCAAGAACGTTGATCATAGAGTTGAAAAGCGTCACGCTTGGCCTGAACGCTGGTCGCTTCTGAGCCCAAAGGAACAGCGAATGTAGCAACTTTGGGGAAGAACCGAAATGATCGAATACCGCTTGCAGCAGAGCCGGATCCGGTTCAATCCCGGACTCATCGAGCGCAATATCTAGAGCTGGACCCTGAGAGATGGAAGGGTCGACAAAGAGATTGGCAATGACGGAGAAGTCATCCCGCGAGAAGTTAGGGGCTGCATTCGATTTCAGGTTCGGGTTCGGGTTGCGTTCTGGGATCGGTAGTGATGGCCAATCGATGATAGAGCTACCCGGCATTGATAGGCATGATTGCGCCGAAGAGGAAAAGAAGCGTTGATTTTGAGCTCTAAAGAATGGAAGAAGCTGCCTTAGCAAAAGAGGGCGAACTAAGAAGAGCACATGACGAGAATTATTGAAAAGCATTTGAGCTCCTAGCAGAAATCCGAGAAGGAACGATGCTAACGGTCTCGTAAAACCCTGCACCTCAACGGCTGGAAAGAGCGAGGTCGAGTAAAAGGTGTCTTAGGCTATTGTTTTGCGAAATTCACCATTATGCCATTGGATTAGAGAAATGTTCCTTTGTTTTCTTAGGCTTTGTATTTTCAAAAATTGGGTTAAGTACCAATTTTACTCGGAAGTAAGCAATTTTACTCTAAAAATTTTTGACATAGCAATTTTGCCTTGGAAGTATGCGCCCAAGAACAATGTTGCCCGTCCGTTAAAAACTCTAACGTTGACCGTTAGAGTTTTTAACGGAGGGGCAAAATTGCTTCTGGAAGAGTACTTCAGGGGTAACATTGCTATGTTTTGTTGCCCCTGAAATCTCAAAACATAGCAATGTTGCCCTTCTATTAAAAATCCTAACGTTGACTGTTAGGGTTTTTTTAACAGAGGGGCAACATTGCTACGCCAAAAACTTCTAAAGCAAAATTGCTCCAAAACACGTACTTCCGAAATAAAATTGATATTTAACCCTTCAAAATTACGACAAAAAAACTTGCTGTTTGTCAATTAAAAAGTGACAACAATCCCAAAAATTCAGAAATGTTTCAGTTCTCTATTATTATCTTAAAAACACTTTTGCTGTTTCAAAAATACTCACTCACAATCTTATCAAATCTTTTTTGGTAGACGATTCTGTTCCAAATAGTGATTGGACATATGGTCATTGGTAGCAATACCATCAAGGGTGTGTTTGGATTAACCACCATAAAAATAACTATTTTTTAATCTAACTTTTGTAAATGTAAAATTGGTAAAAGTTAATTATGCTATGTATGTTTGGATTGATTTTTAGAATTGTCATTTTAATAAACTAAAAATTGTTTAAATGATTGGTACAAAAGTAAGTTTTTGATGTAAAATAACTAAAAATTATATGAATTTAATGAAAATAAAAATAATTAATGTATTATTGAAAAAATTTGAAATATACTAAATTACTTAAATTTTAGGGACAATTGGAGAAAATTCACCTTTTAAAAATTTAATTGGTAAGAATGTCCTCAATTATAGTACCATCATCTTCGTACATATAAACTTATTTATGTTATTATTTCCATGTCTTAGTTTTGAGCTATTATTTTCATCAGGGAAAAAAAAACTTATTAAGTTTTTTACACCAACTAACTTTTTAATGGGGAGTTTTCCCCCTCTTCCCTTAATTTTTTTTTTTTTATTTGGTTAGTTTTGTAAATAAGGATAAAATTAGAAAGAAAAAATTATTATTGACCTTTAAGGAGACTTATGTAATTAGGACCAAAATTTTCATCAACAAGTAAACTTATAATAAAGAATAAAATGTTATTTTAATAAAAGAAGGTGGGATCGATTATTTTGTATTCACAAGGTATTTAATTTCTTCTCTTTTCATGATAAAAACTTTTTCTCTCTTCATAGTGGGAAAGTCGAAAGAATGAAATATTAATTTATGCCTTTTTTATTTTATTTTTTTTAAAAAAACCCTATTTAAGAAAACATTCATCCAAATATTACAAAAAGCCAAAAAGTGACTTTTTTTACTGTTGAGATGCAAGTTTGGTTTGAGCCTCCAAATGTCAGCTCAATCACACCCTAAGTTAATTTTCTAGTTCTCTCCAATTGGGAGATGTTTTCAGACAGTTGCTTCCATATCTCTTTGTATCTTTCTCATGGCATGGACACATCATAATTTATAAACCTATGGCTATATATGCCTTTCAATGATTTGTTCAAGAATTAAAATGGTTTATTAGGATGTGCTGCCCATAAACTATATACAACGTTATCACCTCTCAGGTGGTCATTTATTCAAGATCCCTTTTGTATCTAAACAGTAACCACCAGGCCATGATCCAAGCTGAAAAGAGGTGCGTGCGGCATGCATGATTTTCTAAGTCGGTTGACATTATTAAATATTCCCTTTGGTCCTAATTATAAGATAATATTTTGGGGTTGATTTTGGTCCTAATTATAAGACAACTTTTTAGTTTTTGCCAATTTCTTCCTAAAATACTCTTATTTTATTATCTTAGGTGTGTTTGATTTTTGGTAAGAATATATGTATATGGGTTGCAACATACACATACACACACATGTGTATATCTATAAACATATATATGTATGTATATATATGTGTGTGTGTCTATATATATGTGTCTGTGTGTGTGTGTATAAGTATGTATGTGTGCGCGCGCGTGTGCGAGCATGATAGATCTATATGTATACATATATATACACATATGTGTATATCTAGCAAAACCATTATTTCAATTAGAAAGCATGTGGAAAGGAAAATTGGTCGGAGGGATAAGTGACAGAGTTATTGATTAACTTTTATTTATGTCATTTTAAATGTATATAAGGACATTTTAGGAAAATGAGTAAAATTAACTAATTTAACTCGGGAAATTGACCAAAATAATAAAAATATAAAAAAATTACTTAAATAGGACACTGTTGAAAAGTTTTCCCATAATAAGACAGTTAGTGTGGCAACGCCACAAGTGGCGTCGCAAGTCGTATTAAGCCACTTGAGTGGCGTCACACGTTATGACGCCACTCAAGTGGCTTATTAAAAAAAAATTAATAATATAAAAATAATATACAATAAATAATAAATTTTAATAAAATATATATAATATAATTTAATAAAAATAATTTAATTTTTTTAGCTGATGACACATGGTGGGAAGCTAAGATAAATGTAAGCATTATAAGTTTTAAGTTTTTTGTTATTTTATCTTTATTTAAAAATATAGGTTTTCTAAGGTTTTTTTTTTTAATGATTGTGTAGGATAATAGTAAATATGTAAGATTTCAATATCAAATACTAGAATTTTGTGAGGAATTGGAAATCATCTTTGGGAAAACAGTGGCAACAAGTCAACGTGCATGGACTAAAACAATAGGTGTACCGAATGAAAATAGTGCCATAAAAACCACACAAACTATTCCAGAGGAAATTGCTAAATATGATGAAGAAGAATCCAATCCTGATGAAGATGATAACCCTATGATAAATAACCAACTCAAGGGAAAAAAAACGACATCAAAAGCAATGAGTAAAAAAATAGCAAAAGTTAAGCAAAAGAGTGAGATTGCAACAAGTATGCTAAAAACATTAGACCGAATGACCAATGCAGCAGAAAGTCATAATGCAACTAAAGCGGCTGATAGTAGATATTGGCTTTATTTTCAAAGATGCATAGGTGCTATAGATGGATCACGTATTCCTATCATTCCTCCCACTAATTATTTACGTAATTATATATATTTTACTAATTATTATTATTATATATTTTTATTATTATTATAAATGAAATTAGTAAAAACATTAAATTATTTTTATTAAATCATATTATATATATTTTATTAAAATTTATTTTTTATTATTATTTTTTTTTAAATAAGCCACTTGAGTGGTGTCACAGTGTGTATGACGCCACTCAAGTGGCTTAATTGATTAAATGCCACTATTGTGACACCATTTTGTTAGTGGCGTCACCACTTGCGACGTCACTTGTGGTGACGTCATCAAACTGCCTTATTATGGGAAAATTTTTCAATAGTACTTTATTTAAGTAATTTTTTTTTCTTATTCTGGTCAATTTCCCAATTTAACTCTTCTCCTTAATTTTTTCAAAATCGATTAAATATATCTTATAATTAGGACCAGAGAAAGTACTTCGAAGAACAGGTTGTTCCAAACATTCAACAATTCAAAAAGTAATTCAAAAGATGTGATAAAAATGGGAAGAGGCGACAATAACAATAGGTCGTTATCAATTTATATTTTCTTAATATAAGTTTATTGATCAAAACAACCTCTCTTTTTTACCATAATCAGAATGCTAAATCATGTAAATCCCCACACACATACAAACAGGAGTAGGAGCACCACCATAGACAATTTTCAGAAAAAGGCACAATGTGAACAAAATTCGCGGTAAAAGGATTTTTTCGGTTCCAAACTCGACCGTTAGAGACAAGTGGGAGTGGGAGATGCCCTTGATTGAGACTTGACAGTTAGAACGGCTGGATAGTCAAATCAGCACCATACAAATCTAATGAAAAGGATCAACTTACCTACAGCCATAGCCTTGGCTTTAGAGGTGCGGGCAGGCACACAGAAGTTGGGAAGATTTTGGAAAATAGCTTATACAGAAGAAAATCATTCCATTCCATCCACTACAGCATGATGCTTTTCATCACTTACAGAATGACGTTGCAAATTATATCTCTCATATAGTCGCAGTCAAAACCATGTTACAACTTACAACATCAGGCTGCCACAAAAGCCAGATTCCAGAAGGCTAACGCAAGGAAAAGAAATGGCAATTCCAATAACAGCCATTTACACATTTCTCGTGGAGTAGTTTTCCTCCATACAGAAAGAAAATGAGAAGGACTGAGAAAACGTGCAACTCTGGTTATTTAAGGAGACACCAATACTGCAGTATTTCCAATTACAGGCTGCAGACTGGCTGCATGCTCTAGTCTTTTCCATGATTCCTTTCGCTGCTCGGCTGCTAAGCTTAGACCTGCCTCTTCCTCTTTAAAGTTAGAATGACAGGACAGGAAGAGCTTCTCATCCATCTCCAAGAACATCTTTCTAATATTAAGAGTCAAATTGAGCACCGCATGATTCCAGTGGTTCTGAGAGTTCCTCTCCAATGCTGGAAATATGATGGGAAGGATCACCTGACGATTATGTGCAATCATGTTGACGATATGGTCGTTATTCCATAAGAAAAGGGCTCTTTCAGCGACCTGAAACAATCCAAGTTAAGGAGAGATTTTAGAAAGTGACCTAGGACAGGGTGCCAGAAGCGTGAGAAGGAAACTGAAGCTCAATACTGTTGAAGTTATCATGCAAAGGGAGCAAAGAAGCAGCAGACATATAAAGTAGAGATCAGATTGAAATCAGGTACACAGCCAACAAGGAAATTGACGAATTATTTCAAAGAAGGCATACTCGGAGGTACCTCCTGAGAGTTCCAATAGATTTGCCTCTGCACCCGAAGTTAAATGTTAACTTAAAAGGAACCCTTCTAGTTAATGGAAATCTGTTGGGAATTAGGATGTAAGAAAAACACTTGCCCAAATGTCTTGTGTCATCAATGAGCATAATTTCTCCATAACAATCAATTAGGCATCAGCCTAAAATAAGCACGAATTAGACTTTCAGAGACCACCATGCCAACACCACAGATATATCAAACTCACCGCATGTAACAAAATTATTTGCCAAGAATTTGAAGCCCGAGAGGAATTTATCAATAGTAAAACAACTAATCAAAGTTGGAAAACCACGTCATCTCTTATTTAACTAGGCCCTCCTCAATTTGCCTAAACTGTCATACATCACACAATAGCATGCTTAACTTAAGCGTCATAAAGCGGCAAATCAAAGCCGCCATAGCAGAAACAACTAGACAATTTATAGAAAAAGGTAGGAGAGAAACTAGAAAATATCAAGAATCTTTTTCTATAGAAAATAAAGCAAAGCAACGATGGAAGAAGTTCATTAATTTGAGAAAAAGATTCATGATTCTTGATTAATTAAAGACTTCTAATTGCTGATTTTTCGTGCACAGGAAAGTACATAACTGGATTGTGAGCGCCTCTATGAAAATAAAAACCAATCAAATATGACCTTATCAGGGCAGATATATGTATTTGAGAGAAATAAGGCACGCCCCAACATGGCAATAGAAAAGTAAAAAATTAACCTACTAATCATGGGATTCATTCTTTTAACTGGCATAGAAAAATGCTGATTACGAAGATTTTACCTGAAAGTGCAAGCTGTTAATGCAGCACCCGATCCGCCAAAACAACGGGACCATGATCCTTTGGAACTCGATCATGTTGATTGCTTCCAAAATCTCTTCCAATTCACCCAAGAACATCACCTCTTTCTGACTATTTGTTATTGGCCAATATTTTAATAAACCGTCTATCACAGTGCCTGCTAACTTCGGCTCTTTCTCTATAAACAGTGTGACACAGTAGGACAATTGCTGAAAATAGAGCCCCACGGATTTTGGCTTGTGCAAGGGGATCAAAACCCTCCACAAGAAAATCTTGTGTTCCTCTTTCAAAGGTAAAGCAAACCCACTAATTATGCTCCCAAAAATCTCCAATAACTCAGCAATTCCATTGTGTCTTTCCGTCTCAAACACAAACCGATAAAATATATTGTTGAAAGATTTTCGGATATAGGGCCTATGCACCATGAACTTCCCATAAATCCTATGCAGGATTGTCTTTAAGCAGTCTCTTTCCCTCGGATCCTCTGAGTCGAACAAGTCAAGCAACTTCGAAATAAATGAATGGTCAAAGTATTTCTTCGCTACCTTAGCGTCAAGGCAAGAAAAATTAATAAATTTCAGTAGCAACTCATACACAATATGTAAATGTGGCCAAGCAGGATCAAACGTTGGCTCATCATCATCGTTCTCGCAACCAGCACTACGCTTGCCATTTGACCGATAATTAGGCGGGAAAACTCTGAAGAGATTAATGGCGCACATTTTGCACATAGCAAATATAGCGTGTTCACTAAATTTCATCGACCCAGAATCCACAAAATCGACTAGTTCAAGCAAAGTTTTCCTCTTGACATCTTTCTCAACGATATTTTTAACGGGGTCAGTAAAATCGAAAGTAACGCAACAAAGGCTCAATTTGCTCACAAACAGGCTCATCTTCTCCGCATTGGGTACATCTTTGAACGGAACTAAGGGTTCGATCCCAGACACGATGCTTGCCGGAAAAACTGCAGAAGACGAAGTGCGTTTGGCACTGTTGTGTCGACCGGAAGAATTCCCACCATTTGATCGATTGCTTCTCCCGTTAATGCGTGCTGAAGTGTCCAGAGAGGGACTGGAATGAGAAGAGTCGCCCCGATTTGACTCGTTCGAGTGGGATTTGGATGACTTCCGAGGAAGCTTGCTGAGAAATTGCTTCAGCATGGCGATGAGTGCAAAAATCTATACAAGCTTGTTCAGATTGAACCCATGAAGAAACAATTTAATCCTTGAGACGAATCTCGGCACAAACCAGGAAAGGGGAAGCAAGCGGCAGGATTAGAAACCCTAAATCTCGCTCACGGAAGCAAGCACAAACTTTTTACAATGTGGGATCCGCATCACAAAAGAAGAGTGGGTTTGGGAAATTTTTGCGACATTGCAGGGCGCATTGATGAAAAATCAAAGCTCGAAAGCCGCGGGTTCCAACAATGAATGCCGAAACTCAAATGCAGAGAAAATGCAAGAAAATGTGTTCCAGAAGGAGCGAATAATTCAATGAAAAGCTCGCCGTTCCAACCTTTCTCGGGAATATAATCCAAAATTAGGCTGAGCAAACAAAAGGAGTTTATATGGCCAAAAAAATGAAAGGGGAGTTAATAATTTGATGAAGATATTGGAGCTCTGTTAAAACGGTGGGTCATGGAACCTGAGCAGATCGTACCTCTTGTTTGTGCTCGATCTCCACGAAGCTGAAAATATGACAGAGTTATCAGGCCATGCCGGTTTCTCTCGTGTTTTGTTAGTTTTACCCCAAGAGAGGGAACTTTTTTTCCGTGTTAAATTCGGCTTATGTTACGAACCAGAAAGGGTTATTTCATTTTATTCTCTCTCTCTTTTTTTTTTTAATTTCATTTTTACTCTTGATGAAAAATAAATATTTTATATTTAAATTTTAACAAACTACTATTATAAAAAATAAAAAATTTAAATTACTAAAATTTGATCTATATATAATTCATGATGTAGCATAAAATAAATACAAAATTTTTAATTTATAAAATGCTAGCTTTATAAAATATTAAATTTGATTTATTCATTTTTTTAGAAAAAATCTCATTTAAATATCATATGAAATTCCAAAACCCTAAAACATTTGTTAATTTTTTTTAAAAAAAACACACATAGATGATTGGGAGGAATATGATATTTTAAGATTTAAGTGTTTTTACTAAAATGTTCTTATATATTCTTTCTCTCTCCTCACTTTCTCACATATTCTCTCTACTCACATATCCTGATGATGCTTTGCTCACCCACGGTGACCGCTATTGATGGATCGCAATGAAGCTCCATACCTCCAACCATACTATCAACTCCCCCCCCCCCAAAATAAAAAATTTCTTCATGTCCACTACCACGCGACTTTCCAACGAAGAGTAATAGGAAGGATCGGGGAGAAAGAGGAATTCTATTGTTGGGAAAAGTTTGAGATGTCGTGGTTGTTGGGGTCGGACTTTATTGTAAGAAGGGGAAGAAAGGAGAGATGAAGAAGATAATGAACAGTAATCCACATACAAACAAAGTCTTAAGGGAAATAAAAAAATTATTAAAAGAATTAACAAGTTTATTAATGAGAATAACAAGTTCATTTTTTAGGGGAACACATGTCGCTTTGATGGAACCAAATCTGAGCACCATTAACAAATTGCGTAATGAGAATAACAAATTCATTAATGAGATTAACAAGTTTAATAATGAGAATAACAAGTTTATTCTTCAAGGGAAAGACATGTCACTCTAATGGAACCAAAATCTAAGCACCATTAACAAATTGCGCAATAAGAATAACAAGTTAATTAATTAGATTAACAAGCTCAATAATAGGAATAACAAGTGCATTCTTTAGGGGGAATTTGTCCATATTTGTTAACACCTGACAAATAAACTTGTTAATCTCATTACAAGACTTATTAAACCCATTCATAAATTTGTTGATCCAATTATGAATTTTGTTAAATGTCATATTTATTGTTCACTCTCTTCTTCCTCAAACTTATTTACTGTTTATTATTGGATTTTTCAGTCTCATGAGCTCATTTTATTGTTCACATCAAAGCCCTACCTCCATCAGCTTTATGTTTGCCTTAATCTTAATGTGGTTGCCATCATCAAGTTAAAGAGCCTGATTTTGCCAAATTAGAACCTTTCCTGGTTTTGTCACATCGGAATGTTGAACTTGTTCATAATCTTCTGTGGAGGTTGAGCTGGCTTTCGAAGACAACAACAAAGGAGGCGGACAACAATGGCGGTAAGGTGGGATTCATCTCCATGGCGACACAACGGCATGGAATTACAAGAAGATCAAATAAGGGATAGAGAGGGTGAGGAAGAATCACGGGAAGTACAAAAGGAGGCAACAACAAAGGAGGTTGAGCTGGCTTTCGAAGACAACAACAAAGGAGGCGGACAACAATGGCGGTAAGGTGGGATTCATCTCCATGGCGACACAACGGCATGGAATTACAAGAAGATCAAATAAGGGATAGAGAAGGTGAGGAAGAATCACGGGAAGTACAAAAGCGTGAAGGGGAATTTGGACTTTTCTCCATAATGTTCATATCACTTATTGCCCCTTATCCTTCTCAATTCTTTCACAAGTTCAATGGGCTTCTCTAGGTTTTGGAATTTCATATGTTCTCGCTTCATTTTTTCATAGAATAATGATAAAGATACGATTTTGAGAAGAAAAGGGGGAAAAAGTAAGAATCTACATAGCTCCCAAGAAAATTTGTCACATCACATGATCTCAAGGTTCTTCTTCCTTGCACTCATTGATAAAGCTGGTGATACGAGCCGAATCGCTGGTTATGGACTAGGCTATTGTGGGTGTTGAATTGAAAAGATTTCCATCAAAACGAGTTAGGATTTAACCAACTCAACGTGTTACCGGTGGGTTGCGGCTAGCCCACCCAACCTACTTTTTTTATTTGATCATGGGTTCCCCTCGAAGCTTAGAGGCAAAGAGTTATCATCTCTTTCAACAAGTGCACTTCTAAGGATTTGAACTTATGTTCTCTTCTTTACAGATGTGAGTCCTTTACCACCTCAACCACTAACTTGTTGGTCCACCCAACCTACTTTTCTTTTTCTTTTAGATAATGGTTCAAAAATGCATATGTGATTTTTTTCAAAAGTGCGTCCAAATACCAAATGTTTTTTTTTCCTAGGTGTGAAAGTGACCACATGGTTACAAAAGTAGGGTAAAAGTCACAAATTCTATTAAATATAGATGATAGAGTTAATTTCAATCTAACGAACTCAATCTATGTTTAATGGAATTTGTGACTTTTGCCCTACATTTATTACCATGTAGTAATTTTTTCACCCAAAAAAAAATTGGTGTTAGGCATACTTTTAGAAAAATCACGTATATTTTTGCATCTTAACCCTTTTTTTTATTTTATTTTTTGCATGTTGCTTTCTCATATTTTTTTTTAAAACAATAAAATGATATTTATCTAGTTACCTATTAAGCTACCGCCTAACATAAAATGAATTTTCTTCCACAAATTTAAATTATAAAAATTACATTGCAAAAACATAAAGTGAATAAAACATCAGATTTAAAAGTTTTTTTTTTGGTCAAAGATCATATTTAAAAGCTCAAACATTACAAATCAAACATAAATTACTAAACATAAAATCCCAAAACAATATTAAACTTTTGAGAAAATAAAACAGAAATATGATGGATTATTTAATCTATACATGATTAATGTGTGTTAAGTATCTTGAAGCATTTTTCCAAATATTTACAATATTCTAAAATAATTTAAGTTGTTGGTACATCCATAACCATAACCGGTGGCCCACAATACATTATACACTCCTTCTCAGGCGCAATTCAGCAGCTTAAACCAATGAGAGTTGGCACATATGATAAGGGGTTCAGGATTAAGCTTTTGAGTCGTGGGTTCGATCCCCTCTGTCGTCGCTAGGACTTCTTTGGTAAGTGATCTTGTAAGTCCCCAGTAAGTACTCATAGAGCCCGGGGCCGTGCCCTGTACTTGATAGGGGACTGGCGTCGAACCCTTCCAAAACTTTTTTCTTATATAAAAAAAAAAAATCAGTAGCTTAAATCCTAAATACAGTACATTATAAACTCCTTCTCAGGCCACGACAATTCAGCAACTTAAATTCCAAACACAGGAGTTTCATTTCTTATCCCAACTTTTCTCATTTATGCCATGATCTATAGACATGCACAAGGAAAGTGAAGAGTATCGACATAATTTATTACTATAAAGTGTATCTTAATTTGTTTAATTAGAAAGTAAAAAGATCTCACATCTTCTAACAAATGCACTTTTCAGAATTCAAACTATTGTTTCCATGCCTAAGGTGGTGAAACCCTTTAAGACATCAATCAACAGCTATTGATAAAGTGTGTATCTATTTTAAAACACATCTATTGTTAAGGGTAATAAATGATATACTTTATTACTACTTTTTTAAAAAATTGTGTGATAGATAAAAAAGAAAAATTAAATTTTTAATTTAAAAAATTATATCTCTTCCTATATATAAGTAGCAGTTCCAGCAGCCTCCTTACAACACGTCACCACAGCTGCCCTTCAGCCGATAGCTATATTAATATCGAAATATATACCATTATAATATTTAAACTGTTGGTGAAAAAGAAAAACTAGTTTAATATTCTATCTGATTTTTATTATAAAACACCAACTAATAAATATATTTGATCTTTTTTATAAGGCACTTGCTAGTTTCAAAGGAGCATTAATTATTTTTTTTCCATATGTGACCAAAGTTAATAAGGATAGTGAATGTGAGTAATAATTAATATAATATTAGAGTTTAATGCAATTAGTAGAGTAATATTAAAAAATTCTTAAATTGTAGGACAACTCTATTGACTTAGTTGTTTTTATTGACTTGTAAGATTTGTTAGTTGGTACATTATAATAAAAAATAAATGGAATAAGATGTAAGATTTATATCGAAACATAAACTATTACAATATTTGAATTTGTTTAAAATATGTAAAATATGTAACTTAGAAATAATCAGAAGTTAAGAAAAAAACATAGTAGTATAACTTAATTTTTTAAATCTCACTATTCCCTCCAACAACGTGACGCAGCTATCCTGGCTATTTTATAGAAATATTTTGATTATTTAGATAACTTTATAATTCAATTAAATTAACCCATCGAATTTCAGAATAATTCTGTGGTCACGTCCCACTAATATTTCTAACCCTCCCAATAACCTAAACTGGAGACACACCTCCACTAACTGACGTGGTAGAGAGGAAGTCGATTCTCATCCTTTTCCCTTCGTATCATCTTCTTTATCTCAGCCATTAGATTGAAATATGAATGGTACATATTTTATCTTTTATAAAAATATTTTAAAAAATATTAAATTATTAAAAATAATATCATCTTTTATGAAAATATTATTTTTAATAATTTAATATTTTTTAAAATATTTTTATAAAAGATGAAATCTGAACCGTTTATATTTCAATCTAACGTTGAGATGAAAAAGTGAATGGGAAGAGAAGAGGATGAGAGCCAAATCCGTTAGAGAGGAGTTATAGTGACCCCTCCCATGGATGTGTTTTGAGTATTAAGCTTGTTAGGATTACTTTTGACATCTTAAAAGTGCTTATTTAAGTAAATTAAAATTCTTCTTACATATTTATCTCATATACCTTAAATTATAATTAAAAAGCTAATTTTAAAGGCTTCAATACTAGACGGCTTTCTCCATCCATCTACTTTTTCTTCTGCGTCTACTCTTTTTTTTTTTTTTCTTTCTTGCTTCCCTTCTCTCAGCATCCAAGAATTCTTCTTTCAATGTTGTGCATGCCTTTAATCCCAAGCTATGTACGGAACAACCAAATCCATCTGCACATTATTAGGCCACAGAAGACGACCTATCCACCACAGGGCTAGTAGTCTAGTGGTATGCTTACTCCCTATAATTGGGAAGGTCACAGTTTTGATCCAACCAGGGACGGACTCAGGAATTTTTCTTACGGGGGGCGAAAATAAAAAATATTATATCATAAATTAAAAAAAAAAATTGAAATCTGATACAGACCTAACATACAAAAAATCAAAAGAAATCTATCATAGAAATTAAGATTACTCTTGCTTTACGTGTTTTTATATTGTTAAAATAATCTATAATTGAATCCGTGTTAAAACTCAAAACAATTTCTTTTTCAATGTATATAATCAAAGCATCATCAAGAAATTAGTCTTCCATTTTATTTCAAAGCCTGCTCTTAATTATCTTCATGACAAAGAAAAATCTTTCAATAGTTGCTGTAGAAACTGGAAGAGTGAGTACAAGTCTAATCACTCTATCAATAAGAGGGTAAATTGTGGACTTTCCAGTTCTTGCTTGTCCTTAACATAATTCAAATGTAGTTGACAAATTAATGAAATCTAGATGCTTAGGAATGTCAAGTTCAAAATGTTGTAACTCCATTTTCAAATGTAATTTTTCCTGTTCTATGAAATCTCTAGAATAAAATTTATCAACAAGTTTGCAAATATCATCATTATTAAATGATATGTAACTATTTCTTGGATCTAAAGTCATGCTCAAAGCAAGTAATTCAACAGTATTATCGTTGAACCTGCTATTTAATTCTTGCAATTGATAGTCAATGGTAGCTGTAACACCCCAATTTTAAAAAGCGGAATAATTTTTTCTTTCTTTTTATCAGAGTAAAGCATCAGAGCAAGTAAAAGAGTGAGTAACTGATATATCGTTAACTGTGGTGTATCCGTTTGTTTATAATGTACAGTACATTTATTAGAGCGATGTTATAACGGTACACGCCTAAAAATAGACTCTTCAGTCGGGTCCTTACGCGTTCTGTTTACTCCGCTTACTTCTGTCTTCAGTCCTTGGTTCCTCGGACTTGACGCTATGGTAAGAGCTGAGGTCCAATACCCATCGGACCTTAGATAACGGTTAACCTCATGCTTATGTAAACAGTATATGACAGATACCATATAATAATAACCACAAATTCAAAATCATAACAACATGTAAGACAATAACATAACACAGCCATTGCAATATGTATGTTACCCCAGTCTGCACTATTCACCAGTGCCACGATGGCCTATCGTGTCCTCAGTGCTAGAAAAACTCAACGGTGTTATCAAGACTATAACCCGTATTCAATTTAATAAGTAAAAAGCAATTTCAAAACATGTGAGTACAACTATCATTTATAAGCAAACCATGAACATAAGAGTTAAGGTTACAATACGCGTCCGTACCTTCGTTGACGAGTTTTGGGTATGTTTGTCGGTCGGTACACGTTCACAATTTATCCTATAAGGGTAATATCGCTTCTATTAATTCCCAAACATTATTCCAAGAGATATCTTGGCCACAAATGACAATTTTACCCTTAGAGGATTTATTTTCAATTATTTCCTCAAAATTTCAGAAAAAACGCTGGTTCAGCATCTCTGGGCAGAATTTTGTCTAACTTTGAAAAATCATAACTAATTCCAGAAAAATCGAAACGAGGATCCGTAAAATTTCTCGGAATCCTTGAGATCTCTATTTTCAAGGAAAAATACTGGAATTCACCCAAAATTCAAGAATAATTCCCAGTTCCAACGTTTCAAACCTTTGCCCAGAATTTTCCCCAGAAAACGTAGCTTAACTTCTGGAATTTTTATCTCTTTGCTTAGAACTTCAAATGACACACTCTATATATATTTGGAAAGCCCTATATGTCTACTTTCACCATGAATTTACTCAGAATTTTAGAACATCATTTCCTTCATAAAATATTAACGTTTTTGCTACTGGCTCCTGAAATCTCTAACCGATGAAATTTCGCCAAAGCTTTGCTATTTTAATCATAATCTTCCAAAAAATTTTGCCATACCTCTTCTTCATCATTTTTCCGAAATAAAGGCAATGGAAGTCATAAAAGCATGAGAATAAAACTATATTTGGAAGATTAAAGATCAAAATAACATTTCCTAACATTTCTACTACAAAAACTAAGAACTAGAACTAAAAGACTAAAAGCTTCCTTACCTCTTGAAGAACCTTGCTTCTTGTTCTTGAAGCTCCTCCACTTTCTTCCTCACTCTCCAAGTTTCGGCCTATGCCTTGGTGAATTGGTGAGAATTTGTGAAGGATATGGCCTCTATTTATAGCAAAACATGGGTTAACTTTCTAACAACTTTACTTTGATCTTAGCCATTGGTTTTAACTTGATAAAGAGGTTTTAATCTCACCCTTACACCTCCTCTAAACCACCCTTCTCCCCTCTCCCTCTTAGATTTTTTGCTTCTTTCTCTTAGTTACTCCAAATGCTAATTTAGTTAGGTGTAAGTTGGTGTTTTTATTCAAGATCTAATTTTACTTTTGAAATCATAATTTTATGACTAGATTTATGGTAATTTTAAACTTCCAAAAACACTTAGGTATAAATCCTAAAAGTATACGAAAATGACTTTGGAAATAGCCAAGTTCAAGCCCATAATTTACTAGTTTCAAATATCTACTTATATTTTATATTTAGTTTCAATATTTCAAGATATGATTTAATTTCTATAGATTCTCATTCACTTGTATCTAATTAAGTAATAAACTTGCTTCTTAAGTTTTCACTTTGGATTTCAAACCAGTATTCACTTTGGTTTAATTTTGACTTTCTTACTACACTCACACACATACACAACTCTTGGACACACACACACTCACACTCACAGCACGCACACACATCACACACACTCCACCTTCTCCCCCTTCTTCTCTCTCCTTTATCCTCTTCCAAAACATTTAATTCAAGCCCTAAAAGTCTCCATAAGTACTTTTATCTTTTTCTATACTCTAATGGCCATTTATCGTCTAATTCCCCCATGTGTTTGTATGTTTATTTAAAACAAATTCCCTTTTCTTGTTGCCCAAGAAAAACCGTCTCCTTCTTCATTTTTTTAATTATCAATTTACGTTTTAATGTTCTCATAGACTCAAGAAGAAAAATCTCTCATTGGTCCAATTTAATTTCACAAGGATTTAAGATTAAGGGTTTATATAATTTCTTCACTCTTTAATTAGTAATTTTCGCCACTTTTATTAGTTAAAGGGAGAATTAATTAATCCTTGGTTACTATTGCTAGTATAATGCTTTAGGGGTTACTATGCTTAATTACCAACATTTGACAAGGGTTCTAATTTAATTTTGATGATCAACAATTCGTTGTATGCTAATCTTAGCTTCTATACATCTTTTGATCCTTAATTTAATTGATATTTCCTTAATTATGACCTTTATAAATTAATTATTAACTAATTTCAAAAATTATTTAAGTATCTCAATTATTGCAATTTCAATTGTCCAATAATTGTTACTAATTTCCTCTAATTGATTTTATCATCCTCTGATGATTTTAATTGCTGAAATGGTATAATGATGATTATGATAATCTTAGGATATTTTATGATCCTTAATATGATCTAGAAAAATTAGTCTTTAGGCTTTCTAATTCTAGGAAAAATTGCCCATGAATAAAAATAAATACAACACCAAAATTTGAGACCACATATTCACTTATTTTTAATAGGTATTTTCTATCAAAATATAGTGGCTATGCTAAATAGGATTTTTAGGGTATTACAGTAACACAAAAGATATTTACCCTATAAAATTTGTCAGTAGAAAAATCACCTTGTTCATTTCGAGCACGACCTCTCCTTCCAATATATTTTGCACTCGTATCTAGAATGTTAATCTCGTGTTTTATGCAAAATTCTTGAACATGAACTAAGAAAGCATTCCAACCTGTCTCTCTTAATTTTTGAAATAACTCTTTTGTAGTTGAAATCAGATGTAAAGCATTTGAAATATCTTGAGATTTTCGTTGCAAAGCTTGACAAAGGACTTCAGTAATACACATAATTTCTCTCATAAAGTGTAATATGATGACAAAATCAAAAGATGTCAATGATGAGTAGGCATTATTTACATCTCCACGATGTGATGTTGTCTTTCCTTCATAAGAAATATTATCAAGAACTTCACATGTGGCTTGAAACATTTTAAATAAACTGCATATGGAATTGTAATGAGAGCTCCAATGAGTAGCTCCAACTCGATGCAAAGTACCAATCTGATTAAGACCAACTCTTAATTCAAGTTCATCAATAGCAATCATTCTTGTTATTTCATTTGCTTGGGCAGCCCTTAACTCATCATTACGCTTACAAGAAGAAGTAACAATATTAATTATGAAGTTCAATTTTTCAAAAAACTGATGAACATGTTTTACCTTATGAGATGAAGCAACCAAGGCAAGTTGAAGGCAATGAGCAAAGCAATGGACATAATAAGCATATGGGCACTCAATGCAAATTAAAGCCTGCAATCCATTCCATTCACCTCGCATATTGCTAGCTCCATTATAGCCTTGTCCTTGAATATTTTGAATGTCAAGATTATGGTGACGAAGAGTGTTAACTATTCCTTGTTTTAGAGTCTTAGCACTTGTATCTTCCACATGTACAAAACCAAAAAACCTTTCCCGTATGAAACTATCTTTGTCAATGTATCTCAAAACAATAGCCATATGCTCTTTTCTAGATACATCACTAGCTTCATCAACAATAATACAAAACTTGGCATTGGAAATTTCTTCCCGTATTGTGTTCTTTACTTTTTGAGAGAAAACATAAAGAATTTCTTTTTGAATTCGAGGGGAACTATATGATGCATTTTGAGGAGCTTTTTCTAAAACAATTGCTGCCACTTCTTAATTATAGGAAGCTAAAAACTTTATCATCTCAAGAAAATTACCTCGGTTAAATGAATCTAAGCTTTCATCATAACCTCTAAAAGTACATCCTTAAAGAGCAAGCCATCTTGTCACGTCCACAGAAACTTGTAGTCTCAAACGATTAGCTGCAATCTCCTGAGAAGTAAATTTTTCAACAAATATCTTAATTTGTTGAGATTGATTCATAAGATCACTTGTAACACCCCCGAATTTATAGCAGTTATAATAACATAAAATTTCCGTATACTTTATAAATAATAACCAAAATCCAAAATACCCGAATTCGGGAGGTGTCACCGCCGCACTTATGTGGGACAAGTGCAAGGCTATGAACTACATTAAATAAGTCTAAATCTAAATAAAAATGTTTTACGCAAAACCAAAACAAAATAATAAAAATAAAATAAAATAATTAAATGAAATCATAATTAAAATTTGACGTCTTCCTCACTTCTCACTGCTAGCCCCAACCTTTGAAACTTGTTTCACTGAAACTCTGCTCCCCTGAAGGATCATCGCAGGCCAAGAACAACACACATCAGCAGAAGCTGGTAATCCTAATAAAACACAAATTAAATGGCACAAATATATTAATCAAAGCAAATATATATATCATGCGGTAATTGCATCAAACTTTAATCATTATCATTTTAAATTTTATTTAGACCCGGGAAATCCTGCCAGTCTATTTAGTGGGAAGAGAACCATGGTAGACCCGGATATCCTGTCAGTCTACCCTGTAACCCAAAAACCTGTCAGTCACAAATCATCATCAAATTGGCCATAGATCATTTTCTTCCTAGTGTGCACACCTCTTCCCAAAGTTGCTACTAGTGTCCCGGATATCCTGTCAGACACCACTTTGGGAAGAACGGATATATCGGTTCATATCAAATAATTTTTCGAAGGTATAAGCCTTAAAGTGTGTGTTCATCACTTTAGGAGGTACCATCTCAAAGCTATCCTCCTACTTGCTAATTTATTATAAGTAGTTTAGACTCATAAAATTCCTAAATTATTTTTATTAGATGTATTCAGATATTTGTAACAACAATAATAATAAAATCCTTTACCCCTACAAGAAATGGTTGATCTTAATTTCACAGTTATAACTTTTTATGGGAGCTCGTGAGTTTTCTCAAATATAATCATTAAAATGTTGTCTCTATTTTATTATAAAATTTCCCAATTTGGAACTATAAAGTAAATACTCATGGGTTCTATAAGATGTTCATGAAAAATTCCTAGGACTATCATTTAAACTCAATTTCTACTCATCATCCCTTTTTTTGAACTATAAAATAAATACTCATGGGTTTTCATGGTAAATTCCTAGGACTATCATTTAAACTCAACTTCTACTCATCATCATTTTTTTGAACTATAAAGTAAATACTCATGGGTTCCTATAAGATGTTCATGGGAAATTCATTAGATTATTTCTAAATATATAGGCTGCTAATAATATATATATATATATATATATATATATATATATATATATATATGAATAAAAAAACAATTCATTAAAACCGAAAAGTAAAAGAAAAACAAAACCAAAAGTGCTTGGAATTCTCATACACTATCAATCACACACAATCATGTAGAAACGTGTATATATATGTATGGAGAAGGTGAATCACTTCTATATGTACATGTACGGAACAAAAGAAACGATCATACATATACTATATAATATATGAATAAAAATCAAACATCATTACATGTGAAAAGAACCAGAATCGAAGAACGACATATGATGATCAAACACGTAAATCAAGAAGCATGGATATATGGATTTTAGGGGGAAAATATGGATTATCTAGTTGTTGGTGTTGTTATAGTATATATCATATAATATTAGGAAGAAGGGATTTCTCATACGATACGTTTCAAACACAAGGGAATTGAATTGTTCTAGGGATTAGGATTATCTGGTCTCCATGTTTGCTAAATTCCTTGAAGAGTTGTTTACCGCAAAGTAGGAGAAGAGAAATATGAGTGATGACTAGAATTAGGCGGCTAGACCTAAACTTATAATTAGACTTCTAAGGTTTTAGCTATGAGCTGGCTCTGGGCTGTTTAGCTATTGACAATTAATAAATAATTAAAAATCAACAACATTTACTCTGTGATTTAATATGTTATTCAAAGATGAGATAGGTGAACCCATAACGTGGAAAGTTTTTTTTTTCACGGAATAGAAAAATAAATCTGCCCATTATATTCTTATATTTATATAATAGCTTGGTTGAACAAAAATATTTGTTATTATTATACAAGATATATACAAATTTAAATATTTTTATATCGATAAATAGTACAGTTATTTAAAAAAATTATATCGCACATAAGATATGTTCTTATATTCATAAAATATCCTTGCGGTTACGATCATATAGGATACAAATTTGAATAATTTTATTTTGATGAATAGTATAGTTTTTTTTAAAAGGAAAATTATATTGTAGATAAAGATAAGTATTTGTTTGTTTTATAAAAAAAACAAATCATAAAACAATATTATTAAATTCTATCTATCAATATAAATTTAATAGAATCAAATATATCTAAACTAACTAAACTAATCAAATTAATTTAAACTAATAAAATTAGATAATACTATACTATCATCATCATCATCATTATGATTATTATTATTATTATTATTAATAACAATAATAATAATAATATGGGGTATTACATCACTACATGAACTCACAACATTTTTATGCATTGAGATAACATTTTTCCTAATGTGGCGTGGAAAAGCACAATTTTCTCTATCATTAACTTTTTTCCAATTTTTAAATCCATCAACAACAAATGTATTAAGTTCAAAATGACTATTGACTGGTTTACTAAATAAATAACAAGGCAAACAAAATGCAGCATCTTTATTTAGAGAATATTCTAACCAAGATGGAAAGAAATCAAGCCAAGAAGAACAAAAATGACATCGATTCTTCTTTGGCCCAAAAAAAGGATAATTTTGAAGTTTGCATTGATATAACCAAGTTTAAGATAAGCACGACGAATATCATCTTGTTGATTTATCGGATATTTCCATTTTGGAGGGTGTAATGTAGGATCTCTTTCTAATGAAACAAGAACAACTTCTTTAGCTACTTCTTTATTTTCAATTCTAGGAGACTTTAAAGAAGGAATCTTAGTATTTGACAATTCAACATTAGGAGTAGATGAGGGCAAAAACTCACTATTCTTTCTCTTAAAATAAGTATCAATGGTAGCACTCTTCCCCATAATAATCACCTACAAAGAGCATGAATTATTTCATAACCAATATGATTTAAAAAATATTATTAACAACAAAAGTGAACCGATTAAAATTAATTATTAGTCATCAACCATATTTCCATAGCTATTTTTTAACAAAACTCAAAACTTGTCTAAAATTCTAACCATAAAATATTCTCCAATCAATATAAAAGTAGTATCATTAGAAAGATAAAATCATGTATAATAAATTTCATGAAGGAAATTTAATAAGAAAAAATAATTTTGAGTACCTTATTGATTCTAAAAATTTGCCTCAGACTATTGAAAAGAAATGGCCGCCGGTGAGAGGAATAAGAAGCTGTTGTTGCTCGATCGGATGCTATTTTGGTGATGCTGAGTTGTTTTTTTTTTCTCACTCAAAACATTGAATTGAATATATGATAGCAATTACTTTCTCTTCTTTTAGCTAAAATCATGTGATATGCTATTATAATTGATTGGTTTAATTTTTGGTAGGTGTCTAAGTGGTTGGCCCACATGATATTAAATGCATGGAATATTTGGAAAACACTACAATAGTTTCTTTCTTTTTGGTCAAAAACAGTGCAATAATTTTACCATATATACATAGTTTTTTTTAATATTTTAGGGGGAGCGGGGGCCACCCCTAGCCCCCTGCGTCCGCCATTGGTTCCAACCCTTTATACTCTTTTTTTTTTTTGAACCCATTATACTCTTGATACTTCAGGACATTACTGCTTGTCATTATACTGAAAAATTGAAAAAATAAAACGAACAAAAAAGAAAAAAAAACGACTTGTCCATACAAAAATGAGAATGATTCGTCCATTGGGCTGGTGTTATAGGATATGGATATGGATTTTCCCCCCTCATTTGTATTTGTACGTTTTTCCTCCTTCTCCAAGTTGTACATTAATTATGAAAAAAATGTTCGTTCATTCTTCTTTATATCTAATGAAAAATAGATTTTGTCTTTTTTTTTTTTTGTATATGACAATACAGACACACACAAAAACTCGTACTGTCGTACAACTTATACTGCATTCAAAAGAAGCACACGCACAGTGCGCTAGTTATTATATATAAATAGGATCTTAAGGTAAATATTAAGGGGTTAAATGTATACTCGTTAATTATTTAAAAAGAAAAAAATATTTGAGGGGGCCAGATGTATAATAAAATTATTTTAATTATAAGATAATATATTTTTTATACTATATTAATTTTTTTAAAAAAATTCTCAACAAATTTTTTTAATGTTTTTTTTTGCCCCTTCATCAAGTTCCGCCACTGAGAATAGCTTGCTATTAACTTATGTCAACTGAGTATTTTATTACTTTATTTCGATGTTAAAAACAAAAACAAAAATTCATGTCTCAATGTTGAAGGTAGTACATTAGATTGAGGAGATAAAAATTTCCCATGGGTTGATTTTTCCTTTCAAATGAACTTTTATTAGAAATGTTTATTTTGTTTTTCATAAATGCCGTCTTACTTTTTTTTTAAAAAAATATATTTAATTCTGAAAAATCCTTGTCATTTTGCTTCTAAATATAAGATATATTTTATTATTTTAAAAATATTAAAAAATTCATTAAATTATTTTAAAATCTTTATATTTATCTTTCTTTCGTTAAATTATTCTACCTAACATATATAAAATAAGATATAACCTAATGATATACAAATATAATATCACTAAACAATTTAATTTTTAAATTTTTAAACAAAAAGTAATTATTTGTTATGTGTACAACCGTGGGCCCATCCAAACGGAATCTTTAAATATTTTGGACACTTTAGGTTGACTGTGAGCCGGTGCCCCTGTCAAATAGACTCTGACACTCTGTCCCGTTGATATCTTACGAGTTAACAAATTAACCGCTCGACATTTCGGCAAAACAAGAAAAAAGAAACTCTGGAAAAAGAGGGAAGAAAAACATTACAAAAAAACCATTAAATTAGTCATGGAATTATCAATGAAAAAATTTCGTCGGCAATTTTCATGAAACTCTGTGGATAATTGAAATTACTCACGAAATTTTGTAGGTAATTAAAAATTACCGATGAAAAATTTCCATTGAAAAAAATATTGTTAGTATTTTATTTTTACTGATGGTGTTTTTTAAAATGGAAAATTTTCCGTTGGTAATTTTTAGTTACCCACAGAATTCCGTGAATAACTTTTACTCATAAGATTTTGTGGGTAATTTATTAATGGAAAAATTTCGTCCGTGATTCTGTGGCCAATCCTTTTTTTTTGGTAGTGAAAAAAAAAGAAGAAAATGGAAGGGGTGAGTGAGACGGAAGGAGATCCTCTCCTTATCCTTTTTCTCATTGGCTCAATCTGGGCCGTTGATTGAGAAAGTGAGAGAAAAATAAAAATAATATTGTATTAATTGGATGAATGAATATGATTTAAAAATTATGAGGGATAATAAAAAAAGGGTGATAAGAGAAACCCAACCCGACCCGAGTAAGGCTAATCATTCTCCCATGGTCTGTTAGGTGTTTAAATAGTCTGTGTGTCGTCACGTGCCTGAAGAGCGGATCAAGTAAGCATATCATCACTATATCTGTATTTCAATTATAGTACACCGAGTTAACTTTTTTTTATTGAAATTAAATAAATTATTTAATTATATTATATGATATGTATCTTTATATTATATATTATTTTATTTGTCAAACTAATTAATTTTTTAAAAAATAAAAATATTTTAAAATAATTTAATTAGTTTTCTTAATTTTTTTTAAAAAATTAATTTAATCTTATAATTAAGGCTGGAGGAAGTATATTAATATCATACAATCATCACGTGCCATGCTTTAGAGATAGTGGCTTTTACTATGCCTTTCATAATTCATAATCATATGGAGTATTAAACAAAATGCATGTGGCGTAATAAATACTCCCTCTGGTTTTACACAATAGCGTGTTGGTACTGGATATAGAATCTTAATAATTTTTTATTTTTTTTCCAATATGTCGTTAATGATTGTATGTATTAAATGATTTTTTCATCAAGTACTTGTTTTGATGCGTGTGATTAAAAGAGTGTTTTAGTGAAATAAACATAAATCTATTATAAATAAATAACTTAATTAATTTATCTACCTCACATGTTAAGGAGTGGAGTAAGTGTTTAGAAGATGAGAAAGAATTTGTTGTGTTGGAAAAAAAAACACACAAATGTGAATAATATGGTTTATTCCTCTCCATGTACAATACAAAAGTGCCAACACAGAGTGATCCAGTGCTGTAAGGCTCCATTATATCTATCTGGGTCTTAAATTAGAGTCTCATAAAAGATATTTATATTGAAAGGAATAATCACAAATCCTAAACTAACTATCAAATGATAAAATAAAATAAATAACAAGTCAAACAAACCTTACCACAAAAAGAGGCATAGAAATAATTAGGTAA
The DNA here is from genome assembly GCA_037074495.1 of Acacia confusa. Classification (NCBI taxonomy): domain Eukaryota; kingdom Viridiplantae; phylum Streptophyta; class Magnoliopsida; order Fabales; family Fabaceae; genus Acacia; species Acacia confusa. The sequence goes on from CM073506.1 coordinate 38,997,996, forward strand.
GGTCAAGTGATGATTTATGGAACACAAAATAGTTTTTTTCCCTTGACTGTGGATATCTGAATGGTTTAAAATCTTGCCGGATTATAAGATAACAATCAGGTCATAACAATTATTATAAGTGACTAATTTTTTCATACCAATGATTATATTAGATATCTGGGTTACTGTGGATATCTGACTGGCTTAAAATCTTGTCATATTATAAGGTAACAATCAGGTCATTACAATTATTATAAGTGACTAATTTTTTCATACCAATGATTATATTAGATATCTGGGTTTGGTTCAAGTATGCACATGTTAATAAGAGGGTTGACGGGGTTTGAACAACAAAAGGCCATATAGCTTAGTTTTGATCTAAAGTTGCCTGATAAGGTAAAATAAAAGTTTTCATGTCAGAGTTATAAAGCCAATATAGTACTACATGGTAATGAATGTTGAATTTCAAAGAGATAACATTGAATATAGAGTGGGTGTAACTGAAATGATGGTATTGAGATGGATGCTTAGTAGTAAAAAATTTGTAATGAACACACAAGGAAGAGTTGGGTGGTATAGATGGAAGAAAAAATGGTTGAAATAATTTTAAAGTGGTTTGAACATATACAAAGAAAGTTATCAGACGCATAGATTATAATAGTGAATCAAACAACATAGAGTCATATATCCAAATGGGCAGAAAAAGATCAAAGTGAGCAACACTTAAGGAAGTTATTAGGAGGGAATTATTAATTGATAATTAAACTAAATATTTTGTTGTTGTCATACAACTTATGTATTGGTCTCTATCTAGTGGGACAATGCTTATTTTTGCCATAAAGTTTTTTCTTCTCAGCAATAAAAATCAACTTTCTTCTCTCTCCAACAAGATTAAATAAGAACAAAATTAAAAATAACAATTAAATACCCTACAAACTACTTATATCTATGACTAAAATTTTTTCTCACAAGCAGAGTGACACGATGCTCATTAAAAATGGTTTGAGGAAAGCTTATTTTCTATAGGCATATCAATGAAAGAAGACTTCTCATGTTTTCTAGTATTTTTTTGGCCCTTTTTCCATAGGGAAAAAAAAAACTTGTTGCACATTAACTTTTGTTATTATTTTTTTAATAAAAAAAAGAAGGTAAAAATCTCGCAATTTATTGATCTCCAACCCCAAAATAATGCGCTGGTCAAAAGAATTATAAAAAAAGGTTCTTGCCAACAAAAGTTTTATTTTTTGACCTGAATTTTGCCAACAAAAGTTACGTAAACATCTTGACTTAACACAGCAATTAGCCAATTACTGTAATACAATGGACAAATCACAAGTTGACTGTGGGAGAAAAAGAAGAACTCGTTTGACCAAAAATATATCACTCTTCCATTTTTAGCCTCTCGGGGCCGGTCAGAGACACTCAAGTGAAATGTCGAACATTTTCGGACAAAACAAAACTCAAACTCAAACTGGGAGCCCAACCCGCGGCGTGAACTCCAACGGGGACAAGGGCAAAAAGGGAATGAAGGAAAATGCTAAAATGGTTTTTTCTTTTTTTATTTAAAATTTCAGGCCACCACGAAATCTGCAAAGCCGTGGAGGGGAAATTGATGGCGGGCTGACGACATTCCTATTTCCCTCCGTTAGCCGGAGACCCCGACGGCCCGACCAGAAAAGCTAGCAGCAGTGGCTTGCATACGGTGCCGTTTTGGTTTTTCTCTTCAGCTTGCCGAATTGTTGCTTCAGTCGGGCTTCTCTCTGGTTTCCGTTTGGTATCGTTCTCCCTCCTTTTGTTTTTCTCGCCCTCGATACATACCCGTGTTTGTATTTGTTATAAGGTGCCTAGCGTTTCTCATTTTGATGGAGACTTTGTTGGTTTTATGGTTTGAATTGGATCGCTTGTAAAATTCAATTTAAAGTTTCTTTTGTCCTCTGCGCACGTCGCTGTGGCATTTGTATTCTTCGAGCCTGGTTTTTTTTTTTTTTTTTAATACCAGTCAACGCTTGGATTCATGTTACGAAAATGCTGAATTCAATCCTCTGGATACTCATGTAGAGATAGATCGAACTAAAGAAAAGAGAGGAGTAGATAATCCAAATTCTAACGCAATCCGCATATTCCTTGTAACGGTTCTGATTTTTTAAAATGGGGTCTGGAAAATGTCCTCACAAATTCAAGCCGTGCTGGTTACTTTATATATATATATTGTTGATAAAACCAGAGAAACAGCTTTTTATCTTTTGCTGCATTGAATTGCCAGTTTCTGGGAGTCTCAGTTTCGAGTCGTCCATCCGTAGCTCTATTATTATAATTTTTCATGGACGAGAGACCAAAATTCCAGTTTCCGTCATCTTTTAGATTCCAATAGTGAGTCAGTTCTGTCCTCTGTTTTCTTGTTATTGGCTGACAAACATAGTATTGATATTGTAGATTTTTTGGGTCTATAGTGATTAAAGTAACATATAGAACCTAGTCAACTGTGCCTGACATCTCCGCATTTTATGGGGGCTACTGTAGAACCCTGCAAAGAAATGGCTGTTTCGATTTGATGATTATGAGGAAAAATGGCCAATGTAGACACGCCCAAACAAACACACACAGACAGACACCAAAAAAAAAAAAAAAAAACATACGGGGGACGTTTTCAAATTTATTGTTGGTATCCCGTTAACCAAGTCATTTATAAGCAGCAGGTAAGGCTCTCGCATAGAGTGTCTTCGATTCTGTCTACTTGTGACTTCTGGTTTTGGCATAAGTAGTTTATTTTCCTTGAATTGGCAGCTAAAGTCAGTTCTAGTTTGTTTGCGTGGAAGTCAGAAACTCTGACATTGAAGGTATTGCTTCTTCACAGAATGAAAGTTGCTTGTTTTGCTGCATCCCTGTTTCCAAGTATACAAATTAAATACTACGTGTTGAGGTACCTGAGGGATCACAGTATTATTCATTTTGGCACGATTCTGAAGTTGTATTTAAAGGTGGTATACATTTTTGCCATTCTATGATTCTTTCCTGGTCAGCTGTGTTGGTGGACCTTGGCCTTAGGTGGATGTTCTCTCACCAGAACTATATCTTGAAGGTCCATCCGGCACTTGCCCATTGCTGATGGAGCAGACAGGGCATTTGAACTGTAGTCAGCACGTCATTGACATATCTGGGAGTACTGATGCTTCAACATCAGCTTCATCTCATGATAGATATTTTAGTAACATAGACACCTCCGAGCATGGAGAAGGCCCTACAAATGCTGGATTCCCTGTTTCTCAGCAATCAGTTCCTCTCTCTAGTGTACCCAATGGGTCAAATTCTGGGAATTCTTCATCAGCAAGACAGGAGGAAACCCGTCAACTGAGGAATCCATTGAATTCTGGCTTTTGGATATCAATTGAGCTATTCCTCACTGTAAGCCAGATTGTTACATCTTTTATTGTTTTATCTTTGTCAAGGCATGAGCATCCAAGCACTCCATTGTTTGCATGGATTGTCGGTTATGCCAGTGGTTATATTGCTCTCCTTCCTCTGCTCTATTGGCGGTATTATCACCAGATTCAAGAGCTAGATTCATCTCATAATCAGACTTCTCAGATGAACGTTTCTTCAAGGACCTATCATTCTGTTGCTAGAACCAGTGGGCCAGAAGAAAATCAGGCTGCTGCTGCATCATTCATAAGCAATCGAGGTTCATGGTTGATGAATGCAAGGTATTGGTTTTTAATTATTATTGTTAAGCAGACTGTGTCTTGATAAAATGTCTTCCCCTGTATTCATTTTAACGTTCCCAAAGAACATAGAGATACGCAAGGAAGCTTTAGTAACAAATGTCTTTCATGCAAGTGAACTTAAAAATTGTCAATTTCTCTTTGATTCCTGGGAAATTGGTTTGAAGGCCTAGGACTATTCAGACATTTGAGCACTGTAGTACAAGCTTTAACTTTCAGCCCAGAGGAGCTTTGATGTTGACATTTTTCTTCTCTTTCTCCTTCATATAACCAAATTAAACTAAATAAATTTTACCAAGAGATTTTGCCATCATCCATGTCCTTTCTCTTGAGGCATTGTTTTTCTCAAGTTCTTAAGCTAATCAACTATGAGAACGAATGATTTCTTCGAACTTGTACTTCATTCATTACCACTATCTCATTCTCAATGGAAAATAATATAGTTTGTTCATCCTTTAATAATCCGATAACATTTGATAATTGTAAATGTTTGTCTGAAAAAGTTCAAGTTTTGAAGAGCTTTCCAATGAGTTTGTTATTTATATATCAATAAAAATGTCATCTATGGCACGTATGACCATCTTATTTGCTTCTCAGCACAATAAAAATCCATGATATAAGCAGGAACAAGAACCTCTAGCTAACTTTTAACTTGTACAACCTATGACAGAATATACTCTATTTTCTCCAAATTTAAAGTTACATCTAGTCAAGAGTATTTTAAGCATGAAAGAACACCGCTTTATATTTATTCTAAATCCTAATGAAAAATACTATACCTATCTGGCAGATCTATTTGAAAAAGTTGTGATGTAGATGTCTATGGGTAACTTACCTATAAACGCTTTTCATTGTAATGTTTTTTCCACCACTTGGCCTAGTTTTCTATACAATTGAGTTCTTGATGTGCTTTTTGATGGTTATAAACATGGTAGTTTGAAACTTGTTTATGAGCTGCTAACTGCATGTGCATACCTGCTAAGCAGACTGAAGAAACTAATGGAGTACTTCAAAATGGCCTTAGATTGTTATTTTGCTCTGTGGTTTGTTGTTGGCATCGTATGGATCTTTGGGGCACAATCGACTGCTGATGCAGCTCCTAACTTGTATAGGTAAACTCTTACAGCAGTGCTTGCTTTTAACCTTCTGCTTTTTTTGAATCCTCATAGTTGTCTTCTTTCCTTTGCTTGGCAGGTTAACTATAGTGTTTCTCATCTTTAGCTGTATTGGTTATGCTATGCCCTTCCTTGTATGTGCGACAATATGTTGTTGTCTGCCTTGCATAATTTCCATTGTTGGGTTTAGAGAAGATCAGATACAAACCAGAGGGGCAACCACGGAATCCATTAATGCCTTGCCAACATACAAATTTAAAATGAAAAGTAAAAGCAATTCCAGCAACTCTGCTATTGGAGAAGGTGGGATTGTGGCTGCAGGAACTGAAAAGGAGCGTCTTATCTTTGGAGAGGATGCGGTAGGTTAAGTATCATATTATCTTTTGTTGATTAGGTGCTTAATTATAAGTTTCAAAACATCCAAGCATTGCTTGTCTGCTTATACTGTGTCCATTTCTGCTGTCATCAACCTATATTTTCTAGTTTCTTGGGCGTTGAAAATGCAAGAAAAACTGTTTCCTGTATAGAAAAACAATGTTTTAAGAGTTAGTTATGAATAGAGCACAATGGCATTATGTGATGCATTGTAGCTGACCTCACTTAATAAGATAAAGCTTTTTATTGTTGTTGTTGTTATAAAAAGCATGCATCTAATGCATTTTTGCTACTCTGGTTTATGGAAGGAAACATTTTAGGTTTGTAGATTGTAGTTCACTAGCCCAGTAGCCTTATTTTAATGCATTACGATCATATTGATGCTTCTTGTGATTACTATTCCTGTATCTTGAGAGCTCTCTGTCATAGACGTAGCATCCATCCAATCATTTAATAAAGGCTTGCTTAAAATATAGTGTTTTCTATCTCGTCATGAACTTTTAAAAATTACAGTGCAAAATTTCCAATCACTCACTTCCTTGTAATCAGTTGATATTCTGAAACCAACCAGATTTTGTGGTTTGTGCTCTTAAAAAGAAATTTCATGATTAATGAAAACACCTTAGGGAGCTCTGTTCGTGTGTCATTTGCTTTGGCCTGACAGCTTCTGCCTATATTATCTCCTGGTTTTTTGGAATTCAAGTAATCAATGAATATTAATCTATATATTGTCAGGGAGCTCAGATTGCAATCTACTTGCCTCCAGCTGATGGCTGTTTCAGAATTCAGAATCTTAAAATTATCAACTTGCTCTCAACCAAAGCCCTTAAAACGATCCTGCATCACATTTGGTAGTGATTGTATGATTTTTATGTGCAGGCTTGCTGCATCTGCCTGACAATGTATGAAGACAACGATGAGTTAAGAGAATTGGCTTGTCGTCATCTTTTTCACAAAGACTGTGTAGATAAGTGGCTGAAGATAAATGCATTATGCCCTCTTTGCAAGGATGAGGTTGGTGAGGTCGAGAATGCAAGAGGATCATCAGGCCAGCGGGTTGAAAATATATAGTTCCTTACATATAACATTGAACCAGGAAAAAAAATTTAGCTGCTTATGCTCATATATTTAAGGTAATGTTTTTCAATCAAATTAAGATGGGTGGATCATTTTTCCCAATCACTACTTCCCATTATCAATAGTTTTAAATTTAAAATCCACTTATTCTAATTTGATTGAGAAAAGGACATTTTTGAATGTATGAGTTGAAGTATTTAAGTTGTTTTTTCCCCTTTCCAACTGGTTTTGTAAAAAGTCCTTCTTGAGAAAAAAATCCCCCTCGATCTCCTATTCTTTTCTTATGGAAGGATGGTTGATATCTGGGTCCATCCTTTCCATTTTAATCTGTTGATTTTTACCCTTCCCTAAGTTGGCTAAAACACTGGCTCCTGTTTAATGTTCATTGTTCAATTTGTGAAAGACTGGTTGGAGTTAAGTTAACCAGGGGCAAACTTCGAGTTTTATTGTGAGGCGTTACCATTTGCTGATATATCGGAATTTTTTTGAACTGTATTTTTTCCTAAATGGGACGTTCACTCCTGCGAGTTTTCATCTATCCATTGTTCTGGGAAGGGTGAAGGTTTGTACATGTGGTTACGAACATTTGGTCCGTTACATGTGGTTACTAAAGACCCCCTTCTTTTATTTTTAGTTTTGTGTTTTGATTTAGGGTTTAATGTTTCTCCTTTCAAGGTAGGACAATGTTTTTACATTGAAGGCAGAAACATTAAACTCTTTGATGTAGTTATTTTTTGAGAGAATGAGAGAAAAAGAACATTGAGTTATAAAATCTTAAATCAGTTATCAATATATCACTTAATATCAATCCACCAAGCCGAATGCTCCAAGCCAACTCATGCATGGCTACCGACACCAATTACTGTTCATAACAGTATGCCAGCTTGAAATTAAGAGAAAAACGGTTGCATTGGGCTCCGTTCCAAGAGGTTGGCTTAGACAACTATCAAGCTGGCTCCATCAAAATTTTATATACTGTTCCATCGACATTCTCATTCAAATACACGTTTGAAAAACAACCCCAGACGTGAAGCAGATCATCGTTGTCCATTGAATAAGATTCAGGTCTGATAAACAATCTCTCCTTATCCCATTGTTGTCTCAAATCCTTAAATACTCTATCCACGTTTGTTGTTATGGTATTTTGCTGTTTCTTCTAGGTACGAGGCCTCTTCTTCAACGATGCATTGACTTCCTGTGTTTCCTAAACTCGAATGGGACACTCATCTTGTATGGAGCTTTACCATCCTACATATAATTTATATGTAGGATGAGGATGATAAAGCTCCAATTTTTAGGTAAGTCCTCCTCTGACCTCTCTTTGCGAGTTACATATCTGTTCTGCCTTTTGTTTTTGCCTGTTACATGTTTGCTGCATATTAGTAGTAAATGAGGATACTGAATCATAAACGTAAACCTTCCTTGTTACTTGTAGGTCGTCTGCCTTGTCATGCTAGCAGGCATTCAAGAAAGCTCATTAATGGCCATGAAGACCAAACAGTATACCTCAGTTAACTTAAAATGGGAAGGCACCATTAATGATGTTGTCCATGAGAGTCATTTAACCTTCAGTGGATCTCATTTATTAGTCTCCTCCTTGCCTTCTGTATAAGTTCTCTTAACTCATGCTTAGTTGAGCACTCTCACTAACAGTTGTTACTCACTCCTGAAATCTAGATGCATCTTCCATCTCTGAGCTCCACTCTGGCGTTCTCATGAAAATAGTATTTTGCGTAAGGTAGATCGTATTATTTTTAACAAGGTGGTTCAGTCATTTGAGACATTCCCACGACCTCTGAAGGATCTGGCGTCCATGTACATTGTGTTCTTCAATTCAAAGGTGGCATAACCTGATAGAACTTAAAGAATGTCGAGTTTATATAGAACTCAAAGAAAATAAACAAATAAAAGTTATTTAGAGTTGTATCTGTAAACTCTAGCTAATAGACGATAATCTTTTATATAATATTCTGTCCTCCTCATTCATAAAACATATTATATATATATATAGAGAGAGAGAGAGAGAGAGTTCTGTGATCTTAACTGCTTTTAATAAATGCTAATAAAATATAATAAAATAACAACTTCCTTGAACTAATACAAATTAACAATAACTACTTCTAAACACGTGGAGCCTTGTCCTCAAGGCGGAAAGAAGGAAACTTTGGCCACCACCACCGACGACCTCCTTCGGCGGCCTCCCCTTAGTTTTAAATAATAAAAAAAAAACTAAACACTGCAGTCGACGGGTCACTGGCCGCGGTGTATTTTAGTTTTTTTTTTTAATTATTTAAAATTAAGGGGAGGTTGCCGGAGGAGGTCGCCAGCAGCAGGGAGGGCGGCTACCGGTGGTGATGTGGCCGGTGGTGAGGCCCACCGGTGAAGGAGGAGTTATTTTAGTTTTTTTTTTTAAAAAAAATTATTTAAAACTAAGGGGAGGCCGACGGTGGTGTGGCCGGTGGTGGAGCTCACCTGTGGGGGAGGGTTTATTTTTATGTTTTTCTTTTAAAAAATATTTAAAACTAGAGGCAAAATGACAATTTCAGCGGCATTACTGTTCATTCCGTACAAATTAACGGTTAACGTCTGATCAACTAACGGCCCGTGGTATTTTTGCTCTAAAAACGTTATGTCGTGCGTAGTTTTGGTTCAGAAAAAGGCGTGGTGCTAAGCGCTCATGGGAAAAATGTTATATGTAAAATTGCTCCTTTACCTTTAAATATTTCATATTTCAACTGTATCCTAAAATATTTTAAGATACCAAATGTTCATTTATCCTATTTTAAAAAAAATCATGCTTGAAAGCTAATTATGGCAGTTAGATAACTTAAATTTCCAATAAGATTCTTAATTTTTTTTTCTTTTTATGAGTATTTACTAAATTATTATGGTTAGTTCTTCTGTTAACACATGTTGTTACTTTATAATTCTATGAGCTAGTGGTACGTAATTATATGATTAAAAAATAATACCGATTGATAATATTAAAACTCACAACATATTTGCTACTAACGTCTAATAATTTAGTTATAACGATCAACATCAATGAAAATATTAATATATATGACAAAATATATTTTAAATAAGTTTTGTATAATATAAAAATTCTCTGGTTTGTTTTTTGTTTTTTGTTTTTTTTGGGTAAAAGCCTGGTTTTAAAAAAGTAAGTTAAAAAACTTGACATAATTTAGCGAGTAAAATTCCGGATGCAACCCCGCGATGACCCCCGCCACGTGTCAGGAACCCTATGTGGCTCTAGATGGCTCTGCGCTCTTCGGCCGTGACTCGCATATAGGTCGTAGTTATCCGTTCCAGTTAGGGTTTATGGATGCAATTTCTTCCGAAGAAGGCTACGGAAGCTCGTTTCTTTTAGTTTAGGCTGTATCGCTCAGCTTCACTTCAGGTTTTGCTATTCAGCTACATCTTCAATATCTTGGCGACGACTCTCCTCTGGGTACTGGTATGTTCCCATCTATGTGTTCGTATCAAACACAATGTGTGGCGTCCTCGATAATATGAATAGTTAATTCAATTGTGCATTCGTTATTCGAATTCTTTACCTTGATTCGGGTTTTCTAAATCTTTCTGGTTTTGTGTTGTAAATACGAGTCGGTGGTTTATGTGGGATCTTAGTGCCTTTTCGATTGCTCTTTCCTGATAAGTTTTTAAATGTCCAGAAGTTAATCATGGAACAAGAACAAACGGGGACGTGGAAATTTTTCTTTTGGGTTGAAGTAAACCATTGTTGTTAAATTTCTGGACGCACATGGTGCCTGCACGATTGTGATATTCCTGACAATAAATTTTTTTATTGTACTAAGAGACATGGGCGAGTTATGTTGCGAATCAGGATCAGAATAAATCTAAATAAAGGAAGTGATGAAGTTGCTTTTCGGGGACCAAGATGGACACCCTCAATTTAACACGAAATTCGCCAGATATAAAAATGAGCAGCCGAGCTATGAATAATGCTGGCTAACCAAATAATTAAGGCTAAGTAACACCAATGCACTCGCGTCAAAGTAGCATACCCAATCATATCCGTATCTTTTTCCTCTGGCATACTCGTAATATTTTAGTTATAAGAATTAATGCGGTTTAGTTCTGTAATGCTATTGGTGAATCCAGTGACGTGGGTGATTATTGAACATTCTTTGTGTGGTGGCGTGCCTAGGAGTATTTTGGTGCTCAATACAAAGATTGATTTGTGGAATAGCTAGTAGGCGTCATTACTTTGCTTTTAGTCTACATGTGGTTTTATTATTTAATTTCAACTGAGTTTTGGGCTGGTTTGTGTGGTAATTTCCATTGCCTGGTGTTAAAATAGCCAGCTTCAGACGATTCCCCACTGTTGAATGCATATGCATGATTTGCTGGATGAGTTTTGGTTGGTTTGCTGATTGTTTATGTCGTTTTCTGTCAAAGCAGTCAGTATGAGACAATTCCTTTTCCACATAATACAGACTAGTAGGCATCATGAGGCTATGATAAATCTTGAAGATGAGGCTGATAACATACTGATTTGTTTCAGGTCAGGAAATAATCTTGGGTCAACTTGCTTATGTATTCTTTATGCATAAGGCTATTACTTTGGAATGTCGAACAATCTGGTTTCACATCCGTTGCCAATTTCAAGCATGCAAATGCGTCAGCTGGATCCCATTGTGAGCAAAGTTGACTCATTAAGGAGAGACACACAGATTGGACTTGTAGGTCCAGGATCTAGTAACCCTATGTCTCAGCAGCAGGAAACACCGAATAATCACCAGGAAACACCAAATAATCACTTTGGAATATTGAGAGCTGCTCCTGGTGATCCTGAATCCGATGGATTTTCTATGCCGATAGTGCAGAGTGGGCAGATAGATTCACATGCAAGTGGTTCAGGCATGCATCAGCAAGTTGCACCTATTGAGCTACCTATGCAGATGGAGATGAGGCTGAACAGTGTGGGGCCAAAGCAGCTGTCAACAATGCCTAAGCATAAGGCGGCTACCGAACCATCGTCTGTTAGCTCAGTTGCATCTAACAAGCGTGTTGCTCAAATGGATAGACCTTGGTTGCATCATCTGCCTAATAAATCACATAAAAGTTCTGTGCAGATGCATCCTTCGTCAAATGCCCCTGGGCTGCAGAATCTGCCATCATTTAGTAAGAGAAAAACACAGATGGAATCCAGTAAATTGGGGACACCTCGGTCAACAGAATCCAGTAAATCAGGGATACCTCGGTCAACCGAATCCAGTAAATCTGGGACACCTCGATCTTTAAGTTCTAAAATTCAGAATGCTCAGGTGCAACAATCTTCCAAGATTGGTACTGAATCATCCGAATCAGTTAGGTCCAAGATGAGGGAGTCATTAGCTGCTGCTCTGGCCTTGGTTTCTCAACACAGCAGACTTCAGGATGAAAAGAATAATACAGCAACTGAGACTGGCAATTCTCAGGTTAAACTAGATTATAGTTCTCAGTGTTCATCTGCTGCTACTGATGCTGCACAGGGGCAAATGCAGGAGGTTGCTCGATCTGTTGACTCCTATTCTGCTGTAATTGATTCATTTGACAATATAAGTAATGATGTTGAATACACTAACAGTGAAATTGGATGCACAAAGATGTTGAATTTTCCACATGACTTGAACTGTGATAAGCAAGACTTCCAGTCAAGTTACACTTTGACAACTGATGATGTTCCTTTCAGTGACACCTTTTTTGTCAAAGATGAACTTCTGCAGGGGAATGGTCTTTCTTGGGTATTGGACTCCGATATGGCGGTCATGTCAATTGAACAGGAAATTCAAACGAACCAGGATCAGAGATTGGAACCTGATGATGTAGGCGGTAGTGTTAGGAAACAAACTATTAACTCACCTGAACTTTTGGCTTCAGAGATAGAAGCAGAACTATTCAAACTATTTGGAGGTGTGAATAAGAAGTACAAAGAGAAGGGCAGGTCGCTTTTATTCAATTTGAAAGACCGTAATAATCCTGAATTGAGAGAAAGGGTCATGTCTGGTGAGATTCCTCCCGAGCGATTATGTTCCATGACTGCAGAGGAGCTTGCTTCAAAGGAACTTTCTCAGTGGCGGATAGCCAAAGCTGAGGAGCTTGCTCAAATGGTGGTTTTGCCTGATTCTGATGTAGATATTAGACGATTGGTCAGGAAAACACATAAAGGTGAATTCCAAGTGGAAGTTGAACATGAAGACAACCCCTCAGTAGAGGTGTCTGGTGGTAAAACATTGATATCTCAAAGTCAGACAGAAGGGAAGGAAGTGGAAGGCCCCCCTTCTAAACCTGATGGGATCAAACATGATGTGACCGCTGATGTTGGAAAAAGTAATCTACGAAAAGAAAATTCATTAACTGTTTCTGTTCCTCCCAATGATGGGGCTGTTACACAAGGCCTTACTGCGGATGATGCATTAAAGGATGCAGACTTTCTTCCTCCAATCGTCTCTCTTGATGAATTCATGGAATCTGTTCATTCTAAGTCATCAGTTGAAAATACAGTTATTGAACCGGGAAAAGTGGCACCACCTCTGGAGAAGGGTAGTCCTGTGGTTGGGACTGTTCCTAGAAGTGGTCATACTGGTAATGCCCCTAATAAATCTGATGGAGATCGTAAAACAAGTTCTAGTGTGGATGCAGTCCAAGAAAAAGAGGTTGAAGCAGAATCTGGGGTCATTCCTCCGAGTCATGCTGACCTGAGGCCAAGTGATGCTCATCCTGAGGTAAGGTCGACTGCAGACAAGAAATCTGCTGCTCCTCGTGAGTTGAAAGCAAGTCAGTCTCTTGCTGAAGAGAAATGTGGTGGCAGTCATATGCTTTCCAAAACTGCAGTTTCAACCATGATATCCAAGGGTGAATTCACTTGGCAGGGCATGCTTCAGCTCAATATTTCGACCACTCATTCAGTTATAAGCATCTTTAAAAGGTACCTTACAAAACATTTAAGCTCTTACTGCTCGTTACTTTGTCAACTTTCTGTGCAAGATTAGTTCTGGATTTGATTGTTTCCTTCAGTATTTTCTTTTCATCTAGTATATGTTGGAATGAGGAGACATATCTGAATGGTCCTTATCAGATAGGTGGTTAGATTCTGAACCTTGTTACTAAAAGTAGAACTGCTTTGTACTCTAAGTGGAAAGAAAAGATCGTAATGTTGTGGAAGCTATGAGTCTCCTCATGTTTTAATCTTTTTTTGCTTTTTGGTTACAATTTGAATCTCTTCATGCTTCCATCTTCCTAAATTGTGTTTATCTTTCTAATATTTAAACCCTATTGAAATATGTGGAGAAATACTTTAGGAAAAAAAGTAGTGTGGCGCCCAATGAAATGTGTGGAGATAAAATAAGAGAATAAAAAAATCTAGGTAAATTTTGGTAGAAGCCATATTGTTAATAGCTTGTGAATATTTTATATTGATATTGATTTTGGTTTGGGTTGTTTGCATCCTGCGTAATTTTTAGCTTTGCATTTTTGGCTTAAATTATTTTGCATTGAAACCACTTGTATACCTATCTGAAGGGAATTGCTATTATTTGATATGCTTGCTGATCTGATATGTCCTGTGCAGTGGTGAGAAAACTTCTTTGAAGGATTGGCCTGGATTCCTGGAGATTAAAGGCAGGGTTAGACTGGACGCATTTGAGAAGTTTCTGCAGGAGCTTCCTATGTCCAGAACTCGAGCCATCATGGTATCTTAAGTTCCTTGAACTTTTTTATTTGTTTAACAGAACATTTTTGAAGAAAGGAGGAATGAAAACCCCTTCCCCCCTTAAATTATTCTTTCTCCTCCCATTATTTGCACTGTAGCCTTATGAGTTATATGATTTATTTTCTTCCTTCCCCTTGTTGAGAATATATAGAGGAGGCAGTGAAGAGGCTGGTGGTTGGGTATGATATGTACTATTTGGTGTAACGCAACGATGAAAGTAAAACAGAGGCATTAGCATTTTTGGTAGATAAAGAGAGTGAATTTTTGGTGATTTTGTGGTGATTAAAGCATAGGGCTAATCAACATGTTATAAAATTGACCATTTTTAGCTAAGGTCATCACGACTATGTTTGAGGTCTTGAACATAAAGTTCTCTCTTGTTAACGTCCTTTTTTTGTTAATTATTTGCTTACAGTTTGTTCTTAAATTTTTTATTGCAGGTTATGCATTTTGTTTCTAAGGAGGATTGCCCCGAGAATGAGAAGCTAGTCCTTCGTGAGGTTATAATCTTTAAGATTGTGTCTGATCCACCATCAAATACGCTATGTTACTGATAATTATATATTTTCACATGCAGGTAGCGGATTCATACATTTTGGACGAGAGAGTGGGATTTGCTGAGCCTGTGCCCGGAGTTGAACTTTACTTTTGCCCGCCTCATAAAAAAACAGTTGAAATGCTCAGCAAGATACTTCCAATGGAACAAATTGAGGCAGTTAATTCAATTGATTATGGTCTAATTGGTATTAATGTATGGAGAAAGACTCATTCAATGTCCACTATATCACCCACTTCATCATCGTTCCACAAACATAGCTCTAAAAAGCAGTATTTATCTTCTAGGAGACAGCAAGATACAAATGTAAATGCCAATCTCGCCCCTAAATCACAGCCCTCTAGGGGCTTTGTAAACACTCAGGCTGGACCTCCTGATGATGATGATGATATCCCTCCTGGTTTCGGGCCTCCAGTGGCCCGAGACGAGGATGACCTCCCGGAGTTCAATTTCTCCGGCGGGTCAAATCCATCACACTCGGTACATAAACCTTTTATGCGACCCGTCGTTCCCCCAGTTCATTCGATTATCCAACCATCACGCGCTGTGGAACAAATGAGAGAACTTGTACAAAAGTATGGTCAAAGCCAGGTGAATGCTTCAGGAAGCTGGCACGATGATAAATTTGGAGCCACAATTCAGCCATGGAACGATGAGGAGGATGATATCCCCGAATGGCAGCCCCAAACGTCCCAGAATCAGTTTCACCCTCAACACAACTTTCAGCCGCCACCTCACACTTTGAATCATTCGTATGGCGCTTCACAGTCATTTCTTCAAGCTCCAATGAATATGACACCGGACCAATCAAATTTTAGGCCTGTGATGGTTCCTCCTACTCAGAGAAGTAACCTTCCGCCGCCACCTCTTGGGAACACATATGGGGCCCCTGCTCAGGCCCCTCCCTGGCATCAAAATGTTCCTAGGACTAGGGATTTTTAGTTTCTTTAAGGCCATTTGTATTTATTTACTACCTTGTATTGGTTCTTAGATGTATGTAGCCATCTAATCATATAACTGTAGGAGCTTGGTTAAAAATTGGACATAATTTTGCTTCAAGCCAGTTCTTGTTTTCATTGGGACGCCTTCTCTGGCTCGTCCCATCTTTTACTTAACACTGCAATGGAAACTACATGTTTCGTTGTCTCCTTATTGAAACGTTACCGTGGTTTGCCGATCGAGGGTCTGAAGTCTAATGAATGTTTTGTTCACCGAATTTTTTTGGGTCAACCTTGCAGTTTGATATTCCAGTTTTATGATTTTATCATACACACAATTTGAAATGTGTTTTTCTACTTATGTCATAGTTGATGCAGCAAAATGATGAAAAAAAAAGACAAGGAATGGAGGGTACTATGATGAGGCTCTCAGTTGCTTTATTTGGGAAAGTATTGTTGGGTTCCTTTCTGCAGACCGGGCTCCTCAACCCCCACAATCGTGCTTATAATAATCTGTCTCCTGCAATATTTTTCCGCATAGAAACAAGGGAAGTTAGAAGACCACACAATGCTTTACTGAGACTCTTCAGTGAAACATTTATGACAAGTACGAGGATAAGGGATCATTGATGACGCGTAACATGAATTCAACAATATCAAAACATTAAATCAAAAGTAAAGCAAAAGATAAGATCAAAATTGATTGAAGGGGATGGTGTTTTCTGTTTATCTCAAAAAAACATGGCCATTTACCAAATTCCGAGCTCAGCGAGCAAATATACCTTCATATATAGGTTCAGATCATAATTTATAATGATGACGTGCGATTCCAACCCTCTTTCCATGTGGTTAAATTCGTGATGGCTTCCTACAATGGCGGGCATGTGAAATCATGTGAAACACCCTTAATTATCATATTTTAAATCGCCGACAAACCCAAAATAGCAGCAATATGAGTGCTTGTAGAAATTGCATTCACCTCCGGTGTCAATTTCAGCATCACTGGAAGTAAAACAGGTTCTGGCCGAGAAGTAGTAGCTGAAAGGATGGAGCGATCGGTGGGCGTTGAACTTGCTGAACACACTGATGACGACAGATCAACGGACAAAGAAGGTCAAAATATGAAACGATGAAGAGGCAACTAAAAGATATGGAGACTGAAGGACAGTTCAGTGAGTAAGACCCTGATGGAGTCCCTGGAAGATGTTACACTGTCGCAAAGTGACAATGACGAAGACCAGATATCATTGAATCAGAGTATGAAATTCGCTGCTGTTGTGAAATTTTCAGGAAAGTTTTGTGAGATCAAGACACGCTTTTTTGACAAAATTACGCGCCTCTGGAATTCTCTCAAAGGACCATCGAACTTGTCTGAACTTGATAGTGCTTGGTGGGCCATGGGTTGTTCAAGATTGAGAAATTTATTGGTCGGATGCCCACAATCGCATGTCTGTTTTTCTTATTGACGATGGAGCTTGGAAATGGAGTATCGATCCTTTGAATGAAGGTTTTGATGCTACTTGCTCTGGGGAATTCATTGACATTGGTGAATACACTCTTGAATTAGCCACCATATTCCGAGCAAAAAAAATTAGCCACCATTTAACAGTAGAAGATACTTTGAATGACAAAACACCCAGTGAGAGCTAATCAAATCTGCATGGAAGGTCCAGATTTGAGTTTTTTATTTTTTATTTTTAAAAATGATTTTTAAATTAAAAAAAATCATTTTTTTTAAAAATAATAGTTAATAAATTATGTTTATTTTAGATTTTATACTCTATTAAAATAATTTTCTAAAAAATATAGAATTTTTAAAAAATCTAGTCTGATTAAATAAATATAGACTGTTCATATCTGATTACTTTTCGCTACCAAGTAAAGTGCTTATGCTTAGTAACCAAACTAATTCCTATCTAGGACCAAGTGTAGAAGTAGCCGAAGCAAATTGATTGACAAATGCAGGAAAGACAAAAGAGACATGCGATGATAAGTATATAGTCTTGGCCGTATTAGTTAAAAGGTTTGTTCCTTTTTGAATTTAAAAAATATATATATTTTTTCTCAAGCTATTGAGTAGTGAGTACGTTAAATGGAGTTTTTGTTAATGAGAGTAATGAATATGATTAGATAGTATATTTTAGGAAACTAGTACACATTTGTTATAAATAAATGATTGAGCTTAAGAAAAAATTTATAAATTTTATAGGTTTACCACACATACATATAAGTGAGTGTGTTCCATTAAAAAGAGAAGATAGAGAAAATATTAGTGGGATTCACTTACTTTGATGTAAGTGTGACAGAAAAAATATTTCTCCAAACAAAAGCAGAAACATTAAAATGAAATTTTATATACATTTGTTATGAAGAGACTATACAAACGCCAACATTGGGCGTTCGTGCTTGCTACCGCTGATTATACCCTCAAAGCTAATGTTCTTACTAATTGCCCGGCTCGTTAATGTACCCCCTTCTTCCTTTTTGTTTAGCTTTTGTGGCGTGTTGGGTTTATTTTTTGGTGCCCGCATCAGGCTCATTATAATTATTTTTTAAAGCATTGATCCACTTTTATTCAATTAAAAAAAATATATATATGAAGCAAAAACATCCATGAACACAATGGAGTATATCACTTATCAGTATCAATACAATCATATTTCCTTTCATTAAAATGAGTTTGTGTACAAGTTAAGACTCAGTACTCATGGATTCCTCATCTGCCTATAAACAAGCTCAATCTGAGCAAAAGAATCATCAACTATACTACTTTTGATATGTCTAACCCTTCCGTTTTAACAATTTGTGAATGTAAATCTGAAGTTAGAATGGAGTTTTTTCAATCTGCAGAATCCTGCCAACTGGCAAGAGCAATAATTCAACTTAAATGAGCAGATTTATTTTAAAGCTATATGGAAGTCAAACAATTAATCCTGTAATATAGCAGAATACTCAAAAAGAAGGCGCTTGGATGGAGCAGATTGTAGTAGCAATCTCAAGCGATTTGTAAGCTGATAGCTCAATGTCCCCTGTACTGCCATCTCCGATTCTTTCATTTGCCTAACAATCGTTGCCTGTGACAAAAAAACAAGTAGCATCAATATTGATGCGACACATTTCGCCAACCCCAACTAGTGGGATAAGG
This sequence comes from Acacia confusa, assembly GCA_037074495.1. Lineage (NCBI taxonomy): Eukaryota > Viridiplantae > Streptophyta > Magnoliopsida > Fabales > Fabaceae > Acacia > Acacia confusa. Next base: position 39,016,620 of record CM073506.1, read on the forward strand.
TTTTGTTGTTGTTCTATTGATTTCCCACATTCCTCAATGAAAGCCAGAGAAAAAGACTAAGACTATGATAAATGACCAAAATGGCAACCTGAAGACGTTTTCCTAGCTGGATCTCAACTTCTGTACCAAATGATATAGTATTGGCAAGTAACTTGAGAGGATCCACTGTAGGATCAACAGACATCAAACTAGGAATCTGAGGTGCATACACTATTCTCCACCTTGCTTGCCCATACTCTCCCTTCCCTTCTATTCTTGGCATCAATTTTTTCAGAGTTTCAGTTGCAAGCTTGTTGATTGCAAGCCGACCGTTGTCTTCCAGAATGGACTCTGCCAAACGACTCTCAAGCCTCCTGACAGCCTGCAAGAATATAAATAGTCGCAATTGATTGGAGGTCAAATTTTTGCGCACTATGACTTAGGAGATGCAATCCACTGATTTTTCACCAGAACAAGAGAAAGTCAATTTGTTAAAAGTCCGCACATAAATCCATTCTCATCATGGAAATAATAGAAAAGGAGTTTATAGAAACATAAAAGAAAATAAATTAAGATGAAACAAAAATGAGATCTAGATTTTTTTTTTCAAAAACATAAAATGGAAGCAGAGAAGAAAGAGTGGATAAGGAATCAGCAATTAGCGGCAATCTTAGACAGAGCAATTGCATGTTGATTTGCATCTCTTGGAAAGAGAGATGAGCTGAACTAAAGGAAGGCCTCCAGAGGGAGAGAGGAATTCTAGAAAAAGAGTAAAGTAATTTTGCTTTCAAATCTTTTACCTCAACAGGTGAGAGTGCATCCTGTTCCCCAGAGCGAGCTGAGGTCACCACAAGGTTTTCTTGCCATTTGCTTGCTCGACCATGAATTCTGAATTGCCATTCAGACCCAACCAATGCTAAATCTAGCATTGGATCTAGTCCGTATTCAGGCTCAAATTTAGCAATATTTATATGCTCCCTCTTTAACCTCAACTACAGTTAAATGTATGATACCGCACAAAATGAATTCAGGAAGTTTACAAGCAAAACCAAAACATAAGTAGCCTAAAGTTATGGAATAAAGCATTAAACAAACCTGCGGGGCACCTAGACCAACTTCACCATTTTCTAATGCCAGGACGCCTTTAGGTTTTATACATTTTTGATGGGCCAGGCCATTCAACTCAAGGTCTCCACTTACAGCGAAATCAAGAATCAAAGGATATATTATCTTCAACTCGGGTCCAAGTGTGAGTTTCAAGTCACTAAGGCGTATATCCATGTTTGGCTCAATTTGCAGTTGCTCCATGTCCCTTTCAACTTGAGTTAACTTGACTGCGGTTATTATTATTTTCAGGTCACAATATACAGGAAGACAGCCACTACACAAATATAGCAAGAATATGTGCTTGGAAGATTGAGAAGATATGGCTATGAGATCATGAGCATACATGTGAGAGGAAGATTTAAAGGAAAAAATTCCCCTAAAGAAGCTGAATTTTAAAGAAAAGAAAATCATATAGCATGAGTTACTTTCCAACAATGATTCCTGAAGATGTCCTCAGTCAAAATCCCACATGAGGTGAATATAGTGGGTATGACTATAATGGAGCAAGATAAGAATCTCAACCCAAACCCTCCCATGACTGAATGTTGGAAACCAAAAATGGTTTTCTAAAGCAATCTCTTCAGACAGGATTTCAAACATTTAGAAGGATACAAATGAAAACTATAACATCGAAGATATTTCATAACAGTGAAAATTCGTTTTTTTTTTTTTCCCAAATGATAATGACTAACAGATGAAAAATAATATCCAAACGCTTACACAAACTCTTCAAAAGGATACATTATTGTGTAGAAAGTCTTAGTCTTACATGGCATACATGAACTTGTAAATAAAGACTACGAGTATAAGCTTTTAGTTACCATTTCCTAGAAGGAGAGTCAATTCTGATTGCAGAAAGTCAGTAGCAGATTTCGAGGTAGGACTATATAACATGCTAACTTGATGAGCATGTAAAGTACTATCAGAAGATTGTCAACAACAAAAAGATAGAAAAAGTATTACCAGAGGATTGGGAAAGCTTGTTCCCTGAGGCAGCATGCTCTGAGTTGAAATACTGTGAAACATATCTTGAAGGAACAACTCGGCTGACTCCACTAGTAGGAAGCATAGACTGATTTGATGGGAATCTAGTGGAAGCAGTAGCAGCACTCCCATCATGAGGCAAATTTACCACTCCATGACTGATTTGAATATTCCCAGATACATTTGGTTGCAAAATGGAACCGGTTATTTGCACTTGAGAGTCAACCTGACCACTGACAAAAGTACACATATGTTTTAAGGAAACTCATATAAAAGCAAGGAGGGGAAAAAAGATTTGGGGGGAAGGGGTTTCCAGTTTACAGCAGTATTCGACAAATATTTAAGAAAATTACTGGTTAAAAACTTCTGTCAAGAACACTTCAAGCTTAGAAACAACGGACCAGACAAGTCCTAATGATGGTTGAAGAGTAGTTACAGGTTAACCAAAGATTGACACTGGATAACTAGCTAGACAGTTTGATGGGTACTTAAGTGGAATGGGTAACCCTCGCCAAATAGCTAGCTGTTATGGTGAGAGAACTACCCCCTTAAATACCCCCAAAGCATTTCATAATACTTAATGTGGTACTTAGGAATCTCAAACTATCTAAATCTTTATTCATTGGCCCTATTAGAGAGCTGACGTCCCAGTGGTTATACTCTGCAACAATTCACTCAATGACACTTCACTTTGCTTTCTCACTGGTCAAAACCCCTCACAAGCAGCCCTTTCCACATTGACCATCAGCTCCCAATACTAATTGAGGATAGAAAAATCCTCTCAAAATCTAGCTATTGAGATGAGAGAACCACCCCCCTTAAATACCCTATAAAGCATCTCATATTGTGGAACCTAGGCATATCGTACCACCCAAGTCACTATGCGTGTGTGTTTTTTTTTCTCTCTGTTTTCTTTTTTCTTCTTGTTCCTTTACTTTTCAACGAGGAAGATTTATTGTCCCATAACTTTTTTCCTGTTCTATCTTATCATTAATAAACTTTCTTTTTCTATAAAAATTGTTCCAAAACTGATATTTTCCAGGAATCCCAAAATTGCAATTCTCCCTAGTATGAATTATTCATAGATTAAAGAAAGCAACCTAAAATTTTCTGCCTGTACTTCCAGAACTTCGCACTTCAACTCAATATTGTCATCAAGAGCTGGATCATTAGTTCTGAGGGGAAGGTTTCCTTTTACAAGCAGTTTTCCTTTTCTGCTTACCCTACTCTCCATCGAAGGAATGCATAACCTGTTTGATTTTATGTGAACAGTTCCACCAAAGTTGCTCAATGGCTTTCTGAGCACTGGAGAAGATATCAATGCCCGGTGGAATGATGCATATCCATTTAGGATAGGTTGATCAACTGTACCTCTGCACTGTTAAATTGAGACATGGCAAGAGTTAAAGCAGGTGAAAATAATAAAAAATGTAAGAGGTCATTATTTACATTGCCCACCTCAAGCATGATATCAGCATTGCCATAAAGCCAATTCGCATGAGGAGTTAAAGCTGTTAATAACATCATTCCCCCATCAATTATATCGACATCAACCTTGACTTCTTCAACATCTAAAATTTTCCAGTGTATACCTTTAAGGCTATCTTCTAATTGAGTGTTCCAACCTTCATTTCCATCTTTATAAACCTTTTTGTCACTAGCATCATCGATCATCACTTTATTCTTCTCCATCCAATGTACAGCCCCATTAACCAGGTTTTTATCCAATCCTACATCTTCACTTGCTATTTTATTTTGCACAAAAGAAACAGGGATACTTCCTTGAATGTGTACATGCCCATTCTGGATCATAGGTTCAAATTTTGCATTGAAAAGAAAACGACTGGCTGAGGTTAAAGAAGCAAGAACTTCTGCCCGTCCAAGATCAACTCCACCAATGGCACCATCCAGGAGCCTTACTTGCAAATCACATTCTGGTTTTGCTGAAGTCCCTCGAAGATCTCCTTCCATATGCAATATACCCCCAATTGGTGCCAATAATGGCTGCAAAGAATGAATAGCATCCGTTGTTGCAGATTCAATGACCTGAATAAGAGTAGGGACCAGACTGACAGGAAAATTTAAGACAGCAAAATGAAGGTTGGTTTTAGGCCCTAACAATGTCCCATCTGCATGGATGGTAGCATTATCCTTCTGGATAAAAAATTTCTCAAGGTGCAGACCATCATCATTACTGTAAGCACCAGCAGCCCAGAGATGCTGAGATTTGTAGTCTCCCCACTCCCAGTCCTCACCTTGAAAGTTGAATTCAGCCTGAAACGCCATAGAATAAGAAAGCCAAACCTCAAAGATGATCATCACACTAACTTCAAAGGACATAAACAACGAAAATATCTAACCAGCGTATCTCCATTTCCACCACCACTGGCATCAAGTGAGGCATGCCAGGGGCCTTTAAATTCAGATAAACCAGGAAGATTCAAATCTTCAAGAACATCATTCACTGGAGCCTGGTGCTCCCTAATCATCTGCATGTGACACACACACACACACACACACACACACACACACACACACTCACGCACATCAATGTATAATATAAAATCCATAGGCAGCCACATTATTCATAAGTTATGAATAGTACAGCTCACCTAAAACTTCATAAAAAACACAAGACCTGTAGTCTAGTTATTTATTAATAACATCAAGAGACACTCGATGTCTTAACGAGGCTCAGTAGTTATTAACTTCATGATGCATTTTTTAGCATAAACTCACAGGCAATGGGTAGTAACTTTAGAAAGGAAAATACAGTATAACGACTCCTTCACAATACCTCAAGCTGTTCTTGAAGGTTTTCAGCATATAACCCCACTGACTGCAAACTTTGAATGAATAGATCCTGTATAAACGACAAAGCATCATGGAAAATCAATTTTTTCCCCACTGAAAGAATCTACAAGGGATAAACTATACTTGTGCTGTGAAGGAAGCAACAAAAACCATTACACCATTTTTCTTAAATTCAATGTATATAGCAAAAAAAGCATAGATGATTCATCAGATAACAACCAACCAGGTTGCACATATAGCCCACACGGTGAAATATCATTATTTTTTAGATATGAATCATATAGAGAAGGTTGATAAAATTATGATTTTTTTTTAAAATAGCTGATTAAAGACTTAATCACTAAGACACTTTTGAGATGATGAACTTATGCCCCCCATCAAATATTGTCACAATTTCTTCATTGCAAACGCTATAGCAATGAGCTCTCTTTCATAGACCAAGCCCTGTGCTAAGCTGAAAGCAATTGACTGAAATAGGAGATTGGCCAACTGTTTTGTATCAACACTACCCCGACCACTAAGCCAGAAGAATGAACTTTGAAAATAAATAGAATAATGAAAGCTGTCATGGCTAGTACAGGGATTCTTGTCATATCCTCCTTCAAGATTTGAAAAGAAACTTAAGCTTCTCCACTCCATTTGAAGGAATCTATCTTAAGAAATGTAGTCAATGGAACTGCTATTCACCGATAATCTTTGCCAAACTTCCTATAATACCCTGTTAAAGCCAACAATCCTCTTGAAGTTTTCATATTCTCGTGTATTGGCTAGCTCACATAGCTTCAATTTTAGTAGGATGCGCTTGAAAATTATATGCCTAAGAAACTCTAATTTATCTCGTCAAGAACATACTCGTCAAGATTTATAACTAGCTTTCTGTACCAAAAAAATGGATTTATAATGAACTTCTACTCTTTCAGGTTCTCAAATGCTTTTTTCAAGTGTTTTATAGTAGGATTACAAGTCAGCATTATACATCAGTGTATGATAAAAAAAAAATACTAATATGCACTTCCTCAAATAATTCTTGAAATTTTTATTCATCAATCCCTAAATGTTGAACAGGCATTAGTTAAGCCAACAGGCATGACTAGGCTTAGCAATTTTCCCCACAATGTTTCTCACGTTTATTTAACTATTGCAGGTGACTGAAGATGACACAAATTTATATAAACTATTGAATTCACAAAACCCGATAAAATGTTCCTCACGTTTCTCACATTCAAGGGAACCAGATAAAAGTTCTAGCTAGACAATTGGATTCATAAACAAAGCATCTTAATTAAGAGAGCTACATCCAGATTCAGATTGTTAACTTTGTGTGCATGTGCGTGTGGGGCTACCAAAGACATAGAGCATAATACAACCTTTGATCTTGAACGGACAGCAGGGTCCATACTTCGAGAAAAAAGCCTTGCAAGAGGAAGCGCCTCTGCCATCTCAGCTCTAGGAACCTCAAGTTTCATTCTCCACCTGCCCATTGAGGATATAACTCTACTAAGATGCACCGACATTGGCTTTTTAGGAAAGCCACCCCCTTTTCCATCAACAGGGCTATAAGCACCAGGCAACACATATTCACCATGAACTTCATAACGGCTGTAGTTTTGTTCCAACACAGATTTTTCCAAAGTGATCTGAACAATAGCGCATCAGCACACAATTAGTGTCCAACTCAAACATTTATTTACATTTTCCCAAAAAAGGAAACTACGTAAACTCTAATGAAATGCATATAAAAATTGTACGATTCAAGAAACAAAATCATAAAAGACATCACACAGAGACAATTTCGTCACATAATTAAATGGTAGCAAGTTGTGTCAATTGATTTTCAAACACAAGAAATACAGATTGGTCAATAGAGTTAGAGGCCATTTGGATTAGCTTTTGAAAATAGCTTTTGTGATTTACGAGGTAAGTATGTGAAAGGAGTTTTGTCTCGGCTTGCACAAAACCTAGATTTTGGAAGGTTTCCTGATAGGCTTTTAGTCTGATAAACACAGGTACACATCCATAAAGCATTCATCATCAACTCCAAGCCATGCTGAATAAATGTCTTTATTTAGTTTACACGCAAAGAATAGCTATAAATTTACTAAAAGCAACTCAAGTTTAGGTGCAAACATATAAAAGGTTGGGCTTAGGATCTCACAACATCCCCACTCCATCTTGCTGCCATATCTAGGGCTTCACCAAGCACACCACTGAATTTTGGCTTATGTACAGATAGGACACCATGTCCTCTTCTTTTCTGAAAATTAAGCTGAATTTCCGCCTGAAAAATTAAACATGCAACCAGCTGAAAACATCATTTTTTTCATTTCATGACCTTATTATTAAACAATATCCAAGCAGAACTGAAAAGCAGATAGGAGGGGAAAAGTGGAGGGCAAGCAAAGAAAGCTAATATCTTGTAAAATAAATAAAATAGATCATCTCAGAATTTCCCACTTTACATAATTCAACACAGTAGCCCGTTATTCTGTATTCAGGCCAACATATATTAATTGTTGGCCCAAGGGCCTCGTCAAAATGAATTGATTTAGCCAACACCTAGAGTTACATCAAGTTAACAAGAGCACGCTTAAAATTTCAACATGAATAACTCTCAAGTATTTCATGAAAAAGTTAATAAATAGGAGACCATCATTGGATATAAGCATATCTCTCATTTACTGTGTAATTAACCTCAGGGCAAGAGCAGGCCCAAAATTATTCCTACCATTAGTGATTTTAGAAAAACAATCTTGCTTACAAGGCCTATATCGCAAGTCACGAAAACAATTAATTTGACTAGAATGATAGCCAATTTCACACCCAAACAAATAACAAAAATTGATTTTGACATTATCACAAAAAATTTGGTTTTGACATTTGTGAGATATGTCTTCGTTATGATTCAAATATCCATGAAATAATACATAAAAAGAAGGACAAGAAACATGGTGAATGTTAAAAATATTGCACATAATATTTTTGGTTCAATTAGTTTATTAGGTATTAGCTGTGATATTCATTATTTCTCATTTTGCAATAGCTGTATGTCTAGTACCGCAAGCTCTACATAGCAGAGGGATAAGACATGTATAACTAACAAGATGTAATGTAAGGAACTACTTGTGAAGGGTTATATTAACAAACACACAAACATACATACAAACACATAGTTTGTTCAGTGGAAACATCATCAAGTAGCCAGCAATGATGTCTTACCTTTTCTATGATTCCCCTAAGAGAAGCAAGCTCCAACTCATCAAGAGGAAAATGCCGTATCTACAAGTATGCCCAACAAAAACAGGGAGAAGAACTATTCTGAATACCAGATCTTGGTCTGTGATAGTGTGACCCAAAAATTTTCAAGCAAAGAAATAAGAATCTAGATCCAAGCGCTGGACCCTAAATGCAGGTACCTCTAAGTTAGCTGAATGAAGTGGCCGAAAACAAATGTTAGTCTTCAATTGCCCCTTCTGAAGGGAAAGGGACAGCACTTTTGCAATATGTAGACCATCTTCACGACTGACCTGCAATGGCCCAACAAACTCCATTGCAAGACTTTCATCGGGCCTGCCAGAAGCTTCCAGCTGTTTCCAGGAAAAATTGTAAGCTAAAACATATTTATTCATTACAAACAATCAAACAATTTTAGGCAGGACCGTTAAAAAAATCAACATCCCATCTGATCTTGTAAATCCAGTCACCAATGCACTTGGTTTATTCAGAAGCAGTTAGAAGCGTAAGAAGAAGAGGGAAACAACAGTACAACCATTGACACAACACCTCCATCATGCTCACAATTTAATGTCACCGTGCATTACTTGAGGGAGTAAAGTCTAGTTCCTTTGAGAATGAAAGAATTGAGAAAGAAGTATAAACTGTATTACCCAATTCCAATTAATAAAACTTATACCAATATCATTTTGCACTTTCCATATTCTCTCACTTTCTCTTTAAAACTTCTCTTTTAGAAACCTTAGCTACAATGTTACCTCTTTTAGTGAAACCATCAAGTCTATTAATTCAGTGTGTGTGCGCACATGTGTGTGTGTCAAGATAGGAAGCTACTGTTTTGCACCAAAAAAGATAAACACTATTCGAGAAAATAAGATTCAGTGCATTACCTTGATATGCTTTGGAGAAACTCTCAGAAATCCAGATAACTGAGGTGCCAGCATTAATTGATTAAGTTTGAAACCAGATATTAAAACCTCGCCCTCAAGACTATCTTCCCTTCTTTTCTCCAATACTGGCACTTGCTGTCCTTTCTTCACTGAAGTTTGTTGAGTAGTACTAGTACCAGGTTTTGAAACCCTTCCCTGAAACTTAATCTTCCCGGTTGTTTTCAACTGCAACGGCCTTGGAGAATCAAATGAAAGAGTAGACCCCAAACTGAACATTTCAAAATCACGCATATGCAAATCCAAGCCAACTTCATCAATATTAAATGGAATGACTCTAGCTGCATGAAATTCACTATTCTCAAGAGAAAAATCATCAACATCTGATGTTTTAACTCTCATAAACAAATCAAACGCAGCTGAAGAGGAATCGACAGTTACAGAATTGTGTGATATAAAGATATCTCCTCTGGCATTGTTGAACGACCCTTCGGCTTTAGGTGCCGTCCATTTTATATCAAACCTTCTGCTTTAAAAATAGTTAAGAAGATCATTCACACAATCCAAGTTGAAGTATAAGATATGAAGATGAAAAGGCAAAAGCATATTGTTATAATAGCCAACAAAATTGTTGAATGCCAATAATAAAAACTGATCACCCAGAAGAGAAGATTGGTTAATCTTACGGTCTTAATAGAGATCCTGACAATTTTGTTTCTCCATTTATATTACCCAATTTGAGTGGCATCAAACGATGATAGCTTGGCATATAACGAAGCATAATTTTATCAAATGCCAAGCTTCCTGAGAAATTCACATCTATTGCTGCTTCATCCCCCTCACCCTAAAAGAATCAACAATATATACATTAACAGAATTGAAAATTACACTCTATTTGGCCAAATGGCTGAAGCCCCCTTAATTCATAAGTGTGAGAAATACTACATTTTGATCTGTGCACATATATTACTTTCCTTTGCCACACAACATCAACTATATCTAGTTAAGGATTACAAATTACCCTTAGTAAACTTAGAAGGGACTGACAATGCAGATAATTGATAACAGATTTTCAAGATTCTAATTAACCAAAAAAAAAAAACTTCAAGTGAGTATATATAAATGATCCTACAATCAATGAGGATGCTAATACTTCCAAGTTGTTCCACGTAAGCAAATAAAGAAACAAATGGAAAAAGAATGGAAAAATGTAAAACTCATGAGGTCAAAGAAAAAAAGGTATGCTCTCTCATGGCTAAGCAAAAATAGATAGACTATCAGCCAGTCAGTTTTTTACCTCTGGGCATACCCAAACATTTCCTGCCCCACGAATTTCACCACCATCTAGAAGGCTTGCCCTTATTCCATATAAATCAGCAACCTGTTATTTACAGAGCAAGTGTTAACAAAATACAAAATTTCAATTCTCCAAGGAATCACTAATCCTAGTGTCCTTTCCAGAAGGTTCGTCCCTGTCAACTTACACAATTATCTGTGTCGAAAGTAAAATTGGCAGATACATTTGAAAATGGAATACGATCAAAAGCTGCTAATGCACCAGCTTCTTTACTGTTAGCAAGTGCTTCAGATGCAGCAGATGCAGGAGTATTAGCGTTTATATGAGAGAAGGTCCTGGAAACCATTCCACTACCCACAAATACAGGAGCATACAGTGGGCCTTGACAATTGAAAACAGCAGTTACTGAACCCGCCAGCTGAAATCAATGAACCATTTAGAAGAAAAGAAAAGGCAGGGACTGATATTGATTATTATAACATTTTTGGGGAGGGAAAAAGTAAAAGTTTATAACAGAGTGTTCTCGCCTTAAATACACAATTTCACTCTCATAAATAGACAGCAAGAACGAAACACCCAAGCTGGTTTTTTATATTAAAAACAACTCAATTATTAGATATCAAGAATAGACCAGTGGCAAGAACAGGAACAGCACCATCAAAATAAAAAAGGGAAGAGGATAAAAGTCTAGTTCATATGTTGAAGATAAACTTGAAAATAAGCAGATATTGAAGAGCATGAAGATGAAACTGATTTCATATACTCAAAACTTAAAGTCTTAGAATTAATTAACTAGATCAACAGAAACATACCGGGAACAAGAGAGGTCTCATCTTAAAAGTTTTCATCAAGGCATTTAGTTCAACAACAGGAACCTGGCCATTTTAAGATGTAAAGCATTAAAAGATAGATGAAAACAACTCAGGCTATCTATCTAAATTGACGAAGGTACGGGCTATGAGCCTAAAGGAGAGATAACACAGACACAAATATACAAAGCACATTTAATTTAATGAGTGATAAAGTATGAAGAGCTTCAATTTTGGAGCTATACAAGAACATAGATCTCTTATATTTGAATAGTATTTGAAAATTCAAACAGCTTTGCAAAGATTTTGGGAATCATCAACGAAATAATATACCACAACATTTAACTTTGAACGAGTAAGTGGCAATAGAGGTCTGATAAACCAATGAACAATTAGATAAACTATAAATCATATTTTATCAGAGCAATTGTGCACAAGGAAATATACCTGACACATAAGATGAATTTCTCCTTCCTCAGGATGTATACCAAAATCTCCTGATGCTTCTAGAGGAATGCTTCCAAACCATCCACTAGCATTGTGTAAAAATATTCTTTGACCACGAAAAAGTAAACTTGCAGAAATGTTCTGCAAAAGAGACAAAATACATAATTAAAAGAAAAAACAATATAAGCTCACCAATGGCATATTTAATACAGTCACAGAATAATAAGCCTTAGCGCTGATGAATGAAATAGCTGTCACCAATAATTATGCACCTATTCCATGCTAGAGAGAAATGAAATAGATGTTAAATCCAACTTTTTAAATAGTCATCGCGTAAATTTATAAGTGAAAATTTAATTTCCAAAAAAGGAAAGCATAGAGCAATGCACTCTTTAACACAAATGAAAATAGGACATACAGAAAACCATGATGAACCATCCGACAATAGGAAATCCGCCCCCATCAAATCAAGGTGTCCATGAAGATTTGGAAATGTTTCACTTCTCGACATACACAAGTGAACCTAAAATAAGGACCAAAGTTAGCTGAAAATATAATCCATGAAAAGTGCGATGTATAAAATTGAAAATCATTAAATAAAGACATCATAATACAAAGTTTAATTGCCAAAAATCAGAGGGCTGGATGACGAGCCTTCAGAGGGTTTTAACCATGCAGACAACAAAGCCCAATGTTTGCCTCCCCACCTTCATTTCTTGCCACCCTTATCTTCATGGCTATTATTTTGTTATGATATCACATAGTCTCTTGACTTGTTATTATGCACTATTAGAAATTATATTTTTCAGATACCATAATTTTAGATAGAAAAGATAGAGAAATTTAAACAACAAACAATCCTCAAGTCAAACGCTACTAAAAGCTTAACTGTCAGTAATCATCATAACAAATATTCACTGGCCATTACCTACTAGCTTAAGCTTTTAGAGTGAGATAATCCTGGATATGGTGTCAAATCCTGAGCCATCTAGTGGCCAAGAGTTTGATTCTTGCCAGTTCACAAGGCATGATAGACTTGTGCCTTGCCCCCTCATTATGCTAGAAGACTTTTGCATGACGTCAGAGATTATAATAAAAACTATTCATGGAACTTTACTTAATAACTTAATTTCTATATTAAAGGCGTTCTTGACATGCATAAATAATAAGCGAGTGTTCATTTAGTTGTAATCATGGAAAAGCAACCAGCCGCAAGTATCCTACTAGACACACACACACACGCAAAAGCATTTGCTGCATCAGTTATTAAACTGCAAGATTCCATTTTGTAGCAGCAATTTGTTCCGATTTTTTTTTTTTTTTTCCAAAACATAACTTGATGCTATTTCACCAAACTTTCAAAATAAAATTAGATAAGCACCTCACCACTGGCCCTCCCCTTAGACCATGTGATTGGAATTTCTAGAATCCTTTCAAATAGCTGCAAATAAATCAAGCCAGAAACATTGATATAAGCAATCCACATACTTAAATGACAAAGCAGAAACATATTGAGGCTTCATTACTCTCAACCTTACCGAGACAAACAGATTATCAATTTTTACATTAGCATGCCATTTCTGTTCAATAGTATCCAAAAAGATATCAGCAGATAACCAGCCACCATCTTCAGACATAATATCTGATCTCCATGTCTTACAATTACCATCAAGTTGAACATGCACACGGCTATAGCAGTTTTGGAACTTCACATGCCCATTGACATTTTCTATCTCCCTGAAAATACAAAACACAAGGCACTTGAATTGAGGCAGACAAGCACTTTGCTATAAGAACTTAAGTATAAAGTATCTTTTTACCAAGCGGAACCACTACAGCTGCAACTACTGAGCATATACTCTATGGTCTAAAAATTACTTAGAAAAACATGTCTACACCTTTTAACTTATATTATTAAGAAGATTATATACTTTATCAGAAAATTTAAAAAATATACATGTTTGTTCCAATTAAAGCTACGGCAGTGGCAATGAAAAACAACAGCAAGAGAATCTACTGCAACAACATGATTGACCTACGATGATAAGAATGTTCCAGGTGTAGTAAAGGAAACCTTTTAAGTGAAATATTTTGCAGTTAAATTATTAACAGTAACTACAGTTTGCAGCTATAGTTGTCATTTCTACAATAAAAAGGTTTAAACAATAAAAACTACTGCATTTAATAACATTTGAGAAACTGAAAACAAATTATAAGGTTTACGCACTACCAGTGTAACTACTGCTTCCATTATAATTATGCCCAAGCCCTACAAAATTACATTGTGAAGTTTACTCTCAGAGATGTGCCCAAAACAAGATTACCAGAATTAACTTCATTGCTAAATATGAAATAAAGCGTCAAGACTATACACCAATTTAAATAAAAATGTTATAGGTTTAACAGAAGTAGAATTCATGCATCCAAATAAATAAACAAAATTTAAATAAGGCTATCATCATACGCATCTCAGACTAAGAACATGCAAAACCCATGCTTGCATGTTATATACAAGGAGAACCACAGATTGAAAGATCTAAAGAATAAATTTTTGAAAGGAGCATATAGAAGCAACCGAAAAAACAGTGGTTAATTCAGGAGGATTTGAACATCCAAAGCTTGGGACTCAGGATTTCCATCAAATACAATAGATCTAGATTAAATTTCTATAAATGCCAGAAAAGATATCTTCTCAAACATGTTAAGGGTAAATCCACATCCTTAAAGCTAATTACCATGTTAATAGCATTAAAGAGTGGCCCGGTGCACAAAACTCCCACCATATAAGGTCTGGGTAGGGATAGATTTATGTAATCTTATCCCCCAAACAAACATAAAGGTTGTTTCCACCACGTGAACTTGTAACCTCCAGGTCACATAACAGCAACACAACCTTACCGTTGTTCCGAAGCTCACCCTCTTACTATTATAATACCATTAAAACAACAAAATTTTACTGAACTCCCCTTAGTACCTAAATAATATTTAAACATTTCAGGCGGTGTACACTATGTAGTCTGTTCCCATCATTTCATCTTCAGACTAACCAATTAATAAATAATACAAATTGGCTCTCACCTAGCTTCCCTGTCACCATATGCCAGTAGCATCACCGTAGCATCTCTGATATGAACAGAATCAAGTGTAACTGGAAAAAACTTAGTGTCTTCAGAATGAAGACCAACATCCTCAGAAACACTATCTTCAACTTTGAGACCCATGTAAGACTTGAATCTTTTAATTGAATCAAAAAGAAAGAAAAATAAGAACTCAACAGATCTAGGGTTCATAAAGACTGAATCTTCAGATGACAAATTTCTTTGGCCCTTGGAATTATCATCAATTTGACTATCAGTAACATGAGATCCCAACTTCTCCTCTTTGGCTACATAACTATCAGTATTTCCAGGATCTGCAACATCCGAATGACATTGTAAATTTTCACACTTACTAACTCCTGTCTGCAGCGTTCGATCCTGAACAAATTTTGAAGCATCTGAATGCACATCAACATTTGCAATTAGAGAAAGAGTCTTAACGCCATGGTCTCTGACCTTGGTTACTCTTTCTCTACCATCATTTCTTGTTTCATCACCACTGACAACATGTCTTGCATTATTGTCACCATTTCTCTTCACCATAATGGTATCCTGGTCCACAGAGTCAAAATTACCAGATGGCGATATAGCCTCCCCAAATTCCTCATGTAATTGACCTTGAAAATAAGTATGAGCTGCTATTGAACTACGCTCAAGAATATTTGCTTTCATAGCAACAACAGAGGCAGAACTGCCACCCCCATTAACCTTACTCTTAACCTTGGGCTTCCTACGTCTTTGCATTTCTCTAGACCAAACTTGAAGCCCTGAACCTGGGAATTTCACGCCAAATGATTTTTCCAAATCCGCATGCTTCACGTCATAATCAATACCTGAGTCCATGCAATGACGATCATGCTTCCCCTTAGTCAGGAAGTAAAAGGATTCGGAATTGATTGATTCTGCCGATTGAGCAGCAATGTCCTCCAAAGCATTACCCACAGAAGAAGCAGGAGTCCTCTCAGAAACGATGTAACCCATCTCTGCAGCCTTCCTAGCTGCTTCATCCCTTTCTTTTGTTGATCGAGCATGCGCCTCCTCTCTTGCAAGCCTCCTAATTTTTGTACGATAATCAATTCCTTCCTCAGTTGAGAGGTGCCTCTGCATGCCACCTTCAGATGATGGGATTCCTAACCAAGTATAGTCCTTCTTTTGCACTACTAGGACACTTGGGCGTAACAAAACTGCATCAATCACGAACTCTCCCCTCCTTAGACTTGCAAAAGGATGAAGACGAAGTTTAACTGTGGGAGCCTCTCCGCAAGAAAATTCTTCCTTATGTGGCCCAAATGAACATGACTCCAATGTAATGCTGAATGGTGAGATTCTTTTAACCTTGCCAAACTCAAGCTTACGCTGAATGTGATCACTGATTGCAGAGCAAACTGAAGCCAATAGCTTAGCTTCAACAAAACCCTTAGATTTCCTCTGCCCATACCACGCCAATAGGCATATCCCAAAGATAATTCCAGTATAAACAAAGGCCCTGAGTAAAAGGAGCCGTTCATTCCACAAAGGGGTTAAATAACTCTCCAGAGCCTTGCCTAGAGGAAATGGTTTCTTGAAGCACTTCAACCTCGACTGATTTTTTGAGACAAGGTCTCTCTTCAGTGACTCCACATTTCCCCTACAAAAATGCGAGAACCTAAAATCATGGTTCACCGACTGACTCTGTTTTGCAGATATAATGCATCTGCGCACGTCCCTTTTCGGCAACAAAATTTTGTTTAAACTAAAAAGCTCCCTATTGCTGCCTATAAGTTCGAAAGAGCCACAAACAGAAATCCCCAGGATGAAGCTCTGAGTTTTCACGTTCATCATCTTCTCTTACATCCACCAAACTGCTTGTGGGTCATTTGTCAGGGACCAAGAAGCTGTTCTTCTCAGACCCTCAATAGTTCAGAAGACTCTAGAGCAACCTAAACCTCCAGACTCGAGAGCCTCTGAAAGTGGCTACATTGATCGATTCAACCAATATTCTTTTGTAATTTAACAAATTTCGAAACTTTCTTGCATTGAATATAACCTGTCCTGCGAGACTCAGAGCAACGTGCTCAAACCTGATGGACTGACCCCGAAGATACAAATAAAGTAGAGTATAGAGATTCTGTTGGCTGAGTTTCTTTCTTTGGGTGTCGGACTCTGATTCGGAGTCTCGACAGGAAGGGAGCAAAATTCGGCTAGTTACTTGCATTGTTTATTTGGCTCTTAAAAAAGGAGGAAAAAGTTGGAAGCATATTTGATTGCTTGGGTTAAAGGAAATTCGTAAGTAGAACCTTTAAAATGACGTAATGAAGTTTCCTGTTGTCACGGTGGATTTTGCCTGGATTCTAGCAACAACCTCTCCATGAGAGTTCGCGTAAGGAACGCCCAAAAACTGCGCACTCTTTACTAAATGCTCCGTTAGGTCTCGTACGAAGTTTCAGAACGAGGGAAACTTTTTTGGAAAAAGAACTTGCGGCCGGTTGCTGCATGCTGCCTTCTTTGACGATCCATGGCAGATTGCGTTAGGCGCGCCCAAAAACTAGCGCGCTCCTTAACGGTCCGTTGCTACTAATTAATACGAGTGTGACTTTTTTATCCAGGAAAAATTGGATCTAGAAATTTGAAGAGGTTAATTAAAAACCAATGTTCTGTTCTTTTTCTGGCTTATTAAAGTTATAGATGAAAATGCCGCCTACTGACTGGTAAAAATCTTTTAGTTTCATGTATGTAAAGTTTCATTCAATAATGCTTCCATCTTTTAAAAATCAATTAATACTACCAAAATGTTTAAGACTCTACCGAATGAGTTTCCACAATTTTCAGGATGCATGTATAAAGTTTTCAAATTAAGCGGTCTTTAAGAATCAATATGGCAAAATTGTTTTAACTCAACATCTTCAACTGAATTTCCATGACTTCCAACATGTATTCGTACCTTTCCCAATTGAGCATTCATCCTTTAAAAGCTAGAAATCATCAATATGACAAAAACACCTAATTAAAAACACTTCCAACTTAAACTTCTGAATTTTACATGTCACTAAATTACCTTAGTTCTCAATTGGCTTTTTTTTTGGGGGGAATCTCAGTTAGCATATTTACACTACGGATGAGCTCTTGAGTAAGTGGGGGTAGTATTTTAATACTTTTGAGGGTCATTATCTTGCTGAAAAAGGGAAGTCCAAAATTATGGTCGTGTGAATTTTAGAAGTGTTGTCCCTTCATATCTTTACATTCTCATAACGAGATTCCCTGTCTCGTCTTACATTGCATTCAAATTAGTAGCAAGCATCACTTGGGCTATTTTTTTTTGCAGGAATGATCTTCTATCTTTTTTTTTTTTTTTTTTTTTGATAATAGAAAGTTTTTGAGGGGTTCGATACTAGTCCCCCATTAATGCCAGAGCACGGCCCCGGGCTCTATGAGCACTTATTGAAGACTTATAAAATCGCCTACTAAATGAATCACAGCAATGGCAGAAGGGATCGAACCCACAATCCAAATGACTAATCCTGGATACCTTACCATTTATATCAACTCTAGCACCAGGCACTGCCATATCACGCTCTGGTGTATTTGTTGTTTGTTGGGCCCAAGTCTTCTTCCTCAAGCCTCTACGCCATCTTCAGTAACGCAGCATCATCTGTTATCCTCTCCGCCATGTTGATTCATGAGGCCTGGCCAAGGATGCTCACCAAAGAAAGAAACAATGGCTAGACAGCAGCCATGTCTACGTATATGCAATACACCGTTCTTGTAATCAAACAACACATCAACACGTTTGAAAAGATTGGGGTCATTTACGAGGTTTACAACTCACAACCAAGTGATAAGTCACAAGGAAAAACGAACTAAAAATACACAGCTATGTAGTTCGACAACATTTTTGGCGGGAAGGCATGACCATAACAGTAAGGTAACTGTAAGTTTCAAAAGAAAAATAAAAACAGAGGAATACTTAACATGTCCATGACAATATGAATGCAAGTCATACAGAGCGAGGGAGCCCATTGTTTATTCGGCATCATGGTATGAACAATACACATTCCTGTATCAGTGTTAACAGACAGGTTTGTTTTACCGCACTGGTTGCTGATTATAATGGCTCTTCTCTTTTTTCTTAGCGGCAGCAAGCTTTGCGCTCCTTGCAGCAGCCTCTTGGGCCGCAGCTCTTGCAGCGGCATCCATTTCTTTGCTAGATTTCTTCTTCTTTGAAGAAGCAACTTTCTTGAGACGTCCCTTTACATCGACGGTGGACTTATCATCCCCAGCATTTTCTGTGCCCGCGGCTTCGTCAGGCCCATTATTTGTATCTGCCTCATTGAGATTATCCTGAGATTCTTTCACCTCCTTGGAGGATTTATCCTTCTTTTTCTTCTTCTTGGCATTTTTTGACTCCCCATTATTATTTTCCTTCTTTTCTCCATCTCCAACAACCTCACCTTCTCCATTACTTTGTGAGGCACCTGCAAAGCAATTGGGCATATGTTGCTTGAGCAGAATTCTACTGTTTGCTTCATTCACATTCATAGAACTAGAAAAAGTTTCAATAGAAACAAAATTTCTGGTTGAATGGAAACCCTACTGGTATCCGCGAAATATAGAATCAGGAGGGGGATGATTTGACCAAAAAAGTTGCTCTTCCATAAGGAATATGCACAAATCAGAATAGCATAGCATAAAATATAAATCTATATAAAATATTCCCTGAGCTGTAAGCTATGCCTTAAGTTTTTCGTGGTCACCTTGCTCATTTTGACTACTGCTTTCTTTCTGCGCAACTCCAAAATCAGCCAGAAGAGCCTCAAGCTCTGCAAGTTCCTTTTTCTTCCTTTCTTTTTTGGAAAGTTGTCGTTCTGCCTCCTTTGGTGCCACAGAAACTTGACTAGGCTTCATAACCTCAGGTTCAGGATTTACGGACTGTTCTGGTTCATGATCATGCTCTTCCTCTGCATCATCATCTCCTTCACCTAAAATATCTTCCTCACTCTCACTATCCTGTGATCATAAATCAATTAGAAGAGTATCAAATCCACACTAATGCAAGATATTTTCCAGCTAATTTAACTGATGAGTCAATAACAAGCAAACACATTAAAAAATCATTTTCTGCCCATGTTGCTCACATTAAGCTTAGAGCTAATTAAAACAATTAGAGTCAGGCCACTTGTAGTTATTTTTGTAATTCAAGGTATCATTCTTTTATCCATACAGAAACAAGGTGAATCGATAGCTGCTCAAAAGGAAAATTTTCTACTTTGTCCAAAGATAAAGCGCAACTTATTTGTAACATGACAGAACCTCCAAAGAAACAAATATGTCGTAAAGCTCCAGGATTCATATGTATGGGAAGACAAACTCAATTTCACTTCTTTCCCATGCCACATAATGGGCATAAATATATTGTTTAATAAACCAGTACCAACTCCTTCGCAGGATTCAGCATCTAACTTCAGGTATACAATACATAAAGTCAAAAGATGATTTTTTTTTTCCCATGTGGAATCAATCAATACTCAAAATCTGTTCAATTTGCCAAGCATTCCCCACTTTAATATATTTGTATCTAAGCTTCCCATACCTGTAGTGCTTTAAAGTCATAAAAAGGAATTGATCCATTCAATCAAGCTCATGGACTCATATTCACCAAAAACATGTCTCAACCAAATAGAAAGCCATCCCTCGCATGCTCCCCCAAAAGAAAACAAATTTCCATCAAAAGATGATCTATATATTCCCTCATGTTCATATTTTCTCAGTCCACCTCCCTTGCCAAGCAACAATGTAATAAAAACACTAACATCTACTTCCACTCTTGCTTTCGTCGTGTATTGTCAAACAAAGGCTTCATTGCTAAAACAGCTATACCCTATGATAGCGTATAATATCTCCAAAGCATGTATAGAGAAACGTGGGACAAATAATGACAATACAAGGAATGAATCATATTTTGATAGAAAGAATCAATTATCTGCATTTTAAAGGTTTGTAGATGTAAATCAAACTGGAACCGCATCAGTCCCATAAGCAAGAACGCCACTCAATCACAACTTAAATAACAAAGAACGTCACATTCAAACGACGATGACATGATGAACGGTAATAAAAACAATTAAATCCAACCTCCAAAACGCTTGGTTTCTCCTCACTCTGCTGTGCCTCAGAAACGCCCCAGACAGACTGAAGCGGGGCAGTGGTGGAATAGTAGTCGTCATCGTCATCATCAACATCAGCCCAAGATTTCGCATTCAGTGGCGTGGGAGCCCAGAACACCTGCGGTTCAGGTTCCTTAGATTGAGCCTGAGATTTAGACGACCCTTTGCTCTTGTGCTCCTTATCGGATTTCTTCTTCTTTTTTAGAGTATCGAGAGCAGCAAAGACGTTTGTGTTCTTGATCATCAACGAACCTTCGTCTCTCCTGCTTCCACCTCCTACCATTTCTCTATATAGACAGATCAACCAAAAGCACACTGATGAAAAATTGCCCAAAATAGCAAGAGTATGTATAATTCCTGAAAATGGGAGGTCCAGAACTCAAACTTATCGCGGTAACCTCAAGAGTCGTCGTTTCAAGTAGGAAAAAAGTTCCTGAAAGCAATGTATTTGTTGGAATAAGATCAAACAACCAAACTGGAAATGCTAAAACGCGATGAGAATCTGAAAAGCTTATTTTGCACTAAAAAATGACAATTCTTTTTGATTGAGGGCTCTTATAGATCTGATATTCAGCGAGAGCGGTAATAATCCCAATAGACTCTAATTCGGATTAAAGCTAAGGCTAACAAATTCAGAGGGATGCACAAAACAAGTCGGAGATGGAAGATAGGATTCAATTATTCTTAGAAATGTGGCGACTGAAAAGAATGAGTGAGCCACAGGCGACGTAGGGACGGTGCTGAATCTTCCGGTTTCTGAGAACTAGGGTTATATTGACGATAACGATGAGCTCCAGAAAGGTTATATAGAAGAGGTCAGGGATTTTTTTCAAAATAAAAAATGTAAAGCTGAAATTTTTTTTAACATTATTCGCTCTAACTAAGACAGAATTTGACGTGTTTTATTCAGTTTTTTTTTTTTTTTTTTTTCCTGAAACGCGTTATAATTCAGTTCAACATTATGGAAACAAATTAACTAAATACCGCTGAGTTTAAATTAGGAAAAATCCCAATTAATTAAACACCGCTGAAATATTAAAATTTTAACAATATTTTAAAAAATTAAATAATTTGTTGAAAGTACAGGACTAAATCTAAATTTTGGTATGTGAACCGGATTTAATTGAGATTTTCCCTTTAAACTATAAACAAGATAATTTTAGATATAACTGGAGATATTGCTCATATAATTCACAGAGTTTGCATAATAAGTCAACTACCCTATCCAAATGTTACCGTGACTGGTCGAGATTTTTATATTTTATACACGTATATTTGATCCTTAATTAATGAATCACATTATGCATAAAAAGAGAATTCAAAATGATGTCAAATTCTTATGGATATATTTTTCTCTAAAGATCATGTGTTTGCCACCGGTGGTGGGTCTAGAAAATGAATGAAGGATAGGTATAAATGGGGATTGGAGGTTGCCCTCGAATTTGTTTTAGGAAAGTTTTAAATACATAAAAAAAATATATAAAAAAAAATACTTATGAAATCAAGCGAATACAGATAATATAATAAGAGAGACAGTTATTTTACAAACCTAAAATTTAGAAAAGCAAGGTTAAATGTTATTACAATAAAAATAATTATAATGTCATCCTTCTGACCCTTATTTTTTAGAATTCCATCATAATTGTCCCTATAATTTAGAAAAGCAAGGTTAAATGTTATTACAATAAAAATAATTATAATGTCATCTTTCTGACCCTTATTTTTTAGAAATCCATCATAATTGTCTTATTATCAGTACTATCAAATACATCTTTTTCAATATAAGGTACTAAATAATTATTCAATTATTCATTCCTCATCTGATTACGAAGTGCAGATGTATTAAGGGTGGACACTTAATTTAAATATGTATTAATTATCTTTTTTTTTTTTAACAATTGCCATATTTTAAGGGTGGGCACTTGCCCCCAACCCAATATCTACATCTGCCTCTGTTTACCACATAAACTAAACATTTTGAAAATTATATTGTAATATATAGTCGGAAAAATAAAATTACACAAGACTACACAGAATTATAAATCATAAAATGTTTATATAAGCATTCACAAAATGGTATAGAACTTAGTAGCGGTGGGGTGAAACCGTGAAAGATAAATTTCTTATAGCCAACAATATAAAATATAAAAGCTACATCTTGTTTTGATCCTATCAAAATCAAATACACGAAAACCACTATAATTACTGTAATCTGTCTACAGAAAGTTCTCATCTTGCCTCATAAGATGGAATGCAATCCAAGATTTGCAGAAAACTAGGCCCTCTGGGCTTTATGAAGTCTCAAAGCAATGTTTAATACTGCAATTTGATGTTAATGACATCTCCTTCATCTTTGTTTTTCTTCTCGTAAAATCCGTCAGCGTTTGTTAAATTGTAAGCTCGCTTGAGGGCACAAACTTGAATTATACAGAGAGGAAAAGAGCAAACGTTTGAGTTCGTCATCCACTCAAATGGGGGTGTTGATGTTAATGTCAGCTTCTCAAAACTAATTCTAGGATGCTTTCACTAGATCAAACACTACAAATTTTACGATTTTAATAGGCCCAAACACTGAAATGTAGAGTCAAGAAATGTGAGCGCAAGCAAACAAATTTTCTGCGACGAGGAAACAATTTCGCTCGAATTATATAATTTAAAAATAGAATCGGCCATTGAACCATGGTACAAGTTCTAATTAAGAAAACTCTACCTTGCAATTCATAATAAGCTAACACATTAGTGATTCATTGCGTGTTTATGTGACAAACATTCTTATATATGCTGCACAACACACGCACCTTCCAATAAAATAAACACTGAATTGAACCAAAAGCGCTAAAGATGTACCAATCTCAAGCATAACCAAAGAAAATCTTTCCCTTTTATTTTAATTAATCTCTCTTGTATTTAACTCAATTCTCAACCCATTCTTTAGTCAGTTGATTTTCCCCCAAATTTCCATACATGGTATGAATATTACCAATAAACTTAATCAATCAAATAATTACAAAATCACAAAAGAACACACGGATCATAAGCAATTCTTCTAACTCGTAACATTCTTACATAAATCAATACATACAAGTATCAAACTTCACAGATCCAGGGGTAAAACTCTGAAGGCATGAATAGTATATTAAGGAGGAAATATAATGAAATTCAGAAGACTCGTCACCAATAAGGTGGTCGTCGCTTGTGTCTTCATTTTCTCTTGTATCTTGGGGATGATTATGCCACAAAAAATAGGAAAACCATGAGAAAAAATATTAATACAAAGAATATCTTGATCATCAGCCACCTATTAGAAGATATACTGTTCAGATATTTGAGCAAAGCCCCCTGCGCCCCTTCTACATTTGCCAACGTATCGTCCATGTTCTCATCAATCCTGTAATTAGGGACGTTAAACCCTTAGTCTAAATTCAATTGTCAGATCTAAAATAAATGAATAAATAACCATGCAAAATATAAAAAATTCAACCGATTTGAAGACAAAATAAAAAATAAAAAATCAACCGGTTAGCGATCAGATAAAATTACACACGCAACCATCTAACAGTGTAGCACCAGTCTAAATGATTATAGGATAGGATTTGACCAAAAAAAAAAATTATAGGATAGGATTTCCCCTTTCTAGGAATCACGTGTACCAATATCATGAAGGTTTACAGGTGTCAAACCACGGTAACATTCCTATCTTCTCAATATTGTGGAGCCAAGATTCGATTAAACAAATGGGAAAAAATTGACAAAATAACACACGCATATGGACATAGATTTTTTGAATATTATCCAACTCATCTCCACACCAACGAGCACACAAACAAAATGGTGCCACATCAGGAGGCAAACATGATTCGATGGAAAGCTTGTCACATTTCAAAAGGAAGAGATAAGATCATGAAGGAAGTAAAGATTCTAAAGAAAGGCTAAAACACAGGTTTCATGCATGCAAGTAAACCCACTCTAAAGTGCGAGTTACATTTTCTTTTTTTTGTCAGGGGAGCGCCGTTGATTCACCATTGATGAAGTCAAAGGTTTAGAAACTTTTCACTCTACAGGCACCTGAGTATGCATACATATGGAGTTCCAAACTTTTGATGTTTAATTAAAAAGTTATCGACATACACTTCATCCCAAGGCATAGATGTTGAAAACAGATCATGAATGGCCTATGAAACAAGATTTCCAGTTTTTCCCCATCCAACAAGAACTCCAGTTCAATCACCAAGTCAAAAGTTGAACCAATTAGCCATTAGTAAATATAACGTACATTACATTTTACAGAAACAAACAATCATAATGACAATAGTGAAGTTGTATACTTTGTTTTGACGAGTTAGTATATGAATATAACGTTGTATTAACAATTTGCTATGATAATATATAGACTAATTAAATACTCCTACGTTCTTTTTTATAAGAGCCCAAAATTTGAATTGCCTTCGTCCTTTATATATGAGTTCAACAAGACTTATTTGGACATTTAATAAGTTTTTTTCATTTTTACAACTAATTAATTGTATGTGTTGCATTAATTAAAAAGTTAGTGATACTCATATTTACTTTATTTCTCTCTTACTTGCTCCTCATAAATAAGGGCATACTTGGGAAAAAAAAGTTTATTTCAAACATACATATTATTTTTAATTAACTTCAACCACTTTTTTAAACTGTATAATTCGGTTGTTGAACTCTTATAAATAGGTCCAGAGGGAGTATATATGTTGTTGTTGTTTTTTTTGTTTTGGTTTTTTTTTTTGGGGGGGGGGGTGTCTGGTTAAACTAACATGATCAACAGTTCAACTTTCAGATTAATCTAGTTCAACAGCAAAACAGTCTAAAAATAGAACCAGAGTTCCATGATCGGCTCGCTGAACCAGCCAGCTCACTCTGGTCCCCTGAACTTTTCCAGCAGTTTTATGCAAGTCGAAGTTGCCTATAGTGATTCACATATCACTTATTTAAACTTTCCAACCCAATTGTAGGCTACATATGAACTATATCTCTTGGAATTGCAACCGTAATGAAATTCTAAAAATACCTTTCATTTTGTTGGTACTTAAACAAGTGTTACTTAAAGGTTACCAGTGAAATTCGTAAAACAAGCCATTAGTACAATAAGTCAAAGGACCTA
Source organism: Acacia confusa (assembly GCA_037074495.1). Taxonomy (NCBI): domain Eukaryota; kingdom Viridiplantae; phylum Streptophyta; class Magnoliopsida; order Fabales; family Fabaceae; genus Acacia; species Acacia confusa. The sequence continues at coordinate 39,042,550 of CM073506.1, forward strand.
ATAATCAATACGCACTAGGCTGTAAAATTTCAATTGTCACTCCCAAACAGCCACATTATTAAAGCTATACTTTTCTCAAAGTCCAGAAATTTACTTAGACGCCTAGCCAATCTATATATAATGCAGCTTGCCTCCTAGTTCACATAATGGGGCTTAGGTTTATCCCCTAATGCACATAATTACTGAATATTCAAGTGTTATTAAACATTATAGCATCCCATTGTGTATATCATACAAGAATACAAAGCAATGAAAAACAAATAGCAGATATTTATATAGCACCCAAGTGAGATGAGTAAAAACCTGATGGCAATTTCCCCTTGTTGGGAGACAAGAGTTGCCAATTGATTAAAAATGCTGCTCAACTCATGAATAGTGGACTCAACATTCTGAAGAGCTTCAGCTCTGCTCTGCATGTATGAATCCTGCAATGGAACCAATTGCTGCTGCTGCTGCTGTTGCTGCTGCAGCAATGGTTGACCCTCCCCATCCACTTGCTTCCTGTGATTTTTTTAAGAAGATAATATTAATATTATTGATATCAATAACAGTTTGACCTTAGAAAATGTAAGAATCCATATCATAAATCGATCCAAACTGGAACAAACTGAGTACACCCTGAAACAGAAATCAGATTAGGCCAATGAACAAGCCAATTTCTGCATTTCCATGAGATCTGAGATATCCCCAAAAAAAACATGCAATGGAAAAACATAGCAATTCAATATATCTCACGAAATTACTCAAATGCATAGCTGAGAGCTAACAAGAAAATATACAAACGTATTTTTAACAACAACCAACCAATAGTAGTTAATAAATGTGCGTAACTTACTTTGGAAACAACTGAGCTGAAGATGTTGACCCACTAGCCCATGGGGGTGCAGGGGCATTGGCAGCTGACTTTGCAGCCAAGGGACGTTGACGAACAAAAGGATTCGCAGCTTCCTTAGAGGCAGTGGAAGAAAACAACTGTCTTCTATTCTCATGTACCTTCAAGTTCTTCATAAACAAAGTAAAAATTTTAATTTTAGTCAAAGCAGCGAATATATAAAATATGAATAAGTTAAAAAGGAGCATAAAAATAAAATAATAAACGTCAAAATAAATAAAAAATTAAACACACACACACACACATCAAGATAGGGATGCATGCAACCAACACTTTCTTCCATTTGACATCCAAGTTCATCAATATCATAACATACCTCTGTTCGCATGGTGAGGACTTCTTTAAACTCTTTTGTGGTGCTCATCAATCGGGTTTTAAGGTCATCCACAACTGTGGTTGAATGACTAGTAGTGTCACTGGAGATATTTCCACTGTCATTTCTAGCGTTGCTGATTAGCTGCAGTTCCACAACGGCAGAGTTCAATGCAGAGACATCTTGCTTAATAACTGCTGTGAGCTCTTGGATTTCCATAGTGGGGTCATCAAAAACCGAAGTCCTTTTTGCCACTGCAAATTAAAATGGATGCAAAATAAGTTGTCAACCTATGCGCGCTATTTGCAAAATATGCTTAAAGGATCATTCGAACAGACATTCTTCCCCTAAACTAGCTGAAACCAATCACACTTTTTCTTTTACTTCTTAAAGTCTTAACCAGCTGTGGAGAAAAAATTAACAAAACAATAATGATCGTCCAGTACAACCACAAATCGAAAAATACATTATGACAGTTTACTTATCGATTCAACTAGTTATACATTGAGCACCGTGTAGTGGGAACAAGTCATGAAGATATAAACAGCTTACAGAAAACATTTTCCCGGAAACTCAGATCAATTACTTACACTTGGCCAGCTTAGCAAGCTTCTGTGACGTCTGATGTATCCCATAACCAATCTTGGAAGCCCTCCTATTGAATTCTGACTGAATTGCGTTCGCAGATCGCTGTTCCTCCGATCTAGAACTACTGCTTGGCCCGTTTGGCCCTGATCCGGACGACACCGACTTCTTTAGCCTCTCAGCTATACTCTGAAATTCCTGTGTCCGATCCCGAAACGATGATTGCGCCGATTTGACAGGCATTTTCCAAGACCACCGTTGAAATCGAGGAATTCACAGAAACCGATGCAATAACCAATTGACTCTTAAAATCAGATATCCGCAGACCCGGCACCGTTAAATCCAATTTACTCCGGCAGGGATCGAGGAATAAAGATCAAGGGAAAACCTAGATCTGACCTAAAAGTGCCACCAACAGTAGCGACTGCAAATCGGAATGCGGATGATGCTCAATACCAAATTGAAAGCAGATGACAGAAAGATCGAAGAAGGAACGCCTTTCAGCAAATCTGACAGGATATGTTATTCATCTGGCGCGAAGAAGTGAACATGGAGATGGCTATGCCCGCTGCACCGCTCCTGCATTAAACATCACATTAAATTGCAAAATATTTGCCCAAAAATCCAAAAATTTCGGCCAAAAAAACCTCTGTCCCAATACGTCGTGATTTTATTTGCATTTGTATTTTTATTTTATAGATTATTGCCATATTCCATGAAATATGTAACCCGAAATAAAAAGGCGCAAAATACATAATCCCGGAAAAAAAGCATTTAACATTTATTCATAAGTTCCGAAATCACATCAATTAATAATACTTGAGTAAACTTACAAATTTAAATAAATTCATAAGAGTAAGGAAATTCATATGGTAAACTCGTTAGAATTTATTGTTCAAATTAAATATGCATTAATAATATATAATTAAACAATTTAATTATAAAACTATGACAATGTAATTTAAATATATTTTGAATTTAAATAATTAAAATTAAATCCATTATTATTCATAATTTATTATACCAAACGAAAAAAAAATTCTATTAAATTCATCTAAAAAATCACTAAACATGATCAAATTAAAAAAAACACAAATTTAAAAATAAGTTAACACAATTTTATATAATAAAAACTGTAAACCTGTGTGTAAACTTATAAATTTACAACTCATAAAAGTTTACTAGCAACTTAACAATATTTTTTAAAATATAAATAGTAAAATAGTAAATTCAGAAGATCAACCACAAGTGTAACAAATCCTAAAAAACCAAGTCAAGTAGCTCTATTATAATAAAAAGAAGGATAATTAAACCGATTTTCTTATTTTAATGATAAAATGTGATAAGTTGAGGGAAATGGAATTTTTTCTAAATTTGCAAGAGATTAGCGTCTTTTTTTTTATGATGCTGTTTTAAAAGTATTTTCCATGCTCTATAATTAATGCGACCATTTTTTTTTATTAAATTCATTTCAATAGAGTGCAATACATTTTCTTTCACAAATTTTTTTTTTTTTAAAAAATCTCCATCAGCAATAGCAGGAGCCAGCTGTTTCGTTTGCAGCAATGAAGGTCTGTGGGCCTTTTGAGTTCAAATTTGGAGACGAAGAGATGACCACGAACAAAGAACCATAACCCATTTTCTTGCCAATCCCATTTAAACGGTTTAGATAGGATATAGAACGTCAATATTTAAATTTTAAAATAAATTGGTACTATGTTAAAATTTTAAAATGACCAATAATTATATTTTTGTCGGTTAGATTTCATGTATCACTCAGGTTGATATCACAATATCAAATAATAATTTATCTTTCATAAATTAATTACAATGATTTTAAATTTAAATACTAATTAAAATCACTTAACCTTGAGGGCTTACAATTATTTCTTTTGGCTCCACAAGTTAATCATTTTTCTCCACAACTTCTTGTTTTAAGCATCATAACTACTTTTAGTATTTTTCACGATATTTCATAGTCTTTTTGGCTTACAATCACTTTGATATTTATTTTCAATAAATTGATACATATTAGTCTATATAACTTCTGGTCATATTGTACTATTTTTTTCTATCCATATGACTTCTAGTCATGGTATAACATTTGCTCGTAATTTTAATCATCTTATAAATGTTATTATTTTATGGTTGTGATTCGATAGTCAAGACAAAGTATTTCTAACTTTCCACTATTAATTTCACCAATTCAATGTGATTATATTCATTTTCACTCTTACATATATATTATTTGCTCTCAATAGCATATTATCAATTTCTCCTAATATTGGTCTTTAAGATGACAACAAAAATCTTACAGACCTAAACAATTTTTTTCCCCGGGTTGATATTTGAACCTTTGGAGTGTAGCCTTTAGGGCCTTAATATCTGTGACAATTAAATAATCAAAGTGTTAAACTTGTTTTTGTCAATCTTGCCGTTTAATGGAACTAGTAACGTTTTTTTTTATATAAGAACTATCAGAAAAGTGATGTGACTTCGGGTCATTTAATACAAAAAAGGAAATGTAAATAAAATCACAATAAAACAATATGAATTAAATAACATGAAATAAAGAAACATAAGCAATAATATATAACATAAAATGTAAACAAAATAAAGAAATATAAATATCAAATAAGTAAATAAACAACTAACACGTAAATAAAATGAATTGACATAATATATCAACATAAAATGTAAAAAAAAAAAACATAATAATATAAAATAAAAAAAATATAAACCTTGCCTAGTAAGAGATTCCCGGAAAAAAATAAATAATAGTTAAAAAAACCTTACAAAGGAGAATAAAACAATGATAATCTCCAATCTTAAAATATGGAACCTGATGTATACAAAGATTGGTAAATAGTCTCTTTAATTTTATAAAATGGCTATGACCATCCAATATAAACCAAATAGATATGGGGTAAAAAAAGATAAGAGAAATCGTCAAACCAATTGTGAGGAAAAAAAATACCATCACTAAGTAAATGTATATATGTATTGTGTACTATTTTTTTTTTATTATGTTTTTGTCCCATTAGATTTTTATTAGTAATATTTTAGTAAGACACAATATTTATTCTCAACATTCAAGGAAAAGTGTTTTAAATATTATAATCATGTGTGAATGTCTATAACATTCAAGAATAGGCCTTTAAACTTTCATCTCATATTGAATGGCACAACCCCATATATCCTTTAAATTAAAGTTCTCTACTATTTATTATTATTATTATGACCTTCAATGATTTCATAATATAAAATAATGTAGATTAATTCATTTACTTACGGTATTGTGACTCTTGAAAGTGTTCAAGATTAATAAACGAAGACATAATGTAAATATTTAGATGTACAGGACAAACTTAAGATGAATGAAAATTACTCTATATTTCTCTTAAGATAAATAAAAGAAGTGTATGTGTTACTATTTCCAATCCTAAATACAGAACGTACTCTATACTCTGCAGTGCAATAATTATGTCCCATCCCCACCGTCCGCTCGCAAATAACTCGCAGATTCCAGGAGACCGCGAAGGAGGCAACCATTACTCTAACTAGTATCCTTTCCAAACAACCAACGGTATTCTGCCATGTGCCTATTTCGAATAAAACCCTCAGTAAAGTTTTTATATATATTATTTCGATTTACTATTTTTTAGTTATTTTCGATTAAACCCTCAGAGAAATTGGAAGAAACCCTAGACGGACAATTGTGATCTTTTTAGTAGGGGGAAAAAAATAGAGAAATCGAATTATCTGGAAAAATTGTTCCCAAATCGGGGATTTTGTTAGGGTTTCAAATGGCGTAGGTGAGACTCGAACATCATCCATGATTCGTGTTCGTGATCTCCATGATCTGTTGGATGAATCGAATATTTCTTGGTAAATCACTTGAGGTAAGTATGCGAAGTGCTCTCATTTTGTGGTTAATATTTCTGGTATTGTGAAATGGAATTCGCCTAACACACGAGAGATTGGCATGATCTTAGTTTTTGGGCTGGTCGAGGGATGATTAATTTTCGTCGGTTTGGTGTAACAGATCTGAAGAACGTGAAAAGTCATGCGAAATTTGGAAAATTTTTGTCTGGGCGTCTCCTCCGTGGATTGTTGATGGAAGATAGATCAGAAAATTCCTATGGGACTCTGACTCCCAAAAAATCGAGAACTTTGGATCTTAAAAGTTTGTATAAATCAAAAGAAACGAAGGAGATTCTAAATAAGAACTTGAAAAGGAAGGGTGTTACTCCAGGGGTTGATGATGAGAAGAGGAACAAGAAGAAGAAGTCCAGGAAGGAAGTGTCTTTAAGGAGCTTAGAAAATGCTGATAGTGGTGGCAAAAATATTGTTAACGAAGGATGTCAAGTTGAGCCTAATCCAGGTAAACAGGATTTGCATGAACCGAAGTTGGGGCTTAGTCAGAGATTGTGTGGCAGTAGTGATTTAAATAGAGTTTCTCTTAGTCTAGATGACGATGCTGTTCATATTCCAAAGCGGAAAAGGGGTTTTGTGCGGAGGAAGAAATTTTCAGTTGATCAAGGACCGATTCTGGTAGGGCAGAATGATTGTAAAAGTGGTCACAGTGATCTGATGACTAATATAAGTACTGATGATTTGGACAGGAGTACCGAATCGCCACCAATCAGAAAGAAGAGGGATTTTGATGAACCTAAAGAAAACAGGAGTAATGATTTGAGTTTGATTAAGCATTTGAAGGAGAAAGAAGACCCTACCTGTTGCTCTGTTGTAAATAATGGTGACGATTCTTTGAAGAAGTCCAGGAGGGAACAAGATGTTTTAGTTCTAGATAATTCAAGACTTTCCAAGCAGGCTGATGTTTCATTGAATAGTAGTAAAATATCTGATGAACTACGGGAAGATGAGGAGGAGAATCTTGAGGAGAATGCAGCAAGGATGCTATCTTCCAGATTTGATCCCAGTTGTACTGGGTTTTCCTCTGGTAGCAAGTCTTCCACTCTAGCAGCAGAAAATGGTTTGCCCTTTTTGCCATCTTCTGATAAAAATCATGTTTGTCGTGGGTTGAAGTCTTTGTCAGGTGCTGAATTGGCATCTGTTGACGCTGCTTCTAGGGTCTTGAGGCCAAGGAATCAACACAAAGAGGAAGGTAACTCCAGGAAGAGGCGTCACTTTTATGAAATTTTCTTGGGTGATTTAGATGCACATTGGGTATTGAACAGGAGAATTAAGGTTTTTTGGCCTCTAGACCAAAGTTGGTATCATGGACTTATCAATGACTATGACAAAGAAAAAATGCTTCACCATATCAAATATGATGACCGTGATGAAGAGTGGATTAATCTCCAAAATGAAAGGTTCAAACTCCTGTTACTTCCCAGTGAAGTTCCAGGAAAGGTTGAGGGAAAAAGAGTTGTAAAGAGAAGCAAAAGACCTGATGAGCAAAGGAGAAGCAAGACCAGACAAGAAGGACAAAGAGAACTGATTACAAAGAATGATAGCTGTGATGAAAACTCTATGGATTCTGAGCCTATAATTTCTTGGCTGGCTCGAACTTCCCATCGGGTTAAATCCTCTTTCCATGGCATTAAGAAACAGAAAACTTCTGCTACAGTTTTGAATTCAGCTTCTACCTCGTTTGAGGAACCAGCTGGAGCACTGGAATGTTTATCGAAGAGTTCCTGTGGAGGCAATGGGAGTAACCTTTCCAGTGGTTCCTTATTGCCAGATAAATTAGTTAATAGGTATAGTGAAAATTCTTTATTGTCAAGGTCTTCTTGCCCTAAAGATGGCAAGACACCTATTGTATACTTTAGAAGGCGGTTTCGTAGGTCAACTCCAACATCTTCCCTGTCTGAAGAGAAACTTGTTACAGTAATTGCATCTGCTTCCAGGTACTCTAACCCTGTCTTTGGCAGGGCTGGGGAATTAAAAGAACCAGATGATAGGAGCTTTGAGGTTGATGGGCCTTTGGGTTTCACTTACAATGCAGGGGTATTGAAAATATGTTTTCTTGACATGGAGCCAGCCACATTAAAATTTGACCTGAACTTTCCGGTGCATTTGGTGATAAACAGCTCATTTGAATTGCAGAATTTGCAGTTGCTTCATTCTGCACTGCTGCTTCAGTGTGGTACTCTGATGATGAAGTGGCCAAGAGTTCATTTGGAGATGCTTTTTGTGGATAATGTGGTTGGGTTGAGATTTCTGTTATTTGAAGGTTGCTTGAAGATGGCTGCATCCTTTGTCTTTCTGGTCCTTAGGGTATTTCATCAACCTGCTGATCAAGGGATGTATTTTGACTTGCAGTTGCCAGTTACATCTATAAGATTCAAGTTTTCATGTTTGTTTGACTTAAAGAAGCAGCTTGTGTTTGAATTTTATAACTTCTCCAGAGTGAAGAATTCAAAATGGATGTACCTAGATTCTAAACTCAAGAGTCGTTGCCTACTCAGTAAGCAGCTCCATATATCTGAGTGCACATATAATAACGTCCAGGCCCTTCAAAATGGATCAAGCCAGTTTTCTATTACTTCTACTGGCAAGTCCTCCTCATTCAAGGTACCTCCTTGTATTGTGCCCCTCCTTTGTTAAGAATTTAACCAGAATATCTATTGATATATTGTCTATATCTTTGTATTTACTTTATAAAGATTATTTATGCAACTGTCTTTTCTCTATTTAAATTTTCTTGAAATTGAATCAAAGCTTTTGTAAGTCAATGCAAATTTACCTATGTTGGATATTTCATTATCCTTTTTGATGCTGTATTAGCTTTTATAACTCTTCCTACAGGTCATGCAGAAGAGAACTAGGCAAGGAATTAATATTATGGGTATTTCTAAAGAGTTCACCAAGGTCCGTACTAATCACTGTCTTGATTCTGCCAATCAGAAGCTTCCTCCATTTGCTCTTTCTTTCGCTGCTGCACCTACATTTTTTCTTAGTTTGCACCTTAAGCTGCTGATGGAGCGATCTGTAGCTCATATAAGCTTTTGTGATCACATGCCACTAACTGATCAAGAAAGCTCTGGTCTCATGACAGATGGCTGCTCTAGCATTGATGATTGCTCTAACAGGAATCCTGAAATTAATCCGAAGCAAGATTTGATGGTTTTGTCGAAAGATGACTTTTCGGATGAACCCGAGTCGATAATTGGTTCTCCTGTTTGCAGTGATGGAGTTCTTCCTCAACGCAGTCAGAATGTTGTTCTTAGTGGTGCTGGAACTTCTGATTCTTATGGCACTGAGAGGCTTAGTTGTATTCAGTTAGCAGAGGAGAAATCCCATAATCTAAGGCCAGAACATTGCCCTTTACCCTCAAGTTCTTTGACTGGTGAGGATAAGGTAGGAGGTGTACCCCCTTCTTTTGCGGGTGATCTTAGTATCCATATATCTTCACTTCACCATATTGATAAATCTATGGAGTGCGATTTGCATGATTCTCAGCATTCTTCTGATTTGTCTTGGAATATAAACGGAGGTTTCATTCCAAGCCCTAATCCAACTGCCCCCAGAAGTTCTTGGCATAGGAACAGAAATAGCTCTTCATCATTTGGATTACCATCTCATGGGTGGTCAGATGGAAAGGCTGACGCTCTTCACAATGGTTTCAGTAATGGACCCAAGAAGCCTCGTACACATGTATCATATTCATTGCCTTTTCATGGGTATGATTTTAGTTCAAGGCACAAAAACCATAATCAGAAAGGGTTTCCTAACAAACGAATTAGAAAAGCCAATGAAAAAAAGTTATCTGATGTTGCGGGAGGCCTTGAAAAGAATTTTGATTCTTTATATTGTGAAGCAAATGTGTTGATTACCCTCACTGATAAGGGGTGGAGAGAATCTGGCGCACAGGTTGTTTTAGAGCTCTTTGATCATAATGAGTGGAAACTTTCTGTAAAACTTTCTGGGATTACAAGATATTCATATAAAGCACATCAGTTTCTTCAGCCTGGATCAACAAATCGTTACACACATGCTATGATGTGGAAAGGAGGTAAGGATTGGGTATTGGAATTTACTGATAGGAGTCAGTGGGCTCTTTTCAAGGAGATGCATCAGGAATGCTATAATCGGAACAAACGTGCTGCTTCAGTGAAAAATATACCCATTCCTGGTGTTCGCTTTGTAAAAGAGGATGATGAAAATGGAAATGAAGTTGCATTTGTTCGTAGTTCCAAGTACTTCCAGCAGGTTGAAACAGATGTTGAGATGGCTTTGGATCCATCGCGTGTCTTGTATGACATGGATAGTGAAGATGAGAAGTGGCTTTTTGACACTCGAAATTCCAAAAAAGACAACAGTGAATGTGAAGGTATATCTGATGAAATTTTTGAGAAGACAATGGACGTGTTTGAGAAGGCTGCATATGCTCAGCAACTTACTGAGTTTTCTCCAAATGAAATAGAGGAGCTTGTGCCCGATATTAGGCCCTTGTGTGTTGTTCATACCATCTTTGAGCATTGGCAGCAGAGAAGAAAGAAGAAGGGAATGGCTTTAATTCGACATTTCCAGGTACTGTCTAAACTATCCTTATGATTCGGGTGCTGGCATTTTAATTTATATTAAGAACATCCCATATAATGTGGTATGCTTTGCTTGCAAAGATGAATAGGGAAGGGGAGTTGGAGACAGATGGAACAAAAATTGTCATTATGCACTTGATTGATACTTAGCTATGTTACTTAACCCATTGATGTTTTGCCCCCTTTCAACCTAAGGTTAAATTGTTCAAGCTATTGCTCTGTAGCATCTTAATAGATGGTCTTTTTTTAAGCCTTTTTTTATTAGAGTAGATTCTACAAGTTGTTCTGGCTTCCAAGTGAAAGCCATCTAGATTACTGTGTACTTATTGATGGTTATGCAGTTCCTCAAGACTGTCTTTTTAATTGTGATTTTGTAGCTTTTTCTTGAAAGTCATTGCTGCTTTGTCATTATGTTTGACATGGAACATACTCCCATCCTCCAGCACAAACAAAGACGTGATGCATAATTCACTAATCTCTTGAAAATCTGTGGTAGGGGAGATGACTTATCATTCAGTTCTGGCAATTCTAACTTTATAAAATTAATTTAAAAATGGGAATATTCATTGTAAAAAAATTGACGCTATCTCAGATTAAAATATGCAAGCTGACATTGATTTAAACTTCAGCATTATTTTCCCCTAAATCACCCTGTCAAACATTCTTTTACAACTGCCTTATACCTGAGTTTTAATTAAAAAAAGATAGAAATGGTCAAGGTAACTTTAAAAAATTGGAAATAAAAGGTTTCTGTGTATATTTATCATATATGTTGGTTTTGTAGTGTCATCATTTCTGCATCTTGACCTGTTGGTAGATCTCTAAGGTCATGTTTGTATTGGATGGAGCCATTTTTAAAGGAAATGGAGAGGGAGAGAAGCTTTCATGAAAAGTGATTTTTGGGCTAAAGATTTGTTTGATAAGTTTTCTGCCCTGTATTTTTTGTTTTGCATTGGAAGTTTGGTATGAAGAAACTAGGAAAGGAAAAGAAAGGAAAGAGTCAAAGTGGTCAAGTGGCATGAACACCTTTCGTAGAAGAGTGCCGTTTTTCTCCATCATATTTTTCTTCAGGAAAGAGTTGTTTTTTGGCCTTGGGTTTTGCAAGTTGTTTCTTTAGGGGGCATGGGATTGGAATTATTTTTTTGAGCAGAAGTTCTTGAATCATGTTTGGTAGGACTCCTTGTCGTCTGTTGTTGTGCTATTTTTTCATGCATTGGTGAAATTCTTGGTTCTTAAAGTTTGATTTTCCCTCTCAACTGAAACTTCCAAACTCTTTTTAACATTTTCTTAAATCTTATTTTATTCTCATGATCTGCATATTCAGCGATTATTTTCTTGACATATGAGATCATAATTTCTATTATTCAGCCTCCTATGTGGGAAAGGTATCAACAACAACTGAGAGAATGGGAAGTAGGTATTACCAAGAACAATATACCTACTCCTAATGGCTGCCTGGATAAAGCTGCAACTTTGGAGAAGCCACCTATGTTTGCTTTCTGTTTGAAACCAAGGGGCTTAGAAGTAATGAACAAGGGATCAAAACAACGATCACAAAAGAGATTTCCAGTCTCTGGGCATACTCACAACTTCTTAGCAGATCAAGATAGTTTTCATGCTTTTGGTGAGTATTTGATGAACTTGCTTATTCCTGTGTTGTGGCTAATGAACGTCTTTTTTAATATGTGACTGTTGGTCTGTCAGGAAGAAGACAGAATGGCTTTGCATTTGGCGATGAAAAGTTTTCATACCCCGGCTATAGTTATGATTCTATGGATGATTCTCCTTTGCCCCAGACATCACCAAGGGTATTCTCACCAAGGGGAGCTGCCAGCATGGCATATTATGCAACAAACGGAGATGGATTTGATAGAAATAATGTCCCCAAATTTCACCATAGCAAGTCAAAGAAATTCGGGTCGCTTATATATCACAATGATTCTCAATCGATGGCTTCTTTCAACCAGAGAATGTCAGGAAAGAGAAATGGGGTTCGTAAGCGGGATATGGGTTATTATGACTCGCCAATCCGCAGGGAGTACCTAGTAGATGGTCCTTATGGCCATGAGATTGAACAATTGGATGGTTCAGATCTTGAGGAGTTTAGGTTGCATGACCCATCTGGTGCAGCTCAGCATGCACATAAAATGGCTAAATTAAAGAGAGAGAGGGCGCAAAGGTTGTTCCATAGAGCAGATCTTGCAATTCACAAGGCTGTGGCTGCTCTCATGACAGCTGAAGCAATGAAGGCTTCCGAGTACCAGAACAGCGATGGGTAGACCACTTAATGGGCTTGAGTTGCAAAGAGATGAGTACCAGGTTCAGAGCATTGTTTTTGCTAGACATAGGTCTGGTTTTTACTTCAAGGGTGGTGTGGCCTGTTGTCGTTAACCAGATATTCCCAGTGAACTTCAATTAGGAGTGCTGAGAGCAGTGAGGCAGAAGTGATTTTGTTGCTCCCATGACAGGAGTTTTTTCCAGCTTTTAGATCTGCTCAAGGCTATGGAAATTTGGCTGCCCACTTTTGTACAGATTTTTTTATGCTCTTCTTCCTTCTCCACCCTCTCGGGACGATAACTGAGTTTCAAATGTTAATATGTGAAGAGAAATTGGTCAAATAGTAATAATACATCCACCTCCATGAATGGAATCAGTTTTTATGATAGATTAGGCGATTGTAAGCTCATTATTCGTATGACTGTGTTACATGAGTACGTGATCGGCTGAACTCATTCGTCCACCTTTTCATCCCGTGCGTGTGTAGGTCCACGCTCAAGATCTCGGAGCTACACAGGCGAAATATTCTCCATTTGGTGTAGAATATACGAATGTTGGTCTTCCTCGCTTCATCTCCTAGGAGCAAACAGCTAGAAAATTATGACATCTTGATGCATTTTAATTATTTTTCATGGGACTTGCATAATAAACAAATAATTTAAGTATCTATATCCTATATCTTATATAAAACTCTTAACGAGTAATATTATTCGAGTCATAAAGTGTTGGCCATTTTTCAAATTTCATCCAATGTATAGGATCCATACTAATTAAGTTATAAAATTGATTATGTTATTTATATGATATTATAATTTAATATATAAATTTAAAGAAAAAAATTAAAATATATTAATTTAATTACAACTCCACTTTTCCATTTACAATAAAGAAACAATGGACTCTGAATTGTCATGCTAATTTTGAAAATATTGTTTTGAAATTTCTAGAATGACATTCAAGGAAAATAAATAAAATACTATTTAAGAATTTAGTTATTTCCAACGAAGTAATAAGGTAAAAATCCACCAAAAGATTATTGAATTAGAAAAATTTGATCAAATCTCCCTTACATTTTTTTTTTAAAAAAATAAAAATCCCATAAAAGAAATGAGGCCACCTGCGCAGTAAAGCTCAACGGCAATTAAAATACGCGCTACCGTTATTGCCGGCAGCTTTCCCGCCTCCCCATTTTCATTCGCATTCCCTCTAATCCTATCATCTTCTCTTTTGTTTCTTCTCTCATAATGGCTGCGCAACTGGATATTCATCCTCAATTTCGAATCAACAGGTTGGTTGTCTATTAGCCTTTTCCTTTCCTCTGGCTTTGCAACTGAAAAACTTATCAATAAACAGACAAAAACGAGAAAAGAAAAAGGAAAAAAAAAAAAAAAAACCATGGTTGTCCTTCTTGAGGATTCGCGAATTTCTTACCCGGAGATTGAAGAACAGAAAAAAAAAAAATTAAATGCTCATGTATCGGAGGGCCTTTGAAGTACTTCTAAAATGGGAACCTGCATGGTATATTCGTAGGTTGCTAAATTTAAATTCTCTCAATTCTTTGCATAAAGGAAAACTCTCCAGACTCTCAAATCATCCATTTGATACGGTTCTTTTTGTAATGTGGTAGATGATAACTTCAAGCTGTTGAACCGAGAAATATGGGATCTAGGATGAAAGAAGATGAGAAAATTGAGAAAGAAATTCGAAGTCTCGCAAAACTTCCTGAAAATAGGAGATGTATCAATTGCAATAGTTTGGTATGAAATTCTCTTGTTTATTTATTTAATTTTTTTAGGCAATTCTATCGTAAACAAAATTAGATATATGTCATTGTAAGACATTTCTTCTCTCCCTCTGAATATGATTGACATGCATTTCTGATTCAGGGACCACAATATGTCTGCACAACCTTTTGGACATTCGTCTGCACAAACTGCAGCGGAATTCAGTACGGATAAAGCGTTATTCTATATTTTGCTTTTCTGTTTTACATCTCTGCAAATTGCTGATAATTTGTTTTTTCTAGTTTTGTTTTCGATTCCACTTTTTTTCTGACTAAATCCATGAAATACAGACGAGAGTATAACCACAGAGTAAAATCAGTATCAATGGCTAAATTTACTGCAGAAGAAGTCTCTGCTCTTCAGGCAGGCGGCAATGAAGTGAGAATCATCGTCTATTTTTTGTCCAAAGCCACAAATTTACCACTTCTTATTAAATAAGCTGGGGGAAAAAATCTAACTCCACTTGATTCACAGAGAGCAAAGCATATTTATTTTAAAGACTGGGATCCTCACCGTCAATCTTATCCCGATACCAAGTAAGACTTGATTTGCTTCTCTTGCTCGTTGATTTTGTGTAGTATTGCATGGATTATCTGCATCTGTTTAATTAATGTGGTCGCTTTCAGTAACATTGGAAGACTTCGCGATTTCATCAAGCAAGTCTACGTGGTTAGAAAATTCACTGGTGAAAGGACCCAAAATAATCTTCCCAGACTCAGATTGGTAAGCTCTGCGACTATATACACAAGAAAAACAGAGTACTCTTCGTTCTGATTCTAACGGCATTTTAAATTTTATTTAGACACCAATCAGTTTGTTGCGTTTTGTGTCCTTGTCGATATGCGCTTCTTGGACTGACAGATGACAGAAAAATATTTTATTTTATTCTACACAGAATGACAAGGAGGAGTCCTACGACGGTAGGAAGCTCAGTTTTTCCCTAAGCGAACGATATGAATATAGAAATGATATGCGTAGTCCTAGTTCACGAGACGAGGACACGAGTGTCAAATTTTATTATGATGGCAGAAGAAGTCCTAGATATGTGCCGAGGAACGGGAACAACAGGAGAAATACTGTAAAAATTGAGGTTGTTGATGACAGGTTCCGAGACGATATATCTAGAACCCGCAGGTTTTTTAGCATAGAGTCAAAGCAAACAGCGGTTTCATCTGATGCAAAAAAGAATGTGGACGGAGAGAGGGTAATAGTGAAATCATTTTCCCTTGCTAATTGCTATTATATTTTTCTTCTAGTTTTGATTTCTCGTTATACCTTTTCTTTGTTTTGTGGAAAAAAAACCTTGAAAGTTCCATAATTATTGTATTTCTTGCTGTTTCAATTCGAACTAAAGTCTCTGATGAATTTCAATTTCAGAAGGGTACACCTGCCAGTGGAGAGGGATCCGTTAAGGAGAATCCAGATGAACAAAAAAGCACAGAAAATGCTACTGAAACTACAAGTGCATCGGAAGCTCAGTCTACATCTCAATCAAATGACGGAAGTGAATGGGCACCGTTTGAAATTTCCACAGAAAATGAATCTTCTCAAACTCCAAACAAGTGTTCCACAACAGAGACAACTTCTACAACAGAGACAAAGCCTAAAACTTTAGATGCTATAGAATTATTACTCTCTGAATTGTCTGGTCCCTTATATGCGACACCTAGTAGCATGTCTAATGTTCACGCTGCCGATAACGATGCTTCAGCAGCAAGAGTTGAAGATATCTCCGTGGATGTGGATTTAGCACCGCCGACCTCAGAAGGCCAGATGACTCCATCTCCCAACAATGTTGGTGCTTCCTCAGTTACGTCAACCAGTGATTCTGATCTGACGCAACCCTCAACAACTTGTAGCTCAGTGACACAATCAATGAGTACATCATTCAGAGATGTCCCTTCGCTTAATCAGGTGAAATATTCCTCAAGACTTTCCGTTTTCTGATAAAATGTTTAGTTCTTGTGTCTGGCAGTATTGAGAAGAACTTGCAAAAGTCAAGGATGTGAAAGCCTGCTAATGTATGCCTTCTTATCTGTTTGTCAGTATATTTAGTTGCTACTTATTTTCAGCTTTTTGTTATTATATACAGCCAGAAGAAGTTACTCCTGAAGTGGAAGACCTTTCAAAGTCTGTTATGGAACTGTCTCTTCAAGCCGAGCCAGAAGCTGCTCAAGACACCAGATCTGATGTCAGATCCCAACCTAGGATAATAGAAAACAAGTGCAATGGAAGAAATGAACTTCCGGCGGTAATAAATTAAATGATGCGTTGTTATTGTGCCTTGAAATTTTTTTTAAAAAAAACAAGAGCCTTAATGCATGAATGAATCTCTGCAGGATCTCTTTACTTCGAGCTACTTACCAGCCTCTGCACCGCAAGCAGGCTGGCAGAATTTTCGACCTCATAATATGGGATACGGCTTGCACTATTATTCTAATGCGGCAGTATGTTATCCAACACATTATATTGTCTTAACCTTTTAAATATGGTAAATAGCTAATGCAATTCTTCATTTACAGCCAATCTTGGCATTTCCTACTGCAGCAAAGTCCACAAACCCTTTTGATATAACTGAGGGCAGACCTCAAGTGCATGCTTCTCCAGTACGTAAAATATGAAGACTGATTTTGTGTAGATCTGATCCTTCCTTGTTTCTGGTTGTGTTGCATGCTTTAACAGCTTTCTAAGTCAAATGCTTGTTTTATTTTACCTTATTAGACATGAAATGTCTTTTGCATACATAACATAAATTGAGGGGTAAATAGTTCTGGAGTTGGCAGTTGTGACTATTTTTATACAATATAGAGCCAAATCATAATCATCCAACTAACTATATAAGTATAGCATGGAAACGATCCAAATCTTGTCGGAATTTCTCCTTTGAAGTAGTACTATGCTGAGCTTGGGGAAGGCATACTAGCTGTTTAATGCTGTAAATCTATATTGAAGTTGGAATTCAATTACAAAATCTTATTTTCAGGCGCAAGTTATGTGAAGGTTATCATCTGGAGTTTTTATTTAGGTGCAAATCTTGACAGACAATAGGAAAGTTCTTTAAAAATCTTGTTTATTTGGTTTGTTTTGAGAGGATGCATGCTTACCAGCTGTTGTTATTCTACTTCCTTTCTATTCCTTTCACAAAATTCTTCCACTCAACATTCGAAAAAAAGTTCAGAATTGACAGGCAAAACCTCAACGACATGTCTTGCTTAAGTAAAAGGTTGCTGGTGTAACATCTGAATTTTTCAAAACAACCATCTTAACCCTCAAATGTGGTATTTATTTTTCCACAGTTTCCTACTATGGCAAATTTGCATGGTGCCCAAACTGCTATGTCAAGTGGAGCAGGATTAGTGCGTGCTTCAAGCTCTGGCACTTTAGGGTTGATGGTGCCTCAATCCCCAAATTGTGCATCTTCAACGCCTCCACAGTTTCCCTTTACTCCTGGGTTTCCAGCTGGTATTGCCTTTTTGAGATATTTTATTTTCTCTAAAATTTTCTTCCTCATCAGTTACAGCATTGATTATTTATGCTTTTCAGGTGCATACTTTGAGCAAGTTAACAATAATAATATGCAAGCTCCCAGGTACATCCCATTCTTCTTGCTCAAAATCACTGGCTCGAAGTTTTTTTTTTAACTTTACACCATATATAGTGGCCTTATCCATTATTTGTGATGTAGTTTAGAGTCAGAAGCATGGTTGAGGGCTTGCGTGTGCTGGGAAAAAGAGAGAAGGGTCCCTTGTCTTTATTTTTATTATTGGAAATGTGGATTTTGGGACAGAAAACATCTAAACATCTATATACTATATACTTCCTTTGATATAAGACAGAATTGATTTTGATTCTAAATATAAGATATAGTTTTCATATTTGTTTGTATTTTTTTTTAATTTACTGCTATTGATATTCCTTAAAAAACAATTAAGGAATAGAGGGAATAAGAAAATTAAGAAATGTGATAGGGTGTTTTAAAAAATATATATTATATTAACTAATTTAACTAACTTCTTTAGTTTCATTAAATTATGTAAAATATCTAATATAAAGGACCGGAGGGGTATAACATAAATATGTAGGAAAATGCAAAAATTCTAACTAAAGGCAATGGGTGCCTGCTGCCCCTTGGGTGATGCCCTTCAAAAAATCCCCCTTCCCAAATATTTTTTTGTGATTCTTTTTATCATTATATTCTACACAAAAGGGATGGTATTTTGATATCTTATATGCAAAAAGAATAGTATTGTTCTCAATTTTTTTTATAATTTTCAAAAATTAAATATTCTTAATGAAAAATAAACTAACCATTTTAAAGTATTAAATCTTTGCAAAATCATAAAAAATTGAAGAAAAAAAAACTATTTTTTACCCATAAGATATCAAAACATGATTCATTTTAAGTAGAATCAAATGATAAAAAAATTGGGAAGGAGAGATTTTTTTAGGGCCAGCAGCCTCCCCTGCCCTTAACTAGCTAAATCATTAAAAAAGATAACTTTGTTTCAAATTACGTGAAAAATTTTGGGTCCATGATCACAAAACCATAGTTCCTTTTAGCGGTAGGAATAAAAGTTCCCACTCCTTTCTCCTTACTTTTTACACTAATTCGTATTACTAAAAAAGGGTAACTTTTAATAAAAAAGATTATGTGAGAAAAGAGAAGAAATAGGCGGTCACTATGGAATCTTGGTTCGTTTATATGATGAATAATATACTCCATTTAAAATCAAATCAAGATTCCATTAGAATATAAGAATGGGGTTGTTTTCACCAGACCTTTGTACAAGTAGATCTCATGATGGGAGTTTCCTGTGTAACAGCCACTGCCTAACTACAATAATTCAACATTCTCTTCAGTTGCTTACGTAAGTGAATTGAATAAAATTCTAATTGATGTTTAATCTTTTTCAGACCTCAAAGAGCTCGCAGCTTCAATGGTGAAATAACCTTCCAACATTCAGCCGGGGGATACATGGCTCCCGGCTTCACTCTAAATTCTTTTCCCAAGACTGGAGGTGGAAATCCATTTGGATAGCATGAAAATTTTGGGCGTACAGCTAAGACTTCTCTTGGCCTCTCAGATTGCATATTACTATATCGTCCTGGGCCAATGAACTGAACATGAATTATATATATATATATATATTTGACATGTTCTTGTGTACGATAGATAACCTTGGCAGAGACTTGAAATCATACATGGGTTTACTGATGAAATGATATTCTTCCTCCAAATGCAGGCCTACGCGGTCAAAATCCGTGTGTATTGTAATTTGCTGTCTATTTATGATGAATGAATTCTTATATTGGATCTTATCCATCTAAATTTTGAATTTTAATTTTGGAGATTTGAATAATTTACAAGGAATAAAACAGAATAATGTTATTTTAGTTTGATATCAAAAAATAAAAATTGAAAAATAAATGGATAAATAATCTCTTAGTCCTCCAATTTTATTTTTTACTTACTTATGACTCAATTTTTTAACTCTGACTCGGCGTGTAACTCATACCTGAACTTTTAACTCGTATATAACTCAATCTCAATCTCTGAACGTTTAACCTTTAACCTGCACATGACTCAATGCTTAATCTTTTAATTCTCCTCATTTTTTTTATTATTATCCTTCACTCATTTATGATTCCTCCATTTGGCAAAGATTGCTCCCAAGTCAGCTCCACCAGTAATTTTTTTAATAAAATTTAAACAAAGGATGCAAGGAACGGAGAGCAGAGCAGAGCATAGGCATCGCATCGTCCCCATCTCCTCCACTGGCTGTGTAGACATAGCTTCCTTAATTAATCAATATTTCCGGCTTATTCAGGGCGCCATCACCGTCAAAGTCGCCTTCTCTCAACATAGAGCGAAGATCCATATCGGCAAAATCCTGCAGCCCCATCAAAGCAGAATTCCTCTTGAGGCTGTCGAACGTATTGACCCCTTTGTCAGAATCTTTTAATGGATTAAACCCATCGCACAGCCCATCTATCAAGCCATCTCCAGCAAGCTTGTTGGCCATGATGGGCAAGTAATCTTGAAAATATATTTATAGGCTTTGAGATGCCATGTTTGAAAAAACAGAGTGAGATGGTTAGATGCTGAAAGATACAGAGCAAGGAAGAAAATATAAAGGGGAAAAGGAAAGGAAAAGGAATCAGGATTTCCAAGAAGAAACTGTGGAAGATAACTAAGCTATAGGTCAGGAAGAATAATTACCACATCTTTTTTTGAATCTGGAATTTGCCCATGGCTTTCGCAGAAGTTCGTGAAGGATAAAATCTCTCCTGAGTAATTGTGCAAGTTGGACCGTTGGAAGTTTCACTTCACACTATTGTGAAAAGGATGAACTTCGGGATTGAAACTCAGAAACTTTTGAACTTATTTTTGTTTCTTCTTAATTGTATTCTAGGGGACGTGGCTGTAAAGATGGAGCAAAGTTGTAGATAATAAACTCCTCTTTTCGACTGTGCAACGTTCGTCCTCTCTGCTACTTGGTTACTTTTGTTTAAAGTTTTATGTTGTAAATTTGTCCACGAAGTTTAACTTGATGAGGAGCATTGCTGCGTCAAAATCTTTTCAGGTTTGATTTCGACATTCAAAGTAATGTTTCCGGTTAAAAAACTAATGGTGGTTAAAAGTTAAAAAAATGACATTGATGGTTATGGAGAAGGTAACATTACTCTATTTTAATATTTTTAGGGTAATATTAAATCTAAAAAAATTATAGGATAACAGTGAAAACTATCAAAATAAATTTGTACCTTAACCTTAACCCTTGTCTAAATTTTAGAGAAAATTTCATTGAGTTCATGAGGATGTGACATAATTTCATTAAGCCCTCAAAACTTTCTAAAATTTCATTCCTTTTAGATCAAAATGAAATTAAATTTTAGAGTGAAAAGATTACAATATGCTTACTTTATCTGTCTTGTGAATTTCCATATTTATCTGGTGAATTTTCATACCTGTCTTGTAAATGTCCAAAATGTTTTTAATTCCCTATATTCTTTTGAATCCCTTTATTATCTTGTAAATATATATATTTATCTTTTAAATGCTCATATTTATCTTGTGAATTTTCATATTTATCTTGTAAATAGCCAAAATAATTTTAATTCCTAACCTTTTACCATCTCTTAGGAGTGCTTATGTTTTTTTTTTTTTTTTGATTTATCCATCATAATTAGCGCTACTAGTAACCAACTATTCCGGTTTGAAAATATAGGTTTGCAATGGGAAAATCTCACTAACTCCAAATAATCACAATTACATACCTAGACTTAAACACGAGATGAATAGTTAAGCGGAAAAACTCACAACCAATTGAGGCAAATGATTGGTGATAGGACTATAGAAGAGCTATGTTATATATATAGACACACACACAACACAACAACACACACTTGTTTTACTTCTTGATCAAACAAGCTCAACAAGAAATTATTTAGAGTCCGAGACTGAATGAAAATACTAAGAATTAGTGATCCTAATCAGTTAAAAAGATGCAAATATATGATATTCATAAAGTGGGATAGGCCGGCTATGTGAAGTTTTTGAAATGAGAAAGATAATATTTTATAATGCCTAATCTTTCATATTGATCAGACCAGACCATATTCCACGGTGAAGAATTGGGATGAGTTTTAATATTCACTTTTATCCTTCTCCCTGCTAGTAATAGCTATGATGTAGCTAGCAGAGATCATTTGGTGGCAGAATATAGCTGAAAGCAACAACAACAAAAATCATATATATTCATGGTTATTGGTATCAAGTAACATCAAAATTTTTAATTAACTTTTGGATAGAAAGAGACAGTGACACTGCTAATAATGGTAAATCCTTCTTGCTCTGTTTTTGGGGCAAATTGGAAAAGTTGTGATGGTGTCATGATGCATGCTACCCATTTAGCTGGTGGACAAAAATTCAACCACATTATCTCATAATAGAAAGTTATACTTTTTATCATGAGATCAAGAATCTAACTAATTGGCCAAAAAATCAATTTTTCTAAAATAGACAAGGAAAGAATGAAATAAAGAATCTATAATCTATATACTCGTCTTTGTCTCTTTTATAAGACGTCTTCTAAAAAGAATTTTCAATCATTTTTATAAGATGTTTTGATAGTTTTATTGGGAATTAAATATTTTTTCATATAGGCTCGTATTCAATAAGAGTAATGAGAAAAAGTAAAAATTAATATATGATGTTATAGTTTAGTATGGTTAATAAGGGTAACATTGGAATTCAATGTTTTTAACTGTTTTTCAAAGATTTTCATTTTTGAGTTGTAAAAGGTTTTCATCTCTTTCAATAAGTGTGTTGTGTAAAATTTAAACTTGTGTTTTACTTTTTACGGGATGAAGTCCCTAACTACCTTAACTAATAACTTTATATTTTTTTTTAACTGTTTTTATTTTTAAACTATTTTTGTTAATACATATGAATAGGTTCAAAAACCTTGTAAAACGACAAGAGGATTACCAAGGCCCCGTTTGGATCGAAGAAAATTGAAGGAAGGAAAAGGAAAATGGGTATTTTCCGTCGCACGCGTCTGTTTGGTTCACATTTTCCAATGAAAATGTTTTCCGGCAGCGGATGAATTTTCCTTCAAACATGTGAAAATCAGTTCCTACAAAAAATGGTGGGAACCCATTTTCCAGCAGATGGAGAAGACCAACTTACCCATTTTCAACGTCGAGTCCATCTGTACTTGTCCATGGAAAGTTTCGAAGAAGAAGGCGAGATGGTGGAGAGAGAAGATGAGAGTGAAGAAAAAAGACTCAGTAGCTGCTAAAAAATATTTTCCCTTCCATTTCCATTCCATTGATGCGAGGAGGAGAAAAAATATACTGATTATTGGCCTTAATGGCTGCTGCTCGAGCAGCATTTGGCTACTGCTCGAGCAGGGTGGATATGCAGCAGCTTGTTAAAGTGTGTCCTATAGGTAGAAAATGTAATTTTTCCTTATTTTCCTACTTATTTTCTTCTAACCAAACAAAAATTTTCCAATCTAACCATTTTCTCTTCCATTCTGAACCAAATGCATCAACGTAAAATATTTTTTCTTCCATTCCTTTCTTTTTATTTCCATTCCTTTCCCTTCCTTCCTGTTCTTTGATCTAAACGGGTCCTAAAAAAACATGCACAGAAAATGAACATAGAGCCAAGGCTTTTACTTTAGTCATTATAACAAACCAATATAATTGCAAGCATTGTGTACATTTACCGTAACAAACTTCCACTGTCGGTAACAAACTGACTATATTGGTAATTAAAGTCTACGTATCCATACGTCCAATTACACGCAGAGATCAAAAGCTAGAAACCATTACTTCAGCCACCCTTCACACATAGAAATGATCTATCAATTACATATATCACCAACAAACCGATACTTGAAACATATATATTTTCACACCACATAGGGCCAAGCAAATACAGAACAGAACATGCAGCAATTATTACCTCCAGTCTTTAATCTGTCCTTAATGTAAGACTCACTCTAATGAAGAAATTGAACTAGCTGAATCTTAAATTAAGGATTGGAGAGATTATTTAATTTATACACACTTGACGACTATGTCTCAGGGTTGCTCAGGGTTTTGTCGCATCCAAATAGTAGAAAAAGGCTGACCCTTGGTCCAGCTCCTTAGCCTCAGAATCACAAACACAATCATGCCACACAAAAACCCAAGAGCCGCACTTGAACCCACCAGAGAAACTGATGTACAAATAAGCATCACAAAGGAATCTTCTTTATTATTCATGTCCCTTGAAGCCATAGCTAGTTCAACCCCAGCAAATAACAGCAATACCCCTAACATCCCTACAGGAAACTGGTTCAAAATTAGAGCCAAAGAACTTCCCAGTACCAAACCAAGTACCAATTTGGCTGCACCAAGAAGAGCCACACAAGCACCACTTCTTCCACCAAACTTGTATTGCCCTGCAAGTCCTCCAGCTCCATGGCAACAAGGCATAGCACCAAACCAACTTCCCACCAAGTTCATCAGTCCCACTGTCACTGAAACTGAAGTGGCTGAAAAATCCTTCCCAGGAAACAGATCTGAGGATAACTTGCAAACAGCTATCACAGAGTTCAAAATTGACAGGGGTACTTGAGGAATTGCACCTTTAATAAATCCTTTCTTCCATGCATGTTTAGAGATTCTTGTTGAGGAAGCGCAATATAGAGTGTAACCGATTATATTAGAAAATTACCCAACTAGAAAACAAAGTTTCTAGACGTAATTTAATAATATAATAAGCACCAACTACTATATTTAAATGCAACTAATAAATAATAAATCGGACAAATATAAGAGAAATATCAGATCCTAAATTCACTCCAAATAATTTACAAGTGAAATACTACAAAAGAGGAAGATATACAAATGCCTTGAGAGACAATTGTGGGGTGAGGAATAAGGGAGGGGGAGGCACTCTATTTATACTAAAACCTCCCCCCTTCAAACCCAAAACCCACCGATGTGGGACTTGCCAAAACTCACAAATCTCCACCTTGGCAAGATCTCACAGTCTCAATTTCTCCTATTTACAAATTCTAATTGTAACTTCTATTCAAAACACCATGTTCAACAATGTTGATCAAATCCAAACAATGTTGAAATTTAATAGAAGTCACCACCTTTGTCAACATATCAGCAGGATTGTCATCTGTTCGTATCTTCTGTATTGTGACTCCACCTTCTTCCAAAATTTCTCTTACAAAATGATATCGGACGTCAATATGCTTCGTTCTTGCATGGTAGACTTGGTTCTTTGCTAACTGAATAGCACTCTGGCTATCACAAAATACTGTGATGCTTTCCTGACCAACACCAAGCTCTCCAAGCAACCCCTGAAGCCAAATCGCCTCCTTTACAGCTTCTGTAATCGCCATATACTCTGCCTCTGTTGTAGACAAAGCTACCGTTGACTGTAAAGTTGACTTCCAACTAACTGGTGCACCTGCGAGAGTGAATACAAAACCAGTAGTTGACCTTCTTTTGTCCAAATCACCTGCAAAATCTGAGTCACAGTACCCAACTAGACATTGATCAACACCCTGCTGAAAGACCAATCCAACATCTACAGTATTACAAATATACCGTAGAATCCATTTCACAGCTTGCCAATGCTCCATTCCGGGATCATGCATATACCTACTCACCACTCCAACTGCCTGTGAAATGTCTGGTCTCGTACAAACCATAGCATACATCAAGCTACCAACAGCATTCGCATATGGCACCCTTGACATATATGCTCGTTCATCTTCATCCTTCGGCGACATGTCAGCATTAAGCTTAAAATGTGGGGCAAGTGGGATGCTAACCGTCCTGGTTTCTTCATTCATACCGAAACGATGTAGCACCTTCTTCAAATACTCCTTTTGAGATAAGAAGAGCTTCTTCGATTGTCTATCTCTTGTTATCTCCATGCCAAGTATCTTCCTTGCCTCACCTAAATCCTTCATCTCGAACTCCTTCTTCAGTTGATCCTTAAGCTTCTCAATCTCTGCTTGATTTCTTGAAGCAATCAACATATCATCAACATACAAAAGGAGATAGATAAAAGATCCATCTTCAAGCTTCCGCAAATACACACAATGATCGTATTTGCTTCTCCTGTACTTGTGCCGCAACATAAACTTGTCAAACCGTTTATACCATTGCCTCGAAGACTGCTTCAATCCGTATAACGATTTTTCAAGTTTACATACCATATTCTCCTTTCCAGCAACTTTGAATCCTTCAGGCTGAGTCATATAGATTTCCTCCTCCAAGTCTCCATTTAGAAATGCAGTTTTAACATCCATCTGAACTAGTTCCAAATCCAACTGTGCTACCAAAGCCAACAGAATTCTAATGGAGGAATGTTTTACAACTGGAGAAAATACCTCATTGTAATCAATTCCTTCCTTCTGAGCATAGCCTTTAGCTACCAGTCTTGCTTTGTAACGCACATCACCTTGGTTAGGAAATCCTTCTTTCTTCGCATACACCCATTTGCAACCAATTGCCTTCTTACCCTTTGGGAGTTTGGCCAATCTCCACGTTCCATTCTGATGAAGGGACTGCATTTCTTCATTCATAGCATTCATCCACTCTTCCTTTTCTAAGCTCCGGACAGCCCATTTATAAGTTGAAGGAATGCCATCAGTTGCAATTGAAGTTGCACAAGCCACCATATCCATAAAGCGAGTAGGTTTTCTTACTATTCGTCGTGGCCTGCCGGTTGCGATTGATTCTTGTTGTTGTTGAGGTTCCTGGGTTGAAACCTCCCTTTCAACTGGCTCATCTTCTACAGGAAAGTCTTCTCTCATTTCCCTATCCTTTCTCTGAACTGGGAAAATCAACTCTCCTTCAAACTCCACCTGCTTCGAAGCACCATCGGTCTGTGTGGTATCTCCAGATGTTACCGGCTTCATAATAGTAGTCTCATCAAAAGTAACATCCCTGCTAAACACAACCTTCTCCGTCTCTGGACACCATAAACGATATCCTTTGACTCCAGAAGTGATCCCCAAGAAAATAGCTTTCTTTGCTCTAGGATCCAATTTTGATTCTTTCACATGATAGTATGCAGTTGAGCCAAACACATGTAAAGAATCATAATCATTAGCAGGCTTACCATACCATTGTTCCAATGGTGTTTTACCATCAATAGCAGCAGATGGTAGACGATTAATGAGATGGCTCGCATACGTCACTGCCTCAGCCCAAAATTCTTTGCCCAAGCCAGCATTGGACAACATACACCGAACCTTCTCCAGCAAAGTCCGATTCATGCGTTCTGCCACCCCATTCTGCTGTGGTGTATTTCTTACGGTGAAGTGTCTGACGATGCCATTATCTTCACAAACCTTCTGGAAAGGATCATTCTTGTACTCTCCACCATTGTCTGTGCGAAGACATTTGATCTTCCTGCCTATTTGTGCTTCTATCATCGTCTTCCATTTGAGAAAAATTCCCAAAACTTCATCTTTGGTCTTCATCGTATACACCCAAACTCTTCGAGAAAAGTCATCAACAAAGGTTACAAAATAATGCTTACCTCCCAATGAAGCTGTTTTGGAAGGACCCCAAACATCAGAGTGTACATAATCCAAAATACCTTCAGTATTGTGAATAGCTGTACCGAACTTAACCCTTGTGTGTTTCCCCTTTACGCAATGCTCACAAAAGTCCATGACGCAATGTTTCAATCCTTTCAATAATCCTTGACTTGTTAAAGTGTTCAAGGATTTTCCTCCAGCATGTCCCAAGCGCATATGCCACAACCTGGTTGCTTCTGCATCCTTCTCACTACTGGATGTTACTGCTGCCGTCCCAATAACTGTACTCCCATGATAGTGGTACGTGTTATTGTTCTTCCGAATACCCTTCATCACCACCAGTGCACCAGAGAATATCTTCATTACTCCATTTTCTGCAGTGATCTTGAACCCTTTTGAGTCTAGAGTCCCCACAGAAATGAGATTTTTTTTCAAGTCTGGTACGTACCGAACATCTGTTAATGTTCTGATCAATCCATCATGGTTCCTTAATTTGATTGAACCAATACCATATGCGGTAAGAGAAGAGTTATCTGCTGTGTGAACAATTCCACACTCTGCTTCTTCAAAATCAGTGAACCAGTCTCTGTTAGGACACATATGATGGCTGCAGGCTGAGTCCAATAACCATTCATCTGATGGTTTTGATGACGTTGTTGTAGCCAGTGAGAAATCTGAATTCTCATCATCACAATCAGCTACATTTGAGTCCATATCGGCCTTCACATCTCCAGGTTTGGCTTTGTTCTTCAGCTTCGGACAGTCCTTCTTCCAGTGTCCCTTTTCTCGACAAAAGGCACACTCATCTTTGCTGGGTCTAGACCTTGACTTGGATCTCCCTTTCTTTGATCTCTTCTTCTCCTCAGTACGTCCTCTAACCACTAGAGCCTCTGCCTCTCCACCTTTTTGTTTCTCTTTCCTTCTTTGTTCATGGCTGTACAAAGAAGAACAAACTTCTTCCAGAGAAACTTTCTGCTTACCGTGAAGTAGCGTAGTTTCCAGGTGCTCGTACTCATCGGGAAGTGATCCCAACAACATCAGGGCCAGATCTTCATCTTCAAAAGTCACGTCCAAATTCTGCAAATCCGTCACCAACTTGTTGAAGCTAGTGATATGCTCATTCATTGTGGTACCAGGAACGTAAGTGAAGCGAAACAGCCTTTTCTTCATGTAGAGTTTATTCTGACAGTTTTTCTTCAAGAACTTGTCCTCCAGTGCCTTCCACAGTCTACATGCAGAAGTTTCCTTTGTGTATGGATACTTCTGGTCTCTTGAAAGGTACGATCTAATAGTACCACAAGCAACACGATTCACGACCCTCCATTCTTCTTCCTCCATTTTATCTGGTTTTTTCTCCTCAAGGGCAAAGTCTAGTCCTTGTTGAAAAAGGACATCCAGAACCTCGCCTTGCCACATGCCAAAATGCCCAGATCCGTCAAAAATTTCAACTGCAAACTTCGCATTTGACACTATTCTGGTCAAATACGATGATGAGAACGACGAACCGCTAACATCTGCTGTGGACACATCACTCCTTTTGTCCGCCATTTCTGCTCCAAAAAATTATTTAATAGTTGCCAAAACAAAAGCTCAAAAGTAATTCTTTTCTGATGTGGAAGCTCAGACTAAGCTGCAACCACAGAGCATACTCAGACAGAACCTCGGCTCTGATACCAATTGTTGAGGAAGCGCAATATAGAGTGTAACCGATTATATTAGAAAATTACCCAACTAGAAAACAAAGTTTCTAGACGTAATTTAATAATATAATAAGCACCAACTACTATATTTAAATGCAACTAATAAATAATAAATCGGACAAATATAAGAGAAATATCAGATCCTAAATTCACTCCAAATAATTTACAAGTGAAATACTACAAAAGAGGAAGATATACAAATGCCTTGAGAGACAATTGTGGGGTGAGGAATAAGGGAGGGGGAGGCACTCTATTTATACTAAAACCTCCCCCCTTCAAACCCAAAACCCACCGATGTGGGACTTGCCAAAACTCACAATTCTCACAATTTCTAAAGAAGAGGGTCCAAATTTGATTTCATGCACCACTTTAGGCCTTCTTATGAAGGCCAAAACAACCCCCAATACAAAAACTAAAAATGCAGAAGGAATTGAGAATATCAGCTTTCTTACTCTGCTTGTCCTGTTTCTTGTACCTTCAACCTGTTGATCATAATCATGATCATCAGTACCTTCTTCTCTGGTTTCACACCCATGATTCTTCGAGGCAGCTCCGTTCACTATGACAATAAAGCACACACATACAATGCACAAAACCAAACCATCCAAACCAAACCAGGGCCTATTTCCCAGAGATTTAGATTTGGGTAAGTCTTGCTTTGTCTTAACGTATTTAACAGCAACCAATGCAAAGGACAAACCTTGTGCTAGTTGAATTCCCCTGACGACACTCAAAGGAATCAGCTTGTACACTTGCTGCATCAACCCTGTTACCCCCAATACCAGAAGGACCCCGCCGGTCAAAATTCCGGCGGCCATGATCTCCGGCACCCCGAAGTCAGTCTCGGAGAGAGCCTCGGCGGCTATGGACTTCATGGGCTGGACGGGCATGGGGACGCCGTAAATGGCGCCGGTAATGACGTTGTAGATGCCGGTGAAAATCAATGTGGTGCCGAGGTTGAGGTCTCTGGCTAGAGTCAGGGCCAACACGATGGGTATGTAAGTGCCAAGGTCGCCCATGGCTCCGTTCAACTCCGCCCATTTTGATCGGAAAACCAAGTTGGTTTTCACTTTCTGAAGAAAGATGGTGGAGCAAAAACCAGTGTTTGAATCGGCGTGAACTGTTTGGGGGAAGACTTGGGATGCTTCAAGGTCTGGAATTGAAGGGATTTCAGTCGCCATGAATGTTGTTTGAGCCTTTGAGGGATATTATTATTCGAGTGTGATGAGAAATGTGGAGCAAAGCGTTATTTATAAGCATTGGAGCATAATTATACAAGTGTTTAAATTTAGCAAGTTATTTTATTTATAAGCAGTGAATATTATAACTATTTTTCAGTGTGAGTGCAATGCACAAGGCTGACGTTTTTAGATCATGTATAAATACTAATTAACTAATATCACATCTGATTTTTTTATGTACATGTATCCTAACAGAAATAATCAATATAAATCAGGTTTCCTGAAAAAAATTAATAATTTGTATCTATAAAATAAACAATATTTTAAAATTATCTTATTTAAAAAATTATTCATTTATTAATTTTGAATTTTGAAAATCTATATGAAAAACTATAATAAAAATAGTTAGTGGTAATTTATCAAAATAAATGATAAAAAATTTAGAAAATAATTACTCCCTACTTTCTTTAATATATGAGCCATATAATTAATTTGCAAGTACTAGTATTAAGAAAATTAGTTGAACTAGTTAATTACTTGTAAGAATTTTGTGTGGTTTTCCTAACATATTACTTTTGAATCATTTACATTGAAGTTATTTTAAATTTGAAAATTTTTTAATATGTACAATCAATAAGAATAATTTAGAAAAAAAAAATTATAAATTCAAAAGATAAGATTAACTGAAGTCTTAAATTTTTTTGGTATAAATTGAAGCCTTACGTTCAACATCAAAATGGGCTTATTGACTAGTTGCTAACAAAGGTGCATCCCGTTAGTAAGAAATTAACTGGCTCATTACTTATCAGTTCAAATCCACACCTTGTACCTTTTTTTCTAATACACAATTTTTTTGTTTAATAAAAGAACTAGTTGTAAATTGAATTTGATCTTAAATATAAGATCTCACCCCATTTTATATTTTAAATTTATAATTTGTTATCAAAATATCTCTATTGATTCATTACACACATTAAGAAGTTTCTATTTAAGTACAGTAATAATGAGATATAATATTTAAAAAAGTCAACTTAAAATTTTTATAAATTACTAAGATAGCTAACTTTTTAAATTTACCTAAATTAGTAAATTAATTTTTATATTAAAAAGAGGAGGTAACAAGGGACCTGTTTGGATTAGCAGTGGGTGAGGTGCCTTATTTTCTATCTGACTTTTACAAAAGTTTAATTAAAAAAAAAAAGTCAGGTTGTTGATATAATGTATATTCGGATTAATCATGATAAAAGTAGTGGGACACATGTTAAAAAGTTTTGACAGTTTTTTCCCAAAAGCTACCCATTGAACTTTTGGTAAAAGGAGCTTTAAAAAAAAAAAAAAAAAGGATAAAAACCAACACAAACACCTCCTATTAGGCTTTTTTTCTATTGTTATTTTTTTGGGGCTTTTTTTTAATTTAAATCTTATTTAACGCTCTTTCCAAACAAATCCAATAAAGATGATCATCGTGTTATGGCTCATCATTTCCCCCGGAGAAATGCTGAGGGAGAAGATTCAAGATGCGTACAGTTAATTAGTGGATCGGCACTTAACTGTCCGGGATATTGTGACGTTGAGTGGCTCAATTTGTATTTGTAGTGATCAACACAACAAGCGTTGATTCACTTGAGGATATGATTATTTATGGCGCCAAAATGTTGCTTGCGTTTGATGTCACCCAAAGTTGCTACCACTCTTGATTAAAATTCCTAATCATCAATCCCTTTGACTCGAATCGTTCCCTCTCATGTTGCTGAGATGATCACACACACACACTCTCATCAATAGCATTTGTGTCTCAATCCAACTACTGACTCGTAAATCAGCGTGCTTGCTACCTTTCTTTCTGGTTGGCAAGAATATATTTGTGTGGAACTAAAAGCGTGCAACGAATTTGGAATCTGACCACTCACTCATTGAGACCTTTTTTGTCTTCCCTCTCTCTGATCCATATAAGTATAGCCATTCTCGTTGGCAATTAAAGTCTGCATCAGACCAAGATTATGATGGCGAGTTGATTAACCAATTTCAATAGATGCAACTAAAAAAAAATTTCTCAGTTCACACCTCCCTTCCCTTCTCCTCTCCTCATAACAAACAAGTCCAATGAAGAGGTTGGGTTTTTTTTATCATCATTTTCTCATCATCCCTCATAATCTCTAAATCATATCCGTCCGATCAATATAATATTATTTTATTTTTTTTTCTCCCCTTTTCAATCAACGGCCTAAATGGGCTAATAAGGGAAGATAAGAAAAAATCTAATGAAAAGATCTTAATCCCCAACGAAGACCTTCACCCTAAACTTGAAAAGTAGTTCACGGATTCTGGGTGCACCCATACATGTGTGTACCACTACCTTCTAATTGTGTCCGTGAGACATCAAATCATAATTTCCATCTTGTTGTGTTGGATTTTGAGGCTAGGTACGCCTTTTGATAGACCGAACTATTTGATTAAAAATAGAAAATCTAATCAAATAAGAATGAAATTCAACATTTATTATAGATTTATTAATTAAGAAACAATTAACTTTATATATATTAGGAAATTAATCAATGTTAATTTCTTGCTTGTTACTTAAAGGGCAAGTAGGGAGTGCTCATCACAACTTCTTAATTAGTTCTCTCCCCTACTTCTATAAATAGAACGTGCCTAGCTCCCTTAGTTGCACCTCACCCTGCTAGAGTTTTCTGGGCATCTCTCTCCTCCTAGATTTATTGCTCTGGTTCATAGTGTGACAATCCTAACTAAACTCGATCTAGTAGTTCAATATTTATGTGCTTGAGCTCCGAATATACCTGGTTCTACCTAATCCTGACACATGTCTCTCCTCTCTCTCTCTCTCTCTCTCTCTCTCTCTCTCTCTCTCTCTCTCTCTCTGTATTCCTTCATGTTAAATGGGAAGTTGTCTATCTCAAGTTTTTGAATATTATATCTTTCATGATCAAGGACCATATTCCATGGTGAAGAAAATGGGATAGGTTTTAATATCAATTCTTGTTCTGTGGCCTCCAATATTAATGAAGCTTTTGGATATAGGAGATAAAGGTAACACTGCTAGTAATGGTTAGAAATTCCTTTTTCTTACGGTCAAATTCAGAAAGATGTGATATATATATATATGTATTAAATATTTATCATGCTTTTGCCACCATTTAGAGCGCAAAACTTCGTCGATCTCCCTCAAGCATATCAAATTATAAATAATGTTATTAAATTCCAAGGATTGGTTCCTCAATATACCCAATAATGGAAAGTTATACTGTTATATACGTCGACGTGATGAATCTAGCACTTACCTCACAGGCACAACACTACGCATTAATTATTCCTATAAATTACATGTATGGAACAGCTTTCCATCGACTGAGTAATGATTAAATAGAATATTTATCTTATGGATTATATTTATGCAAGTTATTTTGTTATTTCAAATATTATAAATTAAATCCAATAAATTCTAGCTGTCAAGCCTGCAAAACTTCAGACATCATATTATCTTTTTTATTTACTTATGAATATTAAAATCTTGCTGTGATATTTTAAAATTCTGTTTTGTATAATTTATTTATCTATTTGAACCATTTTGCCGAGTCGTAAAATAAAAATTATGTTTTAAGTAACCGAGAAAATTAAAAAACCATCTCACAAGGAATTATCAGTTTCTCTGCTCATTGTTTGAATGAGTAAGGAGAGATCAGCCCGTCTAGGCCATAAAAATAAGATTTGAATAGTCTAAATTTGACTTTTTCAACTTATAATTTTTAAATTAATTTTTTTTTTAAAAAAAACAAGATTAGTTGAAAGTTTATTTTTATTTTAGATTCTCTACCTATTAAAATAATTTTTTTAAAAAAGTAAAAAGAATTAAACTGAAATGGTTTATATCTCATTTGTAATATCTATATCTCATTTAGACTGTCAGAACTCATTTGCTTAGATGGGTCGAGCTCTCAAGATGAGTAAGGAAGCTAGTTCCGCATTATGTTTCGACAAGTAATCGAGTCAGGTTCCACAATCATAGCATAAATATTATTTAATCAATTTATAATGGAAAGCCATTTACTCCATGCAGATGGCATTATAAAACCGTGAGATAGGTTAATTCTTTACACAGATTCTATTCCAATTCTATTCTTATTTTTCTTTAACGACTCAAAATCCTATTTCCTAATTTGACAGTCAATCACCAATTCACCATAAATAAATTTTTATCGTTGTGTACTCACTGTAAAGTGGATTTTTCAAACTCAGCTCCATGAAAGAATCAAGGAGGATTTAGCCTGTGATTCTGTTAACTGCATATGAACTGTCAACTGAAAGACAAAGTTAGCCTACATGAAGAAAATGCCTTGAAAACGGCAAGCCGGTATAGCTCTCTCTCTCTCTCTCTATATATATATATATATATATATATATTATATTTCAAACCCTGTTGCTTCTTGCTTGAAGAATCGAAGACTATGAATAAGGAAGCGGCTAAGCAAGAGAAGCTATGCCGCCTCTGCCGTAGCCAACACGTCATCTCTCTCTGTCGATTCTGAGGAAGACCCTCTCGCCGCAAGCTATGGTGATATCACAGCAGGTTAAAGTTATTCTCTGTTGTTGACAAGAGTACTTCGTCTACAATGATGGAAACTTGTTTTGCACTTTCAGGTTGAAATTCAAGTGAGGAAATTATATTGTGTCAACAGGGCTCCCCAAATTTGCCATTTAATATTGAGGATGCGGCTCGAAGTGAAATTGAAATCGAGAAAGCTCTTCAGGTAACACTGATTTGATTTGAGATCAACTTCGTTAGTGTTTTCCTCGTTTAATGTATATTGATTAGACCATAATTTGATGAGTGCAGGCCGGTGAACAACTTGTTCGTGTCAATGAGGACACTCGTCTAAACCATAGGGCTCTTGACATTCGGACACCTGCCAATCAAGCAATTTTCCGCATTCGATCTCAAGTTGAAAAGGTAAAGCATATCATCATTAAGTATTATTATGCATTGTTCCTTTGTATATTTAATTTATACTCTATATATTCTCAGTTGTCAGTTGTCAATTTCTTAGAATGCTTTTCTTTATTGTTTATTGCGAGAGAAACATACTAAGATATTTGTATATAAAATTTCTCATGGTGCTTATATGACACTAACTGATTTACTTTTCCCGTAAATGCATGCCTGTTCAGTTATTCAGAATATTCTTGTGGTCTCAAGGTTTTGTTGAAATTCATACACCAAAACTGATTGCTGGGTCTAGTGAAGGAGGTGCTGCCGTCTTTACACTGGATTGATTGTATGGGGCAAACTGTGTGCCTTGCCCAATCTCCTCAGCTGCACAAGCAAATGACAATTTGTGGTGATGTTCGCCGTGTTTCTGAGATTGGTCCTGTTAGCAGAAAATTCCTTCACCCACTCATAGGCATCTGTGTGAGTTCACAGGTCTTGATGTTGAGATGGAGATTAAGAATGTAGGTTTGGCATGAAGGAATATGATAAGCATTTACGTATGAAATTATTAAGAGGTTTAGTCTAATATACCATTTATTGGACAGGTTATCGATATACTCTTTCGGTCCTAAATATAAGAAAACTTGTAGTACAAATTATATTACAAACTATGTCTCAAATATAAGACCGGAGGTAGTAGTTGATAGGCTATTTGTGGCAATGTTTGATAGTTTAAAAGAGGAGTGTCGGAAGGATCTGGAAGCTGTGGGAAGGCAATACCCGTTTGAACCTTTAAAGGTATTTTTGCGTCAACATTTAACATATGATTTAGCAATTTATTATGTGTTCTACGTAAGATATTACATCGCAATACTGAACGTTAGATCAGTTAGAGGTTGCCATTATCTTTGGTCTAATAACAGTGCGACTGACTCTGCGGCTTATATTTGAAGAAGGGATTCAAATGCTCAAGGCCGGTAAGCTTTAAATCATCTTTAAGATGCTAATGACCACATAGAAACTGTAATGTGATAAACGGGGTTTGCTCAACCCTTGAAAAATTTGGCAGAACCCTCCTTATGCTTAGATTTAAAAAAGATACAAATAGCACATGTTCTTATTTGTTGGAACTTGGAACTGGAGGAAGATTTTGAAGTGGATTTCATGTACTTGAGTCAATTGCTTTGCTCACTAACCTCATTCGTATGATGCGCCTCTTTAAAATATCCATATTTCAAGTTTTTTGTTCCTGCCTTCCTTGACCTTCTAAATGTCACCAGTCTAAATTTATGCCACTTCAATGCATAACCAAGGCTGATATTTAAAGATCATATTTGATCAAACAGAACATGATAAGCTTGATAGCAATTGTGAGATTCTGATCACCTTGCTAACTGATGTATTTATGTCTTCGGTTAGTTGCAATTTGATATGAGAGTATCTTGTACATGGAGCAATATTTTATTACCCAGCACTGGCTCGATTGCTTGGATGTTATTACAGTTAATGTAGTGACAAATACAAGAGGAAATGGGTATACAGTATGCATGTATTGTGATTAGTAACCCAACACACTGTCATTTGAATTTACAGGATGCTGGTGCAGATATTGACCCTCTTGGCGACTTGAATACTGAATCTGAAAGGAAGCTTGGCCAATTAGTTTTGGAGAAGTAATTCTGTTTTACTTTCTCTGTCTATTTTGATTTTTTAATCTAATATTTGATTTGATTTTTGTCATGAGACACTGTTTTAGAAACATTTAGTGGATTGTAATTCTCTTAGAAGCTGGGTTTTGGTTGATTGCTACTTAACTTGAGTTTCTGGTGTTATAACTCTTCTTACGTGAGGAGATCATTTCAGGAGCTCAGCGTGTCCATGTGCCAGAATTCTTGGAAAAACGTGCAGCGGCTTGCGGAATTGATGTTAGCAATTCTGTTAGAGCACGTTTGGTACACGGAAAATGAGCGAAGGAGAGTGAAGATGAGAAAATTACTTTGACAAAAACATGTTTGATTGTCAAATATTATTCAAGTTCCCACTTACTTCAAAGTTTCCTTAAATATGATGAGAACATCAGTTTCCACTAAAATTGGTGGTAACCAATCTTCAGTCGGAAAATACAAAAGGCAAATTTGCCCCCTTGAAAATTTAAATTAAAGCATCAAAATCAAACAAAGTCTAGGAAGCCGTGGAATTGATGATGGCTGGCATCTTAAGCAAGTCCCAGAGCCGCTCAATCTTCTCCACAGCGTAGGTCCATGCCTCTTGGATGGAGAAAGTTAAAAGCGTCTTCAGCTGTAAAAAGACCACTTCTGATTAACTGATTCCAACAAATCAAAAATTAGCTCTGATTCGTTCACACTTCTTCATTTTTTGAAGAAATGAAGAAAGCAAGAAGAATGGGGATGGACAATTCATGTGTCAGAAAAAAAAAAAAGTACCTATGTATCGGGAATACATGATGAAATGTTAAAAAAAAGGACCTGTTTAGTTCGAAAGAGA
Source organism: Acacia confusa (assembly GCA_037074495.1). Classification (NCBI taxonomy): domain Eukaryota; kingdom Viridiplantae; phylum Streptophyta; class Magnoliopsida; order Fabales; family Fabaceae; genus Acacia; species Acacia confusa. The sequence goes on from CM073506.1 coordinate 39,080,312, forward strand.
TGAAGCAATCCTCTCAACGACTTCAAAAAGATGAAGAAGTGGGAGATGAATATAAAGCATGAGTCTGAGTCATTCTGGATGATGAGGAACAAGGGAGAAGAAATTTTAAGGTTTCTTCGACAGGGAAGAGTACAACGTCTTAAACGGAGAAGCATGCACTGTAGCATTTCTGTTGAGACACTGATTAACGTGTCAAAAGCAAAGAACGGTCAAAGCTTATGACTTGTATGCCCTACTTCAGATTGCTATGTTTCAATAATATAAAGCATGATCGATCGTAGTGCTGGCAGCCATGCCAGCCTTAAAAGTTAGCCTCTCCTCTTCCCTTTAGAGTTTCCCTTTAGGGTTTCCATCCTTGCCTCATGTATAAAAAAAAAACAAAAACAAAAAATAGGGGCAAGCAGAATTAGATTCTCAAATTCGAATTTATTTATTAAATTTGAATTTTTTTAACCTTACAGAGTAAATTCAAATTTTATTAATATATTAGAATTTAATTCCTTAAAAAAATCCCAATTTCATTAATTATTGAAATAATTTTGATCAAATGTCTCAACAAAACGTAAAGCGGGTTTTTGAATTTGAAGGATAGAGTTTGGGCAAAAGAATATGGTAGAATTGGGATAAACTCACTTTTAATTGTAGAATATCAATAGTTTTTTATATTTATATGGAATATTCAATATTCATTTAATTATTTAAAATCTTTGAAAGTAACTGTGGTTGTTTAATTTAGATTGCGGTATTCGGGCAAAAAAAAAAAGGGCAAGTGGTTGTTTAATTTGGATGTTGCATAGGGAAAAACAAAACAACTTCTTATGGGTTTCTTTAGTTTTTTGACCTTGTTTCTATGGTGTAGTGTGGAGTTTTTGTTCAATGATGGGTTGGCGGACAAAAGGAAAGAAAAACTCAGCACTGGGGCCGAATGAGTTGGGCCCATAATGTGGCACGCATTAGATGTAATTTATTTCTCAGAAGAGTAGTGACTTTGCTCCTGACCACCTCATGCATGTGACTTTCTGGTATATATCATCAACATTCCATAATGTGGAGAATGAAGAAAGTGATACTCCAGTTTTAAATATAAGATTCAGTTGATTTTTTTTAGAGATTTAAGGAAAGTAATTAAAAATTTAATGACAAATCCCAATTACAGACACACAAGCAAAATAATATAGTAACGAGTCACAACTAACTAAAACAATTCTTATTATTGGTAATCAAGTTCTAGGTGCGTACAAGCGTAGTATACGCAAAGAGCAAATGCTAGGAACAACTTCAGTTCAATCATCACACTATGCACACACATAACTTACTGAGAAAATAATTCAAGAACAAGCCCTCATACTATCGACACTGGCAATAACATTTCAATATATGCATACAATATACAGCCAAACCTGCACAGTCAATATAGGAACTAGCTAAGAATCAACAATGTTTTATTTGGTGTTTTAAGGTTGCTCAGGAGTTGATCTGTCCGTCCATATCGTGGAGAAAGGTTTATCCTTGGTCCAGCCTCTTAACTTGAGAATCACAGATATAATCATTCCACACAAAAACCCAAGAGCCGCACTTGAACCCACCAATGAAATTGCAGTAACCATAAGTGTCACAAAGGCATCTTCTTTAGTGTTCATGTCCCTCGCAGCCATGGCTAGCTCAATCCCAGCAAATAAGAGCAAAACCCCAAGTAACCCCACAGGAAACTGGTTTAATATATGAGCCAAAGAACTTCCCAACACTAAACCCAACACAAATTTGGCTACCCCAAGAAGAGCCACACAAGCACCACTTCTACCACCAAACTTGTATTGCCCTGCTAGTCCACCGGCTCCATGACAACAAGGCATAGCACCAAACCAAGTTCCCACCAGGTTCATTAAACCCACTGTCACAGACAGTGACGTGGCAGTGAATTCCTTACCAGGAAACAGATCTGACGACAACTTTACGACAGCTATCACAGAGTTCAAGATTGACAGTGGAAGTTGAGGAATTGTACCTTTTATGAATCCTCGTTTCCATTGATGTCTCGATATTTTCACCACTTTCATTGAAGAGGGTCCAAATTTAATCTCATGCACCACTTTTGGCCTTCTTATGAAAGCCAAAACAACCCCCAATACAAAAATTATAAGCGCTGAAGGAAGTGAAAATATTATCTTCCTAACTCGTCCCTTCTTGTTTTTTCTTCCTTCAACGTCGCCGTCTTCGTCGTCGTCGTCCCTCTGACCGGATCCTTCTCTCGCGGCACCGCAACCACGGCGAAGATTCTCACCGGCCCCATTAACTATGACGATGAAGCAAAGACATACAATGGCCAAGACCAAACCATCCAAGCCGAACCAGGGTCTATCTCCCAAAGCCTTAGATGCTGGCAATTTTTGTTTTTGCTTAACGTATTTGACCGCGGTCAACGCAAATGATAAGCCTTGTGCTAATTGAATCCCTCTGACCACGGACAAAGGAATTAGCCTATATGCTAGCTGCATCAGCCCCGTCACACCCAATACTAATAGGATCCCGCCGGTAAGAATTCCGGCTGCCATGATCTCCGGAACACCAAAGTTGGTGTCAGAGAGGGCCTCGGCGGCGATGGACTTCATGGGCTGGACGGGCATGGGGACGCCGTAAATGGCGCCGGTGATGAAGTTGTAGATGCCGGTGAAAATCAATGTGGTGCCGAGGTTGAGGTCTCTGGCGAGAGTCAAGGCCAGTATTATGGGTATGAAAGTGCCAAGGTCTCCCATGGCTCCGTTCAACTCGGCCCATTTTGAACGGAAAACCAAGTTGGTTTTCAATTTCTGAAAGGCTCCGTTAGCCCATGAACCGGTTGTTGAACCGGCTTCGGCTGTTTGGGAGGAGATTTGGGCTGCTTCAAGGTCTGCGACTGGAGGGTTTTCAGTAGCCATAGTCGCTATATGAAGACAAACAAGTTTGATCGGAAAGGCGGAGCAAGGGGTAATCTTATTTATAGGCAGAGATAATACTATGCTGCTGCTATCTTACATTCTTATGTATATATAAGATGTCTAAAAAGTCAATGTTAATGACAAGTTGTGTGATTGTTGTCGAGAACAAGACAACTTGTGCATCAAAATAATAATAATAATAATATGATCATGTCATGAAGAAAAGAACAGCTATATTTTAGTATTTTTTATCTGTTCATGTAATTATTTCCCTGAGATAACAGGCTCCGTTCAATTTATAATTTTACGACAGTATTAATTACTATTTTCTTAAATATTCCCCACATCACTATATCCTTTATTATTTTACCTCACATTGATTGTTATCTCCTCCCAAATCTCAATATAAGTATTTCTTAAGACTCAAACTTCAAAAATCCACAGGGGCTTAATTCTTATTGAGGCATGTTTAAGAAATAACAAGTAAAGGGGGAAACCCCTTTATTTATTTTATTTTTTGCCGGCACCTGAAACCTAAAGGGAGGGCGTACGTATAATTATATATGCGAAACAAAAAAGGGTTCAACATGCAAATTCGTGCTGATTACGAAGATGAAAGATCACATTTGCCGTAGAAATTTAAATTTTATATACCAAATGTTAACATATATATATATATATATATTCGCATTTTTATTTTGCCAATAAAAGCATATATTATTTTCATTATTAAAACAAGGAAGGAACCAGTACAGTACTCCACAAAGCTATATATATCATCCAGCCATCCACGCAGATAAAGAACCAACAGGAACCATGTATAAATAAACGAACTCAGCAGCATACAGCACCGAAAGCCCTAACAAAACAAAACAAACAAAATTAAAGGAACTTCTCTCAACCCTTTGTCTTTGCAATTTCCTGTATTTCAATTAAAAGACACTCTGATACAAACTTAATATCCTAAAAAAATATCACCAGCTGAAGTTGAAAAAAATACACATCCACAAGTTTAGTAGCTAGCTCACATGTATGTGTGTATTGAAAAAAAAGGAATTGCGCTTTTATCCTGACAATTATTTTAATTAATTTTAATAGTTAGTTGATTAAATATATTAAACTAACAGCTATCCATATTATTTTTTGAGTTGCAAATAACAATGATCATGAAGCCCATAGTGTGGTGGTACACCCGTAGAAAAAAATTGCCCTGCCTAACCTAAAAAAATAGCCAGGAAATGATTGGATACGATCATGTTGGGTAATTTTACCGGCATTCGAGGTCGACTAAGTATATTTAATAATTTCGATTTTCAAAAATATAAATAGAAAAAAATCAATGCTTGATCGATCATTTTTATATCCGAACCAAATTTATCCAATAGAGTTAATTAGCTCCGAGATAAAGAGCGTATTTTATTATTAGGAGTTTTTTTATCATATTATTTTTCTTAAACCAAACTCTTGATACAAAATATTCTCTTTACGCAACACTTGCGTGTCTTAAAAATTAAGTTCACAGTGTACATATATAAAATGTTCTTCAAATGCAGCAGCGTTTGCTTTATATTCTTAAAAACATTTTTTACGACCGTCATCAACGTTTTTTTAATAGAACATTGTCCATTGATAAAGACGTAAAATTTTACCATATTAATTCTTCTCCTTAGTATTGAAATAAAATATCCCCTTTTTTTTCTGTCACCACAACTCAACACGCTTGCATATAATACAATTGAAATAAAATAATTATCTGATCTTTAATATAAAAATATTTACCTATAGGCTATAGCCAACTTAACTAAATTAAAAAAACTATATAATTTACTTAATTATAATATATGTAACATGATCACTTTAAAATACTTATATGTAATGTTTGATTATATATCAATATATATAGATTGAAAAAATAAAATTAGAAAAAAAAATGAAAAATATGGGATACAAATTAAAAAAAAGATTTACATTCACGACAGAAATCCGCCCTCAAATTAGATTCTGCATTTATAATGGAAGGAAAAAGTCCAACAATGAAAATGGTTCTGATGCGTAAGAGAAAACAGGAGGAAAAATAGCTAGCCGTGTGCCCAGCTGTCACTACAATGCATTAAATATTGTGTTAAGTAGCAAATCTACTCCGAAAATATGCGCCTATAAGCAATGTTGCTCTGGAAGTTTTTTTAGACTCAATTTCACCCCAAAAGTCTAAAGAAGTAGTAATGTTACTCTTTTCCGTTAAAAAGTTAATAGTCAAAGTTAATTCTTTAACGAAAAATAACAACATTGTTATGTTTTTAGATTTTCTGAGCGAAATTGAGCTCAAAAAAACTTTCAGGGTAATATTACTCTTCAACATATATTTTTGGGATAGATTTGCTATTTAACTCTTAAATATTAGTCAAGAGAACAATTTACCATCTATAATAATAAAAAATTATCTGATCATAAATACAATTGTCATTGGAAAATTAAGAACGATACATACTTAAACCAGGACTTCACAAGCTCGCACGGCTTCTAATCTCATACTTTATTAAAACACCCATTATTATATTTAAATTACTCTTTAAATTACAATAAACTCATTAAGAAATTCTCATCTCGAACATGAATTTGATTAAAATAAACTCCTCGTACTGTATTAAAATTTAAAACGACAATTATATGAATATATGTTTAGTACAATATTGTAACAAGAAAAAAGTCAACTGTAAGTTTCGTGATTTATATGAACACAACTTTTTATAATATACATAGAAATAAATATAAGCCTCTGGCAAAATATATATATATATAGACAACTGGTTAACTCATTTCACTCATGATATATGATAGTAGTGGTTTCAAGATGACTTCCCTGCCGTTGGCAACTACAGCAGCTACCAGAGAATTAAAAAATGACATGATAATTCTTATATATATATATATATATAAACTAACTATTTTAAATAATAAAGACAGAATCTTACAAGCTGGGAATAAGGAAAAAGGAGTGAGATACCAGTCAAACAGCTCTTACGAATTCAGTTCATGTATAAAACATTAAGGTTAGAGGCTCGATATCTAATTAACGTCATTTATTTGATTAAACAAACGAACACGTACACGGGACATCGTCATTTATCATTGACTTACCATTATTTATTTATTTATTTATCTTTCAATAGTTTTATTGGAAAAAAATACCACTTGAATTTTAAAATATTAAATCAATGATTTTCTAAAAAATAAGTTGTTAATTGCTATGCTTTTAGAATTAATACCTATATTATTGTAGTAGACCTAATTTAGAATTTTGAAGTTTAAATGGTATATTCTTATACTTTTACCTAGTTTTATTAGGATTTTGTAGTTTTATATATGGCATAATTCCCAAGCATCATAAACTTGCGTGCTTATTTAATTTATTAAACTAGTTTGTAACTGGGAGCGATTTGTAGGCTTTTCTTCCATATGTAGGTAGGATTTGGACCTGGCTTGTCTCTCTTTTTTTCCCCCTCGGCTCATATTTTTTACCCCTTCATAATTACTGTATCAAGATATAATGGTTCATATTTAATATTTTATAAAAATATTATTACAATGATGGAAGGAAATTGAGAGAAGGATAAGAAAGAAATATTAAATGTGGACCGTTAGATTTTGATCCAATGGTTATGAAGAAGTTAAAGGATAAGAGCAAATGAAAAAAGAAAAGGAGAGAAGCCAAGTCCCTAAGATTTATACATACAAACTCCATTGCTAAATGATGATGCCTAAACTTTCACTAATTATTCTATATTTATTATGTTGGAGATATATAAAATTATTAGGTAGTTGAGATCCTTGTTGGTTTGTTGAGATCTTAACAAGGTAGTTAATCATTGTAAAACCTATAATTAAAGGCCTACTTGTATAGATTAAAGTGTCAAAGATGATAGGATCCCACCTTAAATGAGAGAGGTTAACTTAGGTCCTTACCTCTCATTAATGCTAGAGTTCAAGGTTAATTGTAGAACATATATCACCAAAGGAATGTGACTTAGCTAGGACTCATGAACAACAAAAATGCGACTTAGGGTAAGCGAAAGCTACTTGCTAAGTATTTATTAAAACAAGTGTGAAGGTATTGACTGATGCGACTCTTGCTGAGAAGTAAGATGGAGGCTTTTTATGGTGGGATTTGATTAAAAATGACTCTCAACGATCAGGAAAAACAACAAGAGTATTAAGGTCATGATGTTGGAGGGTTTTATTCAAACTTACTAAGTGTCAAGTGTGTTGTGTTTCAGACTTTTAAATATGAGAGGAAGGGTAATATTTTTTGGGTTGTTATGCTGTAGACTTTACATGTCGGTTGTATCCGATGAAAATGTTATTTATTTGTTTATATTTATTATAGTTATTTGTTATTAATCGTGAGTTATGTTATCACTTGAACAAATACATTTATTAGAATCATGGGATGAAGCAGAGAAGGAGGAGGATGTGGTGGTGGAGGAAGGGGTGGGCTGGAGGAGTTCCCTGGGAACTTCTAACATGATGGAGGAAATAACGAGCAGGCTGATACAGAAAATTAGTCAGAATCACAAAGAATAGTTGAGTTTAAATAGATGTCCAATGAATCATAAAGGATTATCAGTTATGACTTATAAAGGTCTAATAAGATTACGAAGAGTTATAATGAGTTGTGACATTGAAGATTCGAATGTTATGAAAGGTTATAAAAACGTTAGATGACGGTTGTGTTTTAATACTTTATGTTTTGTATTCATTGGTATAAGAGGTTGGAAGTGAATCATCTGCAAGTGTTACATGACAATTATTTCAAAATAATTGTAACTTTTGTTATTAAATAAATGACGGTTATTAACTACAACAATTATTTGTTTGTTTTTGTGAATTATGCCTTACAATAAATAACGGTGTGCATATTTAACCATTATGTTTGAGCATTATCTTTATGCAACTTTCGCCCCAACATTATATGATGTCCATTAATTATAACTGTAATGCATTAATTGTTATAAATGTTTAGATATGTAGTAGAGAATGTCAGGCTATTACTACCTATAAAGTATAAATATGTGCAATCATAAATAATGAATAACACACTAATTTGTGATGTCCAACTGAACCCCAATCATGGTGAACTCATGGGAATTTTGAAGTGTTTCAAACTTGGTTGGAGCTAAGGCTCATGATAAAACTTGATATTATGTCTAGGTCTTAATATAAGATATAATATATAGTGTAATGTACACTTCAAACTGAGTATTGTATACAAATTCAAAATTAATTGTATATTTTAACTTAAAAACTTAAATGTAATGAGTTCATGATTTTGATCTACTTAACACTGAAGTGATAGGTTCGGTACTATCTTGATGTTTTCCCTTAAGTTGAATATCTTTTTGAATTATCTAAAGATCAGTATACCAATTTAATATTGGTTTTAATGTCATGATTAGAAGAAAATAACGAAGAATTATAAATAAAAATTATAAAATTATATTTATTTATATTCTCTTTTTTTTTTGTGCAGAAAAAGTTCAGGCTTATCATGAAGTATATTCATTCACCAATATTCTCCAATAATCATGAAGCATAAGAAAGAGTTAAAATTGGGCTAGAACAAGAGAAGTCATCACTCATCAGAGACATTTGGGCCCAATATTCTTCTGGATTGAGTAATGGGGTGACAAGCCTCATGCCACTTGGTAGCTCAGCTTTGACCAAGGCCTGCTGTTCGATTTCTGATTTCACTTTCCGAGCTATCGGCGACGAATTGCGCTCGGTAGTGGGAGATTGACTTACCTCTGTTTTAACGGTGAGTGTCTAGTGCTCTTCCTCACTCCAGCTTATTATTCTTCCTCTAGCAGGCGAACAGCTTTCTCTTGAGGGAGAGTGAGAGGATGTTAGTTATTATTATTTTATTTTATTTTTGTATGAGGAATATTCCAAACCGTTTATCGTGAGGCCTTTTTTAAGCACCTTGTCGCCGTCGGTTGTTTGAAGGATTAAGTGAAAAAATAGTTTCATTTTTAAAAATACTTAGATTAGGAACTCGAGATCAATGAATTTGTTTGAGTGGATTGCGTGCACCTGGAAAATATGATTGATTGAGTTCAACTATCGAGAACTAAATTCAAGGGAGGAAATTATGTTTGTGTTGGGATACACTTGTACATATTTAAACCCTTTATTGATACTTGACATCGCTGTTTTCTTTGTCTCTCTCATTTTAGCGTGCAATATAGTTGTTCATTACCCCTTTGTATCTCATTGCACCTGGTAAGTATAAAAGGGCTGCTTAAGCATAGACACAAATCAAAAGCATATGCATTACTCATATTTCAATGTGACAGGCGTGCTTGTGATGTCTATAAATTATAATCCACGTAACATGGAAAAACTCGTATGCAAATTTTTCAGACCCATATGCTCTATTTTTTACATTTATTTTGATTTACAGATGCCAAGAATGGAGGACATTCTAAATCTTCCGGTGCAAGATCCTCCCTGTCCTGAATTTTCTGCTGCTCATATAAAGTGGGTAAAAGTAGAAGGCGGTCGCCAAGGTGGTGATGATATTGCTTTGATTCCTTTTGCCAGAGTGGACGATTTTGTTAAAGGAGAGTCTTCCAATGCAGAATGCCCTGCTAACTTTCGGATAGAATCAAGAAGAAAAAGACCTGAAGGGAGCATTACTAAACCAAGGGTTGATGGATATCTAGAATACACATTGTAAGATATCTTTTACCTAAAATCACCTGGTGGCACCCTTCTCTTGTGATTAACATATGCTAGGTTTTAACCATCTGGATGGCTATATTTCATATCAATATATGTGTGTGTAAACTTAGTTGTCTAAATTGTTTTTAAGAGTTCATTCCGAGGAGAAACATCCATTGTTGAAGTTACACAAAATGCTATTTTGTTCCAAGCTCTTTTGGAATATTCAAAGGTTTATGTTATCAACCAGATAATTATATGTGGTGATTTTTAGATATTGGTGTTCTTATGGTCCGGAAGACTACCGAGAGACTGAATCAGGTATTGGGGATGGTGCAAGTACCAAACCTACTTCTGGGAAGGGAAGCAGGCCAGGGAGGCGTCACATGATGAGAGGCTGCCTTTGCCACTTTACTGTTAAGAGGTTATACATGCGACCCTTGCTTGCCCTCATCATATATAACCAAAGAAGACATGTGGATAAAAATGGGTCACCTTGTCATGGGATTCTTGACAGAAATGCTGTAGGAACTAGAGCCATGTATGCTCCACGAATTTCAGATGAGTTACGCCAAAAAGTGATGTCTATGCTTTATGTTGGAATATCATTGGACAACATAATACAGCGCCATGCACAGGTGATGCAGAAGCTGGGGGGACCACATAATCGTGATGATTTTCTCACTCGAAATGATGTGCGCAACATGGAAAGGATTAGTCGTAATTCTACTCATGAACTGCAGCAGAATGATGAATGCAGTGTAAAGATATGGGTTCAACGCCATCAGAAGCATGTTTTCTGCTTCCAAGACAACTCTGTTTCAGAACCCTTTGTTTTGGGAATACAGACAGATTGGCAATTGCAACAAATGCTTCGTTATGGACATAATAGTTTTATCTCTTTTCATTCAACATTTGGTTCAAAGAAGTTTAAGGTATTGCATCTTGCCTTTTAATGCTCCTTTTTTGGGGAGGCTAGGGGCATAAATTTAACGATGTTTTGTATATTTACTACTAGTTTTAGGGACATATGTTATTAAATTTCTAGATCATCGGATAAAAATTGGTTTATGGTGCAATGTAGAATTAATCATTGGCAGAATGAAATAAATTTTGGGGTTATTATAGAATAGCGGATACCAAAAAACCTTATTTCTTTTTTTTGTTTTTCCCACTCCACGGCAGTTTCCCCTTTGTTCTTTACTTGTTTTCGATTCATCCCAAAATGCAATTCCAGTTGCTTGGATTATCTCCCCATCCTCTGTCAATAAAGACATTCATAAGTGGATTGGGTTGCTATGTGAAAGAATAAGAACCAAGGACTCCAGATGGAAGCCCAATGCTATTCTGTTGGATAATCCATCTTTTGAATTTGCTATCATAAGGTAAATATATCACGTTCTTTTCATTTCCATTCAACTTCTCCTCTCCTTTGAAGGAGGGTCTCAAGCAATTGTGGTGAGATTATGCTTTATTGCAGAGAGGCTTTTCAATGTTGCGTCCTATTATGCACCTGGCATGTTCGCCGTTCTTTGATAAAAAAGCTTCAAAAATTATGCTGCAACAATGAGGTGGTACGGGAGATGTTCAGGCACTTGGGTGGGATTTTGTACTGTACAAGATGTGGGCTTAGCGCTGTAGATGCCATTGAAGAGTTTATGCAAATATTTGTTGATCAGTGTGGTTTCATAGACTATTTCAAGAGCCATTGCCTATCCAATATAGGTATTTTCAAGTGTTGGTTAATTTTGTATGTTTTGATGATACAGGTGCTCTTGCCCTATACGGTAGAAGGGATCTTCAGTTATCCTTTCATCACCATCTTTCTTTATCTGACCATTGTGTGATTTTCAATATACAGGAGCCTGAAAGGGAAAGTTAAAATTCCCCAACTTTCGCATTAATCAATTTTGACTGTAAACCTGGGCCTGAGATAGATAATGAACTACGATATAGGTGACTCAAAGAAGCCAAATATAGGGGGACAAATAATCTGAAAGTTGAACTTCATAGTCCAAACAAAATATTTGAGTATTAATGCCTGCCAGGCAACAGTTACATAAGCATTTCTACATTTGACCATATGCCTGAGATATAAATGTTGAATACCATACAATCCTCAAGACTGTCTGAAACAATTATGTTTCTGTGTTCTGTCTTGCAGATATGTGGATTAAGGGCATAAAGTCACTCCCTGTTACAACTCTAGACTTGCATGCCGCCATAGAATCCTATCATCTAAGACTAAAGTCCAGGCTTTTGAAGGAGAATTACGCTAATTTCTGGTCAAGAGTCGATTGGCTAATCCACACTTTAACTACCGAATTTCACTCCTTATACTGGCTAGATCAGTGCAATTTAGAGACTGGGTATCTTGAGAATCTGTGGGAAAATTATTTCTCCTCCAGTGCTTGGTACCATGCTCTCCATATTCCTGATGTTGACGTATTACTGGATGATCAAAATCTCCATTTTGCCAAAATCATATCTCAGGCTGATAGAAGCTTGGTGTATACAGTATGGAATCCTGGTTCAGAATTTTCGCTTTGTGACTGTCCCTGGTCTCGGCTGGGAAATCTCTGTAAACATGTCATTAAGGTGGCAACTTTCTGTAGAACCCGGCAGGTTGCAAGGCCATTATTGTCTGCTCAAGTTTATAGACAGGCTTTGCTTGACCTTCTCCATAACCCCCCAGATGATCCTTTGGTTCTTGATCATACCATTCTGCATGTAGCTCGATTACAACAAGACATTAAATCCTTGGAAGACTTATCAAACAATGGATTACTCCAGCTTTTACCATCTGATTTGAGTTCTCAAATGGCAGAAAATTCTCTGCCTTTTCAGCATCTCCACTAATTAGCCCATCTGAAATGGGGGGACAAGAAACTTTGTTTGGAGTAAGGTTGATTTTCTTATGCTTATAGTAATCCTGCAAAGGTTGGATTCTTTTTGTTGCAATTAACCTTGCATGAGTTCAAAAGGGTGCTCTTCTGCTTTTGAAAGTGGTAGCACAGTTGTTCATTTCATGAAACCACACCGTTCTGCTCGCAAAACTTAATGCGATGCAGTACTACCTGGACTCTTCAATGTACCACCAAGTTGACATTCTTTTGATGGGGTTGGGTTTTATGCTGGCTCTGAACTTCGTTTCAGCGTTTTTTTCCCTTCTCCTTTCCTCCTGCATTGATGCTCCCTTTCAAGAAAGCTAAATGCTCGACCTTTAAGTTGCAGTGAATATGGGCTTTGATCTATGGTTATTATATCTGAATGCTTTATGAAGTTTGAGGTGGCTTATGATGGCATGTCCAAGGCTACTGTCTCACAGACTTTTTGGTAAGTGCTTCACCTTCTGGGGATGTGGAGGAGCTCTAGGAGGTCAAAAGAAATGAAAAGGGAAGGAATAAAAGGATCCTAGTATAAAGTCACCTTGAATTTATTCTTTCCTGGTCCCAAGGCATCCTTCAAATTCAAGCGAAGCTGCATTGGGTGTGCCACACTTCAAGGGGAAATTGACAAATCTGGTCACCATACGAAAGTGCAAGCGCTTAATTTTCAGATTAAAGTGATTCATGTTTCTACTGACCGTCCTCGGCAATTCTTTCCTTTTCATAGTTCCTATTAAATATGCTGAAAGCTCTGGATCTTCGACAGCATCTGAGACGGGGGGTTCCACCGATTGGTACCCGACTTAATTGATGTTTTATATGTTTTGACATTTGACCTTTCGCAACTTCGTGGGTGTTGTTTGAATTTGTATATAGTGTAAAATGTAAGTATATATTTGGCTTTGGAGCTGAAAGTGCCACGTTCATGCCGACTCCGTGGCTTGAAGTATCTTTTGTGGCTGTGACTTCGTAGCTTTTATGTAAGATCCGATTACTTGTATCATTATTGACTCCTTATGCGACTTGAGACCTTGGGCATAATGAATGAGAGGAAGTATGTTCATGTTCATGTTTGTCTGGTAGCTCTATATATTGTCAGTATTTTTCATGATCACTAAACCAACTTCGATGATATCCTAACAGAGAGATGCCACCTCAGGCAAAACTGAAAAACTCTGGGAGGAAGGTTCAACCTCTTCCCAATTGCTTGGTGATAGTGAGGAGCTTCTCTTATGTCACAACTCGCAGTGTTTAACGGAGAGAGATGCGATGGATTTTACTTTTATAGAATAATAAGTTGCACTTGTTGTAGTTTGTAAATAATAAACCTTTATGAAAATTATTAGACAGATAGACACACATGCTTGCGCTGGTTCACAATATAAGAATATAATATAAGGCACTTAAATAATATTATGAGAAACAAAAAATAATAATTAAGTCATTTAATATGTCTTAAAATATAAATATTTTCACTTTTATCCTTCTTGATAAATGTATTTAATTGCATTCAGAATGTTATTTTAAAGAGGGAGATATAATTCGTGGGTAAAGTTGGAAAATGAGTATTAATCACATAGGTAAAATGGGATAAAAAATATTAATTAAATTGAAAGTGACTTATATTTTAGATCATATTTTTCTTTTAAAAATATCATATATATTATAGATAGAAAGGAGTATATATATACATGCTTGCATGTGAATTATTGACATATGAGTGTATTAATGCTCAATCCCATAAGACACTTGCCTTTCACCCTTTTCGATATGGTAGTTTCATCGTAAACATATGAAACTTTGTTTTTCGGAGAAGTTTTGGCAAGTCGTGTTCCTTGAGTCAAGATACTTTAAATTTAAAGAGCACTTATAAAAATATTTATAAATTATTTAATAATAAGATCATCATACTAACAGCAGGATTTAAATTCACGATTTTGATTATTGATCGAACTCTTATGAATTCAACTGGCTTTTGACAATTCTTTTTATAATACAAACTAATCGCTTTATTGATAGATGATGGGATTGTCAAATTTAGGCTCTTGTGTTATTGGCAGCATTGGCATTCAATGATTATGGACCAAACCCGATTAAATAATTTTTATTTTTTTTTTAAGATAAAACACGATGAACATTTCAGTTTTGACTTGTTGACACGTAGTCCATGAGGCGTCCTTTCATTTTTTTTTTAACCAATATAGTCAATTGATTGCTTGTTAAGAGATAAACTCTCAATTGTTAAGGAAACCAATTATTGAACATTGAACGATTGAACAAGAATATGCAAATTATACCAAGTAAATAAAGATGCAACGTCCATATCTGAAGAAGACGGACCATATCTTTACAGATATTTATAATTTATAATATCAATTCAATCCATCCACGTCAGATCTCCCGACTTGTCCGAAATATCTTAATCACTTGTCCCCCGCCCTTCTTTCCACGTGTCAACACAATAACCACAGAGCTGTATGGTTCAGATTCAATCCTACCCTGTGGTGAATTCGGTTCCCGATTAGCATGGTTTTCGTCCACAAATAAAAGATTAATTGGCGTGATTTTTTGCTCAAATTTATTTAAGAACTGGTATAGTGGCATACTGGTATATGAGAAAAATAAGAAACAACATTTTGGTATATATGGATATTAATTTGGTGGCAAAAAATATGAACATTTATCTTATTAAAAATAATACTTATAAATTATAGACCATACGACTTATTTTTTTTATTCTTGGCCAACACGATTAATCATGTAAAATTTGAGATAAATCCTAATATTTAAATCTAAATATTTTTAACTTTAATTATGAATATTTTGTGTCGTGATGTTTTTTTCCAAGTGATAAATCTCTTTTTGTGAATTGTAAAGTAAATAATTGAAATAAAAATATAAGAGGATTTTTCCCCCAAAAAAAAAACATAAAAGAGGAAGAGTAGGCATGATACTTATTGAAAAGAAAGTAGTTAAAAATTTCTTGAAATGATTTAGATATATTTAAAGAAAACTGTTAGAAATGCAAAAATAAAAATAAAAAATCATATAGTATGGAATTTTGGAGGAAAAAAAAGTAAATAAAAATAGAAGAAAATCTTCAATAAATTCATTAACTAAAACCTCTTTACTATCAACAATCTAAAGATTTTATTGTGGCACAATGACATTATTCTAATTAACACTAATTATTATATTTTAATTTTATATTCGGGTATCACCGGCCATTGCTGCCTGAAGGGCCAATGAATAAATGACAATGACTTGATTACTTGCACGCAAATCCAAGGATGGGCAACACGTCACCGGATCTATCCGAGACGTGCCAGTTTGCTAACGCGTTTATAACCGAAACTGTGAACTTTGAACCGGAACAGTACGGAGATATTTTGAAGAATCGAGGGGCAATTTTGGAATCGCAGACCTACAACCTGTCAACAGCAATGGATATCTTATCATTCTTAGCTTTCGTTTTCGTTCATTTTCAAGTCAATTTCGAAGGCTCTCGAATGAGAGCCCTGTATTTTACCTGAGCTATAAATTCCGCTCTGATGCGTTTCCCTTTCAGTTGTCACATATCTCCGTTCCGTATTTGCTGAACGTGAAAGGAGATTCTAGTTGGAGCTTCGTTAAACTTCGTCGGATATTCTTATCACTGTGTCTTGTTTGTTTGGAATTTGGATCGTCGACCAAATCGTCTCTACCCATCCAAGTAGAAAGTTCGTTGTTCTGTGACAGTTTGCACTACTCATTATTTGTTCTTTTGTTTCTCCGTTGTGCTTAAATAATTGTGTTCTCTGTGAGCTTCTGTGGAATCTTGTGATATAGGTAATGTAGCTATAGTATTTTCTTCTTTCCTTCATCTCTGTTTGCACTGTTGCCGTTGAGAAGCCGTAGGCATGGTGTGTTTAGTTTCAGATAATTGCTTTGTTGGAGGAGAAGATAATTCTTTGAAGGATTTAGAAATTGGTGTGATTTGGTTGTTTTTCACGATGATGCGTCATTGATATTTGAGATTTTGGAGCAGGACGGAGTTCTGCTTGAAAACTCTGGATGTCCTCAAGGGGGAGAGTCTTTTGGTTGCCTCCCCCTTAATGATGCGTGTATTGATGATGATGGTGAATCTAATCTTTACGAAGTGATTGTTTCCTGAAAAGATTGGTCAAGGTTGTAGTCATGTAT
Source organism: Acacia confusa (assembly GCA_037074495.1). Classification (NCBI taxonomy): domain Eukaryota; kingdom Viridiplantae; phylum Streptophyta; class Magnoliopsida; order Fabales; family Fabaceae; genus Acacia; species Acacia confusa. The sequence continues at coordinate 39,097,014 of CM073506.1, forward strand.
CATACTCGTTTTCTTGTGGTTGATGTTTCTGGAATGTGTTTGTTGATGGATTGCTGTGGTTATTGATAGTGATCACTATTTTGCTATCTGTTGAGCTGAATTGTACTTGTGAATTATTTTTTTGGCTTCAAATCGATGAACTTTAGTTTGAGAACCGAGTAGAAGCTTGTTTACATCTAAGGAGGATGAGAAAATGGTGAGGCTGTTGGAGTTTTGAATAGATAAAGATTAGGTTTTTCTGTCTAAAATAATTCTTTGCCTTGTAAGACGAAAGTGTAAACATGTCTCTGTAATTGACTTTTCTTTATGCTTATAAACAAGATGACAACATCTAACTACTGCGTCTCCTTGTTGCTAGTTGCATGTAGCAACTATCTGTGTACGGGTGAATCTAATTGAACTTTGTTAGGTTAAGTTATGCTACACTTTAATTTTATGGGGATTGCTGTTGGTTGAGTTTTTAACTACATAAAAGTCTCCGAGTGTAGATTACACAAGCAAAGCTCGTAGCCTGGAACCCTAGGATTATTGTAGTTTTGTAACATTTCCCCAAGCCTTTCTGGTGATAAACTTGTCTCTTTTAGTTATCTGTTGTGCCATTCTCTAGTTTGTGATTTATTAACTGTTGAGAGTAAGTAGACCTTTGAAAGAGGGGTCTTAAATAAGCTTAGTATGCGTATTTGATTCCTTGGGTAAAGGTCAATTATGATTTCACGAACCCTGAATTGTTAGATTAGTTTAACTTTTTGCAAGCGAGAGCAATTTAGCCTATTTGTTAGTAGGCAGTTCATGTGCTAGGTGCTATGTAACTAGGTATTTTTCCCTGAGTTTGCATGCCTTAAAAGTTTGGGAAGGTCTAGGTGGTTGAGGGACCGTGTGGTTTTAGGAATATCTATGAAGGGAAATTTTGCAGCATTATGCAGTTTGCATCTGCTGTGGTTCAGCCAATTGCAGAACATTTTGTTTACAGTGATCGAAGAAACAGAAGTCTTGGAGCCTCACTCTTGTGAGTTATGCCGTTTTAAGGATTATTGAAACCCATTTTTCTCTGGATATCTTGTCAAAGGAGTGGTCAAAGTAGGACAAGCTTTGAACCTGGTTTTATATTGTTCGAGGAGGCACAGCTATTTATAGGATTTTCTGTTTGCTTTATGCCACACCCATCGTTCAATCTCACAGCTGATTACTTAACCCCTCCTATCAGGACCATCTCCCCTTCATTCTTCATTTATACAATTAAATTTGCCCGAGCTTGGTCTAACAGGATCTGCTGTCAGAAGGGGCAAGCCCAGGGCACTGTTTGGGTAATGGCTTTGTAATCTTGAATATGAATAATTTAGTTGCTGGAGTGGCGTTAATGTTTCTTCCAGCAATGTTGCCACAACATTGTTATCTTCATTATCAAGTGATCTGTATAATGAGGGAATTAAAGGCTTATTTGAGCTAAGGATCTACTAATGGTGCGGATGTTATGAAACATATTTGATTTTGGTAAGTTTCAGTTATTGGAGGAGTTGATGCAGAAATGCCAGTTAAGGTAGGGTTGTCCTTCATGGACAATAAAAGAAACACATATATGCTGTATTTCTATTATTTGGAATCCATTTGATTGAGTGATTTATTGCTTTTAACATAGGTTGGAGTGTCTATTGGATGGCTCCAGTATAGTTGGATTTGGTTCCAAGAGTTCTTCAAGATATCAAGTGATCATTCGATGCTATTGGTTTCTATTTACTGCTGGAGGCAGTCAAGTACCCCAGTGCTTCGTTGTTGTTTTATGTGGAATTCTTGTATATGCACTTTTTTTGATGTGTTCTCTTGGAGTGATGCTGATTGGAGCTGTCCAACCTTAATTCAGTTTTGTTGTTGCTGACTTCAATTGGTCTGCAGCAGATAGCAGAAAGCAACAGTGCATTCGGTGTTTGCCTGGCTTGATGGGGTGACTAGATATGCCTTTAGAAGTTTTGGGATTGTTTCTAAATCTGTTCCTACATGCAGGTTGCTAGGCTTACCGCCTGCTTCTATATAAGTTAGTAATCTTTACAAAGACAACTAGCATCATGGGAGAGGTTGCCGTTATGCGCTCAGAGTCTCTGCCTTTTGAGTGCAAAGACTTGAAACATGTGAATGTGAATGAGTTGTATACCCCACAATCAAATGCAGATCTTGGCCCTGTAGAAGAACTGAATCAATCAACAGATAACGAGATCAGTGAAGTACGAGAAAGAGGATATATGCAATATGGGTATACTTCTCTCCCATAATCACTTTGCTGTATAAGTTGTTTACTTCCTATTTCCTATGTCAACGCCTTGGTTTTCTCTGCAGATGTTCACACTACCGGAGGAGATGTCGTATCAGAGCCCCTTGTTGCAATGAGGTTTTTGATTGCCGTCATTGTCACAATGAAGCAAAAGTAAGTAATTTTTCCCTCATCTTATTTTGGGAAGTAGTGGAAATTTCTTATGTCAATTATCTTAAAATTCCCCTTAAAGGTTAGGACAACATTTGCTTGGTGTGCAGTGAAATGACATGACCTTCTGATCACCACCCCTTGTGGAGTCGGTGTTCTAAGTGCAACCCAGAAATGTATTACTATATATGTACTGTGGCATGCTGTTAGGACTTGGGAGTAATAATTCTGAGGTTGGGGGATTCCTTTTATTTTTGTTGGTACTTACTTCTCCTTTATTTTCCTGCAGAATAATATCAACATTGATCAGAAGTACAGGCATGACATTCCCCGCCATCAAGTTAGACAGGTATGCTCCTTTTTTTTTTGACACATTCTGTATTTAAATATCTCAAAGGTTGCATCTCTTGAATTTATGCAATATTAAAGCTCTGTGATTCATTATGCTGATTAGTAACTTTGACTTATTTGACTCATCCAGGTGATATGTTCACTTTGTGGGACTGAACAAGAGGTAAGTCGAGCATCTTTGTATTCCATTATGTCATACAAATTTAAAGGAGAAATCTAATTGCGAGTTTAAGATGACTCAAATCTTTTTGGGTCCAGTAAAAAGGAAATTTATCTTCTTTTGTTCGTTTGTGTTTATGCATTCATGCTGGTTTATAGAGAAGCACAAGGATGTTAGGGGCTAGGAGTATTAAGAGATAATAATCTTATCTGATATTAGTCTATGAAGGTTCTTCTAGATGTTGTGCACAAGCCTCGGTAGTAATGTGACTTAAATCTATTAAAGTGATGGCCAATGTACTACTTTTAACTAAGACGTTATTCTCGTCTAATTGGCTGGTGTGTTTCTTAAGCCTCATATATCACAACTACTTTATTTTCATATTGCTCAACTTTCCTGTGCCAATTTCTGCTGCTTCCAGGTTCGGCAGAACTGTATAAATTGTGGTGTTTGTATGGGAAAATACTATTGTGAGACATGCAAGCTCTTTGATGATGATGTAAGTTATTTGCTCTGGAACATGATGATTGTTAATCTTGAGGAAGTTAACACGTACATGTGCTAGATGAATTTATGATCTTGTTTTTAATGTGTTACAGATATCTAAGCAACAGTATCACTGCAATGGCTGTGGGATTTGCAGGTATAAACTGCTGACCCGGTTACTCCTCTATGTTGTGATGCTTATGGGATGGGGATTTTGTGGGGAAAAAAAATCTTGTTTTTTTTTTTAAAGATTGACTGTTTCACTTCAAAGGGTAAACACACTAATGATCCTATGTGTTTTGCTTTTGATAGAGTTGGAGGGTGTGAGAATTTCTTCCATTGTTACAAGTGTGGTAAGCTTCAATCCCTACGCATCTAATTTAGTGTTAAGCAGATAATAGTAAAATTTCTTACCCGTTTTATTGCCTGGTTTCTTTGAATAGGATGCTGCTACTCTATCATGATGAAAAATAGTCACCCATGTGTGGAAGGGGCGATGCATCATGATTGCCCCGTCTGTTTTGAGGTACCACTTTCACTACTTTTCTATTTTGTTGATTTGAAGCCCTGTACCAATTTGTCCATTTGCTGGAGGCTGACTTAAGCACACCCCAAAATGGTGATTACAGTATTTATTTGAGTCCACAAATGATGTTACCGTTATGCCTTGTGGGCATACAATCCACAAGAGATGCCTGGATGAAATGAGGAAACATTTCCAGTGAGTGTCACGATGCTCTTGTTTCCTTCCTGTTCCTTGTATGAAATATTGGTGATGTGGTCTTTGTCTGATTAATGTATTGACTTGGCATCAGGTACGCATGCCCACTCTGCTCGAAGTCAGTTTGTGATATGTCAAAGGTTTGGGAGAGGTTTGACCTGGAGATTGCTGCTACTCCTATGCCTGAACAATTCCAAAATAAAATGGTCAGTTTACCCTTTCCCTTCCTCTTTCAGATTATGATGACATTACATGCATCATCTTGCATTCTGGTGGCCTTGATTTATGTCTTCGGCTTTATCATCTACATTGAGATATAAAGACCTATGGTTCTTTTGCAAGTTTATTATTTTGGGCATTAGATAGTCACAGATTTGATAGAGATTGGCTGCTTATTATATTACGATAGACTGAGACTGATAACGGTACTCTCTCAACAGGTATGGATCCTTTGTAATGATTGCGGAAAAACTTCGCACGTTCAGTTCCATGTTGTGGCTCAGAAGTGTTCGCACTGTAAATCCTATAACACACGACAAACAAGAGGTTGAGGATGTGGCAAGTGTGTTGTTGGTTACGCTAAGACAAGTCTACATTTGGCATTTGGGTTCACTTTCTTGTACTTTGGGAAGGTGGGGGCAACAGGAGTGTCCTTTATCGAGTACGAGGAATTGCAGACCGGCTGGTTGAACTTTCAACTGCACCGAGTCACATGCCAAGAGTACTGAACACTGGTTCGCCATGTTTGATCTCTTGCTGGGGCAATACCATTGCTAATGGTGTTGTCTTGAGCTGTTAGAAAGGGCGTTGTTGAAATCAACATGTGTTTTCGTTGTCAACCTGCGTTCACTGAAATAATGTATGGCCAAAATGATATATGTCGTCAGGTGGCTTGGTATCTATTGTAGCTTTGGTTCTGTAGTACTTTGATAGTTGATGATTTCTGTAGGCGCAAGTTTTTCCTTGGGTCTGGGTCATCGTCCCCCTTCCAAAAAAACAAAAAGACTAAAAACGAAGAAACAAGAAGTGGGCAAAATCCTTACGGCCAAGGGTATTATTAGGTAGACGCACGAGCAAATGCTAAAAGGCTGCACGGTGCCAACTGATTGAATTAGACTTCCTCCTACCTTTTCCCTCGAAGACTCCTCGTGGCGGGCTAATTTTGATACAAATCGGAAGTAATAAAAATTTCATATTCTTACCGAAAAGAAATACTATCTTCAGTTAATTAAATTATTTTAAAATATTTATATTTAACATTTTTTTATGCTCAAGTTGACTTTCTTATAAGTTGATATATAATTTAATCATATGGAATATATGATATTTATAACTTTTTTTGTCTGAACACTATAATAATAACCTTTTTTATCTTTAAAAGAAAAATCAATTTTTATATTTAGGATGAGAGATAGTAAAAAGGTTAAATCACGTCATTTTTTGCAACATATCTGGGGCATCAGTTATATTTGTGATAAATAAGATTATTAACTCCAACTTAGAAATTCAAACATTAGTTAGGGACATTTGTGAACAAAATCTTAATTTGGGATACAATTAAGAAAGTTTTTCACTTTTTCTGACCTTGGTACTTGTTCCTCATATTCGAGCTGAAGGAATGTTGAGATTTTTACTTCAGACAAGTTTGGGTGGCAAGATTTGAGGTGGGGTGTGAATAATGATTGAGATTTAAAATTTCCTGAAATGTTTTAAAAAATATAATAGATATAAAAAATTAAAACGTGTGTATGGACAGTAGGAAAAAGTAACTAATGATAATTAATAATATCTCGTGGTAAAATTTAACTTTTTTCCTACTCATGAATAATCAAGTCTGAACAGTGTAACATTAGTGCATTACCCTTTCTGATCCTTCGGGTAAGAAATTAATAATTAGGGGATTAAAAAAATTATTTGAAAGGATTACTTTTCACAAGTATGTCCCACTGTATTTTTTAAAAAAAAAAAATGCCTCAATTTTTATTATCAAATATTTAATGAAACTCACAGCAGATGGCGTAAAAGTGACACTCCTAAAGCCAATTTACATTTAATGAAGATAACAAGAAGAAGATTTTGGATTAGGAGGGAGCTCCTCAGCTCCCTAATTTTCTTATGCATAGGATCCGAGAGAATAACAAATATCAATTCAAATACTCCCTTCAGTCCTAATTATAAGACATATTTACTAGAATTTAAAAAGACTAAGGAGAGAAGTTAAATTAGTTAATTATCTTTATTTTCCTAAAATACCCTTACTTAAAATTTAAAATAACATCTAGGGAAAGTTTATTGAACCGTGGATACTTTTCATGTAACTAGACCCATGGAGCATCTTAATTCAGACATCACGCTCTGTTCAAGTCGATCTCATTTTTTTAATATTAACAGACGTATCTATAAGTACTAAGCATAACTTTGCAGAAAGGAGATAATATAAAAAAGATGGGCTTTGGTTTTCTCATGTTACATGAGAAAAAAAAGTTTCCTACACACACATGAAATAATGGGACTCACATATACATATATGAATTCATATATGTATATGTGGGTCTCACCATTTCATTTCATGTGTGTGTGACGTCAGAAAATGACTTTTCTACAACATGAGAAAATGTTTTCCTAAAAAAAGATAATCAAAGATAAGAATAAATATCTGAATTTTCCTAATGCCACGGCTTAATTGGGCCGTTGAACTTCTCCATGTTCTTAATTTTATTTTTTTTCATGACTATTTAAAGTTGTATCGTGAAAATTTAAATTAATTTATTTATTTGTCTAAAATGACATCAAATATTATATGACAAAAATTACTCAAATTTATTTTATTAAAAAACAAAAAAAATAATAGAATTGACATGTTTGCGACATTAATGAATTACAAGCATTACTTACTTTATAAAATATATAGATGTATTATTAAATTATTATTGTGTTTAATTATTATTGAGAAAGTTTTATTAGGGGTATGTTAGGAAGAAAGTGAAAAAAATTAGAATTTTGTCTTATAATTAGAATCAAAACTAATTCCTAAATGTTGTCTTATAATTAGGGTAGGAGGGAGTAGTATATTCTTAAAAAATGTGTTTTATATCCAGGATTTCCTTGTTTTTTACTATCAAAACTCAAAAATCTCCAATCATCTAGAATGGAAAAAACAATAATGAATAAACGGCTAGAATTACACCGCGTTTCACATCTATCAAAAACTCACGACACATCATGATGGCCCATATTTTACGCTTCTCTTTTTCCATTTTGAAGGGCTTCGTACCCATTAAAAAAACGTGGCGTCACTTTTGGAGACCCTTTTCACCGACTAATACATACTTTCCCTGAAAATTCGTGCGCCCATCTCTACAATATGTGCCTGATTCAAAAGGAATCATAACATGCTTGAACTAATTGCCTTTTCTTTAATACTGTGATGACAAGCCTTTGGAGGGATAATAAATAATACGGTATAAAAACCCAAAGCACAGTTTTAGATTATACCCCAAAACACAGTTTTAGAAACCCTTGGATGCAAGGGGAACAAAACCATTCTCGCATGTTTACTTCATAAAACATAAAAACACTCTTAAAATGTTACAAACAAATTAGTGGAAATGACATGCAGAAAGCTGGAAAACAAGCTTTATGTAAAAAAATAAAAATAAAACAGAAATCGGCAAACACTTGTATGTTAAAATGGCCAACACTTGTATGTCAACTATATAATTCATGGCAACATCCATCAAAACTTCCAAGATACGGTCAAAGTTCACAGGAAATACGAGTAGATTTTTATACCCTCCCAAGATCACATGAATCATTCAGTCAAAAACAGGTCCGGATGGAATACATTAATATTTGACATAATGTAGAGGTAATGCGGGTAAATTGAATAGAAGGGAAAGCCAGAAAAATCGGCTTCAATCCTTTCTGCGTGGGGCAAAATAAGGTACCAAGTTTGAAGTTTGATTTTGATAGTATATTATCTAGTTATATGAAAACCAAAACTAGCCGTCCAAGAACCATCATCCAACAGGAGCATGAAAGCTGAAACTCCCATGGCAAACGCAATGATGTACAAAAGGATCATCCATGGCTGCTGATTGATGCACATAAAACAGCTCTTCTATGAACAGATGATCAGCTGCGTCCACCATCGTCGGGACCATGAAAAACCTCTAGGTGGCTGTGAAAATGCCAGTCCCAAGAAGTTCTTCACTATTTTCCGGTTTTGGAGAAGAATTTTCAGCAGAGGGATTTGATTTCTTCTCGAGTTCCTCGTCAATCATGATCTCCAGAGCACGGCAGCTTAAACTGCAAAATGCCTTTTCACCTCTGCAGGATGTCAATTAAAGCCAGGGTTAGAATCAAATCCATCCATTAAGTAAACACTAATTCAAAAGTTAAACAGAAGTGATGCAACAGTCAGTGACAGGATAACATTACCTATATATGTAAATATCTTTCCCCTCTTCCAGTTTCTTGTCACAATGGTAACAGAAACTCAAGAAGTCGCTAGAGGGATACTGATTTGGAGTTTGTAAGCTGCTAGTCACATTGGGCAGCACTCCATTATTCCCCTCTTGATTCTTACTATGGTTCCCAAAACCATTAGAATGAGTTTCCAGGATGCAGTCTCCAAAAATATGAGTCATTTTTGGATTAGGACCACGGGAAATTACACATGTGTAGTCCTCAGAAAGTTCAATCTCACCAGCAGATAAAGACCCAACAAAGTCATTTGATGTGCATATGGATGAAGGTTTTGAATTGAATTCTGTATGAGATAAGGCGCTTGAGTTCTGGCTTCCTCCATTAAAATGAGGAGGAGAGCCCACTTGAGGGATTGTATTTTTCACAGTTATCTCAGAGATCAAACCAATGTTCGATTGAGATAAACCAGAAAGGGTTTTCAATGGACTGCAGGAGTCCAGAGAACAAGACCTACTTTTCCCAAATGGCTCAACCTCTGGGAGGGTTTCTCCAATTTCAAAAAGAACTTTTGATTCACCCTTCCCAGAAATAGACCCACTCTTGTGGTATGGAGGCTTACAAAAATCCTTGGGTAAGGATTTAGATGCCTCAAAAGAGTCAGTATATGCTTGACAATTTGGGATTTTCACTCTCATTCTTGGACTGAGACTAAAATTATTACTCTCTGACGGTCGGAGAATTTTCCCAGAAAATTTAGGACAATCTTCCAAAGAATCTATTATGCTTAGGCCTACTTTGCCACATTCCCAGCTCCTTTGATTCCCCTCATAGGTAGATGATCTTGGGGTTCTAACTGGGTTTCCTAAGTTTGATAGCACCCTAAAATCAAGTGGAGATGTCGGGCTCCTAACTGAATCAGAATCAAGTAAGCCCTTAGGATCCAGACCTACGAACACATGAGGAACATTGAAAATCGAATTGTTTTTTATGTTTCTTCCCAGAGATTGAGATTGAGAATAGCAGTCCAAATTAGCATCTGGGTTTGTTACATGACCCCTGAGATGTTGATCCTTCTGGAGCGACCTGGTTCTCTTCCTCAACATTATCTCCAAACACCTACCAAACAAAGATCAAACAATCACCGACATTAAACAACTAACCGCATCAATAAATAATGTTAGATGGTCCGCAGAGAAAGGATTAAACCTTTGAATACATAAATCATGGTTAGAAACTCGAAAGGGAAAAGCTTGGCATTGCGACTGGACTTCTAGGTCTCAGAAAATAAAAATAATAAATGAAGATGCAATTATGGAGGCAAATAAGACGGTGAAATGTCACTTCATACAGAAACTCCTCAACGGAGAAACGACATTCACAGTAAAAACCCCAAATGTAAAGGGGAAAAGGAACAAGTAACATCGGAAGATTGCTCGGGTCACCCCGAATCACCCCTCCAATCAAACAATATGCGAATAAAAAATCATAAGAAATGAATGGGAAAAGTACCGAACAAACATGAATGATAACCCCAAACTGAAAAAAAGGATAAGTTTTTTTAGCAGAAGCTTGAAAACCCCATAAAAGTTAACACACAACGGGATACAGTCAAATAAGCAACCAGGTAGAAGAAACAATCGATCGGGGAAAAATGCGTACCAGAGCCCAACACCTAAAATTAACTATCAAAAGCAAAGACGCTGGAGATAAAAGAATCGGAGGAAAACCCAAACCCACAGTTTTCTCTAAAGAGAACTCAGCAAACTTCAGCGAGATTGATATTGGAGAGCAGAGGCACAAATGAAATATCAGTGAAACTTGTGCAGTACTCCTCACTCCCTCTCCCCAACTCACACCCTCTCTTCCCTGCCTCAAAATCAGCGAAGCAGTCAGCTTCTGAAATACTCTTCTCTCCCTCTCTTTCCGACCTTTTATTTTTATTTTTGGCCCATTTCTCTCTAGATTTGACACATACTACTTTTTTCCTCTGGAACAGCGAATAAATTATATCAGTACATTCAGCCTGTGTCTGCCCACTAAATTTTACCTCTTTCTGTAATTTTCCCACTGAATTGTATCTCTTTCTGTAATTTTCCTATTTTTGTACCATTGTTTTTTTGCTCGGGTTTTTGTACCATTGTTCACTGTCAAACGGTGATCTTTTAATTACTAAGGGCCAAGATCTCATTAATAATCGTCCATATGTCTATATCAATCAATATAAAATCTAAAAATATAACATGCACTTAAAAAATGAATTTTTTCCTTAGAAGGAATAATTTATTCTTTGATGGTTGCTTACAAGAGCAATTACCCAAAAAAAAATTGACCTGAAGCAGTTTCAAAATTAAGCTACGGCTTTTGATGGCACGGATTAATAAATACAAAATTTAAAATAAAAATTGTTTTGCAACATCTTAAAAAATTGAATTCATTTATTTAAATTTCATCTATATAAACGGTAAATTTAATGTATGTTTGGATTAGTAGTAGAAATTATTTTTACAATGTGATTTACGATATATAAAATAAATATATGAGTGAAGTTTTATCTTTAACTCAAGTGAACACATTTTTTAAAGCCAACTACTTTTAGATACTTTTTAAATGGGTTAAAGTGCAAAGTTACACATGAATTTTTCCCCCGTAGCGTCATGCACTACGTGTTTTTTTAAAGCAAAAATACACACGTGGTTACCATTTTAGAGTAAAAGTCACATCCTACCGTTAAATCACTATTTACCATTGTTATGTTACTGTTCACTTCATCTCTTTCTCTCTCATCATGTTGAACAGTAACTTAACCGTGAGATGTGACTTTTGCCCCAAAATGACAATCACATGTGTAATTTTACTCAAAAAAAAAAATATGTGGTGCTAGTCGTTCCTGAGAAAAAAATTCATGTGCATTTTTGCATTTTAACCCTTTTAGATTCAACATAGTACATAAAATGATTTTTATATCCAGTTAATTTTCAATCACAGATGAGGGAGAGCATAGGGTTGTAAGTTCTGATTAATTTAGAAGTTACTTGGTTTAAATGATTATACTTTTTAGCAAATAATTTCTTACTTCTGAAGTGTGTTAGCTAACTTCCAACAAGATTATGCAATATGCATATCTTGTTTTGGGTCGAAAACAAAATTATGCATATCTTATTTATTAAATGATTTGGTTTTTGAGAAATTAAAATCAATTTTTAAATAAATATATTAATTTTAATAGTCTGTCCACATCAAGCTTTTCTTTCCTCATTCTAATTTTTATTTTATAGCATCTGATTCACCCCCGCATTTTAAATGCTACATTGCTACTATATTCGACTATTAGTTTTAACTCTGAAGTTTTATCTTTTCATTGTGGTTTATAAAGGGCTAACTATGGACTTTTTTTTGGTAAAAAAAAAAAAAAAAACTACTTTATCTTTTTGTTGGTAGGCAAACGTGGCAACACCTGGTTAAACATCTGTGTCATCTGTCAAAGTGAACGTGAACGATAAAATAAATAAATAAATAAAGGGAATAAGAGGAGCACAGTATCAACGCTTTTTCGCGTACAGGGGGAGCAGAAAACGACAAAACTGAGACAGGGTGAGTAACTTCTTTTTCTTTCCTTTTTTTTTTTTTTAATGTTTTAAGTTAAAAGCTTATGATCTAACAATTTTATTGCCAACCTTTTGAGGGAAAAAAATTAGAATAACAATTTTATGAAAAAATGTCTTACATTTTTTTGCAATGGTATGTTTCTTTATTTTTTTCAACATTTAATAAGTATTTCTTTCTTTCTCAAAAATTAGGGGAAATGACAGAAAATTACTATCAAAGTTAGTAAAAAAACAAATAAATGTGTTGAATTTCAATACTTCCAAAGAAACTAATTTAAAATTTTGGAATGTTACAAAATTTGAAAAACTACCTAACTACCCTTAATTTTTTCTTTAAAAAAAAAAAAAAAGAATCCTCAACCATCTTGCTCGAGCTTTGGCACCACCACCTTGCGACGGCATACATCATTGAAGCTCTAGTGACATTACCAGCGACTGGATGTCGGAATTGTAGTGAATATGACTAACAATTCAAGTATCTATAATAACAACTATAGTATTGCTATGAACAATTGAAGCCTTAAAAATTCAAAAAAAGATATTAGTCATCAAGGACCCAATAAAGGTTATTTAAAAATATTCAACAAATATCCAACTTACAACTTTAGTATCGTTGTTAACAACTTTAACTTGGAAAATAAATAAAAAATAGCTAGAAAAAAATATGGTTGAGGAATATATTTTCTTAAATTTCTTTAGTGATATTAAAGTTGTAAATGAGATATTTGTGGAATATTTCTTAATAACTTCAACGGAGCTCTGAAGGCTATTTTTTCAAAAAATAAAATAAAATTTCTCATACTAAAGTTGTTAATATATATATTTGAGTTATTAATGGTAGTATTAAAATTATAAATGTGGTATTTGTTGAATATTTTATGATAAATTTTACCAAGGCGTTAGCAGCTTTTTTTCCCCTTAACTTCTTAGGCTAAAGTTATTAATATAGATACTTAAGTTGTTAATGGTGATATTAAAGTTGTTAATATAAATACTTGAGTAGTTGATAACGTTCACGGGAGCTCGAGCGGCTAACATCTTTTTTTTTTTTTTTTAATTTCTCATATTGAAGTTATTAATTTAGATATTTGAGTTGTTAATTGCAATATTAGAGTTGTTAATGATTTTCACTAGAGCTTCAGCGGCCGGTCGCCAGCAAGATCATAAAAGCCTTGGTGACTGCTGCCAATAAAAGGTTTGAAGAATTTTTATTTTAAAAAAATTAAGGGTAGTTAGGTAAATTTTCAAATGTTGCAACATTTTATAATTTCAAATAAATCCCTTCAGAACTCTTGAAATTCATTATACTTATTTATCTTTTACCAATTTTAAAGATATTCTTCTGTCTTTCTCCCTACAAATTATCTTTGAATTTTTTATATGATATGCATGCCAAAGAAAAATTTTATTTTATTACATTAAAAATAAATAATATCTATTACGTTTTTGGCTTTTTAGCATACTGATAATAAATAGGTAATGTGATTTTTCCAAAGGCGTGTTTGTTTGACTGAATGAGTGTTTGGCTATTTTCAAAAAAGTGCCTCTGAGAGTAAAAAATTTGCCAAACAATTTTTGACTGACTAAACCACGCCACCTGCCCAAGTCCTAATAATGACTCATCTCTTCGGCCTTAAAACTTCTCCTTTTTTCGTCCTGGTTATTCATTATACGTCTCCCTTCGTTAACTTTCCTAATCTTTGGATCTTTTTATAAAAGTGGAAGATTTATAAAATTGGAGGATATCATTTAAGTCTCAACTAAATAATATAATATCATAAAAGTCACACTAATAAGTGAAGAGCTATTATTATAACATTGAGATACGACTTTTATTCTAAAATGATAACTACGTATGTATTTTTGTTAAAAAAAAAAAAAGATGCTCTTAGAGAAAAAATTTATGTATATGATTACATCTCAATCTTAAAATGAATTACAAATAATTAAAAACATCGATATATACATAATTATATCAAACTAAAATGCAATTCAAATAGTACGTGCAGGTACAAGCTTTATTTTCCCCATTGAATCACTCTGACAGGGGGGCCCGAGTTCTGGCGTCCATTGAATATTGCTGAGGTCAGTTTGTAATTGCAGGCGGTGCTCAGTCCGTCCCTGCAGGGATGCGGAGATGCTGATTTTCATCATTTTATTCTTGAGACTCATCAAGAACCATCCACGTGACCGTTTTTGGATATCTCCATGAACAAATTCAAATCCAAAGGCTCTGATTACAATATATTCGAGACTTTGAGCGTCCAAACAACATTTAAAACCTTGATTACACGCTACTATAAACCAGAGAGAGAAAGGGATATCACACTTCAGTACTATTCCCTTTAATCTTTATTATTTGGTATTATTTATTAGTAAGTTTATTTAGTCTTTTTTATAAGGTAATTCTTTGTTCCTAATAAGTATTAATTATCTTTTTTTCATATACGTCCCTAATTAATGAGGATAGTGGGTGAGAGTAATAATTAATACAATATTAGAATTTAGTGTAATTAGTAGGGGTAATATTGAAAATGACTTAAATTCTATGACAACTTTATTGATTTTAACTGTTTTTCTTGATACGTGAGAATTATTAGTTGGTGTCTTATAATAAAGATAAGAAGGAGTACCTACTTACTTATCCTTTTCTTAAAAATTTCCTGCACATTTTTATTGGTGGCACTATGACAAAAACTAAATATAAAATTCAATTAATTTTTTTAAATAAAAAACTAAATAAATTGTTTAGTCATGTAATATATTATAATTATATTATACAAAGAAATTAATTTTAAAAAATATAAATATAAATACTTTAAAATACTTTAATTATTTTTCTTAATCTTTTTAAGAAATAATTTAGATCTTATATTTTTTTTTATGTCTCTTTCAAATTAATATTTTGGGGAATGACAATCACGTCTAAGATGATATAAAGTGGTGAGTACCTGTGTGAGATTTACTTAAACTGTGAAAATATAAGGTCACACTGACTTGTCGACAATGATGCATTGATTTGTTAATCAAAGCATCTTCATTTTTATTGGTGGCACTATGACATGTTATTAATGACACATTAATTTATCAATTAAGGCACCATAATTTATTAGGAGTGGCTTTTTTTTCATCCCCAACTATCATTTTCCCTCCTTTTCATTTGTTCATTGTTTGATTAAAATCTTAAGGATTTGAATTTAACATAATATATTTTTAAGATAGAATGACAATAATAATTTTACAATGTATTAGATTTTAATCGATAAGATCTTAATCTAACGATAAAATAAAAATGAGAAAAGTCAAATCCAATTTATTATTAATAGTAGTATGACTTGTCATACTCTAATTTGTTATTAATAACATATTGACTTGTCAATCAATACATTCTTATTTGTATTAGTAACATCCTAAATTATTACTAGCATCACATTGACTTCTCAATTGACAAGTCGAATTTGTCTTTTTGAAATTTCAATAATTTACCCATAGGCTTCTAGATAGTTTATATCAATTTGATAATTTTGATGGTCATGCTAATACTATGTTTGATCTTAAATATAAAATCTAATTGAGTTTTTTTTTTGAGAAATTAAATAAGCCAAATAAATTATTTAAAATAACTTACATCTATTCCAAACTAGTTAGTGTGATTTATAAATTGATGTATATATCATTATGTATGTATGGTGATTAAGTAATATATTTAATTTTCTTAACATTTAAAAAATAATAATTAGATCTTACATTTCAAATTGGAAGGAGTAATAATTTATCTTCATTGGACTTTAGTATGATGCCCCCCCCCCCGGTTTTTTTTTTTTTTTTTTGACTGACTGTTAGAATTTTGCATGGTTTCCCATGATGCACGGTGGGGTTCCAATGATGAAACAATTAAAATAATTTGCCTAGGAATTCGTCATCTTATACATACCATGTGGTTTGGATTGGAATTTATGAATCATCTTCTTGCCATTCGTCATGTTTCCATTCAACCCAAAATACAAATTTTTCGGGGCACTAAAATGATTATGCCTGGGAAAAAGTTCACTGCAGAGCAAATTTCTTATGTTTGGTAGGTCTTTTAGAGTTTTTCATCGTATTACCTCTAGTTCTAATTATATGATTAAATTTATGGTGTAAATTACATTACAAAGTTGATCATATAATTAGGATTAGAGAGAGTAATCAAAACGGGAGAGTATTTTTCTTAAGAAAACAAGCAGAAAAGGTATAGAGGTCAGGGGAAAGAATATCTTCATTGATTCCTCTCTATTGAATGTATCTACCATTAAATTAGATCAAATTTCAATTGTTGCAATTTAATATCCTGTTAATATGTTTATAAACATAAAATTCCAACTGTTGAAACTTGATTCAAGGGGGAGAAAGTAGAGAGAGGAATCAATTGAGACATTATTTTTGGGGATGCCCTCCTTGATTTTTTTTTTAAATTTTTTTTATATCAGTTATCCCCCTTTGCCCAACATTTTTAAAACATACATTACCAAGTTTGTGAGTTGAAAAGATAAGGAAGCTTTTCTGCTATGTCTGGATAAGAAGAAAAGTTGAGAAGAAATGAAATGGGAGAAGAGAAAATGGAAATTTGTTGACTAGTGATACCAGAGTGTTAGATGGGGTATTTGTTGAATATTTCCTAATAATCTTCATCGGAGCTCTGGTGGTCTAATAATTTTTTAAATTTCTCTAGTAAAAGTTGTCAATATATATATATGAATTGTTGATAGCGATGCTAAAGTTGTAAATAGGGTATTTGTTAACTTTAACATGTCTATTAACAACTCAGGTATACTTATTGACAACTCTTTTTTTTTTATGAGAAGTTAAGAAAAAAAGATATTAGATTATTGTTTACGACTTTAGTATTATTAATTACAACTTAAGTATCTATATTGATAATTTTTATTCAAAAAATTAATATCAAGCAACCGAAGCTTTAGTGGCCAATTGAGAGGAAGGACACTGGAGTTGTGGGGATGGGTTGTTTTCGACGGTCACTAGCACTCAAGGTTATTAAAATCGGACCGGTCATTGAACCGGTCAAGGTACTGGGTCAAGGGTCAGTGGGTCAGATCGGAGTCAAACCGAAGTTAAACCGGTGAGTAAATGAAAATTTTAGAATAATTAATATAAAATTTAAAAATTGATAGAATACACTGGAGAGTTTCATTTTCAAATAAGATTTGAATTTCAAATGAGAATGCTGAACCAAACAGACTTTGAAACTAGTGATTGACAAGACTCTTCAATTTAGTGGCCTAATGCTTCTCCCCAACTCAATTCCTTGGTTTGGGGAAAAAAAAACTCAGTTCCTTGTGATTCATATTAAAATAGTAAAACTATTTTGAAATTTACAATAATTAATATAATATAAACAAAAGTAGGAGGGAAGAGAAACTCATGCCATTCGATTTTCTTGAGCAAAAAAGATATGTGATTTGACAACTAATAAAAAGATGTTAGATGTGTATATTAAATAAAAATGGTAGGATAGCTTTGTGGAAATAATAATTACAAAAATATGAGAGAAGGGAGGGAGATTGGACAGTGACGCAGAGTTGTGCAGAAGGTGGAAGTGGCGGTGACCTTGAAAGCTAAACTCATCTTCATTGTTTATTTTCATTCACCATCCTTTCTTCATAGCTGAAAAAAAGGGAGAGCAGAGAGCGAGAGAGAGAGAGAGAAGAGAAGAGCCAAATCTTCAACAAGAGTGAACACAGAGGAGAAAACATTAAGTTCGATTTTCGATGAGGACCCGGTTTCTTTGGTTTTCCAGACCGGATTCATGACCGGTTCAGCGGTTTCTGGTCTGAACCGGCTAGTCCAGTCTAGGTTTAATTACCATGCTAGCACTAAAGATCTGATGGAGTGCAGCTGGAAAGGGATTTTAGGGATTTTTTTTTAAAAAATAAATAGTAAGGGGCACTTATGTAATTTTACACATTTATCAACATTTTAAAATAGTCAGCTTGAATTTATTAACTTTTACCACCCTTATATATCTTTTACATATTTTTACAGGATTTTTTTGTCACTTTCCCAAGTTTGAATCTAATTAACAATAAAATAAGTTGTTAATTACTTCATTATTTTTGTTAATTCTTATTGTAAACAGATTTTAATATTCAAATTGTATTTTTTCGTCGTTAAAAAAAAAAAACTACACAAAAGCCAATAAATCATCAGAAAAATCCTTGAATGAAAAAAAAAACAAAAAAATTTTTAGCGGGAAAGGAACCGGTCTAATTCCACCTAAAATTTTCCTCGTTCCTCCGTCCCGCTCCAGCGAGAGGGACGTTCTTGGCATTCTACGCTACGTATACAGTGGTTGCTTCAAAGTATAGCAATGGTGGTCTCTGCACCTACTTCAGAATCCGATCACCGACCGCCACTTTTCTACAATCATCTACGGTGAGTCTCTCGCTGTTTTTTCTTCTTCATTAACCTTCCCACCATTACTTTAACTACTGCGTGCTTCGACTCTCCTTTACAAAATTTTCTTTCAATCTCGATCTTGAATCCTGGAGATTGAAAACTAACTAAATGGATAAAGAATTTCTTATGCTACTGTATGCCGGAAAGACATTTCGCCTTCTTTTCTTAAATACAATGCCTCGTTATTTCAATATCTTGTGACCCAGTGTTCTTTCTATGGACTAGATAAGCTCGGTAAACTGATTCTGCTGAATCTTTGATTTCAATATTACCTGAACAAACGGACAGTAACTCTCTTTTTTCCTTCTCAATATAATATGGTACAATATAATTTTAATGTTGCCTGTCAACTATCAAGTATATCATGTAAACTGTCAAAATTTGCAGTCTTAGTGTTGTCAATTAAAATAGCAATATAGCAAAGAGATCAACCTCTGGCAACTTCTTTATTTTACCTTTAGAAGATGTACAACTTATCGTTCTCTCTTACGACCCTTAAATTTTCTACTTCTGAGCCATCAGCCATAAGAATCTTGCTTCCTCTTTTCCCATACTTCTTCTCTGCGTTCACAGTTCAACAATTCATCTTGTCATTACATTCTGCGGCCCCACACTTATGTTTGATTCTAAGATCTATGATCAGAAGAATAGAGCTTAAGCATTGCCTTTGATTTTTCATCATAGAAACTCACTTGTTAATAACCTGGTTTTGCTCTGTGAAGTAGCTGATATCATGTATGGCTCGTTGCATTATAATAAGGCTCTAAAATATTGCAATGAAATCCAAGAAGTCTTTCATTCTCATACTCACCTCTTTATGTTTTCCCAAACATGGAATGAAATCAAGTAAGCTGTACTATTGTAAACAATGTGGCTTTCTATAGATTTTACATTTTATATTGATATTTCTTGGGTGTTTTTTATTTCATTTCATATTAAACTCAACCTTGCACGCATCGCAATCATATGTAATATTCGAGACTCAATTATATATCAAATACCATGAACGTAAATATACCTGCTAATTTGAAAAGTTCTTCCATTGTATCTGGGAGAAGTACGAGTTTTTGTGAGGTTTTATTTTCCATTCTATTGTCCTTAGGATGATGTCCATGACTTCTCACTCTAGGTCGGACCAGGCTTGACGATGGATTATAATTTCCTTTCTTTCCTGCAAAACAGTAGCAGAGTCTTTATCAATAATGAGCTAAGGGTTGTCTGATGACATTAATTTATTCTAATAATATCTTTATAAAATATTAAATCTAAATCGTCTAATGGCTTTGTGAGCCTTAAGCGTCCATTGGTTCTGGTCTTAATGGCTCTGCATGTTGTCTGCTCAGTGTAGACTTTAAGATTGACTTGTCCTGTGGTCTTAAATATGCAAAAGTATGGTTACCTTGTTTATATGGTTCATCTTCATGATGATTTAAACCTTCACCATATATGCCTTGTTCTTGTGTTATCTGGTGCAAGAAATGCAAAGTGATCATCATAAGCTTGCATTGTAGTAACTCATATGATGTATGACGTGATTCATTTATGTCTATACAACATCATCATTGCTGTATCATACTTTTCTGTTCTATAGAATAATATGTTCTTTTGCGGGGGGTCTAACATTGATTATTAGTGCCGTAAAAAATGTAGATATACCTCAACTTGAAAGTTACTCAACAATTCTGTCAGGTAAAGAATTTCGTGTGGCACCTTTTTGTCTAAGTTCGTCATGTACTGAGAGACGAACCAGCAAAAATAAACAGATGAGTTGGGAATTGAGATAGAAACTTTGATATAGGAGATGACAGTTATTGTCACCAACACTTACGATCCACGTATAAGTAAACGTTCCTTGACTACATTGAGGGGATACGGGTTATTTCTAGTTTCATATTTGAATAGATGCATGCATCCTTCGTGCCAAACTATTGCGAATTTGAAGAATGCATATGGCATATATGATGTCTTATGATAAGCTTGAGTGATAAATGACTCTTGCTAAACTCTAAAAGATAAAGAAACATATGATATGTCTGAATTGTGAAACCTGATTGAAGTTGGTGATAATTGCTTTCCCGTCATCACTGTGTGGATGCACCATTTGCTTGAAATGAAAATGGCTAATTCGGATGACTTGAGAAAGCTTCCTACATCTCACTGTGAAAGGTTGGGGGATATTAAACATGACTCCTATTTCTCCCGCCATCCCTCCACATTCCAGCTTCAACAATAGCTGAAATAGCATGTCCATGCTCAGTCAAACGGTGCAATAATATTTCAGCTTGAAAATAAGGATGCCAGTTTTGAATTTTCTGAGATCTTTTGGGGGGCTTATATGTTCCTTTGAGGGAAAAATTGTCCGTGGGATTCCATCTTACCTGTTCAGTTCCATTCTTGTTGGTCAATACATCCTGCGGTTAGAGATAGTTAAGTATTGCATTTTAGACTGCTACAAGACTGAAATGTAAGAGATAACTGTTTTACCATTGCTCCAGATACCAAAATATAGAAATATGACGGCATCTCGTTTTGCAAGATAATGTCAACCTTAGGTGGGTAATATTCTGCTTTGATTTCTGACACCTGAGTGATTAAGTGCGGTCGTAAATTAGTTGCTTTTGACATGATGAGACCGTTTTATTAATAGCTAGAACAATAGAAAAACTTTTTACCAATTGGGTGATAAAATGATCAGAGACTCCTTTAAATAGATATGCACTTTCAACTATGTCACGGAAAAGATGCAGAGCAATACTCGATCTGATAGCCTTGGGCAGGTCCTGTATCACTTTTTCTTGC
This sequence comes from Acacia confusa, assembly GCA_037074495.1. Taxonomy (NCBI): domain Eukaryota; kingdom Viridiplantae; phylum Streptophyta; class Magnoliopsida; order Fabales; family Fabaceae; genus Acacia; species Acacia confusa. Next base: position 39,118,433 of record CM073506.1, read on the forward strand.
TGTACCTCTGCTGTTTTGAACTTCAATTGAATGTGTGCCAGCATCTGTGTTATGGTTTTAGATGTTTAGGTTTAGAATTAGGAGAAGAAGAGATTAGAGATCAAGAAGAAGAGACTAGAAGAGAGATAGAGAAGAGAACTCCAATGGGTCTCATACAACTGAATTCTGCAAGGTCATGACTAACATGATTGTACAAGTATGAGGATTGAGCTATTTATAATGAGATAGCCTCCCTCTAATCCTAATCTAGTGGTTAGTAGGATATTAGAACACTTATCCCACTAATTATGAATGTTTACAATTAGGTCCCTATGGAATATTTACAATGTTTACAAATAGGTCCCTAGGTACATGTTATGACTATTTATATATCATTGCCCCCCTTGAAACAACCTTTGTCCTCAAGGGTTTGGCACCTGAAACTCTGGAAATTGATGCTTCAAGTTGAACAAGGACACCCATGTAGCTTCCTCTTCCGGGTAACCTTGCCATTGAACTAGCACTTCAGTAATAATCCTCTTTTGTTTCCTCCCAACTCTTTGTGACAATATTTGTTGGGGATAGAGTGAACTTGGAACAACCGGCCAATCAATAGGAGGATGCCGTTGTTTAACACTCGGATCCGGGCACAATTTCAACAAGGATACATGAAAAGTAGAGTGAATCCTTGTTTCTGGAGGTAACTCTAGCTTGTATGCAATTGGTCCCACCTTTTGCAACACTTTGTATGGACCATAGAAGCGAGGAGCAAGCTTTTGATTGCTTCTAGTAGCAGCTGAAACTTGTCGGTAGGGCTGCAACTTCAAAAACACTCATTGCCCCACCTCAAAATGCCTATCTGAGCGTTTTTCATCAGCTTTTTGCTTCATTGTGTTTGCTGATCTGTGAAGATAATGTTTCAAAACAGCTAACATCTTTTCCCTTGCTGTAAAACTTCGATCAACCACTTCAACCATTGCTGTTCTAGGTATATATGGAGTGTAAACAGCTGGTTTTTGCCCATATAGAAGCTCATAGGGAGTGGCTTTGGTGGCTGTATGAAAAGATGTATTATACCACCATTCAGCTAGTGCTAACCAGTGACTCCACTCCTTGGGAACCTCCCAACACATGCACCTTAAGTATGATTCGAGGCATTGATTTAGGACCTCGGTTTGACCATCACTTTGGAGATGGTAAGCTGACGATAGATTTTGCTTCACCTTCAAAATCTTCAAAAACTCCTTCCAAAAGTTGCTCAAAAACAAAGGATCTCTATCACTTATGATTTCAGCTGGTGCACCATGCAATTTATAAATCTGATCTAAAAACACTTGAGCTAACGTAGAAGCTGAATAAGGGTGAGAAAGAGGGATAAAATGGACATATTTAGTCAATCTATCCACAATTACCCATATTACCTCTTTACCTCCTGATTTAGGCAATCCTTCAATGAAATCCATGGAAATACTCTCCCAAACCTTGCTAGGGATAGGAAGGGGCTGAAGCAATCTGGGTGATGCTACCGATTCATACTTGCATCGGGCACACGTATCACACCCCCAAATGAATTCCTCAACATCCTTATGTAGATGTTTCCACCAAAATAAGCCTTTTACCTTGTAATAGGTAGTTTGAACCCCTGAATGTCCCCCTTGAGGGCTTGAATGCAACCATTCCAGCAACTTTGTTTTTAATTCAGCAACATTACCAACCACCAAACGGTTATTCTTCCTCAAACAAGTGCCATCCCAAGAATAGGAATGAAAGATACCATCATTTTCCTTCACTTGCACTAGTATATCAGCTATGTTTTGATCTAGTTCCCAACTTTGCTTGATTTCCTCCATTAATTCAGGTGAGGAAGTGTCCAAAGAAATCTGCAAAATTTGAGAACCATGCAATCTAGACAATGCATCAGCAACAACATTCTCATTTCCCTTCTTGTATTGAATCTCATAATCATAACCCAAGAGTTTAGCTATCCAATACATTTGAAATGGAGTTTTTAATTTCTGTCCTAAGAAATATTGTAGGCTTTGTTGATCAGTTTTAATCACAAATTTCCCTCTCTCAAGATATTGGTGCCAATGCTCTACCGCTTGCACCACAGCTAGTAATTCTTTCTCATAGATAGAGAGGCTTACATGCTTAGGAGCCAAAGCTTTGCTGAAATAGGCTAATGGCTGACCTTGTTGCATCAAAACAGCACCTATTCCCCCTCCACATGCATCAACCTCCACCATAAAGTCCTTAGAAAAGTCAGGTAAGGTCAAAACAGGTGCTGAAATAAGAGCTGATTGCAATTCTTTGAAGGATGCAACAGCTGTCTCCTCCCATTTGAACCCTTCTTTCCGCAACAAAAGAGTAAGGGGCTTAGCTATTGAGCCATACCCCTTAATAAACCTTCGGTAGTACCCAGCCAAGCCTAGGAAAGCCCTTAGTTGCTTTGCTGATTTTGGTTCAGGCCAATCAGCAGCTGCTTGAATCTTCTTGGGATCCGTAGCTATTGTACCGTTGTTGATTATATGCCCCAAATACTCCATACTCTTGGCAGCAAAAGTGCACTTACTCTTCTTAACAAAGTAATGGTGCTTTTGCAAAATCTGCAACACTTCTTCAAGATGCTTAGCATGTTCTTGTAAATCAGCACTATATATCAATATATCATCAAAGAAAACAAGAACAAACTTCCTAATAGATGAAGAAAAATGTCATTCATTGCACCTTGAAATGTAGCCGGGGCATTTGTCAAACCAAAAGGCATTACTAACCATTCAAAGTGTCCCGAGTGTGTTTTAAATGCTGTTTTATAGCAATCTTCCGGTTGCATTTTGATTTGATGGTAACCAGCCCTCAAATCGAGTTTAGTAAAACACTTAGCTGCATGTAGTTCATCCAATAGGTCTTCAACTAAGGCTTTGTTAGGGAGTTTGGAGGAGAAGGAAAGGAAAGAGATATAGGGAGTTTGGAGGGGAGGAGAAGGAAGGGAAATGGAAGATATTTCCTCCTCTTGTTTGGGAGTTAAAAAAATAGTAAGGGAGGAAGATGAAAGATTAATGAGTTATTTTTACTATTTTATCCTTTTATTAAAAAATTAATATAATTATTATACTTTAAAAATAAATTTAAATTTAAATTTTCTAAAAAAAATTTATTTACGTAATTTTTATATTCAAAAAATATTTTCTCTCTCTAAAAATATTTTCCCGTAAAAAAGTATTTTCTCTCTCTCTCTAAAAATATTTTCCCTACAAAAGTATTTTCTCTTTCTAAAATATTTTCCCCTACAAAAGTATTTTCTCTCTCTAAAAATATTTTCCCCTACAAAAGTATTTTCTCTCTCTAAAAATATTTTCCCCTATAAAAGTATTTTCTCCCTCTAAAAAGTATTTTCTCTCTCTACAAATATTTTCCCTTACAAAAGTATTTTCTCTCTCTAAAAAGTATTTTACCCTCTAAACAATATTAACTCTCCCTAAAAATATTTTCCCCTATAAAAGTATTTTCTCTCTCTAAAAACATGTTCCCATCTAAAAAGCATTTTCTCTCTCTAGAAAATATTTTCTCCTAAAAAAGCATGTTCTCTCTCTAAAAAGTATTTTCTCTCTCTAAAAATTTGTTCCCCTTTAAAAAGTATTTTCTCTCTAAAAATATGTTCCCATCTAAAAAGCATGTTCTCTCTCTAGAAAATATTTTCTCCTAAAAAAGTATTTCTCTCTCTAAAAAGTATTTTCTTTCTCTAGAAATGTGTTCCCATCTAAAAAGCATTTTCTCTCTCTAAAAAGAATTTTCTTTATCTAAAAAGTATTTTTTCTCTCTAGAAAATATTGTTTTCCTAAAAAAGTATTTCTCTCTCTAAAAAGTATTTTCTCTCTCTAGAAATGTGTTCCCATCTAAAAAGCATTTTATCTCTCTAAAAAGTATTTTCTCTCTCTAGAAAATATTTTCCCCTAAAAAAGTGTTTCTCTTTCTAAAAAGTATTTTCTCTCTCTAAAATATTTTTCATGTGCATTCCAAGAATAGAAAAGAGATTATAAATAATGAGAGTGCTTTATTTGAACAAGGGTAAAAAAATAATTAATCCATGTTCCCTCTTAAAACCCCCCATATTGGGGGAACTTCATTTTTGTGAAGAATGAGGGTTTTGGAGGATTTGTAAAAATCCTTGATTTCCTCCTCTCTTATTTTTAAAACTCCCAAACAAGGGAAGGGACTACCAAAACCCTTCCTTTCCCTCCAAAATGGAACTCCCAAACAAAGCCTAAGGGAATGGGGTATTGATTCTTTACTGTTTTCTTGTTGAGTTCCCGGAAGTCAATACACATCCTCCACGACCCATCCTTCTTCTTCACTAGCACAATAGGAGCTGAAAAAGGGGATGAACTCTCTTGAATCACACCGGTTTGAAGCAATTCAGTCACTTGCTTCTCAATTACATCCTTCTGGGCTACTGAATATCGATAGGGCTTGAGACTTATGGGATTTGTACCCTCTTGGAGCACAATTGGGTGATTATGACCAGCCCTTAGCGGAGGAAGGCCTCTAGGCTCATCAAATAGGCTCTCAAACCTTCCAAGCACCCTTTGAATCTCTAAGGGCAGATCTGTACTTCCTGCAACGTTAGCATTACCAATAGCATGACAATCTGAAATTGTGGGTAAAGGTTGCAAGAGTTGTACCAAATACATTTGTGGACCAAGATGCTTGTTACCCCCTAGTTTTGTAGGTGAAACCACCTTTAGGGAACTTGTAGGGCTTGCTTGCAATTTGCATAATTTTCCCCTATACCAAAATTGCATAGAGTGTGTCTCATAATCCCATAAGGCACTTTTGATAGTTTTCAGCCATATTAGTCTCAATACAATATCAAATGTATTGAGTTTGATAATCCGGAGATCACACACAGTCTAACCCTTGGATCTTCCATCTAAAACCATGCCACACTCCAAAAACTTGTAATTTCTGACCACCAGCAACTTGAATAGCAGCAAGATGAGCTCCTGAACCCTTCCACCCCATTTTTACAGCAAAATCATAATCCATAAAATCATGTGTACTCCCATTATCAATTAGCACTTGAATAGGCCTCTTTCCCACATTCCCTTGGATTCTCATGGAGTCATTTGTATCCACTCCATTGATGGCATGAAGGGATATAAGTGGTGCATACTCATCTTCAGGTTCAGGTTCAGTTTCGGTGTCCCCCTTGGCAGCCACTTCATCATCTTCAATCAATCCCATAAATTGGAGTCTCATTCTTTGTCTTTGGGGGCAAGAATGGTTTCTTGTGAAAGGTTCATGGCAATAGAAACATAAATTCTTGGCCCTATGTCCAGCTTCATCTTCTGCTGAAAGAAGTTTGGAATTTTTCCACAATTTTCCCACTGTTTTCTCGGCCAGATTTGTGTTTTTCGCTGGGTTCTGGACAATAACAGTGGAGTTAGTGATATTTTTGTCATAAGTGCTTGTTTCTTTAAGCTGGGTCCCACTTCTTTGATTAAAGATCCGACCCGTCCCAGCCTGCGAATTTAATCCGTATGAAGTCACCGAATTTGAGCTCGATGCACTTCTGGAGCCCGATGACTTTGATTCTTTCCTCAGAACCGACATCTCCTGCATCTTTGCCAAGCGTTGAGCCTCACCCAGTGTCCGAGGGTCGAACATCTGCACAACATCTGTGATTCGTCCTTAAGTCCCGAAAGATATATTTCAACCAGGTAAGCCTCGTTCAATTCCACCTTGGCTGAGAGTAAATCGAACTTCGTGTTGAATTCTGCCAATGATCCCGTCTGGCGTAGTCTTGATAGCTCGCCCATGGGTTTCTCGATTGGAAGACCGAAGGTATCTCGAAGCAACACGACATACTCGTTCCATCCCATCGGTCTCCTCTACCTTCGTTCAGACGCGACGTGCCATGCAAAACTCGTTTCATCAAGACCCATTGATGCCATGGTGACCTTCTTGGCTTCAGGTGTGCTGTCCAATTTGAAAAACCGTTCACACTTAGATATCCAGCTGTCAACATCCTTCCCTTGGAACTTCGGGAACTCCATTTTGGTGAACTGTGTCAGACGATGATGCGGTTCACCATGCACATTGATTCATTCATTCGCACGCCCACGTCGCTGGTGATCTTCATTCTGGTTTTGCATTGCTTGCACCAGATTCCTCAATTCATCTCTGAATTCTTGCCGAAAGCCCTGAACAGTAGTATGTAATTCATCTACTCTCTCCAATTTTCCTTCGATTTCATCTATCTTATTCAGCCGCTGTAGTTGTTCTTCAATGGCTGCAACTCTGGTTTCCATGTTGCTAGATCGAGTCTGAGCCATTTCCTTGGAGTCTTGCTACTGAATTATGTTCCCTCAATCAAGCGCAGATGAGATAATCTCAGGTTCTTTTTTCTGATTCTTGCTGTTCTTGATTGCCTCTTGATGCTGGACGAAGGCTGACAGGATCGCTGAACTCAGAAACAAAGGAAATTCCTCTGTTTTGCACTTTCTTTTTCTTGAATTCTTAATGAGTCTTGGCTGCCCCACTCGTTTCTGGGCATTCACAATTGCATCGGAGTACTGGGTAATGATCCCAGAATCCAGTTCTTCTTCTTTTTGCGTTTTTTCTTGCTTCTGTCCCAACAGAACAAACAGAACAGATCGACAGAACAAAGCAAAGAGTAGAAGAGTGACAGAACAGAAGAATAGTCACAGAACAGAGAGCATAACGGCGAAAGAAGGCGGAAGAAGGAGGCCTCTGATACCACTGTTATGGTTTTAGATGTTTAGGTTTATAATTAGGAGAAGAAGAGATTAGAGATCAAGAAGAAGAGACTAGAAGAGAGATAGAGAAGAGAGAAAACCGGTGATGCTCATTAGTCATTCATCTTAACAAGCACAGTATACATTGAAGAGTGATATGCCTTATATAGGCTACACCTCAAACAAACTAACTAATACAACTAACGCCTAACTAACTAACTAATACAACTAACCCCCTAACTAATACATTTATTTATGGTTTACATATCAATCTGCTCTTTCAAGCCTTCTGGGAGTCTACTTTTGCTTGCTTATTTTCGTGTTTGATTGATGGCATCCCTCTACAAAGCAGAAGGGAATGTTAGTCTTGGTATGGCCTCGCATAAATTTCAAGAACCAAGCGATAGTTCATGTTGCCCATTTGTGCTGTAATTAGATTTTTTTTGCTAGGGTCTTATTGAAGGCAATTCATACATTATGGAGTACAAAATGCGGGTGGATTCTGCTTCCCTCCCTTGCGGTTCTAATCCTTGGCCTCTCCCTCCAAAACTACAACATTTTGGATGAAAATTGGGTGAGTGTTCCACTTCTTCTTGTTTGTTTTTTTGTTTTCCCTCAGTAGCACCCAATATTCTAATATATTTTTTGTGCACTATGTAACATAAAATAATTTTTTAGGATCACCCGATATTTAGCAAGATACACTCTGAACTATTTTTTCTTTGACACTCTGTATCTTAAAATTTATTTTTATCAGATTTAACATCCCAAATTATTTTTCTAGTTGCAACAAGAAGCCTCTAAAATGTTTTTCTAGTGGCAATGAGCACCCTATATTTAAGATAGTGAGTGTTAAATGCGCTAAAATTTAGTTTAGAATATGAAATATTACTGAAAAAATATTTCAGGATGCAACTTGCCAGTTACTAAGTGCTGCTGAAATTATTTTATAGTACATAGTGAAAAAAAAATTAGAATAATATTATGTGCTATTGAGAAAAATATTTTAGGGTTTTGAATGTTTTTTTGGAAAAAAAAAAGGAACATCCCAATTTACACCAAAAACAGTGTTGTTTTGGGTAAGAGAGTGACCAAGGATGAGAGCTGCGAGAGATGGAAGCTGTGGGCACCTCTCTCAACCAGTAATTAGAAATTAAATGTGGGAATATGGGTCAGTCCAAACTATATGGGTGGTATGCAAAATGGGCTGGGTTGAGCTGGCCTGTTTTCACGTGGGTTCGGATTTTCCTAACTCAACCCAGATGATGTGGCTTGGTAGTTTAGGCAACCAATCCCCCAACTCAAATCAATTTTTTTCTGTTTTAGGAATTCAATAATTTCTAAAACCTAAATCTAAACTGTACAACCTTTTTTTTTTCCCACATATTATATAATTTACATAATCTAATCTTGACATCAAAAAACCACATTCGAGAAATATAAGACGAAGACATTCACGCTTCGCCTGTGATCCACCACATGCGCACTTAACATACACTACATCGAAATTCACAAACACAACAGCAATAACATAATATGACCCTATCATTCATAAATCATAAAAAAATAATAACATTTGATTCTAAATCCGGATTTGACACAAAAGGTTGCATTTGATGTGATAGACTGACTGATATGCTAGTGTTGTCGACTGTAAACACAAAGTGGAGAACTATATTTAAACGATCATACCAGGGCAAAAGTCCGGACAGTTCCATGGACAACCAGAGTTGTTATGTTTCCAATTATATATGCACTGAGGCCAATGTTAAATAGCATATATAAGATAGTGAAGATTTTGTCGCCCATATTCACAGCACAAAAATCTCCATAGCCTACTGTGGTAAGAGTGACCATAGACCAATATATAGAATACGTGTATCTCAGCCAGACGCTCCTGTGTTCAAAATCTTGCAGTTTCCCAATCCATGTATTCTCAGGTGTTTTGTGGTGAGCAGCCATCCAATTATACATGCAGCCTGCGAAGTGCGCCACAAATAGCGTTACCTGCGGATAAAACAACGAAAACTGAAGCAGTAGTTAACTTGTATAATTAGGCAGTTTGGTGATTAATAGGATCAAAGATGGTGGGGAAGGTACTACACTTACGCATATAAGTTTGAAAAATCTTGTGGCCCAGTAGCTAATTCGTATGTCTTTCTCTAGCCTGCCGAAAAAAATTGTTTCGATTCGGTTTGTGAAAACATGTAAAAGGGAAATTTTATGGTATTGGTATTCAACCAGCCATGCCTGATGATATTGAATGTTAAGTTTTGAAGGGACTACATGAGCACATTGGTGACATTGGTGGGTAACTGAGATGAGGATGTTGAAATGGATATGTGTTCATACAAGGAAAGATAAGACTCATAATGAACTCATATGATGAAGGGTAAGAGTGGCACCTTTTGAAGAAAAAATAGTATAAAATTGTTTGAGGTGGTTTAGACATATAGAGAAAATCATTTGATGTGCCTGTGAAAAAGGTAGATCTTGTTTGGAGTTCAATAAAAAAGGTAGAGGGAGAACGAAGAGATCACTCAATGGGTTATTAAGTGAAATTTCTTAGTTAACAATTTATCTAAATATTTGATTTTTGATCGAGCTCAATGATATTGTATGGTTTATGTGGTCGAACCCACCATTTAAGGCTTTGTTGTTGTATTTATTACGGTTTGTGAGAATAGGTAGTGATATTTCACCCTTTGTCTGTCCGGTTTTCATCACTTTCAATTAAGGTTAGCTAGATTGAGTAACTTGTTATTGTGTCGATGAACTGATTTGTTTTGAAGTAGAGAAGGGGAAGAGAATTGACTTGATAATCTATTAAGGAGATCTTTCTCATTGTCATATACGCCACTGGGCGCTCTGGAAATATTTTTGATGCTATCTTTGTCAGGGAGTCCTGGTTATTTGTAATTTTAGCTTTCAAATCATCAAACTTAATAGATTCTTAACTTCAGTATTAAGAAAGTACCTTGCAAAAAGTTGGCTAACATGCCTTAGTCGCCAAAGCCTAAGCATACTTAGGAAACCAAAGACCTCGCCCTCATACGTTCTGCCCTTTCGGATTTGGTATACCTGCAGAAATGGCAGAGTTGCTGCCACATCCATAGGAAAATATAACTTCCTCATGTACCTGTTCAAGTGAAGATGCTGCAATCTTGTGAGTCCAAACAACACAATCAAGTGTATCTGTCACTGATTTGTGGTCTGTCATTGGAAGGCTCACTTACAGACTTGTCCTCTGTAAGCCTTCGCACCATATATTCATAGATTGTCACAGCATATATTTATATACTACTCCTCTAGTGTATTACAAATTAGGTTCACATTTAGGACTGGAGACAATAATTAATAATACACACCTGATGGCGATCTTGTGGTCATCAACGAGGAGATAGGTTGATTTGTCTAAGTAAGCCACAAAGAAAGAAAGGAGTATATCAACGGCGAAGAAGGCATCGACGAGTAGATCAACGGGCCACAACGACCCAACTGCCACTTCTGTGAAAGCCAGCTCGAATGGAGATGCCCATGCTGAATATACCACCAATGCAACAAGGAATGTCTGCCACAGCCTTCATTAAAAAGAAGGGAAACTTTTCAGTTCTCTTGTTTAAGGAAGGACACACAGAGCGGCAAGTGAATGCAAAGGAGATTAGTTTACCGATATCTATGATCAGAGGGAGCGATGACATATTTTCTAAGGTTTAGGTGATTCTCTTCAACAATTTTGGCATCAAATGCTGGTGAGAGGTCGCTTGATGCTGAGGCCAAGGTCAAGTTTCTGATTTCATCACTGGAACGCCTACTAACTAGCAATGGTAATGGTGCCTTATTTTGACTCATTGACTTCTAACAAAAACACCTGTTCTTGTTTATGTAAAGGGTAGAGAAATTAGAATAGCCAAGTTTATGCGAAGGAGCTGAACTTGCCGATATCTATTATCAAAGGGAGCTATAATATAATAACATATTTTGTAAGGTTTATGCAAAGAATCTGAATTTGTCAACTTTCTGATTTCATCACTCTAACGGCTTCTAACTGGCAATGGTAATGATGCCTTGTTTTGCATTATTGACGTAATTGACTCAATGACTTCCTTGTATAATCTAACCACAGAGAGATTGTTATTGTTGAAGTCTTTGGCAATAACAATGATCAGGAGCATGGGGAGGTAGTCCCATAACAGAATGAGTTGTACGTAGTTTATATCGGAACTGGACAAAAAGATAACCTCGTTTCGAATGTTCATAATAATCAAAAAGCTAGAAAGGGCTGATTGTTGGACTCATCCTATCTTTTGATGATTTACAATTGACTTGAGGGTGAAAATACCAAAATATTCTTATATTTTTCATCTTTTATCCTACTTTTAAATACACTTACAACAATAAACATTACTCCATTAAGTGTAGTTAACTTCATGAATAGTACAATATCATTATATTCTATTTAATCGTTTGATTAATTTTCATCTTTTACTATAAATTTTTAAATTCTTGCATTAATGTACTGAGTCCACATTTGGTGTCCATCCCTTATGTGTCCATTATATGCCCATCCCTCTATTAGAGGGATGAACATATTTTTTTTAATTTTTTTTTATATATTGTATTTATTTATATTTAAATTATATTTGTTTTTTGAAATGTTTTTTGCACCCAGAATCTTAAATTAATTAGTTTTTATGATACTGGTGTTACAGATAAATATTACTGAATACAAGATTAAAAACTAATTAATTTGAGATACTGGGTGCAAAAAATATTTTAGAAAGCAACATATAATTTAAATATAATATATAAAAAAAATAAAAAAAATATGCTCATCCCTCTAATAGAGGGATGGGCACATAAGGATGGACACCAAATTTAGACTCTTAATGTACTAGGGGGGCTTGTGTATATTCTATTTTCATAGGCGTGTTAGGATGGTCATGCTCATTTCCAGCCTACGAGTGAAGAAATAATGAATTAATCCTTAATATAAATATTCGTTAACTTTATATATAGGTCAAGTAAATTACTTATAGTTAATACTTTGAAATTTTAAAATTATTTTCAATGAAGTTTATTATTAAAGGAGATTCATAGAAAGTAGGGAAAATTGATTTCAGGGCCCAAGCTAATAAAATAATTACAAAAAAGACCCAAGAAACATTCACATGTCAGGGCCTTTTCTGACATTTTTTCAAAAAGCGTTAGCAACTATATTAGTAGCGTTTAACAATTATATCAATCCCTGTTAACAACTATATTTTAACAACTAAATATGTAGCAATTAACAACTACATCAGTAGCAATTAGCAACTATATCCGTACATTTTTTTTTGAAAAAATGCCAGAAAAGGCCCTAGGTATGTGAATGTTTCTTGGGTATTTTTTGTAATTATTTTACTAGCTTGGGCCCTGAAATCAATTTTCCCTAGAAAGTATCAAAACAAGTCAAGTGTTTTAGACAAGGAATTTTATTTTAATGACTAGAAAGGTCCTCTTACTAGCTAACATGAAGGAGTAAAATTAAATTAAAAGTGACAACTTGCAATACAAAGATCTAGGCATCGTACTCTACATAAAATTTGTCAATGTCTTGTGTAACTTTTCCGTCCTATCATAAATATTAAACATGAAGGATCTGAAAGTTGATTGCATCCTTCATTTGCCAAACACCTGTAAAAGTCTATGGTATTTAAGTAAATTGGTTTTTGGCACAGGCTATTAGCCACACAATGCAATCAGTTAATTGAGAAAAACAACCAGACAAATTTGACGATCATTGTGCTTGCTTTTCATTGACTGTGTTGTGTATATAGGTACAATAGCTAGTGAGCTGCAACGCCAATCCCTGAAAGCCTACCTGAATATCCTAACAAACTGAATTAAATCATAAAATAAAGAATATTACGTTAAAATCACGTGACTAACAGAAGCTAATTTACAGTGTGCTTTAGAACTTTCAGGTATAAACGTCTGTAACAATCAGGTGGTCCCAATCTCAGAATCTGCATCAAATTACTACTTTTTGCTGAACCTGGTGATCGTGCTGTAGCTGATAGTCTCCCAAACTTGGATATGGTCTAATAGCAGACAGAGACATCTATATTTAGGATCTAATTTGAAGTTCGTATACCTCAACAAATCCAGATAATCAGACAATGCTTGATGAAACATAACAAACTCTGTTTTTGCAGTCGTCTTGAGTAAGCGCTGCTTCCCCAAGGGAAGCTATTATTCAACTTCAAACATCTTGCGCAGAACCAGAAGATGCAAAGGCAAGCCCACAGTACATGTGGTTTCCTCCAGCCACATTACATGTACTGAGCTAACCATTGCTTACACATATCAAGCACCGGGAGTGCATTTGCATGAAGTGCCTGCAAGAACATTGACACAAAGTTAAGATAAATTGATCCCTTATCAGTTGACTTGAAATTGTCTAAGGGCGAAGATGGAGTTCGGGCAAGGGAATCCATTTTTGCAAGGGTTAAAGAGGGCAAGAGAGAAGAGGTTTCTAATATCAGAGGTGCAAACAAGTGAGGACTGATTGTGTCCTGGGGCATATGATAGCACCAATGATGCACCAAAACTCCGGAAAGCCTGGATTGGTCGTAAACAAGAACAAACCAGGTGCTATAAGCAGTAACTCACCGCTTTATCACAGACTTGTGAATGGTACGAATAATGTTCATTTTGAGAACTAGGCGTGCGTTTAGGTATTTGTTTTGAACCCCCAATACCTGAATTTCCGAAGAAAATGGACACCCAAACGTATTATAAGGTACATGCCATCTTTATGCCCGGAAAAAAGTAATCATCATCACAAACCCCAATTTGGTTTTGTGAATGATAAATAATACTAGTAATACCTAATCTGGCACGAGCTAAATAGATATAAGCAAAATATGATGCCTACTCAAATAGGAAGCGCGTTACAGGTTTTAGAGTAATAGATGGGTCAAAGGACCTCTGATCCCAAGCACAATGTAAACTCAAAACATGTAGTCGGTTAGCATTTGGAAAGACATGCTGACAAGATTTAAAAAGCGGAGGCTAAGATTTAGAGGAGGTTAACCTGATGAGCAACATATTGAACATCAGCCACACTTCCACTCCAAGAAGCAATTTGAAATGCACTTTTTAAACGACCACAAACCACACAAGCAAGAACCTTCCTGCACGGGCATGAGAATAAATTTATATGTTTAACTTGGCTGGTGAAATACTCGGGCATAAAAAACATGCACATGATGGTGTGTGTTAAGATATATAACAATAGACGGTGTACTGCGCCCTCTTAACATGATAATGAGAATGATCCCTATTTTGTATAAATGTGCTTTTGAGTGTGAATAATATTAAATCAAAGCACCAAATTTTTATATAAAAAAATTCCCCAATAATAGAATAATCCAAAGGTCATGAAGGATACAAGAGAAAAATATAAAACCTCACCTGTGGCTGCTAGTTAACATGTCTATTAGACGGTCTGGACGTTCCTTGTGCTTATTCGCATATACATTTATTGCAGCACCTAAGACCTATAACATTCGAAACATTTACATGTCACTTTAAATTATCAAACATAGGCCTCCTTGCTATCAATAGATATATTTGTTTCCTACTGACAGGACCAAACTCGATTTGAAAGACAGGAAACATCTTAATTCCGCAGTGTACTTTTGCAGCATTAAGCTCATTAATATACACGCCACACCCTTGTTTCGATGGGAAGAGTGGTCTCACCATGTATGTTTGGTGACCTTGATTCCCACTACACTAGGGATACAGATATCAAGTATGTAGTTCCATGTTTATGCACAGCACTTTAAACTAGAAAGACACTCATTCAATGGTAACACTTTTTAAGATTATTCACCAAGCTTCCAAGTGTTTTCCTAAATCTCTTGAACAATCATAATAGTCTTCAGCATTAAGCTCTGGCACTTGAGATATTGTATGAAAAATGGTTACAGTTTCCAAACATCTCACTGCCACCAGTGGTATAATATTCTGAACCAAATTAAAGAGTTCTACCAAGACAGCAAATGATTTCCTTTTCTTCAGTTACTAGAAGAGTAAAAGAAAATTCAGTCAATTACCTGGTCCCAATCATCATCATCTATTGTGCCCTTGATGTTTTTGAAGAATTCTGTCAGCTGGCTGCCTCTTTTTCTTTCAGCAAGCGAGGCAGCAACACCAGCATATATGTCAACGGCTGCACAACACAACAAAAAGTCAAGCTGACTGCATCAACAACATAACCTCTCCATTCAAAATCAGTAAAGCGAAACTGAAGATATAAAGATCAGATTGAAGAGGGAATTATCAGGCTACCAGGAAGATTAAATTCATAGATCACTTGAAATGCCAAATCAAAATTCTTCTCCACAAGGATCTCTGCAATCCTGCACCTTCGCCTAAAATCCAAAATATCATGAGCATGTTTGAGGTACTAATATTATATAAAGAATAAACTGCTGAAATAGCACCTACTACAATGTAAAACATCCGCATGCATGATATACCACTGATAAATAAATGATAGTGGCATACATGTGGTAGTCTCAGAAGGTGTTAGAGCCCATTAATGATAAATGACTATAAAAAGAAAAAAAAAATTCAAAGAAAACTTTAAAGAATAAGTTTCTTAAAAGCCACACGTCAATTTATTTTAATACATCACAGCAGACAAAATGATGGTCAATATATACAAGAATATGTGCTTTAAGATTAACAAGTGAAACGAAGGGACAAACCTAAAAGTGTCTAAGTCATTTGGATTCCCAAAAAGCGAATATTTCCACTGTGGGCCTTCTTGATCGTTGAAGGATTTAACAACTTCAACCTGCAAAATATAATCAGCAGATAGGAAGCTTGAGAATGAAAGAGAGGATTTTACATGTCATTACATATCAGAATATGGGCACATTAGAAATGATTTGCTTGAAGAACAGTTCATTAAAAAAAATACACTCTAGAGAACTTAATCGACTGAATTGAAACTACCTCCGATTAATAACTTTTCATTATTGAAGTGTCTGGCTGGAATTCAAATGCCACAACACTGATTAAAATATATATATCATTTTGTTTTTGTGAAATAAAGTTATCATACCACATTAGACTCAGCAAAATCTGAAAAGATTCATCCAATCAGTCAAAGAGAAAGAAACGCCCACCCCATGGTGGATCTTGTGGTACGTTCAAGGACATACTGATATGCCACACCTAATTCAAAACTGCCAGCATTAACATGACTGCGTCTAAGCATTCATATTGGCACACTCTTTCAAAAGCAATGCCCATTTTGTCAAAAACTGTTCAAAAATTGTCTTCCCAATCTTGACCTCAGCAAATTATTTTCTTTCTAGCCTCGATAAATTAGTTGAGGAAAACTATGTTTAGCATATTGGGTGCATCCAATTACCTGGATTGATACACGTGCGGCAAATTTGACAAGACCTTCCTCAGAGAGCTTCTCAGAGGCACTTTTCCCTCTTAGACCTTTTGATACAAGCTTGGTAGAGACACCCCCTTTGTGTCTAGCTGACAATCCTTCATCAAAATGCATCTGCATCAATTTGTTTTTTGTTTTTTTTTTTTTGGGGGGGGGGGTGTTAATAAAGAACAGGATAAGTAAATTAAATATATGAAATTATGATAATTTAGCTACAATAAAGACAACAAAATATGGCAGTCTTGTTAATCAAGAAAAACCAATGTGTTTTCCATCAATTTGTTCTTGTTTTCCATTTGCTAATGTGTACAATGCTCTGAAGCTAAGAGAATATGACTTGAAAGGAATTTATACTCTGAAAAATGAAATGTAATTTCATCAATCGGCAATTTGTTCTATACTTAGTTTCTCACTTTCTGCGCGCGCATGTACGTTATTTTTGACAGCATAAGAAATTCTATTAGATGGAGAAAAATGCATACAAGCTCCCCTCCTAATTTTCCCTTCTTATTAAATTATGAGCATACCTTAGCATGTTGCAAATGTTTAATAGCTTCCTCTGGTGAAGAAGAATTAACAAATAACTGAATACAGCAGAGTCCAGCAGCAACATGGTCCTTCTTAATAACCTGTGTATTCGTAATTGTTAGAAAACTGAAACATCTCCCACATTGAAAATTAAAATGTCAAAACAAATCAAAGTTACAATATGGTCCATTTTTGTCCGGAAAAACATGTTCTATGCAGAAAAATACAAGTCAGACAATCATTTTTAATTTACAATACAAATCTGATTCACATATGGAAAGTAATGACGGGGATGAAGTGATAAACATAGCAGATGGATGACCGAAAGTACAGGGTCATTAATATTAGTAGCAGGACTAACAATGAAAACTCTCAAATATTATCATTACAACATCCTGCTCTGAGCTTAAAGAAGTAATAAAATTATTGAAGAAATTAGTTTAAAACTGTTCTCCACCTATTGCTTCTTTTCACTGAACCTTCTCCCAAAACCCTTTCTATTTGAAATCTCCAACTGCCCGGAATACTCAAAATTTCTCTTCATTAATAATAAATGTTTCGTAAGGCTCACCAAACCAAATAAGCTTGTTTCTACACATGCATGAAGGAGAATGTTCATGCCATATTTGAGCTTTCTTCGTGCTCTTCCTGATTCTATTTTGTTCCAGAGTTTTTCAATAAGGGAATGGGGTGTTGGACTACATGTAATAAGGTGAAAGAGGGTGATTGAATGTAAGGAAAGAGAATGAGCGGGAGAAAATACTCTTTTTGGTCAATTAATTGCATTTTGTTCCGGATTTGCGCTATTTCTATTTTGGCATCTTATATTCAAAAGCTTGTTAGTCATAATGCGCTATTTTAAGATAATTTCTTATCATAGTTTACAACCTGATCATCTCCCAATTTATTTTTCACTATCCTGATTAATTTTTCTAATCTGCAATTGATTCCTCAACTATTTTACTATCTCTAAGCTTGAAGCGGGATATTAAAAATGTCAACTTAGAACAGATTTAGAGCAATAAAAGTTATGCATTGTCGTTAAAAAGTACCCAATTTGAATCTTCATAGAACAATTTCCAGGAGTGAAAAGGAATACACAGAAGCATCAATAGCAGAAACTTTATCTTGCTTTTAGATTTAATGTGGACAATTTGAGAGAAAAATATTATTCTGAATCCATGGATAAAATAGAGTACATATAAGTCTTTATATAGGCAAACCTAAAGCTAACCCTAGAATCTAATTTAATATATCTATATCTAATCCTAAGATATATTAAATATCAAACTTAATAATAATAAAATAACAATTAATCTAAATAATCCAAAATAAATACGCAATATTCCCACACTCTCCCTCAAGTTAAATCATAGATGTTAATCATGTCCAACTTGCTTATACAACTTTGAAATGTAGGTTTGAACAATCCTATTGTTAGCATATCCACAACTTCAAG
Source organism: Acacia confusa (assembly GCA_037074495.1). Classification (NCBI taxonomy): domain Eukaryota; kingdom Viridiplantae; phylum Streptophyta; class Magnoliopsida; order Fabales; family Fabaceae; genus Acacia; species Acacia confusa. Next base: position 39,136,620 of record CM073506.1, read on the forward strand.
ATTCATCAGTAGATAAGAGGCATACTACGAGAGTCATTTTCATCAAGATAATAGAGGTGATAAACCTCTTTTGCACTCTCAATCGTCGTCCCCATCAGCAAATCCCTTCCATGATATTTTGTGTAGTTAGTCGCTTTGAGGAGATGAGTCATCACTGTTAGATGCCTTAACAACATAGTTTTTTCCTCGCCCTTTCTTTGGTTTCCAATCAGTAGGTTTACCATCTAGATACCAACATTTCTTGAGTATGTCCTTGCTTAATGATCACATAAAGGTCAGCCTTTGGAATTTCTGGATTTCGTGGTGCGAACAGTAAGAGCCAAGACTTCAGGAGATGCAGGAACTACAACGGAAGCATTTTTAAGCAGAGATTTGTGCCTACCTTCTTCATTACGAAGGATAGAGTAAGTTCCATGGATAGAAGGTAAGGGTTCTTCTTGGCTAAGGATCCATGCTCTAGTATCATAATAGATCACATCAAAACCAGCCAGCAATTCAAAGACTCTTTGCTCTTCTTGGGCCCTGTGATCTTCAGCAGCATCAACATGACAATTGTGGACTTTGTTTTTTTAAGGCGTTGAATTCTTGCTAGAGAGCAGATTTTCAAGATAGTAGTCATTGATGGAGTTGTGTTCTTGTTTCACTTGCCTTAGTTTTGCCTTAATGTCAAATATGCAGGACCTGTTCCCTGTATCACTATATGCCTCTCAAATTTCTTCCCAAATTTTGTTGGGTGAAGGAAGGAACATGAAACTTTTCTTGATTGATGGTGACATAGCATTGACTAGACATGAGGAGACCAAAGCATTCTCAGATTTCCATACTCGCAGTGCTTTGGTGTCTAATGATGGAGGCATCGTAATTTCACTAGAGATATACCTGAGTTTGTCCCTCCTATCAATAGCTAGAGACATGGATTGAGCCCACTCTCTATAGTTGTCACAAGTAAGTTTCTTAGAAATGATCAGAAACATTGAGGCATTACTCGGACCAGACCTTGGCACCGCAGAAGAGATTTCATGATTAGAAGAAATAGTAGAAGTCATATTGACCTTATAATTAGTAATTATTGATCAAGTAAAAAAAAAAATCCAGTAAGAGGTTCTTAAGAAAAACAAAAATACTACCTAATATTGGACAAGAGGGATGGCGATAGAGGCTCTTTGTTTTGACTGTGTCTATAAGAATAGAGGACGAAAAACTGGCCTATTACACTTGGATGAGATGGCGAAACGACGATGAGTCCATGAGAAGCAAGCTGTGAAGGAGTTGACTGTGCTTGTAGTGGATGATACTCATAGGGATGGATTAACCTATAACAGTACGGACAGTGAACTCTGACAGTGCCGACAATGCTGAGAAGGGGTTGACTTGCTTGGTAGTTAATGACATTTGTGTAGTGCGAAAAATAAGACTACAGATCGGAGTAAAGATTGCCGAATTATTTGGGAAAAACTCAGTGTCGAGATTCAGACCGTCACTAGGAGCGATGATCACAAACCTGGTGCTCGACGTTGATGGATTGCTTTGTTTGTTGGGATTGAGACTATCACTGGGAGCGATAATCGTAGACCTGGTGCTTGACACAGACAGACGAGTCGAACAACCATCACCTTAAGCTTTGACGAATACAGACTAGAGGGTGCTTGATTATGACAGACTAGAGGGCTGAACTACCACTTCCTGAAGCTTCAAACGCACTGTTGAACTTGAGGAACGCCGATTCTGAAGCTTTGAACGACATTATCGGACTTGAGAAATGCCAATTAATCTTCCGGACATGGAGAGGAGACTAACAGACGTTGGGTGCAATGACAGTGGATCACATGATTGGATTATGTCAGGTTTTAAGAGAGAGGCAAGATTCAATTTTTCAGTTATGATAACATGTTGACAATTTGAGAGAGAAATATTATTCTGAATCCATGAACAAAGGAGAGTACATATGCGCCTCTATAGGCAAACCTAAAGTTGACCTAAGAATCTAATTTAATTTAATCAAATCAAAATAACTAAGATATAATATCCTAAGAAATAATATATCCATATGTACTCCTAAGAAATATTAAATATCAAACTTAATAATAAAATAACAATTAACCTAAATAATCCAAAATAAATACACAATATTCCCACATTTAAATTAATACATGAAATGGAAAAAGATTACCTGAAACCTGTATAAATAATTAAAATGCTTGTGGGTTTCACAATAGATGCAAATACGGGCAAGGGCTGCAGCCGTATAGTGATCCACTATTAAATCTTGTGGTTTAGCTAATGACATTCTTGTTGAAATGACTTCCTCCAATATAGGCATAATACCATAACTGATGCAGAAGTCGCACAGATCATCAATTGTTCCATAATCAGTAGTTAAAGGATCTGATCTTTGAGGAGACAAAGAAGTCACCCCACTGATTACTGATGGCTGTGGGGGTGGGGGAACAGCATCAAGAGGAAAGAATAACAAGCAAGCATCATGGTAATGACCATGCCTAAATAAAAATCCAAGCAAATGCTGACGTGCATACTGCAAAGTTAAAATCCGAATAAAGAAATCCAAAATTAGCACCAAATTGCAAAGAAACAAGGCATTCTAAATGTACATAAAGGATACCAATAATTAAAAAATGCAGTTGAACATTTTAGAAAAGAAATAATGAAAAGCCAAAAAAGTAAGAAGATTATTATTTTTTAAAATAAAAATCTTAGAAGACTTCATAAAAGCCCAGAAGGAATATTTTACATACTCCATAAAGATTCCAAGCTATATCAATCAAACAAAATTAGGTGAATCTCGAATGGCATTTGTTTATCATAATTGATAAAGATAAGAATAATGATCACCTCTTGTAAGTAGGTAACACATTCATTGTATCGGGCATTATCCAGGTTGCTCCGGGGACCATCATAAAAGTCTGGACTATATATAGAATCACTTGTAGATTCCTGAGACCGTCTTGATCTCTCAGAACGTGGAAATGTTGATGGCATGTACAAGATATTAAGATATGAATCAGCTGAAAGAGAATCATCCAATATTGTCGGAGCACTTTTAGCAAAATGATCAAACCTGCAGCATAACTAGCATTAGCTAGATCTTGCTGTCTATGAAGCTTAGAGGCTAATTCTACATTGAAGGCTGAACTTTTGGCTAAAGATAATCCTTCTAGTCACAGAAAAATACAACCACGAAAAATGCATAAGATCTTACATTGAATGAAATGCTGAAACATCAACGGGCGGACCACCTTCAATGGTGTTAATAATCTCCAAAATTACAGGCCCAGGATCGCCCTTGTACACCTGAAGAGCTTGCCTGAAGAAATAAAATAAATAATAATATAAGTCTGAGTTTAAGCCCAAGTTCGTTTCTTTCTACACGAGATATGTTTAAAAATTTTGAAACCGACTCTGAAGTGCTAAGCAAAAACATAAAAGCGATTTCAAGGAAAAAGAAATTTCACATACTTAAACTTCACACGAGCTTGATCATAGTGCTCCATACGAATCAAAGCATGTCCCCAAGCATTCCATACAGGAAAGACATCAATCTGTAACAGGCCAATGTTAATAACTAAGATTTAATGGTTCTAGTAGCTACAAGGAGGTCAGATAAATTATCTACCTTGCATTTTCTACTAGTATACACAGCCATGCTGTACCTTTCTTCCATGATCAACCTGTCACGAAGCCGGGCAGATGACTCTCCATCAGCAATGTCGTCAAGAGAAGCAGCAATTCCAGATCCCAAAAGACTCTGAAGCAGCTCTGCACGTCCCAACCAAATAACCACCTGTGACATTTGTTCTGATAGCTCATCTGTGGACTGACTACCCACACTAGAGCTACCAGCATCAGATGATGTGTCATCTGCATCCCTACTTCTTTCAGAATTACTTGGCAATTCAATGCCTCCCGTGAGCTTTGTTACCAGAGACTTGGCATAAATTAAACCCTAAAAATGCAATATAAGAGTCATTTCTTTTCCTTAGTAGACCAATGATCACGATGGCTATGACAAATTATGCCAACATCTTATATATGACAGGAAAGGAAATAGAAATGTTTCCTAGAGAGTAATTAACATTTGACAGGACATGATCAACAATTGCTTTGTTTCAAATCCCATAAACTACCTGCACAAATGTTTCTGTGGCATGATATGCACGCCCAATTGTTTCCATCAATGCATTTTTGGGCACCTGCTGTGAGCTCAAGACATTCTTCATCTGATTCATGCACAAATCTAGGGCAATTTTGGCAGAAACTGATTCATCAGAACATAGAGAAAGCAGCGCCTGCAAAGAGAAGAGCCAAGCATTTAAGGCAGATGAAATATTAACATGGTAAACCATACAAGCTTTTCATTTCATAGTTGCAAACACTATCCACTTCTACAGCCACCCAATGTTTTGCAGTTAGTGTGACTTCCACTCATCAGTCATTACTTTTAAATGCAAACATGCCATATCCAAAAATCTGATCAACTCGCAATCATACCTTGAACAGTGTGATATCAGGGGCACTTTCATACCGGTGAGATGAACGAATGCTTTCATCTTTATTTGGGTCACCTGTAAGCATCCATTCCTCTGCAATGGAAACAGAAGGAAGCCGCTCTTGGCCATCAGTAGAAAATGATGAAATACGATCTTCTTGAATTCCAGTCATTGCTTCCCAAGTGACTCTATCAGATGGTGACAATCCAGAACTTTTTCTTTTCCTATAAACATCTTTTGGAGCATTTTTTTCCACAGTATTTTTTGGAGTCCACGAAAAAGCTCTTCGAGCCTCTTTTTGTAAATTACTAAGACTGCTCGTGAAAGATGACCGTGGGGGGACAACTGATCTTGTCTTTGGCTTTGGTCTGGATCCTGAGACAGTTATCCGATGTTCTCTTGGAGGTGAGCTAATACTAACAGCAATGGCCTTAGTTGCATATGCAGTAATTACATTGTTGTCCCGTAGAGAAGGAAATTCCTTTAATATCTACAGAAAATAAAGTCAAATATCATACAGAGAATAAATGATAAATAATCTAGAAAAATAATTGAGATATAGATAATGCATCAGATTGTATACTCATGATTAACAAAATCCACACATACAAAGAGGCAGCACTAATGCTTTAAAATTTAAAACATAAATGAAAACAACCACATTACTAAAATTTGCTAATCATGTCCAAGTGACAACAATACCAGTGAGGCAGATTGCAATTGTTTCCTCATTAAGAGCACTTCCAAAATCAGATGAGGATACTCGTGCAGGGAAGAGCATCTTTGTTGCCATGGTACTGGCAGGACAGCAAGAACACGAAGTCCTAAAGCCCATGAATTCAGCCGAGAAATCTCAACTTCAGACAGATTTCCTTCTCTCCGCTTGAGAAAGAAGTGAACCTTCAATTATTGTGGAGAAACTATCAGACATGAAAATGGAATTTGAAAAATCCAAATAGAACTTTAAGCAGTTTATAATTATGGGTAAAGATGCAGGTGAAATGTTTGATTACAAGAAGTTGCTTTGACCGCAGATTGGGTAACAGCTGCATTGCACCCATAGCCACTGGCAAAGCATCATCTGTGTCACGTAATGAGGAGAGAAACCGTGAAGCTTCAGCTGGTCCACCACCATTAAGAGGGTCTGCAGTTAGAAGCTTCACAAGCTGCCGCCCTTGCAACTCTCTCCTTAAATCAACTGACAGTCTTGCACTTTCTGCCACTTTTAATGCAGCAGAAACAGCTCCTTTCCCAGCTAATCTAAGTGCCAGTCCCTCAGGATCTTCCTTGCAATCTGCTTCAACCTATCACAGAATTTTCAAAGGTGACAAAGGTTACTATAAGAAAAGGGCCTAGTGGAAAAATATATATCTCTAGAAGCAGAATGAAAGCATGTTTTGAACTTTTTTCAGCAGTTTCAATTGAATCCCAGAAAAATATATGTAAGATTTAATTCATTGGGAAAAAAAGATACACAAAACTAAGGTAAGACCGGCACTGATTTCATGCACAACATGTTACAATTCCAATAAGAAAATACAACCTCTTGCCAGCTTGTATAATGGTCATCTGCACTTAATATGTGACTGTACCTCTGCAAAGCTTGTTTCATTTGCAAAACCTAAGCATTTCAAAGAATAGTGTCAGCTAGGACAAGAAATACATGAAACCGCCAGCGTTAAAGTCACATTGGAAAACACATTATTGGGCCCCAATAGAGAATATAATAATAACCATAATTATATTAACATAATAATAATTTTAAAAAATAGGGAAGTCCTGCACCTCAGTCGTGATTGGATCACTCTGAGGAAGATGACAGCTGCACATTGTGAGAACATCCAAAGCAGCATCCAATTCCCAGCTGTGCACATACCTAGAGAAAATTTTTCAAATTTGAGATTTGAGAATGACATTGTATGACGAGGTAAACTTTTATTGATGATAAGTAGAAATGCCTGGAAATAAAGACATGACATAAGGGAAAAAATACCAGTCACACGAGCAAACATTATATCGTACATAAATATGAAATTTCCTGTTATTATGAGAACAAAACAACTTAACAAACCTCAGGGCAAGTCTAGCTGCCAGCTGTTTGTCTTTCAGCCTTAGGCAATACTGCCAACTATTGCTCCACATATTATGTTCTCCATATCCTTGTCGTTGTGAAGACACAGATTGATAGTCTTCTTCACATTCAATGAGTAGTTGAAGAAGCCGATCAGAAGCTCCGTTACGTAGAAAGCGGTCCGAAAGTGCAAGGGCATCCATTAACTTTCCTTCGTCAATTAGCCTACAGAAGATGAGGAAAAAAGTTAATCTGTAAGGTAGACATGGCTTGAGAAAGAAAAGTGACAACAATCAACACATGGAAACTACTGAACCATAAAAATACAAGAAAAATCATAAATCTGTAATTCCCCCTACTGCATCTCGAACCCGAGAGTGGGAGAGAGCAGTTGACAAACAAGTGAAAGTAAATAAATCTGCAATGGGCAAAGATGTTAATTCAGAGGGTAAGGCTGTACAATGAACAAATAAACTATAGCAAAATAACAGTCGTTCAATGTCTCCCTTTTTCTGGTCTAACTCAACACTATCATAATAATGTCAAATAATTGCAATCTGATTAAAAGTGAAAGTAACTGTATTAACATGAAGTCTATGACAAAGTATAAATAATGCAAGGTTAAAGACCTTGAATGGAGCTAAATAAAAGATATTTGTCAGAGATACAAAGCACTTGCAACAATAGATGATGTATAAACAAATCTTGTTTGGTTGATAATACCACATAGGCACTCATCTAATGTAAGCATAATGAAGTAACTTACTGAAAACAGGAAATTATACAGAAAGAACGGGACAATTAACTATAATACCGTTCTACAGCCTTGTCATAGGGCTCTTCATTATCCCAATCAAAAGAAAGGAACACTGTGGCGTCAAGTTGAGCAGCTTCAGATTTTGAGGAGTCATGCCAAGGGTCTGCAGCTTCAACCCCTTGGTTACTTAGGTCTGCCAAAGCTACTGGAACAGTGCTGCTACCAACAATCTCATCAACTTCGGACTCAGTGTCACTATCCTGTTCACGAATTCTCTTAACAGAAGTTCTTGCTTCAAGTTCTTCATCAGCTGTTTGATTAGAAGTTACAGCAAATTCTGAAACTCGATGGAGGTTAGTTTGCATTTGAATCCATCTGTTTAGTGTTGGGAACCTGTATGTCAAGAAAGGAAATTAAACTTAATATCTAATCATCCTCATAGATACCATGCAACTCTGCATCTTAATTTCTATTCGATAAAAAATAGTTTATTAAGCACAAAAGAGGGAAATGACAGAAAAAAACTAAAGAGGGAGAGAATAATTTGAAAATCTTTGACAAAGGAAGGCCTTTGTTTCATATGTTTAGAACGGTGAAGATTGTTTAGCTTAAGATGCAATGACGTGGAATTTACATAGCACCAGAATCGCAATAACAAGGTGTGCTTCCAACAAGATATTAATAAATGTCTTATTAATTATAGTAATTCAAGCAGCCTGTATATCTTAAAGCAAGATAGTTTCAATGGCAACCCGTCCAGACAGAATAAGGGGTGCTACCTCTCAGATTGATCAAGAGCAAACTCATAAAACAGTCTATCAGCATCAGGAGCATGCAATAATCCATCATTTAAGGAGCTTGAAATTGAAGAATCACTGCCACTGTACAGTATACTACTTCCAAAAACACAAGCCAAGACAGCCCTCACTGGGGATATTTTTGCCAAATGTTTCACAACATCCAACTGCAGAGGATATAAAGGAACACCAGGGGTTGCTGAAGAACGAGAATAGCAATTAGGCTTTGCATCTTTTGAACTGGGAGACAGGACTTTATTGTCAGAGCCGCTCTTAGAAAAGGCAGGAACAACTGGAATGCATGCCCAACCATGCCCAGATCGTGGAGGATAGACTGGAGGTACACATGCAGAAATCACCTCATGTACGAAATCAGCACCCATAATATCAGCTGCCTTTACCGCTGCATCAGTACTGCCTCTTTCAAAAACCAGACGAGTCAAAAGCTGAAAAAAAAAGAACAAGAAACATAAACAAAGATTATCAAAGGACAGCGAGATATGCTCATGCCCCAAAGCATCATATTTTGTTTGAATGCCGAAGCCTAACTTGATGAAAATATTGTTAAACATGCAACGAACTTAATATCAATAGATAGTTGGCTGAGTTAAATGTGCATAGAAATTGTGGCAGGCTAGAAAAGTCACAAATTATACTCCCTCCATCGCTTTTTATAAGATAGAATTATCTGAATTGTGTCGTTGAAAAAGTTAGTTGAAATTAGTTAGGAGTAATAAACATGTAAAAAAACGAATTTTGTTTTCCAAAAATGCCCTCATTTATGTGGAAGAGAGAGAATATATTATAACGAGTGCTTTAGTCAAGCATGGGAATTAAATATAATAGTGGTATGGGTAAATTTTGTAATTAAGTGAGGGTAAAATGAGGAGTTCACAAAATTTTAAGACAGCCCTTAAATCTATCTTATAAAAAGGACCAGCGCATACCTAACAACTCTATCTTATAAAAAGGAACGGTGGGAGCAGGTATTATCCCTATTGTATTTTCAGCATATCAAAATAAAACAAATACTTTTCTAAATATTTTGCATAATTTCAATCAGCAAAGATAGATTACAAAAGATATTTTAAATATGGAATTAGATATTGCAAGAAGAGGAAAAATAGATCAGCTGCATGTGCGAAGTATAATCATTGTCATGGCAAACTTGCGTCAAAATCAACCATATCAAATAACTTCCTATAGTTTGAGAACCTCACATCCTTAGGCCACTCATACACCACAGAGAAAAAATTAAAATCATGAGTAGTATCAGTTCCATCAACTATGTCACCAATTGCAGCAACATGAAGAATGAACTGTGACAGATATGTAGTAGGTTTGGCACTCAAGGGACGGAATATTCTCTTCTCGGGATCCTTTATATCATAACCAGCAGACTGCATGCTTGTTTCTCCTGCACTTGAACGTGAGGTTAATTGCTTAACAACTCTTAAGCCAAGACCAAGCACAATTTCCTTCTCACTGTTTGAAATAACACTCCGTTCAGCATATATCCCTTCGCTTCTAGTGATACTTGGTTCAGTCTCTTCATCGGCAACAGCTCTAGCAAGGTTATGAAGCTTACCTACAATCCACAGTATAAAACCATGTTGAAGTCACAATAGAACTCGGAGGGTACAGACACTTCAATGTCACAAAATATCCAGGATAAAGGGAGGAATCAAAGACCCAAAATATTGTCTAGGAACATGCCCAAAGAAGAAGAGGTACCACTCAGAAACTGTCGCTTGCCCCTGTGAGCATCTTCAATCATCTGATGTAGAAGAGCAAGAGCACGCTCCCTCTGTTCTTGCCGTTGCATCTTCTTCAATGAAGGAATGAAATTATCCCCAGATAGGATAGCCTGAAGTGCTGGGGGGTTGTCCTAGAGGAGAAGAAGATCACAAAATAGTATGACCAACACGATCATATACACAGAATTGATATTCACTCAAATATGCTAACAAAAGTATAGGCAGAAGATTAGATCAATTTTCAATGAGGAAACACGAGAAAAATTAGAATAAAAAGAACCTAAAAAATATTCACAAACTATTCAGTTATATGCTCTGCTCATAGGCATATTAGGAAGCAGCAAAATGGTCAAATTTTGAGGGAGAGATGTTTATTTAAGCAGAAAATATGGGTTTACCAGAACTAAAAATCAGAAAAAGAAGTCACATTTTATGAATCACACACATTGAAAATGACTCTGAAAAACAGCAAGTATACCTGCTCCAAGACCTCATGCAGCCGCTTTAGAAGACGCCGTGAAACAGAGATTACACCCACTTCAAGGATCTGGTCCCAATAAGTAGAACCTACTTTTGGAGATCCTCCCGGATAGATCTCAGATAATATAATTTGAGCCTGTGTATCATGGAGTCAAGTCAACATGGCAAAAAGCCTGTTGCACTAAAGAAAGCATGCATTGGGGCTACAGTCAACAAGATGCAAGCATGAAGAGTAATGAGAATGCTCTACAACTGGTGAAAAAGATTCTATCAACCTATGCTGTTTATAATAATGCCAAAATCAAGCCCATGTGTGTTATCAAAAGCCTTTCCACTCTTCCTCAATTTCAATTTTTTTTTTTCACTTTATAATTTTGATAGGAGGGATTCAATGTGTGTGAGCACAATTTTGAGGCCTTTTTCTCAAGAAAATATCTCTCCATTCAAGTGTGTGAGCATATTTTTGTGGCCTTTTTCTTACACTTTGAATGAAGAGATATTTTATTTCAATAGCCCCCTTTTTGAATCAAACACTCCTTCAAGGGGTCAAGTATTTCTTTTAGAAAGAGATCCAAATGACTTTTCATATATTATCTACCATTACAGCTCCCTCCCCTCCTATGTGTGGTTCTAACATGAAAATGACAAACTGATTGCTTCTATACTGTCCACTGCAGCAGCTGCATTCTCCTACTGGGTTTTACAGTTATGACAGAAGGCTACTTGTACTATTATGTGGCACATTAGCATGCCAAGAGTGCTTGTAACTAAATTGATACAACATTATCTGTAAACTTATGAGTTCGATTGTATAAGCCATGGTCTCTCAGAAGAAATTCCTCTCGCTCATATGAAACATTAACTGACAGAATTCATTGTTCTGGTGAATGACGGAAAATGGGGGACTCTTACCAAGAGTCAGAAAGCTCCGGATTTAATTAGATTGACTTTATATATTACTCCTCCAGTCTATAACATAAGACATATTTATTTAATTTGATTAGATTAAGGAAGTTGTTTAAGTTAGTTAATATTATATGTATTTTCTAAAACACCCTAGTCATCTTCATTAACTCCCTCCTTCCCTCTCCTCCTTGATTATGGTTGAGGAGCATCAATAGAGGTAAATTAGGAAAAGTTTAACAAATATGAAAACTATGCCTCATATTTAGAACCAAGACCAACTCCCTCAATATATCTGAAGGACGACGCTGATCAGTGATGAGTCCGAACTGCAATGTTTTTATTCATATCCTGATGGGAATTATATACAGGAAGTAAATAACAAACTGTCCAAGGTAGTTCCTAGTATCAAGGGATTAAAACAGAAATATAATTACAAAATTCAAATTCCCCTAATCTTCTAATCAGATCCTAAAATCTCTCTAACTACTTTATAATAAAAAAACAAATCAGCTCCTAATTTATTCCGGGCTTCCAACACTCCCCCTCAAGTTGGATCATAGATATTGATCATGTCCAACTTGCTAACAAGATGCTCGAACTTATCTTTGTTTAATCCTTATGTTAGCATATCTGCAATCTGATCTCTTGATGGGACATACTTGATACTAACAATTCCACTATCAATCTTCTCTCTTATGAAGTGTCGATCTATTTCAACATGTTTAGTTCGATCATGTTGTACTAGGTTGTGTCAGATATTAATGAATGGCTGCCATGTTGTTAGAATAGAGCCTAAATGGAAGACTTGCACTCATCTGTAGTTCTTCAAGTACCCGTTTCACCCACATTCCTTCACAAATTCCTAGTGCTATTGCTCGAAATCCTGCTTCTGCACTACTTCTTGCCACTACACTTTGTTTCTTGCTTCTCCATGTAACAAGATTAACCCATACGAACATACAATAACCTCAGGTTGATCTTCTATCCTCCTGGTCACCTGTCTAGTCTGCATCTGTGAACATTTCTACAATCCTTTGAGTGGATTTTTTAAAGAATAGTCCACGTCCTAGAGATCTTCATCCAGATGCTTCTGTTTAGGGTCATGAGAATGCTGGCTTATCATACTGAATGCAAATGCTATATCAAGTTTGGTATGTGAGAGATATATTAATTTTCCCACCATATGCTGATATCTCCCTTTGTCAACAGTTTTTCCCAACTCCTCATCATCTCCAATTTTGTTAGCCCGTATAGGGATATCACTTGGTTTGCAACCCAACATGCATGTTTCCTTCAAGAGAGATAGAATATACTTTCTTTGGGAGATGAAGATGCCGGTTTTTGATCTGACTAACTCCATTCCAAGAAAGTATTTCATTTCTCCAAGGTCTTTCACTTGAAATTCCCGATTTAGAGCTAGTTTAATTTGGTCAATTTCTCCTTTTTCATCTCCAGTTAAGACAATATCATCTACATATACAGCTAACACAACCATCATTCCATTTGTATGCCTGAAGAACATAGTATGATCACTTTGTCCTTGAGTGTATCATTGATTTTTCAAGACTTAAGTAAATCTTTCAAACCAAGTGCGGGGAGATTGTTTTAGGCCATAAAGTGATTTGTTGAGCTTGCATACCTGGTTTGCTTTCTTTCTAGGGAACCCTGAAGGAGGTTTCATGTATACTTCCTCCCTTGGTTCTCCATTAAGGAATGCATTCTTCACATCCAATTGGTGTAGGCACCAGTCTAAGTTTGTAGCCAAAGATAACATAATTCGAATAGTGTTTAACTTTGCAACAGGGGCAAAGGTTTCAGTATAATCTATTCCATATGTTTGTGAGAAACCTTTTGCTACAAGTCGTGCTTTATACTTATCAAGGCTTCCATCAGCTCTGTATTTTGGGTTGAAAACCCACTTGCAACCAACTGATTTCTTTCCTTTTGGTAGATCCACAAATTCCCACGTTTCATTCTATATTAGTCCTTCCATCTCAGCTAAGACAGCTAGTTTCCATTCAGGACTATTTAGTGCTTCATCTATGTTGTTGGGTATTGTGATACCATCAAGTTAAGAGACAAAGGCATGGTATTTAGCGGATAGAGCCTAATATGAGACAAATTTCTCTATAGGATGTCGTGTGCAAGCTCTAGGTTGCTTTCTCGGAGCAATTGGTAGATCCAGATTACCAACAATATCGTCATCAGCTGCTATTTGTAAGTCATGTTCTTCACCATGTTCATCTTTTGGACCTATTACTGGCTCCGACTCAGGGCGTGTGCTATCAACTTGAGGCACTTTATTACCGCATGGATTTGATTTCCTTCGTGTATAAGTATTCTTCCATTTATTAGGATTGCCTGTCTTGTCTCGGTCTCCCCCAAAAGCAGTTGTTTGGATCATAGTTTCCTCATATGGCTCAAGGTTGGGAATATAGAGAGTTGTGTCATGGAATTCAAGTTCAGGTAAGGGTTTTTATTCATATGCTGATGGGAATTATATAGAGGAAGTAAATAACAAACTGTCTTAGGTAGTTCCTAGTATCGAGAGATTAAAACAGAAATATAATTACAAAATTCAAATTCCCCTAATCTTCTAATTAGATCCTAAAATCTCTCTAACTACTTTATAATAAAAAAACAAATCAGCTCCTAATTTATTTCGGGCTTCCAACAATGTCTTATATTAAGGACCGGAGGAGTATTAGTTATTTTTATTTTAAATTCTTAGGATTGAGTTTGTTTTTAGTTTGAATAATATTAAATCTATCTTTTAGGATTATAGTAGTTTAGTTTAACTATGTTTAAAAATACGACTCAATATATAGCCCTAGGACCTTTTGAATAAAGATTGACTATTTGAATTCTCTTTCTCCCTCAAATCCCCCCCCCCAAAAAAAACAAATAAAAAAAATAGAAAAAACCATCACGGTTTTACATCAGGTTCTTTCTTCTTCCTGTTGCCTGTAGTTATTATGCCTTTGTAAGGAAGAACATCAATTAATGTTTCTTAAAACCTTTTTTGGGTAAAAGAATGAAGTTAGGTGAGTGTCATTGTAACCTATAGAAAAAGTCACCTGATTCAGAAGTTGTTGTGACATCTTTGCAGACCTTGAAGAAGTTGCAGCAACATCAATACAGAGAAGAATCTGTCAAGAAATGCATTTTAATCACAACTAATCATATAGGAAGAAAACTTTTCCCTTTCACTCGAAATATCAAGGTGGGAACTTCACTCTCATCGTTTTAAGCACTTACTACAGACACAGGACCTAACTGAGAACGCAACGAGGAAAAATCTAGATCCTGTACACGGGACACCACATCATCTACCTGCATACAAAAGCAAAATGAAGATATATATATTTGATAGAAAAAGAAATTATATAAAACGTACAAGAAAGAACAAAAACTGAGGACAAGAATCCTCCCCAAACAAATAGAAAAACAACAGGGAAAGAAAGGCTAGCTTAAAAAAGCTTTCCAATCCATCACAATATCCACAAGGATATACTTTCTTAACTGCAACCATGACTATTAACTGAAAAGATAAAATTTATGATGGTCACGCAGAAAATGAGAACAGATCATTTAAAATGACAATTCCATCTTCATTTCCCAAGACAGTACAAAATCCATGAGTGCTACTATTAAATCAATCCATGCATTGTAAAATGAAGTGCAGGGTGGGGAGCCAAGTTGTACAGATCATCGGTCAGGGCAATCATTTCCTATCAAGGCCATGGTAATGACCGCACACAGAATACAGCAGGGAGAGGACAGATCCTGAAGCAACAAACTCCCCGACTATCAAAAGATTATCACTAGTAAAATTGACCAATACATGAGAAAACTAGAATATTTACATCAGAAGAAAAGAGATACAACACTGGAAAAAATCTCCCAAGAGCCTAGAAAATAAGAATATGAAAAGAGATGTAAATTTCTTCATATAAAATTACATTTAGGGGGTGTTTGGAAACCTTCCAAAACCTAGATTTTGCGTAGTACGAGGTAAGTATGTGAGATGAGTTTTGTCTCGGCTTGCGCAAAACCTAGATTTTGGGTGTTTTCCAAACACCCCCTTACATTGGGACAAGTAGTCTGAAAATCCATTTTCTACAAAAATCAAGGTATTCATTCACACCAAATAGCATTCTACACTGGACTACAAAGTATGCTTGTCACTCTTCTTACATATCACTTTCACTGCCTCTCATCCGGATTTTTATTTTTAGTTGTTCTAGCCTCTAAATTTGTGAAATTGACGGCCCAAACTAAAAATCTAGAAGCAATAAAAAATTTTAATGTGCGAATAAGGTCAAATGTAACATGAGAAGAGTCAAATGAAATGCATAACATACAGATGCTTTTCTGCAGGCACTATCGACCCATTCAGCTAACTCGAGGGTAGCCTTGTCTTCAGCAGATAATGAAAATCTATGGACCGCTTCTTCCCCAATATCAAACTTTGCTTTTTGCATGCAACTGCAAAAAAATATGTCAAAAATTAAAATCAATTATTCAGCAACTACTAGTTTCTGAGCTGCAATAATTTTTACAATTCACAATTTAGGCTTCTGCACTAGCTTCTGCCAGTTGTATATAGACAACATAATTCTCTGTCGCATGGGCAAATTTATGCCAGTTAAAAACATTCAAAGAAAAAAAGATAGAAAACTGCAATATCATATCGGAAACAAACTTAGTTTAACCCATAAATATAATGGAACCAATATGAATGTCCAAATAACTCCACTTCCTTTGGATAAGAAGAATATGTAAGAAATGAGAGAAGACGCTGACTAAAAAGAATATGAACAAAAATAAAAAGAGGATATAACAACAATCTTATCCTCAATTGTTCAACCAGACAATAAAACTGTGCCAAAATTGATCAGTAACTCAATCCGGAGGAGTTACTGGTACAGAGCGGAGAGAAAGCTGTAACAAAATGAGAGCAATTGTATTTAATCAGTAGTATTGAGTCAGAACTTGAACATGTGAATATCCGACTACAGGAGGAATGCCAGAGAAAATTTTAGTCTGCTTCTATGCATTTTTTGAATAACGCTTCTATGCATTTAATTTGCTGGGCTAGATTAGTTTAAGTGTTTGTTTTATTTAGGAGAGGATTAGCATTAGATTATGTCACTTTCGAGCTCTCTTTGTCATCAATGTCATGCATATTCCATGAAATAAAATGAGTAATAAGTTCATATGATCATTAACACTGAATTCCTACACACACGACTCAAAAAAAATTCCAACTAAAAGACGCAACCCAATCTCATAGTAAAACCATCAAAGAAACTCCCCAATACAGGCTAAGTTTAAATTATTAAATCTTCTTCACAAGTGACAAAAATAATTGAATAATAGCCGGTAGTCAAATTCCATGCATACAACATGCCAGCATAAGACAGAAAAAGGGCAGCTAACTTAATATACACAGAACCTCTAACTTCAAGTTAATAGATCAATCACAAGCTAAACATGGGTACTGGCGTTACTCACAGGTTAAGTAGCTTGGAAGGGGCAGCACGTAGCACCGTCAAAGCCTCCTTCCATCTCCATTGCCGCTCTGAAAATGGTAGAAGATGCTGCAATATTGACAAACGCCATTCCCACTCTTCAATGAAACGCTTTGCAATTGAAATTCTCCAATCCAGAGCTTGTATGCTAGCTGTGCTTAGACTATCATCTAATGTGCTCTCTAACTCAATCACAGATGATATATTATGGCGCAATATATCAAGTAGTATACCGGTGAAAGATATAACCATTTTATTTCCCCCTTCACATTTAATCAGGTCACCATGTTCACCAGAGAATGAAGAGGGCAATTTAGAATCACTTCCAGGGGATGGACAATGCATTGAATTAAGAGAGAGATTATCCATGTGTAAGAGTGAAATTATGACATTCACCATAAAGATCTGCATAATCAAAAATAGTGTCAGATACAATATAATACATAACAGGAAAAAAAGAATCACTAACAGTTTTCAAACTCCTCAAACCAGAGCTTACAAGACAAAAATTATTTTAATTCAAAGAAGATTTAAAGAGCTCATGGATAATGCAAGAGAATGCCACTGATCCTATTTGATTAAATTTAAAACATCTGGGAAGAATACATGGCCCTATACATCCTCTATGAACTTTTATCCTATATTTATTTTGAGAAAAACAAGTGATCGAATGATCCAAAGACAGCAGATCATTCCATCATATTTTAAAATAAAATTAATATAAAAGACAAAAAAATATAAAAGAATTAAAAAAAACATATTGCACTATTATTAGTCAGACAAATTCATATAAGCCAGGCGACAATATCAACTGGATTTGCGAAACATAACCATATGGAAAAAAAAACACTCACAATTTTTAACATCTTGAGAAGGCAACCATGGAGCAAAAATGTGACAAAATCAGTCATAAAAGAATAACCTTGCGAGGAAGATTACTGATGGAATCCAAATGGTTACGCAGATCTTTCAAATGACATAATGCCACTTGCTGATGAGCTTCTTTTTCATCAGAAATGCTCCTTTCCATTGCTCCTAAAGCAAGCACAGTTGACTCTAGAGCATAACGCATGTGCATGAGTTCCACATCTTGCATCCTATGTCAATCATATGGTTCATGAAGATAAACCATCAAAGTAAACAATATATAAATGCTGATAGTTTCATATCAAAGGTTAAAACCATTAATATATGCTTTTGAAGTGAAAAGAAATAGAGCATTTTGCCACTTTTATGTCACATTTTCCACAAAAGTTGCATTTGAAATTAGTTATACAAAATAATACTTATAATGAGGAAGTAAGGAGGATACTCTATTCTAACTATAATCATCTTTTGGTTATCACGTGGGAGCAACTTCAAAGAATCATAGTCTTCAAAGGTACCAGGAAGAGTTGGCAAACCAAAAAATTCTATCTGATACATCCAGTTATCCCTTGTAAGTGCAAAGAATGTTTATGACACCAAAAAAAAAAAAAAAAAAAATCACAGCTCAAATGGAGAATGGCATTTTGCAGCCCAATTAGGTAAAAATAACTTGCCACAACCAGCACCTCGAGGTGGTAATATCTGAGTTGATACCAAGATGTCAGTACATCCCATCAAATGTGGGAAAAAAGAAAAAGGAAATTGACGAGCAAACCTCTTCCAAGCAGCCAAAGTGGAAGCAATTGGCTCCATACTGATCAATTCGATGGCTTCCTGGAATTTTATTCCTGGCACAACATCAAATAGCACCTACAGAAAAATATTTCCTGTCATGGGACAAAAGATATGCAAAGACATGAAATTATTTTAAATTAATGTCATGAGTACCAATTTAGACGGGGCAAAAGAATGTTTATTTATATTTTACACCTTCCAGAGAAGCAATTCCTAATAGCAAGAAAGACACTAGTTAAGTTTCACCCAGCGACAACATGCAACATAATTGCTTAGACAAATGAACAAATCTCTGCAGGTTCTATCAACTGTTACATGCCACTGTAAATTAATTCAAGCGTATGCATATGGACAGCTTCTATAAAGGAGGAAGAGAATTTACTTAAAAAAGTCCTCATTAGAAAATATTTTCAAAGAATCACAGAATAGAAGATGATGAAAATAACCAACTTTCACTTCATTCCGAGACTAAGAATCTCAAATTAATTCTGAAATGTTCCAATGGGAATATTAATTCTCAACAATGCGTCAAATAACTTTACTTTCAAATTATAGGAGAAAATTAAATAAATGAGACCCTATTTAAAGTTTGGAGTGCCTGTCTACAATAATTTCCAGCAGCATCAAACAGAAAAGTAAAGATTACTGTATTGTTGATTATCACTTGATCGAGTACTTGTTCTTTGTAGTTTTTAGGGAGCTGATAATGAACTGAATCACCAGGGCAGAGTTTGGGACTGGTACCAAAATTAAAATGGATTGGAACCTTGCAGTTTTAGTAAAAAATGGTCAACATAAATGGATGGAACTGGATAGTTCTAATATTATAGGGAAACAAATAAAGCCTCCTATCTATGAGTGCCTCCTTAGTAGACTCTCCATCTTGTCTTCTTGATAAGATAGTTGTAGAAAGAAGAGGATTTAGGAGGGAACAGGGACGGAAGAGAGGCAGAACTGCTGCCTTTTCATTTATTCATCATATTCCACTGAACTACATTCTATTAGCCTAGCCTCATATATATATAGGTAGAGACTAAGACTGCTCAGCCACTAATTTCAAACGGTTAACTAACAGCCCTAACTACTTAACTAACTCTAATACTTTCTACACCTTACATATCAATACCCCCTTCCCAAAAACATCCTTGCCCTCAAGGATGACAACAACAAAATACAACTTCGAGAATTACACAGAGCTTAGGTACTAGACTCTGAAACTCATTCTAGCCAGTGAAGAAATCTTTGTGACTTGGAATCTGGCACCCAGAAGCATTTTTTCCCTTCAGATTGCGTTTTAGCACTGGTACACACACTATTCCTCCTTTCCTGTCCCATTTACATAGCAAAACCTTTCAAAAAAATCATTATAATCAATTCCCCATTGACCCCTGTTGCAGAATTGTGGTAGGTGAGAATTGAGCAAAGGTAAGTAGGATTGATAGGAAAGACCCATTGCAGCATGCTTGGGCCATTTTCTTCAAAAACAAAGCCCAATATTCATCTGTCATTACTGAAGAGTAGGTGGCGTCCAGCAGTAAAGAAGCAGACAAATTTTGAAAACAGAGCCAATTTAGGGAGATGGGAGCCAGCCACTGATAAGATAGTTGTAGAAAGAAGAGGATTTAGGAGGGAACAGAGACGGAAGAGAGGCAGAACTGCTGCCTTTTCATTTATTCATCATATTCCACAGAACTACATTCTATTAGCCTAGACTCATATATATATATATATATATATATATATATAGGTAGAGACTTGGACTGTTCAGCCACTAATTCCAAATGGTTAACAGCCCTAACTACTTTAACTAACTCTAACACTTTCTACACCTTATATATCACTTCTCTTATAAACCAGGCTCACATGTTCATTGGATCCATCATTAATAAGTGTTTTTACAATTAGCATCACTTCTATTTTATGAAGAAATTAATGATTAATGATAGACTACCCCAGAAAATGCTGCTTTCTATACACTGTTCATGACAACAAACAAAAAGATCAATTCGTTTAAGCACACTGTAGGAAAGAAGAACACATTAAGGGAGAAGAGTAATGCAGAGACAAGTATTATCAGTCATTCACATCACTAATTATTGATAAGCAACGGTGACCCGTCACAATGAAGATACTCCAGAAATTCAAGCTTGCAGATCATAATGCTGTATATATGGTATATATTACCCGTAAAGGACTTTGGACAGAAAGTCGTTCCAATACAAAGTTCTCAACGAAAGGGTCAGAATAAGCATCTTCATCTCCCAATGCCATTTGTCCTTTTCCAGATAGTGTTAACGAAAATTTTGAATTCCAAGACCGGCCAGAATTAACAAATGCAACAAAAGAGGCAAGATCAAGCCGATAACATAAAGTGTCACAGAGTTGCTCCACACAGGATATCTGTCAAAGTATAAAATCTTATTTATTAATGAATTTCACACCAAAAATATATAGTACCTTAAAGCACACCTGAAACATAAAGATTAAAAATACCTCATCTGATTTATAACCATAAAGAGAAGATTCCTCAAGCTGAATTACTTGTGACTTACTTTTCCAGAGCAGTTGCATTAATTTCCTCCGTGCTGCTATTTTACCAGCGAGTAAGTCCCAACCCATGGCAGCTAACAATGGCTGAAGCTGGGGAAACAACTGGAGAACCTGAAATATACATTAAGTACACATATTTTACAGTTTATACTTGAAAATATAGCAGTTTAGGCGAACTTAAATTGGTAGTTAATGTATTTAAAACTGAAGTAGAAGGGCACATAATTAACAGACAAGTGTATTAACAAAAATGGATATATACATTGCTGGCTTCTTCAAGTTGCTCCCTCTTCACGGCAGACAAGGCAGCATCCATGATACACTCAAGTACATGCAGTCCAGAAACACGAGCATAATGGTACATTTCTGCCTTGCATGAATTGACAACCTTATTCAGGAAAGGCCTCTTATCATCTACATCCTGGTGAAGCTTCAACTCTGAGCAATATCTCAAAAACCGTGCAAGAGGAGGTGGGAAGAAGTTGTCAGTTTGAGCTCTATAAACTTCAATCTCTTCAGACAGCAGCTCATCATGAATGGTCTGAGGAAAAGCAAGATATCTGTTATAGCTGCTTTTTTAATTTATTTAAAAAACTCATACATGCCAGAGACAGATTTTCCTTGTAAGATGCCAACATGAACAATTCCAGAAAAGACTGATATGATATAAACTCATTGATCAAAATATAAACTGTTAAAACACCAGCTTAGGACCATTTTGATCAAGACACCACAGAAATTTCTCAAGTTTGGAGAATGTCTCTTGAAAAGCTGAAAGAAATTTATGGCCTGCTTGAATAATAAATTAATAATATAATACAATTGGGAGAAAGCTAGGTTAAATCATGTGTATAAACAGCTAGCTATTAATTATACTACCATCGTAGTCGACTTGCTTTTGTATTTGTAAAGAGACCCAGAAAACATCACAATGAAAATTGACAATCCCATTGATACCTCCCTTTTCCCTTCCTATTCTTACTCCTGGACTGATCTCAACACAATTCTACCTAAATTCAAATGAATGAATCTCAGATTTTGCATGCTCTAACTATAGGTTTTTTTTTTGTGACACTATGCTTCAGTTGTTCTTAAATTTCTTTTTTATATGATGTCTTTCATACATGAATTATATGTGCTTGATTGTGCCACTTTGACCCTTTATGTAAGCTACTACCATAACAAAATCAGCAGAATATGTCAAGAAGGCATATTTCTCATGCAATAAAAGAATGCCATGATGCAATTTAGCAACATAAAGCAATAAAGTATGTTACCAACAGACACCTTTTAAAACATAAAGAAGATTTATGCCAAAGAAACCCCTCAAAGTAGGTGAGAGCATGAACCTGTATCATTTGAATAATATCTCCGCAATCTGATGAAAGGGCTTCTCCATAAAGCACTAGCAGCTGGTCACGCATGGCATTCCAAGAATCTCCAAACTTCTCACTTCTTGATAAAACACTCTTGACAAGATCTTTCAAAACTATGCTACAAAAAACATTAAAGAACATGGAGATATAAACATCTAGGAATAGAACTATGCAGCATGAAAACAAGGAATGGAGAAGGGAGTTCCCCAACTGCAATAGAAACTCAGATTAAAAATATTACATGATCACTGATTCAAATTCACAAGTAGCAAGTGCTCGTAACAAAATGCAGGAAAGGACAATAAAAAAATTTAAAAAAAAAAAATCAGAAAAGTACATAGACGCATGTGTGCATGCAATACACACACGCACACACATAACTCAAGAGACAGAGGGCATAAATCAGATCTTATAACTCTTAACTAATAGTATGAGTTGTTGCTTAGATCCTCAAACTAAAAGGTGAAAAAGATAAAAGGAGCAACTTCATTGTTCCTTACTTCCTTTAAGTTAGAATGAGAGGAAGTTGGGATGACATATTATCCAAAATCGGCAAGAAACAAGAAATAGAAAATAGAAACAAAGAGAATATACATCAAATTAAAATAGATTACTAATGCCTTCATAAAAACCACGTGTAATTTCATATAAAACCACAACAAGTTTCCATAACAGATCTATGACTTGCCAGAATTCATGATAAAACAAAGTCCCTGAAGCATGAACCAAGTCAATCAAAGCTCAGGGTAAAGTTGAAATGGACATCAAATTCGGCAATTAAGGGAGTTAGAATCTTCAGAAAATGCATACAAGAGATGATAAAGTTAAGAAGAAAGCACCAATAATTCAAAAAAAAAAAAATCTCCCAGAGAGACAGACCTGTATTAGACTATTAGTCTATTAGATACACATTCATTGTAATACAGTTACCGTACTTCAACTTCCATATTCCCAGAATCCCAGTCCGTTCTACTTTACGTAATATGTTTCAAAACATAACTTTTGAAACATCTCAAAAACCTTATGGGAAATTTTAGTGAAGTAAATAGCAATGAGGAATGACATCTAACTTATAGTTGAAAACTTCGGTTTTAATTCGATTTATGTTCTTTGTGTAACTTTTCCTGACTGTAGATATTCTCTTTGACGTTTTTTTTTTTATTTTTCACGTACTAATTTATTTTATATACGTATATCCTGCATCCGTATCTTGAAATTGTAAAAATTGTGATAACTCCCATATATCATACTATATACCCATCTTGGTGCAACCTAGAGTAGGAGTAATCAAAATGAAAGGGAATTACTTGGGAAAGCAGGGAAGTTATTCAAATTACGATAATGGTTTATCAACTAAAGATTCATTCAAACAATACTCATGTTACGTGATAGTTGGCGGTATTTCAACACGCAATTCATTCATTCATTCAGTCCCCATATAAAGACTTCAGAACTGATAATTTGGCATAAATTTATACTATGGGGAACTTATCAAATACAGGGAATCAATATCAGACAAAGATATTTGAGATTAATGCCGGGCAAGCAGGGCAATAGAAAATGGATATACCGGAACTCAGCCTCCTCGACTCCATGATTAAAATGAAGAAATCTAATGTGTGAAATTGCTTCCTCCGCATCATCCGTTTTCATACCCTGCTTCATCGCATCCAGATGAACCACCTGAACAGTTTTTAGTATTAAAGCGAGTATTCTAACATCCTCTTCTTCCGACAACACCACCCGGACATCGTCACTTTCCCCCACTGTCGTTGCTATGCCAGGATCGTAGCGCTCCCACTGTCTAATTTGCTTGTGTATATTCCCACAAAGTGCATCAAAAATATCTGCATGATTCAAAATCACACTCCTCAGACACATCAAATCTCCTTCTTCAAAAGGAGCAACACTGCCAGAGACCGAAGTCTCGGCCCCGTCCATTTCGACATCCACTTCGGACCTCAGCCTCTTCATTCCCAGGTCCAAAATTCCATCCAGGATTCTCATACAGCTGCTCAAGTCACCGTTTCCATCTCTTAATTCCTCCCCTTTATCCAACTTACTGCGTTGGTCCTCTAAACTTCCTGCGTCGTTTAAAATATCTGTTTCTTTATCTGTGCTTATGTTCTTCCTCGTACTTTCTGACAGTAGGTCAATCAAATTTTGAACTAACAACAAGAACTCCGCGCGTAATCGCAGCGTTTCTAAGTCGAAGTTCCATGCAGAAGAAGCATTATCGGATTGTAACAATTCGATCGTCGCTAAGTGGGTAAGAAGAGCAGGAGATGAACAAGAGGGTGTCCATAAAATATTCTGGAATCGACCCGAGTGAGCAACGATGGTCTGTAAAATAGAGCGAGCTAGGTCATGGTTTCGAGTTCGAAGAGCAAGAAGAATAGCTCGCAGGGGTTCAAATTGAGCTAGGTAGAGGTGATTAGCGGCCAGACGAGCGAGGAATTGCGTTTCTTTGGTCATTGTGCGTTCGAGAAATGATTCCCGATGTTTGTGATCTCACTGCTTCAAAAGTAAAGAGAGTTCGTTTTATCAAATGATCGATTCAGGTGTGTTCGGCACTGATTGGCGAGATTTTGCGAGAAAGTAATGAAAGAAAACTATAATCATCTCATGTATGCAAAAGCAATGGCGGCACGCCCCGTTAGGCGCCCAAACGGAGGCTATCGGAGTGAAGATTAGCCGCGCGCCGGATATCAGCTCTTCCAAATCTGGGGTGTTTCTAGTTCACCCCGAATTAAAGCGAAGTTTTAAAAAAAAAAATTTAAAAAAAAAAGGATGATGGGAAAGAAAATTAGAAATTAACAAAAATTGGGTGAAAGGAAATTTTGACATCAAATAAAACATGGAGGAGAATATAGTTTTCATTTATTTAGACAGGACCTAAAAACAAGAGAAAATGCAAAATCACAGCGTAGCGGTCATGAGGAGAGATTGTCGACGCCCCCATTGCGTTGTTACTTATTAGTTTCTCAAGTAATTATATTTATCACCTTTTTTTACAGTAATTTGTTAAATTTATAAGCTATTACACCATATATATTATGATTAAGTAGTTTATTTAGTTTTATTAATTTCTAAAAAAACATTCAAGTAGTTCTTATATTAAGAACCTGATGGAGTATGCTTGTTTTTAAAATTTATATCATGCATGCAGCCTTGTATCCTAATGGATAAATATGAGTGTTATTTTAATTATTTATAATAAATATAGGTTGATTTTACTAAAATATTATCTTTCATATCATGACTAAAGTATACTTTAAGAAAAAATTATAAATCTAGAAGATAAAACATGTTAATTTATTTTATTTTGGATCAAATCTAATCATAAATCTAGAAGATAAAACATGTTAATTTATTTTATTTTGGATCAAATCTAATCTCCAATCCATTCTTATATTAAGGATGGTAGCTAGTTCTTCCTTCATCATTAGCATTACCGAATGCTGAAGATATCAGAAAGCTTCAGGAGAAACTGAATAAATGATGGTGCTCCATTTGGCCTCAGAATGGAAAGTAACACAGTGAATTAAAAACTATCATCGTCAATTATTGTTTTGGCTCTGGTACCATGTCAAACCCATGGGATTGCATTGGTATGGACCTCCGTTCTATAAACTCATGTTTCATTTAACATGTTAAACGTTGAGTGTTGATTTAAAAATTTTGAAAATCTAGGTTTTTATAAACTGAAATAAAATTCCTCTCAGATATCTACCTCAAAAATCGGCTTTTATCCCATAGTGCTCCTTTTTAGGAAACTATTTACCAAAATGCCCCTACTTTGAAACTATTTCTCATTATACCCTCCTCTGGAAACATATTCTCAATCTACCCCCTTTAGTCGATTAAACCAGGGGTTTAGTCGACTAAATTTCGAGGGGTTCAAATTTTTTGAATCCCCTCAAAATTTAGTCAACTAAATCACTTGGTTTAGTCGACTAAATCCATTTAGTCGACTAAACCAAGTGGTTTAGTCGACTAAATTATGGGGGTGGGCGTTAAAAAGCCCACACCCGACATTTAGTCGACTAAACCACTTGGTTTAGTCGACTAAATTTCGACGGTGAGGGTTTTTAAACACCGCTAATCGACTAGATCTCCCCCCCAAACCCCTCCCTCATCTCTTTTTCGCCAAAATCTCTCTGAATCCGTTGGTGGGTTGCAAAGAGAACTTCAATCAACTTGCATTTGCATCAATTTCGGTATGTTTTCGTCCCATTTTCGGAATTCCACCGTCGACATTGTGTTATTGCAAACCCCATTTGTGTTTTACTGTTTTGTGCTTAGATTTAATGGTTTTATTGTGTATGTATGATTGATTTGAGTTTTTCATTGATATGTATGGAGAAAAACGATGAATGTATATGTTTATGATAATTTTTTTGCGTTTATGCGAATTTTTTTATTTTTGGATGAATTTATCTTCGTTTTTCATCAAGAATTGGTGGTTTTGTTGTGTATGTATGATTGATTTAAGTTTTTCATTGATATTTATGGAGGAAAACGATGAATGTATATGTTTATGATAATTTTTTTGCGTTTATGTGAATTTTTTTATTTTTGGACGAATTTATCTTTGTTTTTCATCAAGAATTGGTAGTTTTGTTGTGTGTGTATGATTTATTTGAGTTTTTCATTGATATTTATAGAGGAAAACGATGAATATACATGTTTATGATAATTTTTTTGCGTTTATGCGAATTTTTTTGTGTTTATAAGTATTTCTTGTTTATGTTGAAAGTGTTTGTTAGTGACAATGATGAATATAAATGTGAAATTGAGAATGATAAATATTTCTTGTTTCCTGATTGATTGTGACGTCCCTTTGTAGGTCTTTGTTCTCATCATGCGTCGTAGACAAGCTCCTGCTGACACCGGCAATGTGCGTGGGAGACGGATCAAGCACCGAGCATCGCGCGGGGCATCCTCCTCTAGGCAATAGCATGCACTGGAACCTGAGCCTGAGCTCGTTGTTGACCTCCCGTTTGGATATTTGTTTGAAAATAATGAAGCAGAGCATGAACGATTCATAAGGGATTTTGCTTCCAGACCCATCATTAAGCCGAAGTCATTAGACATAACATTCTTTGCACGTGAGGGCCTTGACATTGTGTCGTTGTTGGGAACTTCGCATTTGGTAGGGCTAGCGGAGATGAGTTGTCCCTATTCAGAGGTTATGGTGAGAGCTTTCTACCATAACATGATCCACATTCATGGTGATCTGCAATCTCGTGTCTGCGAGGTTGACATTCTGGTGACGGCTGACATGTGGACGGATCTTCTTGGATTTGATTTTGATGCTGGTGATAGATACCAGTTTGATGGGGACACCAATTCTGTCATGGGGGGATATGTTCGAGATAAGGCTGTGTATGCGTTCAGGAGGCCAGGAGGACATAGACCTATAGTGACTGTGGGACAACTGACTGTTAGTTCTCGGATCCTCTTCTACGTCATCACCCACATATTGTTTCCTCGGGCCTACAATCATTCATGAGTGTTGGAGGGTGACATCCCCATTATGTGGTCCATTCGGAATGACATTGAGGTTAATTGGAGACATTATATCTGTTGGCATATGTATAAGGCAAGACATAAAGGTGCACTCCCATACGCCTACTTGGTTCAGAAGATTTTGGAGAAATTTGGTGTTCCTATGGACGATGAGGTGATGGTGAAACAGGAAGCCATTAACAACACAACTCAATCAACTGAATGGTCCAAATTTCGAAGCCATTAACAACACAACTCATAGTACCCTAAATACAAAACATTTTACACAGACTTCAAGTTTGCCTATTCCTCGTTGGACATGTGCGCATATTATGACCGACTTGGTGGCAATTCCTACATCTTTGCTGACTGCTTGAGGGCTGAGACTCCACCCAATCCATCTCATTTTGTATCCTTGTAGACTTTGGTTTTCCCTTTGTGTGGGCCAAAGTTGCATTTGGGATAACTGTTGGGCCCTCTCCTTGTTGAATTAACAATTCATTGCCTATAGGATACCAGTGTGCTGCATATACCTGACTAGTGTATGGGATAGTGAATACCGGATCAACATAATCATAATGGTTCAAATTCTCCATCTTGCATACTGCTAATACGTGGCTGCAGAGATATCTTCTTGCTGTGAACTTCCCACATTGACATTTGCGATTTATCAAGTCAACCCTCATTATGTCACCGGTAACATGTGTAGATTGATTATATGCGTCCTCAACCTCATATAACTGTAAATCTCTGTCATGAAGCCGCACACGGTATGTAACTGTCATAAATGGGGGTTCGCATAAACACATAAATGACGACGGAAATCTTAAATGGAGATGAAAATATACCGATATTGACACAAATTCCACTAGATTGAAGTTCTCTTCGCAACCCACCAACGGATTCAGAGAGATTTTGGCAAAAAAGAGATGGGGGAGGGGTTTGGGGGGAAGATCTAGTCGATTAGCAGCGTTTGAGGTGTTTAAAAACCCTCACCGTCGAAATTTAGTCGACTAAACCAAGTGGTTTAGTCGACTAAATGTCGGGTGTGGGCTTTTTAACGTCCACCCCCGAAATTTAGTCGACTAAACCACTTGGTTTAGTCAACTAAATGGGTTTAGTCGACTAAAGGGGGGTAGATTGGGAATATGTTTCCAGAGGAGGGCATAATGAGAAATAGTTTCAAAGTAGGGGTATTTTGATAAATAGTTTCCTAAAAAGGGGTACTTTGGGAAAAAAGCCTCAAAAATCTCAAAAACTATTTTTAAAATATAATCTAAACGGACACCAGGACTTCACCATATAATCATGGCAACTTAAATCATCTCCTTGGCCAAAATGTATTCACTTGAATACCAACACATGTAAAATGGAAATCGAAAGAAATAGTGTCTCGCGTAAGAGGAATAGGAGATAAAGTAGATAAATGTGTTATATTTGGGATCAAACGCAATCACCTAATTAACCAGCCAATCAACTGCTAATAACGATTGATTAATTCTAAGTCTCCCAATGAAATATTTGAATGCGGCAACAAACGTTAAAATAAATGCTAAATAACCGTTAAATTGTTGTTAATATTAGTGACTATTCTTGATTTGGAAAAAATAATGTAATTTTTTATTATTACCCCCTGCACTGATTAGATCATTACAGATTATACTTAAATTGAAAGTTATGTATGTATGATTATGAACTGTGGGATTGAGATCTATAAATTGAGGAATAATACCCCGATAAGCTATGCTGTGTATATTAACAAGACAAGACACTAGGCAATTGAAGGATAAGACTTCAAAATAATAAATTCATCAATTTTTAAATGCATTAGCTAGAGATTTCCGAAAACTTAAAAAGGAAGTTTTCAGGATATTATTATTAATCTTATTATTTATTAATAATTGGGATATTTTAATGCCCAAGAATCTGTATTATATTCTGCGTATAAATAAAGTAAGGCATTGGACTATTCTAACGTGACCTTTCTAGGATAACCCCTTAAATTTTATTTAACTATTTTAGATAGATTTAAAAAAATGTTGATTATAAAGTGATTTGATCTCTCTAAAATTTTAATGTGTACTATTATATTTTAATTTTTAGAAAAATGATAAATAAAATGGATTGGAATGTTATAGCTTATAGTTAATATCAAGAAATCTTTCATAGAACAAAAGGAGCTATTTAAAAAATACTGTAGTTCCGACCAATCAGGAACCTAGAAGGCATCATTACTTGGTATAATACCTTCCACATTCCTTGATCCTTTTCTTGTGTCTTTTTGAGAGGGAAAATGTCAAAATACTGCTGCTCTATTTATAAGAACCGAGTCACTGCTAAAATCTAACCAAGACTCGTTTTTTTTAATTTATTTATAAATAGACACAGAGATAGTATAATATCATAATACTCTTGAATGAACACTCAAGCACGCACAAAAGAAGAGCCTTCCACAATTTTGATACGCACATTCGCAATTGGGTTCTAAATGGGCATCTTGTTGACTCCTCAAAGCCTCTCTGAAATCTCAATCACGCCATATGTACTCTCCCACATGTAAAGCTCCATATAAAAAACTTAATCTTTTTTGGGACAATCCAACTCCACAGCATCTTCCAAACAAAGTCTTTGTCTTGATGTGTGTCTGTAAAATGAAAATGGTATACAGACTTTACATAAAAACAACCATGGGATGAAGATTTCTAATAGTATTTATCCTCACTTCTATCTTCTTAGGAAAGCGTGCACACATTATCCAATCAAAAATTTGTGGCAAGAACCACCTGGTCAATTTGTTTTAATCTCACTCTTCCCAACAGTCAACATAATCAGTAACTTTCTCATTCCTGTCCATGAAAGCTTTGTAACCAGGAATAAGATCAATAAGGGATCTATCAATTTCAGATCAATTGTTGAACCAAAAGGATGTTGATTCACCATTTTCAATTTTAATTCCATAACTTCTTTGAAACTTATTCAGCACATATCCTTCTCCATCCATATGAAGGACGCTCCTTCTTTCTTATGGATTTTAAGTCTAAACCCTTCTCCTCCTGTATTCTTATTTATGAAGCACTTTAACCCAAAGCACTCCCCTATTACACAAAAAAAATTCCAACACAATTTCATCAATAATTGCTTCGTGTTGTTTGCGCAGATTCTTCATTCTGAAGCCACTATCTTTCTTTTCTTTAGTTATCTGCTCTCATGATACTAGGCATAGCTTCTTTCCCTTATCATCATCTTTCTTTTCCAACACAATTTCATCAAGAAAATTTTAGTGTCAAACCGCTATTCAATATGCATTTCCCAGATGCCGCCAGAAACCACCCAAAAAAAAAACGCCTGGGATTGTCCATTCCCCATTCATGGTGACGGGGCAACCATAGAGAGAGATTCCCAAGCCCCAATTGATAACTGATTATAATAAAAAAAAAAATCCAGCGACCCATTTTGCTAATATTTTGCATGCGGATCAAGAATTCAGATTTATTATTAAATTTTTATATCAAACCTGATTTGTTCTTCACGTCATGGGATATGTATAATATGTTGTAAATTGTGAGCAATCTAAAAGAAATAAGTAGATGATATGAGTTGTGTCTGATAACATTGTCTTATAAAGTTATTTAGCAACCATCGGTAAAGAAGAAATGGTACTTCCCATGATTAAACAGACTCTTTTTGATTAAATAAACGCGACAGAACTAACAGAAGATAAAGTGACTCAGTAAAAGATTACCGATATTTTCTAGTTCTCTTTTTTAATGGTGCTACAATTGGAGTATTTGTAGACAATGAATCAATAACTTTAACAAATGCCTCTTGAACACTATACCTTTTCAATTACAGGGTTATAACTATCTATTAAATTCATGAATCATGTTGATCCATGAACTAATATAATATCATTTAATTTATAAGATTACCACTTTTCAAAACGTATGTCTTCATTTAAACATATTCCATAATATTAGTAAGTCTCTTTCTTTGATACACCCATATGCAATATTTACAACATAATATACTTTACCAGTACTTAATACAAGATATGTTTACTTAATTTAATTAGACTAAAAAAGTTAATCAATATGATCTGTATTTTATAAAACATTCTAGTGATCTTTCTTATTTCTTGTATTCCCCCTTCCCTTTGAATGTTGTTGAAGGAGCCTCGAAGAGGTAAATTATTGAAAAGAAAATGATAAATATGAAGACTATATCTTATATTTATAATTAAGATCAACTCCTAAATATATCTTATATTAAAAGAGGGAGTACTAATAATAATACCAAAAAGCAGCAGCCCATATGAGGGACTAATTAAATATATGGGTGCTTCGTTTGGCAGCCACAAGGAGAAAAACGCAAACTAAGTTAATCAGAGTTTACAAAATGAAGGACACGACTTTATTTTTTATATATAGTACAAGGAGTAGTATGAAATCAGCTTGAAAGCTACCAGATAAAATTCATAACTTTTCAAGAGAATAAATCTAATGCATGCTGCTAGATAGATACTTGTTTTTTTTTTTTCTCTTTTGGTGCTCATCACAACGTTGTAGAAAGTTTTTAGGGAAAATTGATTACAAGGCCCAAGGAAGAAAAATAATTACAAAAAAGACCCAAGAAACATTCACATGTCAGGGCCTTTTCTGGCATTTTTTTAAAAAACGTTAGCAACTACATCAGTAGAGTTTAACAACTATATCAGTCTCCATTAACAATTAAATCAGTCTAATTAACAACTACATCTGTAGCAATTAACAACTACATTTGTAGCAATTAGCAACTATGTCCGTACACTTTTTTTTGAAAAAATGCCAGAAAAGGCCTTGGCATGTGAATGTTTCTTGGGTCTTTTTTGTAATTATTTTTCTTTCTTGGGCCCTGTAATCAATTTTCCCAAGTTTTTAATGACTTTGAACTCATTCAGAGCTGCCAAACCACCGTAAGTCTTAAACCTGAGCCTGGCGTTCTATGAGCCATTTGGAGTTGAGTATTGACTATTGACCAGCTTATGCTTGGTTTTTGCCAAACCAATGGTCTGTTGTGCAGCAACTGCTGAAGTTTTATAACTCACCATCAAAACAACGCCTCATTGAATTTTATGCCCTTTTCCACCCTAAGTTTGAAAAGGAATTATCACCCTTGTCAATTTTAAGAAATAGTGCGAAAAAAGGGGGTAAATATTGGTGGTGCAATAAATCTAAATAATTAAATAAAGATATGTTTTATATACACAAAATACTCTATGCTATATATTTAATAGAACGATGAAGAATTCTTTCAAAAAAAAATGATGAAGAATATATTATATTTACGTCCATTGTTTTATAACTATTTTTGTTTTTCTATAGGTTACTTTTTGAATGCACTTTGTCACTATCATTTACAATCTTAGGATTGAAAACGTAACTTTGCAACATTCCTACTTTTGTAATGTTCCAAATCACATGTTATCCTCAATCTCTAACACTAAATAATATAACTTGACTTAATCTCTAACCATATCTCAATCCCTACCAATAGGAATTCATAACCAACCGGGCCTAAAGAAAAAAACAAAAATGCATACTTCCAATTAATCTTAATAATTATAAAATTTAAATATTTTGAAAGCTGTAATAATAAACTAACAACCGGGCAAATAAACGTTTACATTAGACAAGTAAATTTATTATTAATTAATTATAATTATTTGGTTTTTTTTAATAAATATTGATAATAATAAGTTCATTTTTGCCTCAAGGCAAAGTATATTCATATCGATAATTTCATTAGTGATAAATAGTTGTTAAACTAGTGAGTTTAAACAAATTCATAATAGTGATGTAAACTCATATCTTGAATTCAAATAATAAACTTGTAAGTGTTTATTTTTATTATTAAATATGTATTTATAGTGTATAATTAAATAATTAAAATATAAAAAATGGATCTAAATATATTCTAACAAAGGGCACTCTTGAAAGAAAAAGATTTAAATCCAAATAATTGAAAACATCAACATTTATAATGTATCACGCTTAATAGAGGTATTTATATAAAATTAATATACAAAACCATTGAGTATAATCAAATAGATAAAATTAATATTGAGTTAACATGATCTTATAAACCGTGTAAACTCACATATTTATATAAGTTTACAATTAACAATAGTTTATAAGTAATTCAACTCAATTTTATAAAGTAAAGACATAAAACCAGTAACGGGAAGAGTCAACTCACAACTTAACATTAATGACAATCCATGATCCGTGCTAAAAAGGAAAATTAACCGGGTAATTCCCAGACCGCTCATTGTTTGGGTTGAATCAGTGGCGTCTCATACATTGAACAATACAATCAAAGCTTTTGAGCAAAAAAAAAAAAAAAACAATACAATCAAAGCAAGCAACCCTGGTATTCTTCTTTTTAAAACCCTGCGAAGAGAGCCCTCATTTCCTCATATTTGTCTGCTCCTTCATCAGCCTACATCGAAAAAAATGTCTTCAGAGTCCGAGCCTTCCGCACCAACGCAATCGGAAGAACCAGAATCTCTAAGCAAAAAAGCAGCTAAAAAGGAAGCGGCCAAGCAAGAGAAGCTTCGCCGCCGCCAAGAAGCTGCCTTAGCCGCCGCCACGTCATCTCTCTCCGTCGATTCTGAGGAAGACCCTCTCGCAGCCAATTATGGCGACCTTCCACTTTTGGAGATCCAGTCTAAGACCGTGGCTAACATCTCCGATTGGACTAAAGTCGAAGCTCTTAACGATTCATTAGAAAGCAAGTGGGTTCGGATTCGGGGCGTAGCGCAGATAATCCGTGCCGTGGGAAAGAAAATGGCGTTCGTGGTTATCAGAGAGAATGGGTTTACTGTGCAATGTGTGGTGCAAGTGCAGCCTGATCAAGTGAGCCCTCAGATGGTGAAATATGTGACGGCATTGAGCCGGGAATCTATTGTCGATCTCGAAGGGGTCGTCTCAGTGCCCGGGTCTCCTATCAAAGGCGCTTCACAGCAGGTGACAAATTTATGTTGACCAGAATACTTATTTATCGACGGGAGATAGATATATTTAATAATGCCTTTTACCTATGTATTTTAGGTGTCTATGGGCTTACTAGGAAAAAAATATTTTTCATGTAATTGAGTTTCATGCTAAGGTTTACTATCTGCAATGACGGGACGCATCAAACTCTTTCAGGTGGAAATTCAAGTGAGGAAATTATATTGTGTGGATAGGGCTGTCCCAACTTTACCTATTAATATTGAGGATGCTGCTCGAAGTGAAATTGAAATTGAGAAAGCTCTTCAGGTGCACTATTTTGATATCTGCTTATGCTTGTTGTTGTTCCTGCTTACGCTTGCGGTTGTTCAATGTGAAACTATTGTCCTGCCACAGTACCGTTCACTATCATTTAACTTCTCTTCACCCCAGATCAACTGCGTTAATGTTTTCCCCGTTTTATGTATATTGATTAGATCAATTGATGCGTGCAGGCCGGTGAACAACTCGTTCGTGTCAATCAGGACACACGTTTAAACTATAGGGTTCTTGACATTCGAACACCAGCCAATCAAGGAATTTTCCGCATTCAGTCTCATGTTGGAAATGTAAAGCATATGATCATTGAGTGTCATTATGAAGTGTTCCTTTGTATATTTAATTTACTCTATATAATTTGAGTTATTAATTTTATAGAATGCTTTTCATTATTGTTTTTTTGCAAGATAAATATATTAAGATGCTTGTTTATAACAATTTTCATGGTGCTTAGTCCACGCCATCTGATTTAATTTTTCCCATAAATGTGTGCCTGTTCAGGCATTCAGACAATTCTTATTATCAGAAGACTTTGTTGAAATTCACACACCAAAACTGATTGCTGGGTCTAGTGAAGGAGGTGCTGCTGTCTTTAGACTGGATTATAAGGGGCAACCTGCATGCCTTGCGCAGTCACCTCAGCTGCACAAGCAAATGTCAATTTGTGGTGGTCTTGGCCGTGTTTTT
The DNA here is from genome assembly GCA_037074495.1 of Acacia confusa. Classification (NCBI taxonomy): domain Eukaryota; kingdom Viridiplantae; phylum Streptophyta; class Magnoliopsida; order Fabales; family Fabaceae; genus Acacia; species Acacia confusa. The sequence continues at coordinate 39,172,520 of CM073506.1, forward strand.
GAGGTTGGTCCTGTTTTTAGAGCAGAAGATTCCTTCACTCATAGACATCTGTGTGAGTTCACAGGTCTTGATGTTGAAATGGAGATTAAGATGCATTATTCTGAGGTACGTTTGACGTGAGGGAATATTATGAACTTTCACATTTGAAATTATTAAGATGTATGATCTAATATACCATTTCTTGAGCAGGTTATGGATATAGTTGATAGGCTGTTTGTGGCCATTTTTGACAGTTTAAACGAGAACTGTCAGAAGTATCTGGAAGCTGTGGGAAGGCAATACCCATTTGAACCTTTAAAGGTATTTATGCATTACATGTCAACATGCACAACAAACTTACAGTAACATATGCTTTAGTGATTTATTATGTCATACTTAAGATACTGCTGTCTAATACTAATAATTGGATCAGTTAGAGGTTGGCATTATCTTTGATCTGATGACAATCTCGTGAATGTGCAGTATTTGCGACAGACTTTGCGGCTTACATTTGAAGAAGGGGTTCAGATGCTCAAAGTAAGCTTTCTTCTTTTAGACACTACTGACTATACCCAAACTGTAATGAGATAGATGAGATTTGCTCAACCCTTGAAAAATTTGGAGAATCCTCCTTTTGCATAGATTAAAAAAATCCAGATAGCATATGTTCTTATTTGTTTGAACTTGGGACTGGAGGATGATGTTGAAGTGGATTTCATGTATTTGAGTCAATCACAATACTCACTAACCTGTTTAGGGGGCTGATGCATACTTGAGATGCACCACTTTTAAATATCCAAATCCTCAGTTTATTTGTTCTTGCCGTCCTCGACTCTCTAAATGTAAAAAGTCTAAATCAATCACATGCATTATTGTGCCACTTCTGTATATAATAAAGGCTGATATTTAAAGATCATATTTGGTGAGAGAGAACATCATATTTGGCAGTTTGATATGTGTATCTTGTACACGGAGCAATATCTAAATTACTTAGCACTGGCTCAGTTACAGTTAATGTTGTGACAAATTAAAGGAAATGGATATACTATATGCATGTATTTTGATCAGTAATCCAATAACCTGTCATTTGAATTTGCAGGATGCTGGCGTAGAGGTTGACCCTCTTGGCGACTTAAATACTGAATCTGAAAGGAAACTTGGCCAATTAGTTTTAGAGAAGTAATTATGTTTTCCTGTTTTCCGCCTGTTTTTATTTTTTATCTAATATTTTATTTGATTTTTGTCACGAAACACTTAAAAATATTTAGGGGATTGTAATTCTCTTCATAGGTATGGCACTGAGTTCTACATCCTTCATCGTTACCCATTGGCTGTACGGCCTTTTTATACAATGCCTTGCCCTGACAATCCTGCATACAGTAATTCATTTGATGTCTTTATTCGAGGTAAGCTGAGTAATTTGTTATGGCCTTAGTATGACAATCTGTCTTACACCCGTTATGTTGATTTTTAATTGGCTACATATCTTCTAAGTAGCTGGGTTTCGGGTGATTGCTAGTTAACCTTGACTTCCGGTGTTATTATAACTTGTATTAGGCGAGGAGATCATTTCTGGAGCTCAGCGTGTCCATAAGGCAGACTTCTTGGAAAAACGTGCAGCAGCTTGCAGAATCGATGTTAAGACAATCACCACTTACATTGATTCTTTCAGGTATTTGTTATCACCTCGTACTAATCTTCCTCAATTTATGTTAAAACCATTCCTTATTTTAGGTATTGGTACTAACTCGGAGTAGTATTTTAGACTTTTATACTCAGATAGTCTTGCTTTTTGTACTATGAAAGACTTAAATATCTGCATGGTCGATGATTTTTCAGATATGGTGCATTCCCACACGGTGGATTTGGAGTGGGCTTGGAGCGTGTGGTGATGCTCTTCTGTGGCCTCAATAATATACGCAAGACATCTTTGTTCCCTCGTGACCCTCTTAGGTTAGCCCCTTGATAATGCCCTCAAGCAATGGTCTGGATGTTACATGCGATTTTTTTTTTTTTTTTTACAGAGACTTCTGGAGACTATTTGTTGGTTTAGCAGCGATGTTGCTCATCACGCTGCAAAATAATCAATTTTTGTCTGTTAAACTTCATTTGGCAAGCATGTACCTTTAAATTACTTTCAAGTAATGCTGGTGCATTATCAATTTGAACTAAAGCATATACGTACGAAGACCGTGTTTGGGATTATCCCGACTTGCACGCACCGTGACCGATTGCAAGAGCTGGCTGGCCATGTGGTGGTTCTGGGTCCGGCTCAAGAGCTTGTCAGTGGAAGCTTTGGTCCACCAGGACAGGGCAGCTTGTGCTAAATGCTCTTTTCATTTTGCATCGTTATGTCGTTAAATGCTCTTGTGCTAAATGCTCAAGAGGTCCACCAGGACAGGGCAGCTTGTGCTAAATGCTCTTTTCATTTTGCATCGTTGTCGTTAAATCATATTCACCTTCTTTCGCCAGTGAGAGTTGGCACAGATGATAAGGGGTTCAGGACTAGGCCCTTGAGTCGTGGGTTCGATCCCTTCTGCCGTTGCTGGGACTCCTTTGGTAGACGATCTCGTAAGTCCCCTCTAAGTGTTCATAGATCTCGGGGTTGTGCCCTGGTCTTAGTAGAGGACTAGTGTCGAACCTTTCCAAAATTTTTTTATATATCAAAAAATATATATTCACCTTTCCATTTTAGTATATAATTCTTCACTTTAGTATATACTATTCCAATTTTAAATATAAATAATTTTTAACCACATAACAAACAATTTTAAATATTAAATTTGTAACTTGATCCAGTTTCACACCATTCTTACTAAGGAAGCCAAACTTCTGGCCTCATGTTAATTTCTATCCTCTCAACCATTACTACATCTATGGAAGAAAAATAACCAATGCTTTAGAATATGAAAAATAAATAATAATTAATGCTTTAGTCAACATTATACCTTCATCATTCCTTGATCCTTATCGTGTTTTTATAATGTGAAAGCGAAAAAAATCTTACTTCCGGATCAGTTCACAAGAAACCATTCAATGTTAAAACTCAAGACTTATATTTATAAATAGGCTTGGAGTAATTGACCCAATTGATTTGCTTAATTATAGAATTTAAAAAATTATTTTAAATAGTTATATTTATCGCTTCTTAAAATAAACTTGATTAATTTATAAATTGATATATTTATTCCACATATACTTACTATGTTAGTAATTTATTTAACCAGGCTTTTATTGGAAGGAGCATAAACATAATGTCCTGAATGTACAATCACACACGCAAGGAGAGCTCCTGAATGTACAATCACGCGCACACAAGGAGAACCCATCCACAATTTCCAATCGGGTTCCAAAAACTGCAAGATTGCCATTTCCTGGATCAAGAAAACTAGTTTCAATGCGCTATACACAATTGATGCCTCTTGTGATTTACTATAATGTTTTAAGCCCCGGACGTAATTAGTAAGATAACACATCAAAATTGATGGGAGACAAAAACTTGAAAATTCTATCGCCCTAAAATGAATATAATTAAAGGGAAATAAACAATACAACCTCCCAAACCATTATAACCAATCTTTCCATTTAGAACACTGTCAATAACCAAAGCCATTACCAACAAAATCATCTTCACCACTACTCAAGGATTCAAGTGTTTGACTATCATCCTCATCCTCATCGCCTTCTGTCACAATCTCCAATATTCCAGTTCCTCCATCAAAGTCTAAATCATCCATAATGAAACTTTCATCATCGTCGACATCATCATCAAGATCTGTTATACTATCGTCATCTTCGTTGCTCAAATCATCTGCATCACTGTCACTATCCCCACCAAGTCCAGGGCCAAGTAAAGGATCCAAATTAGTGTCGTCATCGTCTTCATCATCCTCATCCTCCTCCTCACTTTCCGCATCATCAGGATCAGAATCATCGTCAGTTGGTCTCCTACGGCCAATTTCATAGATCCTGGCGGATGCAAACATCTCATCTTGATCATCCATTGAAATCAACCCAACAAAAGAATCAGTTGGTTCAGTTGCAAAATCAAGAACGCAGCGATCCACTGGAATAGTGGCAATGTCAGAATAATTGACTGCATCCACAGTGCGGAAAGCTGAAAAAAGATTATGCTTGACTCGGCGTGTTTGGACTGCTGACATTACATCCTCAATATTTCGCCTAAGGATTGCATAGATTACATCACCACGTCCATTGAACGTAATTGCTGTTTGATCTAATGAAGGCACACTCCGTAGCAGTCTGAATTTACGCAGATCCCAGACTTCTGAGTTTATAATAACCTGATTAAAACAATTTTGGCAAGCATTGGAAAGATGGGTTAGAAAACCACCATGCAGATAAAAACAATTAGAAATTTGGTAACAAATATTAACATCACTAGATATTTTAGATAGACAACAAAACCCACCGAGCATCAGTTAAATCAGGTAAGCATTCTTTGAATGAACAATAAGGGCAAGAACACACTGCACCATTTCTATATTCCCAATCTAACGTAGTCTCCAAAATTCTAAACTAAGAATCAATTTTATAAGCTCTTCCAACAATCTAAAATTACTGTGCGACAGATACTCGAATTCTTCTTACCTCATTTCCAGCAGGATGAAAACCCCCACCCCCATAGTCTGTGAACTGATCAAAGCGATGAACAGGCCCAGAGGCCCGCCGATCCCATAATACCCCATTCCAAAGCAGCATTGAGTCAGAAGGGCTAAAATGTATCAAGGAATAGACATGACCCCTGCCTGTTAAACTTGCAAATGTATCTGATAGCTTTGACTCTAATTGAGCAGTTTGAATATCATACAAGAGGATTTCTCGTCGAGCAGATTCTGATGACAAGGCAGCAAAAACATTGCCATTGTTGCTAAACCTGGCAGCCTTGCACCCATCAAATGAATGGGTAGGACCCATTGATACTGCAGATGCATCCCACAGCCTCACTTCTTGGGAGCTTGAAGAAAGCAACAGTTGAGTCTCTCCCGAAACAAAAGATTGGACAAGTGTCAAAGGAGACTGATGAGATGCAAAGGTCTCCACCACGTTAGTGTTGTTCGGGTCAAAAGTTTTGAGCTCACCACTATGGCTCCCAACAGCAATACGAGATGAGTCCCCAATAAAAGTAATGCATGTCAATAAGGCAACAGCATCATCCCGACATGTACGCCATGGCCTAAACCTGCTATAAACAAATTGCCGGTCCCTACGATTACCATGCACTCCACCATACTTGTGTTTAAATTCACGTGTAGCAAGCCGCGCTGTCACATTTGACGGGGCATCAAGGCGTCGCTTCGGTTCAGGACAAACATGAGGATGCAAAAGAGACAGCGGAGGAAGAGTGGTAATAGGAGCTGGGCATTGGCGATGCTGATGCTTCAAATACTGAACCACTAGAGAGTCTAATGTTAAACGCTCTAGATTGTTGGACTGAAGGTCACTTGATATTTGGGAGGATGGTGTCACTTGACCAAGATTTGAGCTGTTTAGTTGACCTTCATCCACATGCTCACCTATGCACCGGCCTTGTTGGTTTCTCAAGGTGGAACTTGGACTAAAAAACCCAACACCATCATTCAACAGGCTGCTTTTACGGGTGGTACTTGGAGTTGGACAAATTGGTGATCGAAGTCCTTGATCCCCAGCATTTAGTCTCTTTCCAGATGATGACAATACACCTATATCCTTCAAATCAGATAACTTACGTTTCATAGGCAACATGATTGGGGTCTTATACTGAGACTCTGCATCAATCACATGTTTCATTGAAGGTTCTGATGGAGTCTCTAATGAACTTGAAGATTCAGAAGACTCCTTCCCAGTAGCCAGCCCTTTCCTCACAAGTGGCTGCTGAGAATCAACAGTTTGATGTCTTGAGTGTAGGCCAAAAGAAGATGAGAAAGTCAGTGTCTTTTTCTTAGTAGAGATGACTGAGTCAGACTTCAAGCTGGAATCCTCATCCTTTGCATTATGCTTTAATTTGCTAGTGAGAAATCCAGGAGTCCGACCAGACGGCCACTGCAGTTGTATCGAAGTAGCTTCCTGTGAGGTGGCTGCTTGTGCAAGAGATGATGGAGCAACCAACGATGGCAAAGGATTCAACTGAGCCTCTTTAAGCAACGCAGATGCAGTTTGCGATAACCCAGATGCTTGCAGGTGCTCATGAATTAGGAGCAAAAGTTCCCTAATTTTCCAAGCAAAGCAGAATACAAAAGAATAATCAGAAATGTGAGAGGGAAACCACACATTGGAAAAATTTGACAATGATCAAAACCAATGAAAAGCCACTAAATACCTAGAATGGTAAGTAATAGGAGTTGCAGCAGCTATTGCTGCTCTTTCAATTCGCCTTAGCGTAGGAGTAGCTGCATCAGTAGCAGCTAACGTACTCGCACGACCTGAGTTGGTCACAATCTACCAAAGAAAGGAGGTAAAAATATACTGAACAAAGTAAATAATGCAAAAATATAGACAAGATAACATAAAATTTTAAAGAAAATTTGTTTTTTTTTTTAAAAAAAAGGCACCTACAGACTTGCCAATATGGGCTAAAGGTGTCTAAGAATTAGCAGTTTCCTTAGGATGGAATGGTATGGCAAAATAAGAGACTCCGGGTCCCTCCTTGGTCCTTGCCATCATATCATCTTTGTCCTTCAAAATGGGGAGGTTTGGAATGGAAACAGAAGGGACAAGTGGTAGAAATGCAATCATATCCTCTTTGGCTTAAAACTTGCTAGCATTACATTTTACTCTCTCTGATCCCTATTATAAGGCACCAACTAGCAAGTGCATTTGATTATTTTTATAAGGCATTTGCTTGTTCCCAAAGAACATTAATTCTTTTTTTTTTTGCCATGTATACCCATAATTAATAAGGGTAGTGGGTAAGAGTAATAATAAAAATGATATTAGAGTTTAGTGATTAGTAGGGGTAGTATTAAAAATTACTTAAATTGTAGGACTACTTTATTGACTTCAACCGTTTTTATTGGTTTGAGAGGATTGTTAGTGCCTTATAACAATGACTAAAGGGGGCAGTTATAAGGAGAAATGTTGGAAAACATAATTTACAAGCCATTCTACGTTATAACTTTCTCCCTTCGTTGAACTCAAATAATGGAATGACACATGCCTTGCCATTCCACTCTTTGCCTTTCCATTTCATTCCCTCAAAAAATATCATACATAGCCAAAAGAAATGAACAGGATAAGATACTGAGAAATAAAAAATAAAAGAATAAATACAAGTGAAAAGCCTGCAACAAGCACAATATTATTCAGGATGGCTCACCCCAATTAGCTCAATTGCAGCCTGGGAAAGTTCAGTTTGCCACCTTCCCTGTTCTGTTCCAGGTGTCTGACTGCCTGAATCTCTTATCAGCTCAGATAGCTTTTTCCCTACCTAAGAACGCATGAAACCAATTAATACCAGAATAAAAAGGATTAAAACAAAGCTTTGAAAAACCAAGACATTCCTTTCAGATATCAATAGCAAGTATAAGCTTGTAGCAGAGTCACCTCTATTTCTATTCTCAATACGAAGTTTGACACCATTTCAATAGATATACAGCATGCTGAGATGAGAACAGTTTGAGTTACAATGTGTCAATTAGAGTGGGCAAAATAGTTACCTGAAGCTTTGTCAATATGTGTGCAATAGTATCGTCTCTAGCTAAACCAAGAAGGACTCGACATGCCAGAGCACGGAGGCAGTCAAGAGCAGCAGGAGGTGAATATATACGTGGTTGGAGGAGATGCAGCAGGACCTTTATTCCATTATTAGAGCGGACAGCCTCTCTTGCTTGTCGATATCCTTGTTCCAGTTGGGCAGCCAGGCCAGCACAACCTGCTCCAGCACCCAGAGATATTCTACGGTCTCCAACCAATCCTGAAGTTGCAGTGGCACCAGGAGTTTGTGGAGTGCCGTTAACAATGTGTGTAGAAGCTGTGCCTGCACTGCCTCGATCAGTAACACCAGATTCTCCATTCCGCTCCCTTTGATCAGCCTGGTTAGAAATGTGAACAGCTCGATCTGAGATATTACGCTCAATGTTTCGGTCTCTGGTCTCAGTAGGAGGACCATTTGCGTTCTGGGTAGAAGCTGATTGCTGACCTGGTGCAATTAGAGGTGGCTTATTGCTGATTGAAGGTGGAGGACAAACAAGATTGACTAACACACTTAATGCAGGCTGAATAATCTGGAATATAAACATGAACAGTTAATCTGAGACGCAACATATAGGCATAATGGTCAAGTCCACAGTTGAAAGATTTTATTCCCCCTGCCACCCCAAACAAAAAAATTAGGAGAAAAGACTACAACTGGTAGCATATAATCTTTTACCTCAGGGTCCACATGACTAGTAGCAAAATTTGCTGCATCCAAAATGACTGCTATGCCAACACGATTATTGCTTAATGTTGTGTTTACAATCATCTTGCGACTGCTGGGTACCAAAGTAACAATGTGCAGGACACCCAATGCATATTGAAGCAAATCATGCAAATATCGTTCCACAGGCGGAGCCTACAAATAACCAAAGTAAATAATAACAAATTGAAAAAAATAGAAGATTAAAATTAAATACGTCATACCTGACATAATTCCAACATTGTAACATGCCCATTATATGCTAAGAACTTTTCAACTGCTGGCCAACGAGTTCTAACAAATGCAGGACCTAACTTCCGATCTTTCTGTAACTGCAGGAATACTGCATCAATTGCCTCACTACTAATGTCCAGTGGCTTGTATGCTGCTCGTGCACTTGGAATATTCCTAGCAGCACCACGGTTGCTTTTGTTTGGGCGAATGGAATCCACCAGTAAAAGAAGGTGCGCTCTAAAATATTGTCGCAAAGCAACACAAGTGTGATAAGCTACCTGCTTCTCAGATGATGTCAGTACTTCTGCAGGTGATCGATCATTTCGAAGCATTCCTCCGCTTGAGAGGCCCAAGGCCCCAGAATTTACTCCTGATCTTACAGAAGCAGCATCATTTAGAAGGCCCAGTAACTTCTGTAATCCATCCTGAGCATCAAAAGCATCAAGAACAGCCCTAAAGACAAATGCAGCAGCAAAAAACAATGCTGCATTCTTCCGGGCATGATCTTGGGAGCACTCAAGCAGTTGGAGTGCCAATTCAACCACATGATAGACTACGTCTGTTGGAAGAGCACAGACCCGTTCCATGATTCCCTTAAGTAACAATATAGACATCAGAGACGCATTCGAAAGAGATATATTAACATCAGGGAAAGGAGCACAAAAGCCTCAGACAATAGAGGAAAAAAATATAGAAGTGTGTAAAAACTGTTATTCATAAGTACCTGCAAAGAACCAATGGTAAATAAACAGGAAGAAAGGCCAAAAAAAGTTTGAGCCATTCTTGGGACAGCAAGCAATTTTTGCATGCCCCCACGGTCCACAAACAGAGCAGCAAATTTCCGATGTGCGGCCAGAGCACAGATGAGTTTCATGATATCAGGCAGCAGCAGGGCAATCTTCGATGCCTCTCGATGTTTAGAATTCTGGTGCAGAAGTGCAAGACACACATCTACCCCCTTCTCATGCAATACAGGTCCAAGAACTTCAACATACTCTCCAAGCATTTCAAGGCACTGAATGCAATATTTTTCCCTCAGCAGTGCAAGCGATTGACTATCTGGGATGAAGTAATCCTCAACCTCCTCTCCAGATTCATTTTCTTTGCTACATGCATTCTCTGTTTCAGCTTCAATGCTGGAATTCCTGCCACCAACCAAAGAGGAACATTATTTCTGGGACCAAAAGATCACATTAAAACTCAAGTTGATGCAGCTCCTAAATATATTATTGCATACCTTGAAACTTCAATTGCAGATGCAGCATCAATAACAGTTGATGCAGCTCTGGAAGCAGCCAAAACAGCAGCAGCTTCATCATTAGTGGAATTAAGTTCCTGAATTTATATAGCAAAAAATCCCACTATCAAACATTTGTGCACATAGAATGATATATATAATAAAAATTAGTCTTCAACATACATCTGAAGCAGAAGATTTAACAAGTTCGGCAGCAGCATCACCAGCTGCTTTTACAGCTTCTTCTGGTGCATTGGCAGCTCGAGCTTCAGCTTCTGCTGCTCGGACTGCTTTCCTAACAAGATCAGAAATATCTTTGCTTCCAATATGACAACCCTGAAAACAATCATCATTATCCTCTCTTTCTAAAGCAGAAGCTTCAGACGCAATCCTGGAAAGGGTCTTCCTGGAATCAACCACCTTTCTAGCATCAGCACTCCTGATGGAACTCCTATCTCTGACATTCCTTCCCAGTCCCGATTGACTAACAGAGCCTGGAGATGACAAAATAACTTCACTTTCTACCATCCCATCACCGAACCTCCCCTTTCCTCTGGATCTAGCCAATCCACGGTTTACACGTCGCCTTGAGGAGTCATCTCTTGTATTGTCATCATGATCACCAAATTTCATCCTTCCATCACGTGCATGCCATCTATCATCCCCATCAGTATCAGCACCTTCACCCAAATCATCAGGTAGCTCACCACCAACCCAAGACTCTTCTTGGCAAGTTTGTACAGTGATGCCTCTATCTTGATCCTTCTCAAGAGTTCGATCATCCAAGGCCCTTTCATCAGCCATCCTTGTATCATCTAAATGACTTGACTCCAGGGCCTGACGAAATCTACCACGGCCATCATCTCTACCTCTTGTTGAAGTATATGTAGAAGTAAGCTTAGTCTCAGTTAAAGGACCAGTATCCTTCTGGCTACTATTTGTTTCCCCCAGCAGACGAAAACGAAGATACCGCATAAGCTTGGCTGCCAAGCCAGATGTCAACACATCTTCCACTACTGAACCTCCACTGAGATCAGTTCAAAAGTAAATTGAAAATTAAAAATGGAAACAAGAACTAAAAAATGCATTTTAAGCGTGATAAGTATCAACATGCTGTAAAAAAGTGAAATTACACAAGATTCATGTGAAACATCTTAATATGAAAATTGAATATGCGTACCCAGACAAACACACAGCAAGGAGTCCAGTTGAATAGGTTTTCAACATTTCAGAATCTGAGGCTTCCCTTTGCCCTGGATTCTGCTTTGTGTTCTGTTCTTCCACAGAAGATCTAATATTCTCATCCATGACCCACTCTTTAATATTATCCAGAACAGGATCTTCAAAATCATGAGGATACTGTCCATTTAGACTTATCATATTAATAGGATGGCACGAGCAGAAACAAGATGGGTAAAAGAAGGGATGATTCTATTAAAAAAAAAAGACTAAGTTGGGAAAACTAAAAAAGACAATCTTACCATCCAAGTCAACGAACAGCTCAGAAGCAGCCTAGCAGCAGCAGCCTGAATGGAAGTAGAGTATCTTGTATCTGACAGAAACTTAGAAGATATCAACTCAAAGAATTCATCATTTTCCTGCGCATAATGAAAGAAATAAGGGTGGCTGTGAGTGAACAGCAACAAGGATAATCATCTCAGCACTTTACCTCACCAAAAAAAGTAGTTTAGGGAGAAGATTAAAAAAGACTATGGACTTCGAAAGTACCCTGATTAAGGTCCCGAGGCGCCCAACATTATGAGAGGCACGGGCATTACTGGAGGAGGAATAACCATTCTCTTCCATGTATCTACATTGCACAATAATTACATTTACTGACCGACAAAAGACAGTAATGAATCAGAAATAGGAGAGCAAAGAAGAAAAATCAAGTGGTACCGTAATCTGACAAGTAGGAAAATTAATCAGATTTCGTAGAGATGGTATCAACCAGCTGGCAAGATGGAGTTCATATTCAAATAAAATTCTCATCCCCATTCAGCCATAAAATGTCATAACAAAACCCCAAAACCCAAAGAAGTACAAATTAATCATCAGCACATTATGAAAATGCCAACTAAAGCCCATATACATTTGCTACCAAAAAGGGGTACGCATTTAACACTTGTGATCAGGATACAACATACTAGTATGATGTTTTCTGTCAAAACCGACAAAAGGATGTAAAACAATATATACACAGAAGATTGATCGAAATTTAGTCTAATTTTACAATTGCAGGTGATACGGCGAAATTAGCACAGAAGTTAAAGAGATTGCCTGTGGAAAAGGATAAATAACTAACTAAGCATACCGGAACTCTTGGGTTTCAAGAATGGAGGCAAGGGCATGAAGCACGGTAGGTTTAGGGTTATCAGGTGCAGAAGTGATCTTCTCCATCAAACTTAGAGCCTTCGAAACCAACTCGCCCTCCTCCTTCTTGGACGCATCTTCTTCCTCCCCCGCCCCTTCCTGGGGTTGAGGTTGAGACTGAGATTCTGCAACTGGGGGAGGCGGAGGAGCTTGGTTTTGATTGTTCTGCTCGTCCATGGTGGACTCTACAAACTACAAGAGGGGGAGAAACGGATATACAGAATCGGAGACAAAATTTAAGCGGAAAATCCCGGGCAAATTATATGGATTATTGCTTTCGTAAATGGGTTGAGATGCTTCCTATATACACACTAATGAACCTTGTGATTGTTTACCGTTTCGAAGTTGTAGTTGCAGAGTTTGAAAAGAGAGAAATAGCATCATACACAAAGAAGGAAGAAACATGGGTTGAGTGATGCGTTTGGTTTTTATAAAGGACGAGAAAATTGACAGACCGTGCTGGACAATGGATCGGAAGGTTCCGGAGATTGTAATACAAGACCCGTTGGGAAGAACCCTAAAATAAACCAACCCATCAAGAAAGCCCGTTTTCGATCCAAGAAAAACAGTCCGTTCACGCAGGCCTAGCAAGCATCTTACGTAAGGTATTGCTCTACAAAAAGACCTTGCGTATCCGAATCGGTGACGACTTTCGGCCCACAAAGCTAAAAACTTACGAAATCTATTAATCTATTTTTATTTCTTTGATTCAAAATATTTTTTTTATTTAATCTCTCACGAAATTACGTATTGAATTGTATATTTTACGTATTAATTTTTCATTTTAATTTATTATAAATAATTTTATTAGCAATTACATGTCCTATGGATATATATTATCAATTAGCTTAATTAAGAATAATAGAACAATAACGATAACACTTTTGTTTGTGCTAATATTTTTAACCAAAAAAAATCATTTCTAAAGCTAAGGAAATAAACTTCAAAAAATAATTTCCTTTACATTAACTTTGAGGGGCCAAAAATAGAAAAACGAGTCCCCCATCTACATCTACAAGTAACTAAAATGGAGGAATAATAGCTTCTAAATAGTAATTATTTATGAAAGAGTTGTTATAAAAAAAAAATAGTAATAGTAATGATTTATGAAAGAGTTGTTATCTAAAGAAACTTCTATATTATATGATTTGTAATTGTAAATAATTGAAAAACCTTTAATATTAAATAGTACAATTTATTATACTAATTTAAAAATCATTCTGGTGGGCGATAAAAACATATAGATTGTCGTTGAGGAAAACTTCCCTTCTTTTTACCGTATGATAGTTAATACTCTTCTTGTACTTAATCTACAGGATAAGTGGGGAGTTAATTTTGTTTTTAAATATAAAATCTAATTTTTTATAATTATCAATATTTTTCTAATTACTCCTATTGATTGTCTTTTTGCAATAATCATATAAGAAATAGAAGGGTTTAATGTTTCTGCCTCACAGAAACATTTTTTTTACCACATTCACATATAGTGGGTGGGGCTCATTTAATTTTTTTCTCTCTCTTTTTTTGATAATGGACCCCACCCACTTATATATGAGTGCGGTAGGAAAAATGTTTCTCAAAGGCAAAAACATTAAACCCTTAAATAAATTAAGAAATATGATTAGAGTGTTTTAGAAGGAAAAACATGCAATATTAATTAATTTAAGGGTTTAATGTTTCCGTTTATAAAACAGAAATATCTTTTCTCCCTTACTTATATATAAGTGGGTGGGGCCTATTATTAAAAGAAAAAAGAAAAAAAATAAATTGGCTTCACTCACTTACATGTAAGTGTGGCAGATGCAGAAACATTAAACCCTTAATTTAACTATTCTTTTCTTTTCTTTCTTTTTTTTTTTTTTATATAACAAAATTAGGTAAATATGTCTTCCAATAAAAAATGTAGGGAGTATTTCTTAATTAATAAGGGCACTTACAGCCTAAAAAAGTAAGACACTGAATAAAGAAAAAAATGAAAGCAGCACCAGCACCAGCACCAGCAAGGAATTTCTTTGCGGGGTCCACATGACATTTTGAATTTCAGTTACTCAGTTGACTTCTTCAAAAGATAAATAAATTAGAAAACTAGCAAACTAAGGAGGGAAAATTACAGAAGAGAGAAAAGGAAAAATACAAAGAGCACTGTTCTAATAGATGCAAGTCTATCAGCAGAAACAGACTCAATCATGGTTCTGAACTTGCAAGTATCCGTAGAAGGATCTTTAACAGTGACAACAGAAAGATCTGGGAACTTGCACGCACTCTCCATCTGGTCCATAACTTGAAAGTAGCTGTTAAAAGCATAAGAAATATTACCTCTGGCATCTAAATTCCCACATGAAGTCCCATAACCAAGACTTGTACAATCTGCATTTTGGCAAGCATAAGCTACACTTGGAGGCACTTGATCATCATTCAGATTCGCAGTTGGTTTCATAACACACCATCTTTTACCCAGATGATGAACCCCACTTGCACCCACTAAACCTCTTGTTGACCCAAGATTAAGCTGGTACTTGGGTTGTCCGTCTAAGTAAAACAACCCCCAATGGCGTTCAAAGTTGCCTGGCTGAATGCTCTTTGCGTCTTCATCGATTAGGCTAAACAAGTACGCATCTAAAGGGCCAGGCCTCATTGGAGTCCCTTTTCCGGTGAGGTAGCGAGACATGAAGCCCTGGTTGAAACGCTGAGCATACTGAAGATTCGCATGCAGGTCTCCATCGGTTGGCCACCCTATTTCTCCTATGATAATAGGCAAGTTTCCAAAGCCATTCTTCTGCAATGCCCAGACCAGTGTGTCATGGTTGGCATCAAAGACATTGTCATAGACTTTGCCATTGTCGTTTAAGGAACTCTGGAAGCCGTCAAAGAAGGCATAGTCGACCGGGAAATTGGGGTCCGCATAGAGACTGATGAAAGGGTAGATGTTGACAGTGAAAGGAGCTCCAGTGTCACTCAAGAACTTGACAATCTGCAGCATCAGTTCATGGATGTTTGGCCTGAAATCGCCATCAGAAGGCTTATCGGATGAACTCAAATACACATCTGCATTGAGAGGGACAGTGGCCTTAACGCGGTTGCTCAAACCAGCTTTCGTGAGAGCTGCCTGTATATTTTGAAGAGCTGGAAGAGTTGTGGTTTCAAAAGTGCCATTGAAAGTTGACAAGAAAGGTTCATTCCCAACTGCAACATACCTTGTAAACAATAGAAGAAACTATCAGTAAGAAGTTATAGACTATAGCTGTTCCAAGTTCAAAATAGAATAAAGACGAACCATAAAAAGCAAAGGCATGCAAGAGCATACATTCATACGCACAAACTAAGATCCGACAGTAGAAAGTTCCAACAAAGGATTCCAAAAGAAATAAGAATACATCTGAAACTTCTAATTTAGCAGAGGCATTAATGTGGATAAATAATCAAATCATGTCTTATTTCCAGCCTAATGCAATAGATGGTTTGAAGGCATTTTAGTTCATTAATCCTCATTCATAGATATTTGACAACAGTAGCACCACATTTGACTTTCACGGTTTCACCCCTGCATGGCTTAAGCAAGTGTATAATCAGGTTCCAGGTGGTGAAAATGACCTGTGAGGAATGGCCAAAATTGAAAAAACAAAAAGACACAAGTGATCTGAAATGGAGTGTTATGAGTAACGTGCCTTTTCAACAGAAAAGAAAGTTTTAAGATAACACACAGATTTCAGTTGTCTTGGA
This sequence comes from Acacia confusa, assembly GCA_037074495.1. Classification (NCBI taxonomy): domain Eukaryota; kingdom Viridiplantae; phylum Streptophyta; class Magnoliopsida; order Fabales; family Fabaceae; genus Acacia; species Acacia confusa. Next base: position 39,188,458 of record CM073506.1, read on the forward strand.
CTAGTTAGATCATGTGAAGTATGCATTTGATAAGCAACCCATAAGTTTTAGATAGCACTATGCATTTATATGCATGTGTAAACACATTAGCTACTGGCATTTCACGCTTTGAAGAAAGTAAAACAAGAATGCCATACACCTAAAAAAACCTAGAACAGAAATAAGCAGGAAAAGGAATCTTAGTTGAAAGTGATCAATGTCTCCTACAATTGGTATTGGAAGAGATACCATGTTAGTAAAATGATGTGCATGTGATTTTAGCTGAGAGCAATAAACGCTAACAGAAGACTTTTAGCCCATAGTCATTTCGCCCTCCATTAATAACCTTGATACACTACTTTACCAGATGAGGGTGGACTTTGTTCTCTTCTATATCACTTTAGAACCACTTTAAGATATATGATGAGAAATTGAGGGTATTGAACCATCCAAAAATAAAGTTTGAGAACCCTAATGAACAGACTTGAGACTAGAGATGAATAAATTAGGTAGTGGGTGGCCGTGGCAGATCGTCAAAGCTTAATAAAAGCATAGGATCAAAAAATAAAGAACATGGGTGGGCCAGATAACTAACATCTGCTATGCTAGTAGCTTTGAAGAGAAAAAAAATTGTATTGATGCATCAGAACAAGTAGAAGAACTCTTCCAAGAACATGAGCTAGAGTATTAACTATTTTTTTTTTTTTGCCCAAGAGTATTAACTATGTTGAAAAATGCATCTTCAACCTCAACTTATGTTCTTCACTAAGTAAGGATAGCTCAAAGTAGAAGGAGCACCAATTATGTGGACTTTTATATTAATTAGCATGATTATCTTCCATGATAATAATTGAATATTCCAATTGTTAATGTGCAAAATCTGATAGTCCCCCATCCCCACTGACCACTGGTGAGCACCAACTTTGGGTCAGTCATTCAGAAAGCAGTTTGCATGTTTTCCAAGTCTAATCAATCTGATTTTCACTTTCTTGGTTCAGAAGAATAATGAACCATAACAATCAGCATAGCTTCCCGGACACCACAACTAAACTGATCGCAACAAGGCAAAGATAACAGCAAGCAACTAAACTTAAAGTGAGACTACTAGACGTAATAGGAAATTCCATTATAGCATATTGCAGAGGCAAGTAATACAAAATGAGCAGACCACTTTATCAGTTATTTCAGGGTTAACATCCCTCCCATACAGGAATGACATTCAAAATTAACGGTTAACTAGGTTACAAGATTATATAAAGAATAACAAAATAAAAAGCTAATGTTAATAGTGTCCAGCAAATCTCATCAACTTCAGACCCATCAGTGCTTCACATTCTCAAGTTAACCTAAATCCGAAAATGAACTTGTGTGTGACATTACAGTATTGATGCAATCTAAACCCTAAGAAATAATCCAAATTATCTAGTTCACCTGATATCTACTCCGCCAGAAGAGAGATGAGCAGAAACATTTTTGGAAACCCATTTTTGAGCAGCTTGCATATTGGTGGCCAGAGTAGAAAGCATGTCATTAGGAATGCCCACCATCACTTGAATCCCAGACTTCTTTAAAGCATCTAAAATATTTGGATCGGCATCAAATAGCTTAACTTTCTGAATCCCATTGTCTTTTAGCATTTTCACCACTGTCGATGGTCCCAGTGGGTGTGTTGACTGCGTTCCCCAATTTACACCAATCCCGCTAGTTGAACCCACTAACAACAGTACACAGAGAAAAATTAAAGGAGCAAGATGAAGCCTACTGAGTTTCTCGCCTTCCATGATGAACTCCTTTGAAGCTTCACCAGTATACCTAGAGACCAGATATTGGACTAAGAAACAAATCGAAAGTAGCAAAGTTGAGGGTTACAGTTACTTTTTCTTTACCTAGATTTTGACGAGTATTGATTTATTCTGGAACTAGCTCCGGAAATCAAAAGCAGGCATGCTACAAAAACAGAGCTTAAAGAATGCTTTGGGTATGCAATGGGCAGATTTGATAGCTGAGGTTGAGGGGCGCTATTAAATGACAACGAGAGGCAGAGAACGAATGAAAAAGACAGGGCGATATAATAGTAAAATGGCGAAAACGAAAGCACCTTGAAAAGAGGGACAAGAAATTCTTAGAAAGTAACGAATTTTAGAGCTCCAAAGCTCAGAACAAAAGCTTGAAGTATGCTTAAAATACTCGAAGTAGAACAGATCTCCCAGAAAAGTAGAAGTTGTTGATAAAATGCTTAGTTGAGCTGAGCAGGAAGAGAAAGAAACGCTTGGAGGGAGAGAGAAATAGAGAATGGGCAATGAATTATGAAAAAGAAGCTCAGGAGAGAGAATCTTTTCTTTGGGTGGAGTAAGCAGAGACAAACTTACACAGCAGAACGGTACGCCCCTTTTTCAAAAATATATCGGAAATCACATGGCTGCAGTAACAAGTTTTTTTTAAAAAAAGGAGCTTTTCTTCCTAATTAAACGAGAGTCATTGATCATGTTCGTAAGATTTTCAAGGGGGAAAAACAAGGAAGAGGTCAAGATCATAACCGGTTTGAGTTCCCGTTACATAATCATATTCTTAAAATAAAACTCATTTAACATATTTACCTTTTTTACACTACAGTTTCTGCCGTCAATTTAAATAGACAACATAACAATATCAATGTATACTTATATTTGACAAATAATTATCAACATAAAATACGGGCCACAAAATTTTTCAATGTAAACAGAGGCGGTGAAAAGTTATTTCAGTGGATTATTACCGCTCTGGTGGGATCAGCTTGATGGATTCAGATTCTTTATTTTTGTGGTTCTAGCCTATGGATGATATAATAATGCACAAAGGCAGGGGCCACTGGGGTTCATAATAATAATTGATATATACTAATTAATATTTTGATGTTATTGTTTCTTGAAATATACAAAGAACATAGATATAGTTTATTTGTCGGATGTCATCCCCAGAAGTGCCTTGATTCAGATTTCAACCCACGATCTTGTGACGCCAGATAATACAATCCTAAAACTAGGATAGAGTCTTTATATATTAGACCCCTTTGAATCCAATTCTTGCCAAGCTGTGTTCTTTCTAGATTATAAACCAGCAACCAACCAGCGTTTAAAGCATGAAGGAGACATAAAAGAAGAATTTTTAATTTGAGCTATATTATGATTTAGTTCTGGTATTTAAGACATTGATTCTATGCGTAGAGCCGACGACAATAATCATCATGCCTCGGTGTAAGTGTGTTGTTTCGTCATCGTTCTGATCCAAACCAAACTTAACTTCAGATCCATTTTCTAGCAAAATGTTTTGCCTTTTTTTTCTTCCTTTTTTATCCTCCCCCTCTCCTTTAATTTCCATGTTGAAGTTATGTCTGATGACGGATGACCCTTATATCTTTTCTTTTTTCGGGTGCTATTTCTGCTTTCTGTGAAAGTTAATGTTGACATTGACATAAGTATGCGATGTATTGTTACAAAAAGGGGGGCACATTGGTATGGTAGAGTGAGTTTTAATAAAATGGAGCGCGAAATGAATAAATGAATGGAATGGAATATTTTGATTTAATGAAACCAATGTTTGATTTGATGTAGAGAGGAACAAGATTTGTTTAGACGACTGACAAAGTTGAAGAATTCAGGGAGTTGAGATGAAAGATGAGAGCAACTCATCAAATGTGGGGGAACGTGGATGGATTTCACGTTCCTCAGATGTCAAATGTGCAGATCAGAGTGCATGAGAATGGGACGCCAGTACGAGACAACCGGCCTAAACATGCCTAAACTTTAAACTACCTTTTCGTTAGGGATATGATTATGCTATAAATATTATTATATTACTATCTCCGGTTTTACTTATAAGATTTTTTTTTTAAAAAGTTAAAAAAGTTATTTAATCATATCATATATGTTGTATATCATTAAATGATATATTAATTTATTAGTCAAACTGATTAATTTAGAGCAAACATAAAAATACTATAAAATAATTTATTTATTTTTTTAGTCTCTTCAAAAACTTAGTCTTATAATTAAGACTTGAGAGAGTACTATATTATTGATAAATTAAGGATTAAAGTGCAAAAATACACATAATTTTTTTTCCCATGAGCAAAAAATACACATAAGCTTTTTTTTGGAGCAAAAATACACACGTTGTTACTATTTTGAAGTAAAAATATCACTGTTCACCATCATTATGTTACTGTTCGCTTCATCTATTTCTCTCTCATCACGGTGAACAACGACTTAACTATGGGATGTGACTTTTACTCCAAAATGGTAACCACATATGTATTTTAACTCAAAAAAAAAACTTATGTGTATTTTTATGCCTGAGGAAAAAACTTATATATATTTTTGCACCTTAACCCATAAACTAAACATGAACCTTATCAATTATGAATCTAATTGTTCCATGACTTGTGAATAATACTCCCTAGCGATCTTACTAAAAGATATCATTCGTAGTTTTATTTTTTTACTGAATTATATTTTATATTCCTTCTGCTCTTTATTATAAAACACCAACTAATAATTCATTAAGAAAAAAAAGTTAAAGTCAATTAAGTTTTTCTAAAATTAAAATTTAAGTACTTTTCAATATTATCCTTACTAATTGTACTAAACTCTAATTTTATATTATTATTATTACTCTCACCCACTACGTCTATTAATTATAGCATACATAGAAAAAAATAGTAATAATTAATGCTTCCTAAAAACAAGCAAGTACCTTATAAAAAGAATCAAATGTACTTATTAGTTGGTGTCTTATAATAAGGACTAGAGGGAGCATAAAGGACACAATAGAGTGATATTTTTTATGAATTTAATATTTTTTTACCGTTCCATGATGATAATGTTAATAATTTTTAAACTTTATATTATACCAATTGTATCTTCTTCTTTTTTCCTTCGCTGGCTACAATAATTATATCAGATATAATTCACGCCATAAGCATCCCCAACATAATTTTACAACATATGGGATATCTAATAGTACATAAAAATAATTTGTGTTGTAAACGCTCTTCTTAAAAAAAGAGAAAAAAGAAGGGTATCATTATTTTTTCTCAAAACTTAATTTCATTTTAACTCATTAGGATTCAATGAAATTTCAAAAACTTTTGGGGGTTAATTGAAATTATTTCATGTCCTCGGGGCTCAATGAAATTTTTCCAAAACTATACTCCTCTCATCATTAATATAAAACATATTTACCTAATTTAATTAGATTAAGAAACTTATTTAATTTAGTTTATATAATGTATATTTTATAAAATACTTTCATCATCTTTCTTAATTTATTTATTCCTTATTTTCCTTGATTGTGAGGGAGCATCATGGTGGTAAATTATGAAATAGATGACAAACATGAAGACTATATTTTATATTTAGAATAAAGATCAACTCCTCAACTCTATCCTGGGGGAAAGAGTAACAACCTTCATTGTTTATTTTTTTTAAAGGAGTCAAATGAAGAGCACACAATGATATGAAGGATTCAACTATAAATTACATATTTTACTTTTTTAAAAAAATTATGAATATTTTTTGTATAGCAACGAAATCTAATAATTTTATAGATATATGTGTCTGTTTGGACTAAAGGTAAAAGATATTTTTCTAACATGATTTATAATATATGAGATAAATGTATGAGAAAAGTCTTGTCTTGACTTATGTAAACATACTTTTTCTTTTTTTTTTTTATAAAAAAAGGCTAACTCAAAGAGAGAGACATACATAAAAGGTGAATGAATAGATCCCTTCCTTGCTATTTCGTATACAATGATCAAGAATGGAATTGGACTTGATAAATAGAATATCTACCCTTTAAAGAATAAATAAATAAAGGAAGGCCAAACCAATTATGGAATTAAGTCTACCCCACGTTCAGGCTCAGTATCTACTCTTTTCTGTTTGCCCCTTTTATATGGATATGTCTTCCTTTTTATCTTTTTCAAAATATCCGAAGACAAAAAGTAAAAGAGCGGCAACGAATGTTGCTAAAATCAAGATTTTAATTTACATAAAATTGAAAGAGGATTAAAAAATCGTAACGTAGCAAAATCGTAAAAAAATCATAAAAACATAAAAATATGTGAAAAAGTAGTAAAACTGTTTTAATGAAAAAAATCATAAAAACGTAAAATTAAAGTGATAAAACAAGATTTTAACTACCAGCAACACTTGAGATATATACAAAGAGGAATTGAATCACAATCACTCCATGTAGAAACAGCACCTCCATTAGTATAATAGGGATAAGTCACTTAAAATCAGAAACAACATCAAACTCCCACCCCTATTTCTTTAGGCCCCGTTTGGTTCGCTAAAAATTGTAGGAATGGAAAGGAAAATCAGATTTTCCAGTCAGCAAAGGCATTTGGTTCACCATTTTTTCAAGAAAATAATTTCTGGCGACAGGCAGATTTTCCTTTAAAGATGGGAAAATTGTTTCCCACCAATTTTGGTGGGAACCGATTTTCTAATAAGCTCAGAAAATATTGGAGACAAATTTACCCCCTCACCTGCTAGAGTTCCGATGAAGCAAAGTGACGAACCAGAATCCAAAGAAGAATGATCGGAGGTGGAGGGAGTAAGACGCTAGAGGGAGCAATTTTTTATTTTGTTAAATGTTGATCAGTCATATAATATTGTTGCAATTATCTACATCTTCGTTGGAAATGTTGGGGGAAGAACAAACAGCGCTAGAAATAGAGACCACTGCCACGTTGATTAGAAACAGAGACCACAGCTTAATTTGAGTATGTCTGGAAGTTGTCTTTGTTCTGCGCCTTTCCGTGATGATGATGGACACTAAAAAAAAAAGCACAAAGAAGAAGCATTTGAATACTGCTCAGACAACAGCAAAAATTTTCTCAAGCAACATTTTAATGCTGCTCGAGCAGCGTTTGGTTTAGAGTGGCGAGCTCAAATGTGTTCGCGGGATAAAAATGTAATTTTTCCTTATTTTCTTATTTATTTTCTTCCAACCAAACAAAAATTTCCCGATCTAATCATTTTCTTTTCTACCTAAATCAAACGCATCAATAATAAAATATTTTCCCTTCCATTCCTTTCTTTTCATTTCCATTTCTTTCCCTTCCTTCCAGTTGTTTGATCCCATCATTATTTTTCTTGAAATACAGTTTAAAAAAAAGGCCTGAGAATAAAGAATTAAAGATCCAGTACAATGACTGAGGCAGAAGAATGAGGAAAGTGCAGAGGGATGAATGGATGATGACTCGTGCATATATGGAAGGACTCACATGCAACCTTTTTGTTTGGCTGATTAAGGTACTGCCGATTTTACAGGCTGTTTGTTTTATTGGATTCACAAAAAAGCCTTCCTTACAACATGGAATGTGTTTTAAAACTTTTTTTTTCCAAAGGAAATTTAGGGGAAAAGGCAAACAAAAAAAAAAGAGTGAAATTTGAAAAGGGCAAGAAATAAACAGGGTAGCAAATTATTTTTTCTTGGCATGGACTTTTTGTTTTTTCTTTTTTTCAACCGGCAGTGAGATGAGATGATGAGAGCACTGAGATTGAGAGTTTGAACTAAATTTTGACCGTGTACAGAGATTAAAAATTAAATGCAATAATTTATTTAAGAAACGATAATTAATAGCGCATCATTTATTACTTGAAAAAGATTTTACAGATAGGCATCCTCAATTAATTATAACAACAAACAACCAATAATAGATAATCCTCAATTAATGATACTATGATAGCAACAAACAACCAATACTATTTTTTTCATACTATAAAGTTCTTATGCAAATCAAAAGGATAAGTAAGTCTTCCTAACAAGTTTCTGGTTATTATAGTAAGCAGACTCACTCTCGTAAGGAGATAACATATGAATCTCATGAAGTATAATTGTTGGAAAAGACTTTTTTTTTTTTGCATTTTATACTTTTTTTTTTATAGAAAAAAGTTTTGGAGGGGTTCGACATCAATCCCCCACCAAGATCAGGGCACGGCCCCGGGCTCTTTGAGTACTTAATGGGAACTTACAAGATCGCCTACCAAAAGAATCCCGGCGATAACAGCGGGGATTGAACATACATCCCTTTAAGACTTGAGCAAATCTCTTACCATCTATGCCAACTTCTTTTGACTGTATTTTATACTTTATAAGAGTCTCATTCCATACTCATCTAGTCCAACAGGGTTGGGATGCCGTTAGAGGAAGGCCGGGGTTTTGTCACTCTAGAGAATGACGGCTCAATTTTGGAGTCATGTTAGAGTGGATGTGCAGGTGCCATTCGGGTAGAGGAAGGATAATGGATTTTGTGGTTATATGCGCATGCTAACTCAACTTCCTCAAGATAGGGACGGAAGTCTTTAGATAAGGTGGAACAAGAAGTTTAAAAATATTGTAATTTTTTATTGATTGTATTGAAGCTACTATTTTACTTATAAGGGGTTGTGATTATAATCACCCCTTTCAAGAGATTATTGATGACACAATACTTTGGATGTGTAGGAGTTGGCAAGTCTTAGTCATATGTTATATTTCTAGGGATCACAATACCTTAGTGGATTACTTGGCTAAGTTAGCACATAGTATCACAGCCCTAAACGTTGGGCTTAAAAAAGCTCATTCTCTCGTCCCTTTCAACTTAGTGTGTTCAAGAATCAGCAAAAATACCAATGAGAGTTGGCATAGATGGTAAGGGATCCAAGACTAGGCCCTTGGGTTGTGGGTTCGATTCCCTCTACCGTCGCCGGGACTCTTTTAGTAAGCGATCTCGTAAGTCCCTAGTAAGTGCTCATAGAGCCCGGGGCCGTGTCCTGACCTTGATGGGAGACTGGTGTCAAATACTTCCAAAACTTTTTTGTTTCAAAGAAAAAAAAAAGAATCAGCAAAAATAGCTCCTCTTGTCTCTTTCAACTTAACGACTTTGAGAAATATTACGGCTCATAGCTTTGTTCCTCTTGGAAATTCAATTTAGCATTGGATGAGAAATAAATTTCCAACTTTTAGTGTGTCATTTCCTTCCATACAACATGGGTATCTTTCTCTTCTTCATTTATCATCGTCAACCTCCTCTGATTGTGAAGCACGAATTCGTCTGGGAAGCATTGATTTTGGAAATTAATTTCCACACCTTTATTTCGTCCTCTCAATTGACTCACATGCTCTTCTCTTATTCAAATAGCGGGTTAGAATATCTCCATAAAAAAACAAAAAAAAAAAATCGACGAAGAAACCAGTGTCTAACTTGTGCTCGTTGGTGTTGACTTCGTGATCCAGGTGGTCGTCCTCAGCCAGAGGTTGCACTCTCGTTCTCGGCTCTCTTGCAAGTGGAAGAAGCCTTGCCCACGGGCCATCGCCCATTGCCACCTCTACTCGACCTCACTAGTCACTACCATTAGTTTGTCAACCTCTTGTCATTACACTCACTTGATCAGTCCAAAAACACCATTCTTTAGGTTTGTGATTCGTCTTTCATCTGGTATTCAGATCCATCTTCGACTGTCCATAGTTGTGTCAATGATTTGTCTTCCATCATTCTTCAAATTTTTTCTTCCTTTTTGACTATATATTAATTGTGGAATGATAATAATCTTCGTTTGTGGAGAGTGGTTTTCTGTGAGTTATTTTTTGACAAATAGTTATGTGGGTGGTTTTTTTTAAGTTTGTAAGATACATTTTTGACTGTACATAGACTCCAAGTGATAATAGTTATGCGAGTGGTTTTTTGGAACAATTTTTGTTTGTTCTTCCTTTTTTACGATTGATAATAGCGTCGGCATTTTATTTCATGTTATTTCTTTTTCTTTTTTCATTAACTGTGGAAAGTGAAATGTTGCCCTTTTGAGAGCCTATAAAGATCCATTTTATTTATTTATTTCCTGATGTTCAGTCTTGAATCCTGTCATTTTGCTACACCATACTAAAGTACAAGAAACACATAAAACAAACGAAAACAAACAATGAAACACCTCATGATCAAAACACAAACAAACAACAATTCCAAGAAAACAACTACTTATCGTTTAATTGTCTATATAGAACTGCTGGTACCCTGTTTTTACTTTGTTGAAAGGGATTTTTGTGACATTTAAAATACACTTAATATGATAATTTTCTCTCAGGCACCAAAGATTCCTACCACATTTGTATCAGCAACATAATACATGAAATCTGTTATTCCTATAATATTTTGTTTTATGCTTTTTTTTTATCCATTAAATATATTTAATTAAGGATTTTATTGTTTATTAACTTTTTAAATTTAAATTTTTTATCTTTAATTATATCAATAGATACAACTCTATATCATCATCATCATCATCATCATCATCATCATCATTATTATTCAGTCATTTTTTATCTTAATTAATTTTTTAAATAATAATCCAAACACGTCTTAATTTTTTTAAAAAAATCACTTATGCCACCATAAATCTAAATATAAATTCTATTTAAAGTCTCACTATCCTATTTTACTTTGATAAAAACTAGCCAAGGCTCACACTATGCGCGGGTAGATATTTATTATCATGTTGTTATATAAAAAATCATTTAGATTTTTAAGGGAATAATAAAAAAAATAAAATAAATATTTACTAAATATTTTGCATCTACCATCCCTATTATTAGTATACAAAATACTATATAAATATTTTTCTTATTATCCCTCTTCAATGACCACTTTGCTTTTTATTTTTTATTTAGGTTTCTAAAGGAATAATCAAAATATTAGATTAAATATTTACTAAATATTTTGTACTTACAAGCACCATTATTAATTGATAAAATAATAGAAATACTTTCATAACGTAATCTTCAAATATTATATAACTATTTTCTTCATTATCCATCTTCTCTGTTTTTTATAACCGCCTTGTTTTTTATTATTAATTTATAAAATATTATGTAACTACCTTCTTTATTATTCATCTTTCGTAACTGTTTTGTTTTTTATTTTATTAATTAACCTCCATTATTAATTGATAAAATAATAGAACTACTTTTATAGAACAATTTTGAAATATTATATAACTACCTTTCTCATTATCCATCTTCCTCATTTTCCGTATTTCATAACCGTTTTGCTTTCTATTATTAATTAACAAAATATTGTATAACTACCTTATCCATTATCCATATTTCATAACCGCTTTGTTTTTTACTTCCTCCGGTCCTAATTATAGGACAATATTTGAGAATTGGTCTTGATCCTAATTATAGGACAAAATTCTGATTTTGGTCACTTTCTTCCTAAAATGCCCCTATTGATAATTTCTCAATAATAATTAAACACAATAATAATTTAATAATACACCTATTTTATAAGGTGAGTAATGATTGCAACTCATTATTATGACATACACCTCAATTCTACATTTTTCTGTTATTTTAATAAAATAAATTTGAGCAATTTTTGTCATAATATTCGACGTCATTTTAGGAAAATAAAGATAATTTACTAATTTAACTTGTCATGATACAACTTTAAATAATCATGAAAAGATAATAAAACTAAGAACATGGAGAAGTTCAACGAATTCAGATATTTATTCATAATTTTATTTTATTATTTTATTTTTTAAATATTATCTCCTTTCCGCAAAGTATACTTACGCTTGTTAATATTAAAAACTGATGTCGAGTAAAACAGTGTGATGTCTAAATTGGGATGCTCCACGAGTCCAGTTGCATGAAAAGTATCAACCATTCAACAAACTTTCTCTTAATGTTATTTTAAATTTTAAGCAAGGGTATTTTAGGAAAATAAAGATAATTAACTAATTTAACTTCTCTCCTTAATCTCTCCAAATTCTGGTAAATATGTTCTATAATTAAGACCGGAGGGAGTATTTTATTTTTATCTTAATATTTTAAAACTGTTATTTTACTGATGTGTCAGTCAGATAGATACTTACTGCTCTACTTTTATATAGTTAAGATAACTTACTTAAGAAACTGTTAACTTTTTTGCTGGAAAACAAACCGTCGACTCAGACCACAGGTATATGTGATATGTCACGAATTCATACGATTGGTGCATATCATACTACTTTTTGCCCAGCTCGACCCCACTTACTGTCACACTCAGAGCTATTCGTCTTCCAAGTCCGTTTGTGTCATTGTCATGCGTCTTGATTACCAATAAATAGTAATAATACTAAAGTTTGAATTTTTATAGCAATTCATAGCACTATATTTATACAATTATTAATTTTTAAATAAATTTTATGATGCTTTTCGTATGGTATCATCTGGCCTGTCCTGTCATCGGTATGAATGGATAATGACGAGGCCAACCAGTGGATAATGATGATGTAGAATGCAACCAAAGCACAGTTTAGAGTCAGATTCGAAACAAAGATAATTTTTTTAAAACAAAAAAACATTAATATATTCAAATAAAAATGGGGAAAATCCTGAAACAAAAGAAAGACACTGACAAATCCTTTTTTTTTTTGATAAAAATGACAAATCCATATTACAACATCGTTTTAGAAAAAAAAATACATAAAAGATTTCCAGTTTTATTTTTTTATTTTTATAATAAAAAGTTTTGGAAGGGTTCAATACCAGTCCCCTACCAAGGTCAGGGCATGTCCTTGGGCTCTATGAGCACTTACTGGGGACTTACGAGATTGCCTACCAAAAGAGTCTCAGCGACGGCAGAGAGAATCGAACCCACGACTCAAAGACCTAGTCCTAAATCCCTTAACAACTCTCATTAGCGATTTACAATTTTATTTACTTTTGCTAAAAAGAAGTCATCTTGTTAAAAGAAGCCCACGACTCGTTTGCCATCTTTAGAAAAAAGGTCCAATTATCGGGTCATCATGGCACTGATATGTCCATAATTGTCCCTGTGGAGTTTAAAGCTTGGGTCTGATCTGGACTTTAGATATCCATGGAACTAGATTGGGTCACCCCAACAAAAGAAAAAACCGCCAGGACAGCCATTTTGGGCTTTATCTAGTCACTAAAATCACTAAAATATAAAATACTATTCTTAATGTAAAGTAAAGTTGACTTTTGGAGAGATTATAAAAATTAATTAAATTATTTTTGAGTATATATATTTATATTTTTTCTCTAAATTAATTAGCTTGATATATAATCTAAGGATACACAATATATGATATGATTATGTAGCTTATTTAACTTCATTAATCTCTAAGTACAAAATTTAACTATGTCTTACATTTATGATTGAATGAAGTAAGTTGTAGGAGTCTAGCAAAAGGGTAGAGTCCCCCACTGTGGCGAACAAAGTAATGTAGATACCACAACCTTAAAACACACCTGAATTTATTGTAGGCCCATGAGAGCATTGACTGTGAGTTAGAACTCATCCATTGAGCTTGAAAGATGACAATGTGTGAATAGATATTGGTTTATTTGTCTGAGACTCACCTATCATAGTTAAGTGCGTGACGTGATCAAATTCATATTAGTTAGAGGTGAAGTTATGGATGCTTGATGGGCAACTAAACAAAAATATCGGTTTAGTTAGTAAAAGGATTTGCTTAAAACCAAAAGTTATGAGTTTGAATTCTACCGATGTGACAACTTTATTAGTAAGTAATTTATCAATACTTTAATAAGTGTTCTTTAGGTCTGGAGGCATGCTCTAACCTTAATAAATTGATGATCCAATTCACCTAAACTTTTATATACACACACATATATAAAGATGACAACGTAGTTCAGTGAAAACCGCACATGGTTTTCAAATTTTCAAGATGTGCAAGGGTTCACTTTGGTCAACAATCCACATTGACCTCAATGTATGTACACGGCAGAAACTAGTATAGGCACATTTAAGACAGAACATTTAGAGATAAATCGTGGATTCCACCAGGTAGCTAAAATAAGGCGTCATGTGGGTCCCCTTCCCCGTGGAGGAATTAATACCAAGCACACCACATTAGCAAGCAAAGGAAAAGAAAACTACTCTACTTTATTTGTGTTTGGTTGCTTTCTTTTCAAATTCTAATGACCTGCATATGACCCATATTATATATATATATATATATATATATATATATATATATATTGCCTTGTGTATGACCCATATTGATATATTTGAAGTGGTATAATTTGACATTTCTCCTAATTAAAACTCTGTATCATCTAAAATCGACTAAAAAGACGACAGAATAGTAACAAAAAAAGAGGGCTTTTAATTTGAAACATTTCTAACAACAAACTTTATAGCATCCACTTTATTTCAGCAAAAACCTCACTCACAAAACTAATATTGACATTGCCTATTGATAACTCATGGAATAACTAATTATGATTATACATAATTCTAACATTAAGAAGGAAGAAAAATGTAACATGTAGCTGGCAAAGACTCATTCTTGACATCTCTGAATTAGCAATTTATAAAACGGAATATTTTTTTGACATTTAGCTTCACACTATAATATTCAATCATGAATAAACATATACTTCAATACACAAAATAATGATTGGTTTTCAAAATTTCTTGATTATAGAAACATCAGGGTTAGACTAGAATCATATCACTGGACGTTGACGCAGAGTTTAATTCTAATACTTGAATCAAGAAGAAGGGGGGTGAGGATTAAGTTATTGAGTTCCATTAGCTAAGCAAATTTTAATTATCTCATAAAGCTAGCCACAAAAAAAATGGAAATTATAAATTCAATTCAGTCTTCTACTCTTCATCATATCACTAATCTCAATTGCTTTATCTGAATAAGAGAATCTTAATTATTATCTTTTGTCCTAATTATAAGACAAAGTTGACTTTTTTTTTTAGAGATTAAGGAAGTTAAATAAGTTACTTAATCATTTTATATGTTGTATATTCTTATATTATATATTAGTTTATTAGTCAAATTAATTATTTTGAAGAAAAAAATAAAAATAAAAATACTCTAAAGTAATTTAATGAGTTTCCTTAATTTCTCCAAAAAAAAGTCAACTATGTCTTATAACTAAGACCCAATAGAGTACTTTCTTTTTTCTTTTCGTTTTGGGCGGCTCTAAAGGTGACCTGCGACTTCCTTCCACATTTTTCACGAGCTTGGCAACAAGATGAGAGAGTTGAGAGAGAGAAGGAAATTTTACGAACCTTGATGTGATATTGTAGGCTGGTTGGTGCCACGATATTTTTTTTAATATTTGATACTCCTCATATCTTCAATATAAAATATATCTAGGGGCAGTTGATTTTAATTATAAATATAAGACACAAGTGTCATATTTGTCGACCTCTTCATAATTTATCTTTAGTGATGTTTTTTCAACAATTATCAATGTGAACAAGGAATAAGGGAATTAAAAAAGATGATAAAAGTGTTTTATGTTATGTCCCACGTCGGCTAGTAAGAGAAACGGTATTTTATATGAGTCTAGATACCTTTCTCTCTTAACCGCTTTTAAAACCGTGAGGGGCGATGAACTTAAAGCAAATAAGAACGAGGTGGTATTGGGATGTTACATTTTAGAAAATACATATTAATTAATTTAAGTAATTTTTATAATCTAATTAAATTAGATAAATACATTTTAGAAAATATATATCATGTTAATTAATCTAACTAATTTTTATAATCTAATTAAATTATATAAATATATTTTATGTTAAAAACTATAGAGTATTTACCTGTGAATTGTACGGGCAGACCATTGAATGTGGAGCTACTTTTGGCTCACTCAAAATGGCAGCTATTGCGTTACTTGTTGCGCCATTCCTTACCTGACATAAAATATTGCCAAAAACAAAAGTGCTACTCCCCCAATATAAGATACATTGGGAAATTGGCTAGAATAAGAAGAAAAAAAGAACTTAAATAAGGCACAATTGAAAAGTTTTCTCAAAATAAGACAGTTGGTGGCGTTACCACAAGTGACGTTGCAAGTGGTGATACTACTGACAAAGTGGCGTCACATATTATGACACCACTTTGTGGCGTTTACTCAATTAAGCCACTTGAGTGGCGTCACATAATGTGACGCCACTCAAGTGGTTTATTAAAAAATATAATAATATAATAATAAAAATTAATAATAATATATAATAAATTTTAATAAAATATATGTAATATAATTTAATAAATTATTAATTTAATTTTTTTAGTTGATGACACGTGGTGGCAAACCAAGATAAATGTAAGTATTATAAATTTGAGATAATGCCATAAAAACCACACAAACTATTTTAGAGGAAATTGTTGAATATAATGAAAAAGAATCCAACAATAGGTGTACTGATTGAAGATAGTGCTATAAAAACCACACAAACTATTCCAGAGAAAATTGCTGAATATGATGAAGAAGAATCCAATCATGATGAAGATGATAGCTTTATGGTAAATAATCAACTCAAGAGAAAAAAAATGACATCAGAAGCAATGAGTAAAAAAATGGTAAAAGGTAAGCAAAAGAGTGGGATTGCAACAAACATGCTAAAAACATTAGACCGAATGACCAATGTAGCAGAGAGTCATAATGCAGCTAAAGCGGCTGAAATGTCACAAACATATGAAATCAATGGACACTTTTCCATTTCGGATAGCATTAAAATATTGAAAAATTTGAGATTGATAGCAGATATTGACTTTATTTTCAAAGATGCATAGATGCTATAGATGGATCACATATTTCTATTATTCCTCCTCCTAATTATTTAAGTAATTATATATATTTTATTAATTATTATTATTATTATATATCTTTACTAATTTTTATTATTATTATAAATTAAATTAGTAAAAAATTAAATTAAATTTATTAAATTATATTATTTTTTTAATAAACCACTTGAGTGGTGTCACATACTGTGATGCCACTCAAGTGGTTTAATTGTAAACGTCACAAAGTGGTGTCACCACTTGCGACGCCACTTGTGGTGTCACCACACCAACTGCCTTAGTTTGGGAAAACTTTTCAACAGTGCCTTATTTGAATAATTTTTTTCTTCTTCTTATTCTTGTCAATTTCCTAAGATACATTTAACTTATTCTTAAAGAAATTATTTTAATCATGATATATATTATATGTTGTTAGATTATATATTAATTTATAAGTTAGAAGTTAATGCATAGAAGGTTAATAAATATAAATACTTTAAAATAATTTATTTAACTTCCTTAATTTCTTAAAAAAAAGTCAGATCTTATATTAAATACCAAATAAAATACTATTATGATCTAAAATTGTATGCTAGGCACTACTTTAAATTTTAAAATCAACCACATGACTGGCTCTCTACAATTTTCTTTAATTCAATTGTGGTATTTTGGTATTTTCACATTACAAATACATATTTCAATGAAAAATTATAAAACTTAATATTATATAAAAAATAACATTGTGCATAATTAATGTATGAAAAGAAGTCGAAGAATATGTTGTACAGTACTTCATAAGCAATTAATTTATAGAGGAAATAATAAGATTATGTTTTTAATTTTGTGGTTTTAATAACTAAGGTATATGGGGGTAATTTGACTCAAATTTTAAATTTCTAATAATAACATATAACCTAATATATTTCAATAACCTAAATTTAAATTTGAATAATTCAACCGTCTTTATATGAAATTTTTTCTAGATAAACATTCAAAATTTTTAATATCTTATAAAATTTATAATTTATAATTTTATATTCTTTATTTAAACTTATTTATTTAGTTTTCTTTTGAATGGTTAAAATTTTAAAATATGTTTTAATTATATTTTATTTGATTGTAAAGTATAAAAAACATAGGATCGTCGGAATTGGAAGAACGTACAACTAGAACAAAAAAAAAAAGTGTATATTTTTAAAATTCTCATCATACTTTTAAACTAAATATCTTATTGTAAAGTTAATTATACTTTAGTTTTTGGTCTTTTAAAATAATTAAAACCCTTTTCCATAAATATTATTTCCTCTCATTGCCTTCGGCTATTTGAATTTGTTGGTGCAATTTTATGGATTTATTGAAAATTTATATATCATTTAGATTTAAAACTTTTAAAAAGATAACTATCTAATTTATGATGGATTATTGTTATTCTTTTTTCTCGATGAAATAGGATTATTGTTATTCTCAATTGATCATAACAAGTATATCTAATCAATTAGATATAAAGCTTCGGGCACAAAAAAAAAGAAAAGAAAGAAAGATATAAAGTTAGATTTTTGAAGTTTTACATATAAAATTTAAATTTTAAAATTTATATATTTTCGTTATCGCAAATCACATAAACACATACTTTCGATTTTTTTATCAATTATTTAATTTGATTGATTAATCTTATTTTAACAATATTTGTTTTGATAAAAATAGTATATCGCAAAATATTTTTTTTTTGATAAGTCGATATGATATATTTATCAAATCATTAAATTACGTTAATTTCCTTCTCAATAATCTCACAGCTGCTTACTGTTAAATACACTGACAATCCTTTTCGAAGGAAGGTCTGTTGCTATCTAACCAAATCTCCGGTCTTCGCTGCCTCCTACCAGCCAAACTTAGGTATGCGAATGCAAATCTCCCTTATAACTCATTCTTTCTTCCTCATGGAACAATCTTTTTCTGAGTGAGAGAGATTCCGAATCCCCTTTTAGGGTTCAGCTTTCGATCTCACTCTATCGTCCATATCTTCCTCCTCCCTCCTCAATTTTCCCGATCTTCGGTTATCAGGCGCGCATTTTTTGTTATTTCTGATTATAGTCTTTAGAGTGTTTTCTTTCTGTGATCTGGAATTATTTTTTCCTTTTTGATTTTGTATTCTTTTTGTGCCTTCCAAAAGGATGTCCTGAGTATGTTTTCTTGGCTCTCAATTTCGTTATCTGCTGAACTTTTTCTTATCCCTTCGTCTTGCAGGGAACTATGGGTCTCAGCGTGAAGCAAATGTCTATAATTGTCACAACTTTTGGTGTGGCGTCTTTCATATTTGGAGTTATTGCTGAAAACAAAAAGGTGATTATTTAAACAAGGATTTTTTGGATTGTTGTATTGGACTATTTAAGGTGTTTTCGTAAGTCTGTATATAATCCTGACTCTTATATTAGGTATTATTTGGTGTTTTCGTAAATTTAAGGATTGTTTAAACAAGGATTTCTTGGATTGTTGTATGGGACAATCTAAGGTGTTTTCGTAAATCTGTATGTAATCCTGGCTCTTATATTAGGCATTATTAGGTGTTTTCGTAAATAGATACTCACACATTACTTATTAGGCATTATCATATCAGTTTTTTCAGCTCTCACAATATGTTTTCTGCGTTCATGATATATTTATTTAAAATTATAAAATAAACTTTTGATCTATTCTTCTTTCTTTACTATAGCCTGCTGCTGGTAAGGCAATAACGAGCCAAGGTGGTGTTATCTGCCAGTATCCGTCTGATCCAACTGTTGTATTGGGATATCTCTCAGTAGGATTTCTTGTTGCCTCTGCCATTTTCGGCTATGTGTCTCTCTTTTACCCTTACAAAGGAAAATCTGTTCCTCAAGGGGTTTTGTTTAAAAGCGGTAGCTTCATGGCATTCTTCAATATTGCTCTGTAAGTAGACTTTTTTTCATCCCTCATTAAGCCGTTTTAGATTAATTTTCTATTATGTCACTGAATCTTGCTATAACAGTTTAGTAGCTCTGCCATATTCTGAGAATGGAATTCTGGGTTTTCGTGCTACAAAATGGCATAGCCGTACGCCCGTACCATTACTTAAAGGATTTTCCGTAATAACTTGACATTTCTTTGATGAATCATACCATGGTGTGAGATACCATTGTAATTGAGAGAGATTCATATTAGATATGACAGGTGAAAGTTCCTAGAAAATAGACAATTACTTTCTTATAAGAGTCAACGACTCAAGTTTTTTGTCTATTATGTCAAGTTCTCACTCACATGATTATTTAACTATAAACCTACATAATAGACATCTAACATCTTGGGTGCCGCATGGCATTCAGGATTAGGGGTTAAAATTATGGTCAGACCAAACCTCTTATTTGTTTTAAGCATACATTTTGGTCAGTTTTAGCTTCATATCTCTTATCTTGTTGTCGCATCTGATGAATGACTTATTCTGTAACATGGACTATTGTTTTAGGCTTACAACTGGATTAGCAGGAGCATTTCTGTTGTGGCCAACAATAACAGAACAGCTTCACTGGTCGCGGAATCTTCATCAGAATCCCAACTACGACTGCCCTACAGCTAAAACTGGTCTTCTTGGTGGTGGTGCCTTTTTATCTCTTGATTCGTCCCTCTTTTGGTTGATTGCTCTGATGTTAGCCGGCAATGTACGGGAGGATTTCTTCGATGATGGCAAAGATGTCGAGAAGGATGAAGCGGCTAAAGTCACTGCAGCTGATTACGTGTTGGAGATGTAGGCGATTATGATATTACCTTAGGTTTATGAATAAATATAGGAGACTGCTTGCTTCTTTGTTACTTTCTTAATTTTTTCATTATCTTCACTCATGAACAAGGTTAGATGTAGATATTCTTCTTATGGTTATATATAGTCTATTGCGTTTAGTGTTTCAATATCTGCTTTATTATTCCCTTCACCGAAATACAATAATCGCTGTCTTTAGAATTTTTATGTGATGCCTTTGATGGCTCAACCGTTGAAGGAGCCACGAGGGATTATTGTGGTAACAACCGACATTAATCAAGTTCTAGTCATTCCAGCATCAAATAGATGTCGTGAAACTCGTGAGTTTAATTATAACTCACAATAATGGCATAAACTTCTATTATGAATTTTAAACCAGTAAAAAATTACTTTTATCAATAAAGATGTATTGATAGAGTATAATTACAGTATAATTAAATAATCAAACTATGAAAATTTTATATGAAATCCTAAACTCGTAAAATATTAATTTTACTAATAAATATGTATTAATAGTCTATAATTAAAGCATTAAAAATTAACAACAATTTGATATAATTGAAATGTAATAAATCAGCATTCATAATATACTATATTTAACAATTTTTTTTTATATAAAATGTATATATAAAATCAATGAGCATGATAAAACAAAAAAGTTAAAAAGTTAGCACAAGTATGTAAATTTGTAAGGTAGAAATGTAACATTTTCAAGAGTTGTTGGCAAAAATATCATCTTAAATTTTCTATAAAACCTCTACGATGTGCCTTTTTTTTAGGATAACATGATAAGACCCCACGTTATGCATCTAATTTGACGATCAGGGTCGGATCAGTCCATGTTGTTTTTCAACTGGAAAAACAAAGAATTTATTACAACTAAACATCTTCAAAGTCACTGCAACATCCTCCGAAGCTTAATTGTTTTGTAAACTTGAGGTCCCAGGCCAAGGCACTTGATCAAAAAAATTTCTGCTTATTTTAAACTTCAATTCTCTTTTCTTTATTTTAAAAGGAAAATCCCACTTTACAAAAAAGAGCAGACAAACAGCCTTCGAAAGGCTAATTATGCTCCACTAAAGTTGCAAAAGAGGCTCTTACTGGATAAATATTAGTGATATTATAGTTTCACTAGCAAAAACATTGAACCGTGTTGATTCTACATAAAAGCTTTTGGATAACTTATGAAAATGTAGGAAAAAATGGCTTATGAAAAACCAAGGTTCTCCACCCCCAAACCATGTTCATATAAAAAATAAATGGGAAAATTCATCTTGGGGCCTTATAAGAAAAAAAAAATTAAAAAAGGCCTCAAGAGTCTGAAATACCAGGTATAAATTCATTAAAACTTTAATTGTTAACGGGACTAATATAGTTGTTAGTGAGGTTGATAGAGGTCTTTTTTGAATTTTTTTCCCAAACAAGGGCCCCAAGATGGATTCTCTTTGGGTTGTTTAGTTCCCATAAGTCGAGCCAAAACCCCTCATCTCATATATCGGAATAACAACTTCTACTTCTACCACTTATCCAAAATAAATATAGTAAAGAAAACATATTTAATGCAGGACAAACAACAGAACCCTGGTATCCTTCAATGACAGTCTTGTATAAAATGCTGAATTCCTTAAGACTTTGTTTGAGAGTTCTATTTTGGAGGAAAAAGAAAGGAAATGAAAGGTTTTGGTAGTCTCTTCCCTTATTTGGGAGTTTTAAAAATAAGAGGGGAGGGAATTAGGAATTTTTACAAATCCCCCAAAACCCTCATTCTTCATAAAAATAGAGTTTCCCCATTATAGGGGGTTTTAAGAAGGAAAGTAGATTAATTATTTTTTTACCATCATTTAAATAAAATACTCTCGTTATTTTTTATTTCTTTTTCTATTGTTGAAATGCACGTGAAAATTTTTTAGAGAGAGAAAATACTTTTTTATGAGAAAATATTTTTAGAAAGAGAAAATATTTTTTTAGGAGAAAATATTTTTTTAATATAAAAATTACAGAAATATTTTTTTTAGATAAATTTAAATTTATTTTTAAAGTATAATAACTATATTAATTTTTAAAGAAAATGACAAAATGATAAAATTAACTCATTAATCTTCAATCTCCCTCTTTTACTATTTTTTTAACTCCAAAACAAGAGGAGGAAATATCCTCCATTTCTTTTTCTTCTCCTCCCCTCCAAACTCCCTGCATCTCTTTCCTTTTCTTCCCGTCCAAACTCCCAAACCAAGCCTTAATTTTCTGGTTTTATGTAAAGCAATTAATGTCCACTTTATTATCATGCCATTTCTCCTACAAGCTGGTCTTCAACAAAATGTATGGCATGAAGGCGAGAATGTGAGATGTAGTATATGGTGGACAGAGGCAAGAATTCCCAAGTTCTGCCTCATCATCAATGGCCAACAACTCATCACTATAGGTAGGTTAACTGCCAATCACACAAGCATTTATTGAGGTAATGTATGACTGGCTAACGAGCTACCAATCATGAGTTTTGACTCTGATTTGGGATTGCAGGCCATTGCCCAGAATTGTTGTCATTGCAGACCATAATTGCAGCCTAATGGGGTTACATAACCACCACAACCACAATTTTACAAGCACATTTTCAAATCCTTCAGCACAGGAATGGATAGAAAACACAGAAAGACAGGAAAAACTGGGAAATGAAAACTTGTTAGATGCGTTAAGACTCAGGAGCTTAGGGCATATGTAGTTTGAAAGATCCAATCAATGAAACCTTATAGGCTCACAGTAGAGAGCAGCTTCATTGTATTGGTCGATCAAACAAGACTTGTTCTAGGTGGGCTTACTGACCATTCACACACAGAAAGGCAACTCTAGAGTTGCCGTGTGAGTGGCTAATTGGCCACCTTCAAAAACGCAAATATATTTTCCTGCTGTAACACCTAACATAGACATTAATTCACAAGTCAGTGAAAATACTAAGCACCACAATTTTCATCTCATTTCCAATCGTTACTAACATTCTACGACAAAACACAGTTTTCACCATCGTCGGACTATCATTCCCTAATACAGAAAAAATAAAAAAGTAGTAGAAGGCGAGTGAAAATATAAGGACGAACCCAAGGAGCAACAAGAAGATCGAAGCTCCCAGGGGAGAAATTGAAAGCAAGCAGGTGTAGCTGACATCATTGAACTCACTCCGTCTCCACACCAAACCTCAAGGCGTCATTTTCGCCAACCTTTTCAGTTGCGATTAATTTGAGGTATCAAGAAACGAGATCAAACTGAGGTTACATGATGAAGATCAAGATGCAGAATCACCTCGCTCCCTTCTTCTCACTTCTCAGCTGAGAAGCGAGATGCGAGAATAGAGAAGTGCAAGATTCTGTAGGGTTTTCATAGATATCGATTTGCTCGGCCGGTTGGGTATTTAGAAGGCGCAGCTCCGGGGCGGTGGTTTACGGGTAGGGCTCTTGGAGAAACGGGTCTTATTATCGGTACATGGGTACAAATAGATTAGGTGCTGTCAAAAGCCTAATCAGGTTTGACTTGTTCGGTTAAAAGGTCAGGCTAAGACCTGTTATAAGGCTTGTTTTCGCTTAACAGGCCAGACCTAAGCTTGATAAAAGGTCTTATAGGTCTGACAAACCGGCCTATTTATATAATTAATATTAATTTATATAATTTTGACCTATTTTTAATATGTTTAAAGTAGTTATCTTTTCGACATGTGGCTTGTTAGCTTAATTAATTAAATAATAATAATATAAGGAAATTTTTTAAAAAATTAAAAATTAAAAAAAGAGCAAACTTCTTTAATAGGTCACAGGCCAGACTTAGGCTAAAAAATAGGTCTGTAACAGGTCACAGGCCAGGTTCAGACCACTATGTTACAAAATAGGTCTAATCTGTTAAAGGTAAAGTCTGGTTTGGTTTAAGCTGTTTCTACCCTTATCGATAGAGAACGAGCATGGCTTCCTGTACATTGTGTCAAAAAATATATTTATATCATATGTATGTAATTTATAAAATATTAACGATTACATTGTGTCAAAAATTATGATAAATGCCTTTGAAACAACAAAGTATCTTCGTGATATTTGCATAAATATTATATATATATCAAGGTTAAGGTTCTGAAG
Organism: Acacia confusa; assembly: GCA_037074495.1. Classification (NCBI taxonomy): domain Eukaryota; kingdom Viridiplantae; phylum Streptophyta; class Magnoliopsida; order Fabales; family Fabaceae; genus Acacia; species Acacia confusa. The sequence goes on from CM073506.1 coordinate 39,212,916, forward strand.
TACGGATGAGCCACTGAACTGGTTGAGTTATTGAGTCAAAGGGTCAGTAAGTCCTGACAGAGTCAAACCAGTGCTAATCCGAGGCACAATCGGTGAGTAATTAAAAATTTTAAAGTAATTAATATGAAATTTGAAATAATTTTTTTAAAAAAACCGAATTAGGTTGATGCTTGAATTGAACCGGTTTACCAACTAATTCTCTAGTTTGTAGTCTGGTTTAACTAGTCTAGTCCGAGTTTCAGAACTTGGATATATAAATGTTCTCTAGTACATTATGTATGAATAAAATTCATGATTGTTGATATAAAATAGGGTTAAGGTACAAAAATACTAAGTGACTGACCGCCTTGCAGAATGCTTGAATGGGGCCTGAATTATATAGACGTTCCAAAGTTGAGGGTGGATTGAAATTTGAATTTGAATTTTAGCAGCAGGGTCCGAGGAGGATTTTGACATCTCATAGAGAGAGAGCATCGGGGCAAGGAAAAGAAAAGAGCAGGCTCACGGCTGGGACGATTGGAATCCTTGGAAGAGGGCGAAAACATGAAAGCAATAGCAGAATGTCAGATAAAGTGGAGGAGCCAACTTGATAAGGTGATGGTCGTCTTCATTCTGCTGTTGAACACTAAAATATGTCTGTAGCCGATAGTTACACCGATTGAGGTTTAGGCTTGCTGGAACAGAACTTTATGATTTATTCATATTGAATTAGCCCAAGGCAAAGCCCAACCACGTATTCAATTTATATTTTTTAATGTTTGTGCTTTTGCAGAAACATTTTGAAACATTTTTCCTGCCTCACCCACATAAAAATAAGTGGATCTCATTTTAAAGAGAAGAGATAAAATATTAATAGAATTCACCCACTTTTATGTGAGTGATGCAAAAAAAATGTTTCTGCCGTAAAGACAGAAATATTAAACCATTTATATTTATATTAACCAAAAAATTGTTAGTTAATGTGGTAAGAAGCCTTACCTAAAAGAAGGAAAATACAATTTCGAATTATCAGAAAACACACTAAATGAGGAATGAGAAAGGTGAAAAACTTTTTACCCTTCAAGTTTTGAAAGAAAAAACCCTTAACCATATAATTTATTATTTTTTAATATTACTGTCTGATCGGATTAAATTCAGAAATTGCTGAACTCAGCGGGGCGGGGGGTTTTCATTTAATCAGATTCAAACCCAAGATAACGTGATTCTTTGTAATAATGCATCGGGACTCATAGGGGAAAGAATTTGAAGTGTATGTAACTTTTCACTTGTCTCTGTGTCTTTATCCTTTTCTTATGCACTTATTTAGAATTCAAAAATAAAATTATTCAGAATTTGTTAATATCTCACCTTTGTATTAATATTGATTTTAATTATTAGACCCTGTTTGAGAAAATGTTGTATCTTCTAGATGTTTACTTCCTACAACATAGTTTTATAATAAAAAAGGATTTAGAGTAGTATGAGCTAGGGTTGTCCAAAAAACCCGTGGTCTGGTTGGTCCGGTTTGACCCGGTCCAAGGCAATTAAAAATTTGGTTCAAAACAATTTGATCGGACCAAATTGCTCGGGTTGAATCAGACTTCGGTCCAGGTGCTTAGACCTCTAAGATTGGTCCAGTCAGACCGGATGTGTGTTTTTTTATCTTTATAAATCACCACTACACTTGACTACTCACTAAAGTCTGAGCATCCTAATATGCTTTTTAACTCATAGGAATCACTTTTTATTACTTTCAATAGTGAGGTGAAATCAAAGCTAAAAATTAGCTCCCAAGAAGACAAAAAATTGGAAAAAAAATTGGACTGCCTGGATTGGTCCAGCCCGACCTCAAGTTAGTACCAGACTGGACCAAATCTCAGAGTGACTTGTCTAGCCCAAGGTTTTATCGAGCCAGACCTCAGATTGACATGTCTGGCCCGGTCTTTGGACATGCCTAATATGAGCATGCAAACTTTTAGATTATATCCAGTATAATAGAAAGTTGGGTGTAAAATTAAAAACAAAATAGTGATGAAATCACCTCATAATTTTAAAAAATAAATAATAAGAAGATAAACAAAGTCTACTTTTTATAGTTTAATTCTCGTAATTTTTTTCTGACAAAAGAAAATTCTCTTAATGTTTTAATTCATACCAACCAAACCGGACTTAGCTTCAACTCTTTCAGACAGGCCAACTTGGAAGCTGGGAAATAAATAACCCACGGATCATCAAGACCAGAATGAAGTGTGGACTCATTATAGCAGCAGCTGTGGTTAGTCTCAGCAGAGCCCAAAACATTTATATTACTGTCTCGAAAAATGTATACAACAACCATAGTCATTCAGGGATATTGTGCGTTCTTTCGCGTTACAACTTACAAGCAAATTGAAATTTTACTTGCATTGATGCCAAGTCAGTCCAGGTTGATACAATATAATATGATCCCTTTTCTGGGCTCATGAGTAGATAAATGAAGAATAAGTACTCCCTCAAGTCCTTAATATACCATTTTATTTGTAATGCAATTTGTATAACGAATGAGATCTTATACAAAAGATTGGAGGTAGTATAAAATCTCATTCATAGTACAAATTATAGTATTACACTATGAATGGGATCTTATATATTGTCGGAAAAAAGAAAAAAAAAATTGATATTATCAAGGACCGAATGTATGAATGATATATTATATTAAGGACGGTAGTATATCAATAATATCATAGTAGGAGGTGAACAAGGTAGACCTTCGGTGAAGCAAGATCTTGTGACGTTTGCATAGTCAGGTGATATACTTGTACATTTTGGGTGACTGCGGATCTATGGTGTCTTGCCCTGAAGAAAGAACAAAATGAGGGAATCTCGGGCCTTGGCTATTGAACAGACAGATCTAAATAAAATGAATCAACCGTCACAGTGATGAAAAGAAATATCACCAGTTCATCATGAGATTAGGAACCTCATTTATGGGATATTTTTAAACTGCTTTTGAACCCATTCATCATAATCTTGCAGCAGCTGCTGAATTAGCAGCGGCACGAGCTGGTCCACCAAAGCTTGTATTATTCTGCACATGTCCACGCCAAAAATGCAAGTGTTTAAAGGCATAAGGAGCTGAAAAAAGAAGAAGCAACTATGCAAGTTTTTGAAAGTATATGGAGTTATTTTCATGTTACAGCTAGTGCTCTGAAGAAAATATGTCACAGTGCTTACAAAGGAGCTGTCACTAGAACAAAAATTTGTATGCAATACGCTGTGCAAGAATATATAAGCTGAGAGCAACATGAGATGAATTTCTGAGTGCATAATCCAAAACTAAGACATTATAATTGACTCACATAGTTCCAGGACGCTCAACAGCTGCTTTAGGCATCATAGTAAATGGACGTGTGTAGATCTGCCAGTTCAAAGTTGTTAGGAAGGTGGGAAGCAAATGGGAAATCAGTTTGCCGTGTAGAAATATAGTAATAACTCTTGTTTGTTTTTGAAAAAAATATTTGAATCATTACATTATGTAACTATATACTACTAAGAAATTAAAATAAGGAGAAAACAACCAACTTTCGAGAGTAATCAATTTGTACATCCTGCATAAGCAGAAGCAAGTATCACCTAGGTCCCAAGTTTCTTTGTTCCCCGGGATGACACAATCCTCAATTCTGAACGTAATATATAGAAAGTTTAGAGAGAATCTCCTACTTGACCGACCTTTTGTTTTCCCCAATCAATCTAGTACGTTCAACTGATAAAACACAATTAACTTTTCCAATTTTTTCCAAGGATCAGCCATCAGGACTAGGGTGTTTTTGTGTGACTTGGTTCGTGTCTGCCCCAAGTTTCTGGGGTAGATAGCATCACTAGACACAGCAATCTCTAAAAGTAAAACGATTGCTCTTATCTAAACTGCTAAATTATATTCACGAGAGCTTTGTCCAATTAAGGCATTATGTGCCCTGTGATGTCAAATTCTACAACCATAACAAACGCGACTATCTTCCTTCTATTCCCCAGTAACAATGTGTCAGAAAAAGGCAAGTGGATGTGGATAGAACACAGAATACTTCAGTAGTATATGTTGCATCAGGATAAGAAGAACCTCAAGAGTGATATTCAACTTAACATCAACTTCTAGAAAAGATTCAGCGTCATCCATGCCCCATGTCATGTGATTTATCATGAATGCTGCAAATCCAGAGTTAAGATCAATGAACATTTACACATTGATAGAGTTAAAGAGTAAAGAACAGAAGAAAAGAAATAAGTGGCATCAGCTACACAGATAAACATAAATTAAGCAGAAAACAGTGCTGAACAATGGCTTTTTTCCTTTTGTTTAGAGAAGACAGATCGATAGGCCACAAATGGAGTTGGTTGTTTGTGAAAGGATCTTTAGGAAATAAAAATGCTTTATGCTTTTACTTCATTGATTTTAAAAAATGTGGTATTACCTGAGAAGTGGTTGTTTTGGCGCTCCACAACTTCTGAACCCTCAAACTGTAAAAATTGTGAAGCATCACACAAGTTGAAATGTAAATCCATCAGGCGCATGTTCAATCAATTTTCTTTTTTATTCTTGAAACTAATTAGGATTTCTCCAAACGGCACGAGGCTTCTTCAGGAAGCTGCCTTGTTATTTGTAAAAGGACGTGCAGTCAAAATCAGTGTCTGCATTTTTGTCCCCCCCCCCCCAAAAAAAAGTCAACGTCGATCACATGCATTTAAATCTAAAGTGCAACCTGTATGGAGCAAATTCATCCCATTATGTCATACCTTACAGGAAAGCATCTCCACAACACAATCTTCATTTGTTGGCGTTACCCGCAGATCCAGCAGAGGTACAGCTTCAAAGTTCAGAAGTTTAAGTTTAGGCAAAGTACACCTGCAGAAATTAGTATAACATGATTATTCGCCAAAAATACAAATTTGCTGTCCAAACCACTAGAGAGCCGAACTCAATGCTTTGGATGAAAGTATGAAACACGAATTTCATACACATGGATGCAACGTAAATCTATTATCAACGGGGGTGCCTCTGAACCTATCTAAAAGGATCAATGAAGCCAATAAAGAACAATTAAAAATGTGGAAGACCTGTAAGTGTTAGCGTCAAGACACTCAAATGATTGCAAGGCCCTTGTGTTCAACATTGCTTCAATTCCACTGGGATGCCTTAGAAATTCACTAAAGTGGTATCCGGTGCCTTGCAGACCACCACTATAAGTTGGAAGCTTAACTCTTTCCTTTTTTGCAGCACACAAATTTGCCTTCTTTGCATTAGAATCGGAGGAAGTCACTTCGCTTACCTTGATCTCCATTTTCTTCCTGAAAGTCAAATTCAGAAGCAAATCACCAAAAGTCACATAATCTAGGCTTGCAATTGCACAGAAAACGAAAATGGCTGTTCCCTTGGGTTTCATAAAGAAGAAATTGCAGCACATTCTGTTTGGATAACATTCGAAAGAAGAAGTGTTCTGGTTGCAGAGGTCCTGATTCACCTTGTATTCTAAATCCAAAGTAGGTATATTTAGCCTTTTCTTCACGGACCAACTAAATATTACGTTTTATCACAGTAGAAACAGATTAAATACCGAGGGCTAAATGTCGGGATGGGGGAGGATAAATATGTGAAGCAGCCCTGTCCACGACCATACATCTTCGCATATATCATGATTTAGATTACACTCGCTGGAAGCAAGACATTAAGTCAGAACATTATAAAATCACGAAGGAAAACCGAACAAGAAATCATCGCATTTCTCCGAAGCAAAGAGAGAAGTTTTTTTGATAACATGGAATACCGGATTCTGATAATTACTGTGCGGCGGAAGAGGCCAGAACGAAGACGAAATGATTCGATCAGTTATTAGCTGCTAAAGTTGATCTCAAACTGCCGAAATACCATTGTGAAGTTGCAGCGTCACTTACTGTTCTCACTCTGAGCTCATATGTGGCTTGCGGCCACCAGCATATCCTCTTCAACGAAAATATAGGTAACGGCAAAATAACTGCCAGGTGCCCTTATCTGTAGCTTCTATTTGTATCAGCTCTATTAAAGTTTCCCCCCCTTCTAAAATCCTTTATACCTTAACTATAAATATAACTTTTTTGAGGGTATTAAAAAGTTAATAAAATTATTTTAAAATATTTATTTTTATCATTTTTCTCCAAAATGTTTTGCCTCATTTATAAAAAATGATAAATAATTCAATGATAGTTAATATATTATATAAATAAGTAACTTATTTGATCTTTGTATATGACCAATGACTGAGCTCTCTCCTTTGCTCTCTAAGGAGAATTCTCGTTCAACCAAGAAAGTTCGTATATGACTTGATAGAGATGATGGCAAGGAAGAAGCAAGCTTTGAGGGGGCTGATACACTTATGGCTGAGAAAGAACCTAGTGCTGCTATCTCATACTAGAATAAGCTGATGAATCATGATAGCGTGGGACGGGTTAATTGGAAGAAGCCAGAGATAGTTCTATCAAAGGATGATTACAGCATAGGCAAGGATGGAGATATCCCCTGCATTACCTTCCCAAACGTTGTTCGTACTGCTTTGGCTAAAGGTATGGAAAGGTCTTTGATCATTAAACTACTGGCACGATCCATAACCTATCATGATCTGGTGTTTAGAACGCAAGTTTTGTGGCAACCTAAAGGCTCGTATGAATTGGTGGATATGGAAGGGAGTTTCTATTGTGCTACTTTTACTCTAGAGGAAGATTATATGAAAGTCTTAACGGGTGGTCCTTGGATGCTTTACGGTGCATATCTCACAGTGCAACCATGGTCTTTGGATTCTGATCCTAAAACTTGCGTTGTGTCAAAAGTTGTTGTATGGATCCGGATCCCGGGACTGTCAATACGGTATTATTATCTCAGTACGTTGAAAGCCATAGGTAAGCTAGTGGGGGACGTTTACAAGGTAGATTATATGATTGAAACACGTGGTCGGGGGAAATACGCTCGTATGGCTGTTCAAATTGATTTACAGAATCCTCTTATTCCATGTATTAAAGTCGATGGTAAATCATATGGAATTGAATATGAAGGCTTGCCTCATATTTGTTTTTCTTGTGGGAAATATGGTCACAATCAGGAAAAATGCTCAGATAAAACGGTTCCAAATTCTAAAACTCATATGCAAGGGCAACGGAGTCCAATAGTTCAAACTGCTACAACCTCACGCAAAGGAGCTAATTCAGACATGGCCGCCGATAACTTGCAGGAGGACAAGTCATCTCCGTATGGATCCTGGATGCAAGTCAAACATCCCAAAAAAGGAAATAAAAGTCATTGGGGTAGAGAGGCAAAGAATGGGGGATCACGAGTTAATGGAGGATCCCGGTATAACATCCTCTTTGATTGCGAGGATTTGGTGACATCTCCTACGCATAATGAAGGGAAGGATCTAGTGATTTCGGGCAGTCATAATGACAGGGATCTGAGTCAAATCTCCACTGATCAAGGGAAACGTTTAAATGTACTGCATGCTAAGGAGGGATACGGTACAGTTAAGCAAAGAATGAATGGGGCTAAAAATGGGCCTGCAAGGCAAGCAATGGAATACAGGCCAAAGCCCAAAATAGGAGAACTCCCTAGTGGGCATGATAGCAAGATTAGCAGAGATCTTCAGGCCCCATCGACGGTCCTGGGCAAGTCCGATACGAATGAAGTGGAGATTGCGAAGGATTACGATTCAGTTGGCAAATTTGAGAAGCGTATAGAGAAGTTGGAACCAACTTTGTCCTTGGAGCATATGCCCATGAATACTATCACAACCTCGTCTTCTCTGGATAGCAGCAAGCATACCGTGATGATTCTCCAACAAAGTAGGCAAGCTCTTGATGAGATTTCACTCCCTACCTTTGGTGTGAATACAAACCTGAACGTTGACTTGCATGGGCATGGCAGACGCAGTAGGGGGAAGGAGAACAAAGATATTAATGATCGATATAAAAAACATTCGGTGCATGGAATTAAGCTTCAATCTTCTATATCTCGCAATCTAAAAGTCAGAAAGAAATCTGGTGGCATGCAACTTTCGAAGGACGTCAAGGAAATTCTCAGGGAGGAAATAGAGAATCCAATCTCTCCCACGTGCTCTCTGGATTTACCTGCATCACTTCGTGAAGATGACACAGACCCCCCAGGGTCAGGTATTGCTGCATAACTTCCTATTTTTTGTTTTTTATGGATCTAAAAATTTTTGTTTGGAATTGCCAAGGAGCATCTAGGAAGAGCTTCTTCGGCACTTTTTCTCAATTCATGACAGATCATAAACCTGATATGGTGGTGTTGGTTGAACCTTGTATCGCTGGCTTGAAAGCTGATAAATTTATCATCCAGACTGGGTTTGAATTCTCATGCCGATTAGAGGCTCAAGGATTTTCAGGAGGTATTTGGTTACTATGGAAACATACTTTGATAGTGAAAGTTGAGTTATGCCATGTGCAGTTCATTCATGCCAAAATACAGTCTCAGGGTATGGTGGAAGTTGTATCCTTTACAGCAGTCTATGGCAGTCCAAATCCAATGCTTCGTAAGGCACTATGGACCTCCTTAATGGAACTTTTTGGAATAATCACTGGATCTTGGCTTGTAGCAGGAGATTTTAATGCTCTTCTTAATAGTGATGATCGCAAAGGTGGGGCGGTCAGACGTGCTAAAGGATGTGCCTATTTTCAAAAATTCCTCTTTAATAGTGGTTTGTTGGACTTGGGCTTTTTTGGTCCTAAGTTCACATGGCGCCTTTGCACTTTATTTCAATGTCTAGATCGTGCCTTGGGGAACAATCATTTGCTTTCCTCCTTCAGTAAAACTGTGGTGACACATCTACCCAAGTTAAGCTCAGATCACAGACCCATTTGCATTAAACTCTGTGGGATTATATCTTCGCCACATCAGAGACCCTTCCGGTACTTGGCAGCCTGGACTACTTTGGACTCTTTTGAACAAGTTGTACGTGAGAATTGGTCGGATTTGGCTTCTGTCAAGGAAAATATTGCTCGGTTTACAGCGTCTGCAAAAGTCTAGAACAAAGAAGTCTTTGGAAGTATTGGACAACGTAAACGTCAGATTTTGGCAAGGTTATCTGGCATACAGAAGGCACAAGAATCTCGTCCTTCTGCCCATCTTGATAAAATTGAAAATGAGCTAAGGAAGGAATTTGAGATCATTTGTGAACAAGAAAGTTTGACATGGGTACAACGAGCAAGGTGTGATTGGTTGAAGTTTGGAGATAGAAATACATCTTATTATCATGCAAAAGCGATACAACGAAGTAGACGAAAGAATATTTCCGCTCTTAAAAGCGACATAGGGGAGTGGTGCTCTGATATTGAAACCTTACGAGGATGGGCTCTGAATTTTTATCAAAAATTATATACCAACGATGTGGACCAGACACCAATGTATTAGGGTAGGGGCCTATTTCCCAACCTTGAGGTTGCTATGACCCACCCTTTGAGCAAGTCTATTGATGTAAATGAGATTTACACCGCTCTATTCCAAATGAAACCTCTTAAAGCTCCAAGAGTGGATGGTTTACATGCTAGTTTTTTTCAAAACAACTGGAAGATGGTATCCAAGTCAATATATCATATGGTTCAAAGTTTTTTCGACCATGGGGTGTTTGATCAAGATTTAAATGAGACCCTCATAACTCTTATCCCAAAAATTGAAGCACCGCAGTATCTAAAAGAGTTTCGTCCTATTAGCTTATGTATGGTTCCATACAAGATCATCACTAAAGTATTGGCTAATCGACTTAAGCAATGGCTTCCCAAATTGGTTCTACCTAATCAATCAGGTTTTGTGGCAAGCAGACAGATCTCAGATAATATTATTATTGTCCAGGAGGTTCTACATTCTATGCGCTTCAAACGTGGTAGGAAAGGATGGATGGCAATCAAGGTGGATCTTGAAAAAGCCTATGACAGGTTGAGATGGGATTTCATTCAGGATATTCTTTATGATGCGGGGCTTCCTGAGAAATTTATTCAAGCAGTTATGACTTGTGTTACTACATGCAGTATGAGAGTCGTCTGGAATGGTGACCATTTTGACAAATTTTATCCAACCAGAGGGATCAGACAAAGGGATCCCCTGTCACCATATATTTTCATTCTATGCATGGAAAGACTTTCTCAAATGATCACTTTGAAGGTGGAGGAGAAAAAATGGCTTCCCATCCATTTGGGAAGGAAGGGTCCACCCCTCTCTCACTTATTCTTTGCCGATGATTTATTGCTTCTTAGCTCCTCAGCTCCATCTCAGATATCCCTAATTAACAGCATCTTGGAAGATTTTTGTGCAAGCTCAGGTCATAAGGTAAGTACTTCTAAATTTGCTATTTGTTTTTCTAATAATGTTTCTGCATGTGATCAAGCCAGGATCAGTGAAGAGTTGGGATTTAGAAGAATAGCCGATCTTGGAAAGTATTTGGGTGTGCCACTTCTTCATGAACGAGTCAGGACCTCAACTTACGCCTATATAGAAGAATGAATCCAGTCTAGACTCTCAGGATGGGCAGCTAAGACTCTTTCTTTAGCGGGGCGAATCACTCTTGCTAAATCAGTACTATCTGCTATCCGAACATATGCTATGCAAACTACAAGACTCCCTGCAGGATTATGTCATCGAATTGAACACCATATCAGGAGTTTTGTATGGGGACAAACAGGAGAAAATAGGCGTTCGAGTTTGGTTAATTGGGATGATATGTGTTAACCATGTCTGAATGGTGGATGTGGATTTAAGAAAGTGGAGCAGTAGAATCAGGCTTTCCTCATGAAATTGGGTTTTGCCATTAAATCACGACTAGACTTGCTGTGGGTCCAAGTATTGCTAATGAAATATGGGTGGGAAGAGCATGTAGGGCCCTCCAACCGCAATAGTCGCTGCTCTTATTTATGGAGACATCTTAAAAAGGTATGAGGTGATGTAGAGTTGGGATCTCGTTGGGCACTAGGTGGTGGCTCACATGTTCGTTTTTGGCTTGATAATTGGGTGACAGAGGTAGGGCCACTTAAGAATTTGACGTTTAGGGATATCACGCATGAGGAAATGTCCCATCCGGTGAGCCACCATGTGACACAAGAGGGTTACTGGAATTGGCCACTTTTTAATGCTCATCTCCCCTATAAAATCATGGCACTTATATCGGGTTGCAAGGCTCCAACACATGATGATGGCGATGCATCTATTTTCTGGGACCATTCATCAAATGGCAGATTTTCAATCTCATCAGCATATCAACTTATAGGTGCAGCGGAGGATTCTGAGAATAACAAGCTTTGGGAATCAATATGGAGATGGGATGGAGCACAGAGGGTTCGAGTGTTCTTATGGCTCATGGCACGAGGAAGCTTGTTAACTAACTCAGTCAGAGCTCGATGCCAAATGACTGAATCTACTGCGTGCGAACGATGTGGAGCTGATGTGGAAGATACAGATCATGTTTTACGACAGTGCTTTTTCGCAAAGGAGGTGTGGAGTCTTTTAGTTCCCACCCACAAAATCCAATCTTTCCTTAATGAGGAATTTAGCAGCTGGGTATTTAAAAATCTGGTTCAAAATAAGAGTGATAATAATCAGCGATCTTATTGGCTGAACCTCTTCGGTTTGACATGCTGGAAAATATGGAACGCTAGGAACAAAGCTCTTTTTCAACAGACCCATTGTCATCCCCAAGCCATAGCCCGTGAGGTAAAGTTAATCGCAGGTTTCAATTCACGGGTTATGGAAAAGGATGGGGTACGACAGCTAAGTAAACCCATACAGCAACCAAGATTTATCTGTTGGACCAAGCCTCCTTGGCAGTCAGTTGCTCTAAACTGTGACGGTGCGAAGAAGCAAGAATCTATGCAAGTCGGAGCTGGAAGCCTGATCAGAGATCACGAAGGACGATGGCTTCACGGTTGCTGTCATAATATTGGTAATTGCTCATCTCTTCATGCAGAGCTGTGGGCTCTTATGGATGGATTGGAATTAGCTTGGTCTAAAGGCTTCAAAGATGTAGTGGTGCAAATCGACTGTTTAGTGGCCCTTATGTTGGTCAAGAACGCGGAGGACTTGCCGCATGCGAGCAGGAGCATTATGTAAAAAGTTCAACGGCTTATAGCTCAAGACTGGAGGATTAGTCTGGTTCATACTTATCGTACGCCTTATCACTTGGAGAAGGGTTGCATGTTCTTGAGGAACCTCCAGGCGACTTACAATGTATGCTGCTAGCAAACGCTGAGGGAGCTGGAAGCTTTAGGCTCTGTACTCTTCGTACTTGATCTTCTATGATCAAGCCCCTTGTTAACTAAAAAAAAAAAAAAACTTATTTGATCTTCAAAAATTAATTATGTTTTATATTTATAACTGGGAGGGAGTATTTATTTTTTTCATAGATTCAAGATTAATTTTATAACAAATGAAAATGTTATTAAATATCGGATTTTATTTTTCTTATTATCCAGAGAGCCTTCATCTTCATAGACCGATTTATAATTGTAAGAATATTTTATCATAATTATCTATAAATTTAAATCTTCAATTTTGATTTATTTTCCTGTGTTTTTCGATGCTACAGCACACCTTTTTGGCAACGATGTTCCAGTACGAGACATGGGCATAATTATGATTCGAGAAAAAAAAGCTCTAAAATCTAAAAAAAAGTACTTAATGAATTTCCAACTTATCTTGTTTCTTCCTAAACTAACCACTCAAGAGATTCAAAGATATCGTTTTCAACAGTCAAGCTATGTTTTTGACATGTTTTCATGGCAATAATATAGACCACTCCTCTGGTTCCTAATGTGAGACCGATTTACAGAACATGTATTACATAATGGGCTAGAGGAAGTATAATTTTTAATATATTTTTTATTAATTTACAAAAAATTGAAAGGAGAGAGGAGTGGCAATGATTCAAATTGAAGGCATCCAATTTGATGATTCGGTGTCTGGCTAGGAATACCTTCTAGTAATATTTGAATATAGGCGGGCTAAACATGAAACATAAAAATCAATATGAAAGAAGCATTTAAGACTACAATTTGTCACACATAGAGCTTCTGAATTACCCTGAGCTTGGCACTCCTACTTCGGCGGTTCAATTTTTCTTCCTCTCCAGATGGCGTGATTGGCCTTTTCGTTAAAATTGTACCATTTGATCCATGTATTGTTTGTCTTATCCATGTTTCTTTCTCTTCAATCCCACCCCTCATATCTCTTGAATCATCATTGTTCTTCTCCACTTCGTCTATATCATTGGTCTCCCTTTTAATGATATCAAGAAACGTTTGCTTCACAATTCTGTCCTCTAGACTGTGGAAAGATATGACTGCAAGCCTACCTCCAGGTGCGAGGCATTCAAAGCAAGAATTTAGGGAATCTTTAAGTGTGTTCAGTTCATCGTTAACTGCAATTCTCAGAGCTTGAAATACCCGGGTTGCTGTCTTTATCCAACCTTGCCTTCCACCTATTGCATTGAAATTCAAAAGTATGTGTGAATCGAATACATTACAACACATAGTGTTTTCCATGAGAACGCTAATAAACTGTGCAAAGTGCAAACTGAATGTATCAATCTAAATATGGCTGATATGAGAAGTAGCAATGTGTAGTGCAATTTATACTACATAAATGAGATTTTATATTAAGGACCAAATGTAGTACCTAATAATTAATTAATGCAAAACAAGCATTAAGAAAAAATGGAACACGTGCTTCTACAAATAGGAAAGTCGAACCACATAAGGTCCTACCTTTCGTTGGATGACACCTGCGCTTAATAAGATCTACCAAATCACTAGTAGAATGCAATCCCCCGTGTAATCGGGCTTCAACAATCTTATTTTGCCATGTGCGCCAATTGCTTTCATCTCCATATTCTCGCAGGATACGGCCCACTTCAGCAGATGGCCAAGAATTTAATATGTCTTCAGCTCGAAGACTTGCCTGTCATTGGCCTGTCCATCAGTTCAAATGGGAACGAAAAAATTAACCAAGCAACAGAAACATAATCCCAAAGCAGACTTTGCAATCTGAGTGAATTAGCACTGACGCAGCATTTTAGTGGGGCAAAAAGAAAACAAAAGACAAGAAGGCCAGCATATTACACAAGTTACCAACAATTTTATTCTGTTCAACTTAACTAAAATCATTTCTTTTAATAATCTTAAACAAACTGGCCCATAATCTTGCTTCTTGCGCTACTCCAATGCTTTTATGATTTATAATTATTCAGAATCTAACCGTTATTCCATCTTTGCCCCTCGACCTTTGGCTGAGACGCACTCCCATAATAAAGAACAGTGCATAAGCTATTATTAGTTCAATAGATAATGAAATATTTTAACCACAAGATGACAAGAATGGGCAATAAACAAGTCTGTTCCACTTATCCTCTGATAATGATACTACTAGCAAAAAAGGCTACAAAGAAAAGAACCAGACAATCTCAAACAAGAATCCATTTCCACATTTTCAATTCATTCATTTACATGATAGATATGTAATTCAAAATATATTACCACTCGAGCCAAAACTCAATAGTAAGGATATTACATTGAACTCCAACATTGTCCGTAATTACTAATTATACCTGAGGGTCCATACGCATGTCAAGTGGTCCGTCACTGAGCACACTGAATCCTCTCTGAAAATTGTCCACCTGTAATGAAAAACAGAAGCAAAAATAATATAAAAAAGAAATTAACTATGAAACAACTTACACAAATCATGCCTTGATCCAAATATTCAGTTACCAGGCTCACTGCCATACTCTAACAAAGTAGTGGGAATAAGAAGCTGATGCAGCAGTATAAATGAAGACTCGTGGATTTCGCTAATTTAGCCACTAGGCATTGCTACAACCGGCTAATACAACACTTATCTACCCCCTCTTCGGAAAATAAAGAGTAGAAAAGAAATACTAGTACAAATACCTGGTAAGAAGTCTAGTAAGTTAAGTATAGAAGTTAACCTGCATGGATGACATTCCCAAGTCCATCAAAATGCCATCAACTCCACGGACCAAGTGTTCCTTGCCAGTTTCACTTATTGCAGACTTGATATGTCGAAAATTTTTTAACATGTGGTATACTTTCAGGTCAGAAGCAGGGCTACTAGAGTATGAGTCAGAATGCAAGACGGAATTAATTCGAGTTTGAGCCTCCTCATGGGCCACAGGATCTACGTCCATGCCAACCAGAAACTTCAACTCTGGATGAGCATTAATTATCTGTTGTTTTCAATAAGTACAGAAAATTAGGTGATCGAAATCCTTCCAATTCCAGAAACTCAAACTACAGGTCCAAACACCCAAATAGGCCATTCATGACTAGTGTATACAAAATCAGATTTCCAGTTATTTATGTATTAATTCATAGCAAACAAAAGTCATTTAACGGCGTAGAAGTGAGGGGAGAAGGAATGACTAACAGCGGAGGAATGACCACCAGCTCCGAGCGTGCAATCGACGAAAGAGTGTAAAGGTCTCCAATAAGTAGATGAGAAGACGTCCAGTACTTCAGCGAGCATCACAGGAATATGAGAGGGTTTATCTCCGTATTGCAAAATCGATTCCTTGTCAAATTCTTTGTCAGAACGCGTCCTCCTCTTTTCCTTCACCAAACCCGCCGCCGCCGCCGATGCCGATTTATGTGCGGCAACCGCCGCCACTAACTTCTGCTTCTTCTTCTTCTTCTGGGAAGTAGTAGCACTAGTAATAGACCTCAGCGTGACATTAGAAGAAACAATGAGAGAAGGAGAAGAATTGGTGGTGCGAACAGTAACATCTCGGAGACGATATACGAGTTTAGCAGCGACTGTAATCTTCGAAGCCGCGGCCATTTTCGTGACATTCCAGTCACCACTACCAACTTCAGCTCAGGCTGGAGGAAATGGCTGATCGAAATGTGGTGTATGGATCTGGAGCTAGCCTACTGGGCTTTGTTTTCTGATCCATTGGGCTTGAATTTAAAGGTCTAGCCCAAATTGTCCATCGAAAGATGATAGACAAAAAAGCCCAATTTACGAAAGTTAATGCTGCTTGTGCTCCAAATTCGTTCACCGTATCTATAAAAAAAAAAAAAAAAAAAAAATTTGTTCACTGTCACTTTTCATTTTTGGGTTTAACTAACAAATGGGTAAGACACTCTCACCAAAAGACAGAGGTTCGATCCTCGAGTTAGTTAAGGCACAAGAAGAGATATCCTAGCTCCTAGAAGTCTAAGTAATCGCCTTAAGATAATAGACAGTTTGCCTTACCAATATTAGATTGTAAGTGAGCCTAACTTCTTTGCTAAATTTTTTTTTACCAAAAATAAAATAAAATTGTTCACTGTATCTGGCCTGAAGAGCAAACTGTTTGAGATTTTATATATAGAGATTCTTGTTAAGACTTAGGATATGCATATTAAAAAAGAAAAAAAAAAAAGCATGTGCAAAGAATGATCTTGGTCCGAATAAAAAAATATGATGATCGTCTGATTTTTTAAAATTTTTTTTGGCCAACCATCATCATCAACGTCTGAAGTTAGTTGGTTTTGTTTGTTACTTTGAAAGGAAAAGAATTCTAGAGCAGCCATTTTAGACTTTTGTTCCAGTTAATGATGAATTCAGATCTTCGACTAGATTTTTATTTGTTAACATATCCTGAAATGAAATCTATATCTTTTAATTACCAACTTGCCAAAGCCACTCCACCAAACCTATTGACTTAAACAACGATGAAAGCACTAATATAACAAACAATTTTTGCAAAAACTATGCCTAATGGTTAAATAAATAAAAAATTTAAGGTGCAAAAATACATGTAGTTTTTTCAAAAGTATTTTTTAGATACCAAAATGGCTATATGATTACAAAAATAAGGCAAAAGTCATAGATTCCGTTAAATATTAATGACGTCCGTTAAATTGAAGTTAATTCTCTCATATACATTTAACAGAATATGTTACTTTTGTCTCATTTCTATAATGGAGAAGTTATTTTTACATCTAAAAAAAATAATATTAGACGTATTTTTTTAAAAAATACACACATTACCCAATACGCGGATGAATAGTACTGAGATTATGAAGAAATTATAAAAATGAGATTAACCTCACATCGCCTTCTTTTTCTCCTCCCCATAAAAGTCTATCCATATAAAGAGTCTTGGAATTGATAATATAGTTTTAATTTCTGAGCTTGTCGGAAAAAAATTTTATATTAATCCCTACTCCTTATAAAATTTCACAAGTGCCTATCTATCGAAGCAACACATTTATTTATTAATACAATAAAATATAGTTGTCAAAATTGCAAAAAGTCCAGAATGGTACCCCAAAAGGAAAACCAATGAACATGACTTTTCAAATATAGTGTGATGATAACATATTCATATTTATTAAAATGATCCAACAGCAATTAAAATGATCCAGATTTTTATTTAATTATAGACCTCATATTTTAAAGTGATTAAAATCTCAATTTGAGGGACCTACGTGTAAATTAGGGATTCACAATCACCAGAGACTTGCCTTGCCGCGTCTTTGTCGCTGCTATGGCGGGCAATTGCTTGCTGTCCACATCTCACTTCCCATCGTTCTTCTTTTTGACCAGCCAATCCCAATCTCTCTCTCTCTCTCTCTCTCGGAATCTTTCATCACCATACCTGCAACAATATACTACTTCCTGTATTCTTTTTCACTTCTTCTCCCTCTTGCCTCCATCATTTCGTTCTATTAAAATCCTCTGCTCCACTCTCGCTTTTGGCCATGTTCTGATGATTATGATGATGAATGCTATATATACTTGTTTAGCTTTGATGCGGTTGTAATTAGGTTTTGAGGTTTTGATCACACGGAAGTATTATTTACTAGAGCCATGGATCACGGGATTGTGCAGCCACTTGCAGAAGGATCGAAATCAGAGAATGGAAGAGTCGCTGATGATTACCGACAAGATGGTGGATCTGAAAAGAGCTCTCAATCTCATAATCCGATGAGGCAATCAAGAAGCAGAGGCGGGTCCTTCATTGGCAAGCATAGGTTGCAAGCTGCTGTTTCCCACCTCAGTAACGAAATCACTATAATTGAGGTTAACTCGTCTCTCTGTCTCTTCCATTCTTTTGATTTGCTCTTCAAATTTAGCTGAAGAAGATTGATTGTGATATGATGGATGATGCAGGAAGAGCTAGAGAAACTGGAAACAATGGATAAATCCTCCATTGTTTGCAAGGAGTAAGCGAATCAGAGAGAGAAGAGAGATTTTCACCATTTTGGTTTCATTTTATATATATCTGAAGACTAATTGAAGGGTCCATTGTTGACGTGCAGGTTGATTTCGAGCGTTGAATCGGTTCCAGATCCACTGCTTCCATGGTAAGCCATAATCATAATCTTGAGGTTCACAACAGCTCTGTGTGTGTGATTGAGGAAGTGTTAGATTGCGATGTGTTAAATGGTAACGAATGGTGGTATTTGCAGGATCGGTGGTCCGGCGGATTGTGGCTGGGATCGGTGGTTCGGCGGCTCCCACCACTCGCGAAGTCATAAACGGTGGATCTAAGATTTTATTTTTATTTTTCTTGGTTGGGTTTATCAAACAGGAATATACTTCTTCGTAAAATAAGGTTAGTTATTCCTGCGAGAGGGGAAGATCATAGTATTTGCCAATGGACAACAACGATCCATAAAGTGAACTAAATTCCCTTACCTCCTATGTTCTTCCTGCTTGCTTTATTATCTTGGCGACTCAATCACATCTCTGTATTTTAATTTGCATCTTTGTAACTTCTGTACTTTTGAAAAGACGTGCCTGTCATTATTTTTGATTGCTAGTCATGTTCATTTGCACATTTTGATATGAACATGAGGCGATACAATTCTGATATAATTTTGGTTAAATTATACTTTTAGTCCTTCAAGCTTACATGAGGTATATTTTTGGTCCCTTAACTTTATAAAGTATACTTTTAGTGTTATAATTCTAACACCGTTAATTTTGCTAATTTTGCTAACAGAAAATGCAAACTCAAGAAATAACGGTGTAAATTTAAGTGATGACTATGTAATTAAATGCTATTAAGAATATCGGTAAATTGAATAATATATAAAATATGTATAATTAAATGTTATTAGTCATCACTTGAGTTTGTTGCGTCAGCGTTTTCCATTAGCAACATTAACGATGTTAAAATTTTAGGACCAAAAGTATACTTTATAAAGTTAAGGGACGAAAAATATATCTTATGTAAAACTTTAAAGATTAAAAGTATATTTTAGCCTATATTTTTTTATAGGATATCCAGTATATATATAACAAAAAATTATTTGAAATATATCCAAATATACTTAACATTCTCCTGTTTCCGAATTTTGTTATTAATCTGAGTATATAAATGGTTAATAGATTTAACATGAAAAATGGGAATTTATTTAGCTTACCATTATATAAATGATCAATCAATTACCATGATAGGAGTTACCATCCTATAATAACGAAAAAAATCAGTTCAAATTTCATATGGTTTCAACACCCAAAAAAGTTACTCCTCATGTTCCTATTCCAAAATGTAGAACTTAATTTATGAATGGATTTTAGTCTCACCCTTTTTCATTTTATCTCCCATCTATCATTTTTTCAAAAATAATTTGTTTAATTTATAATTTAATATATTATCCAATAGAAAGATCATACCACAAATTTAATTAAATAATCTACTCAAACTAGATATATAGACCCTGTTGATACATAGAACTGGGGTTAGGATTGTGTCAAATTGTATTGTTTGGTACATGATATAGATGATAACTAGGGATATGTAATATCACATATGTGGGATTGAACCAAAGCCACCTCCCGTGATATTGCCTTTTCAATTCTAAGGTTGCAAATTATAGAGAAAAAAATTGAATTATTTATAATAATTTTTGAACAAGAGTGCCCCCTCTCAATTTTGCCCCAGACCAAACTCATCACTCATTTGATCCCCATCAGTATTACCATTGTTGGAATCAATATAAAAAACAACAATAAAGATCTTCTCAGTGATCACAGTCCCTTCTCCCTCACTCCTGTCGTTGCTGTCAAAACTATTCGTTACGTAAGGATCGATTATACTTTCTCACTCTCTAAATAACATCCATTAGAGGCTGGGTTGCTTGAGATCGATGTCTTTTGCTACGTATGAAACAACTGAAAAGATCATAAAAACTCTCTCTTCTATGAATAAAATAATATTTTTCTGCCAATTTATTGGTTTTATATTTTCAAGTTTAAAGCTTTTTATCAAAAGAAGGAAGAAAAATTAAAGTAGGGACAGGGAGCGAGACGGTTGGAATAAAGAAGGAATCCCCGATGGAGATGGGAGAAGGTTTTTATTATAATGCGTTTTTAATTTACTATAAGAGCCTTATAATCCTTCAATTATTTATGATTAATTATAAAATAAAATTAATTTAAGCACTCTAAATATTACCCCACACCAAACATAATTTTAAAGCCCCAATCACAATCCCACTTCTAATCCTAATCCCACTCAGTACTAAACCCAATTCCAATCCATCGAAATTCCGCACCACGTACTAAACAGAGCCATAGGTTTCATATTTAAGACGAGTATTATAAAGTCAGGCATGCTAATTAAACAAGTAGAATAATGATCATCTAAGGATGACAATGCACTTCCACTGTTCACTGTTCTAAATTTCTCCATTTCACCTTTCATCATTTCTCTTGTGTATTTTTATTACTTCAGAAAGGTTTGAATCTGTCCACCAATCCACTTCTCACTCATTTTCACTCATCAATACCATTTAATATATTAACTTCCGCATTACAACCCAGCAAGGAAGCAATCCAAAATTGGCCATTAACACTGGTCATCGAGGACAACTAGCGTTAACGCCAGCCAAGTAGCCGGATTCAGACAACGGACGAAGATACAAGCATTCATATTGTCCTAAACTAATTTTTTTTCCCCCAGGAAGTAGATTCCTCATCAAATATATACACCAAGTAAAAGATATTACGGAGATACATCAGCCACCGAAACAGAAAGATGGCTTCTCAAACAACCTGAGATGAAACGTCTGCTGTCAGAAGCGTTCCACGAAACCCTCCCTCACTCCGCTGCATCTCCATTTTATCATCACAAATCTCATCTGTAAAAGATTGATATGACCAAATTTTAGTATAAATAGGCACTTTAGAGGAAGCACAGTTCCATTCTACTTTCTATGTTATTTGCAACGATGGTCAAGGCATCAAATAGCTTACCAGCAATATCTCTATTTTCATGAATCTCTGAGTCCCTCACTATAATCTGATCTCCAGCGAATATGTTTACGTCTGCAAGCGTAGCACACTCATCCTCATGATCAATTGTCCTGTCACCTTTCTGTAATATCTGGTTTTCCTTTACAACCTGGGAGGACAATTGCCAGTAAACCATTCAGGAAAGCATAAACTATCCATTTATGATCAAGATGTGCGCATGATAAAACCTTCACCATGGAATTTATGATTAATGCAGGAGGTACCTTTAACCGTAAAGTCTTTCATATTTTTAAGGTAGAAATCATCAATTGCATCACACATAAAGTAATAACTATAGTTTGGTACATAATGAAACCATGTCAACATTACAGGGAATCCCGTGACCTATGAAGCTTTCTAAAACAAGTCAGCCAAAATATGCAACCATGTCATAAAAAAAAATTGTTATTGTAAGTTGTAAATTGAAAATAATAGAGTTTGTATAAATGATCCTTTAATCTAACATAAAAATTGACCAGCATCAGTATTCTAAAATAAATATATGAAGTTCCAAGTAAACTACAAGGAGATGCCAGGTTTATGTATAGGATCATATCAGTATTTCTAAACTCCTTAGAATTAATACAATCCATTTCCACCATGTGTAATTAAACTATGTTTGTCCACAACCATATATGCATCAAAACACTGAATAATTTTAAATTGCATATCATATTGTTTTCTCTACTAAATTTACCCCAAAGGCCTCCCATATCATCATTTTTAGCTGGTACAGTGATGTTGAAGCAGAAACTTTAAGACTTATCGAAGTCCCATTTTTAGATTTCCGGGAGCGCTTGGAAACACGTCTATCTGTTTCAACTGAGCCCTTTGAAGCCTCTAATATTGATCTAGGAACTTCCTTTCCCCTTACAAGAATCACAGATATGTTCTCATTGCTATAGTTAAGTTTCTGCATTAGCTCACAGCTTTCCCTTTCTCCTATGCAACTTTCACAAATCTGCACATTCAAGGGTGGACATAGTCCCAGGTGTAGATGAGAACAACAAAAATAAAATGCAAGGACAAGAAATATAGTGTGTATAGTGGAGAATATGGGAGAAAGGAGAGCAATATTTTGTCATCCAAGATACATGCACTGATGCAGCTTTCCGAAGACATGATTATTGATTGCATTCCTGCAGGAACATGTGCCGGAACACCAAAATTTTCTTTTCAAACATTATTGTGATATGAATAAACGGTAAGAGCTATACCAGAGGCCATGAATAATAGTAGGAAAATCAAGGATATGCTTCTCAAGTGCAACTGAAAAACATAAGCTTGAATACGTTTTTAACTGAACAGATAAACTATAGAAAATCAGGCCGGATTTTGTTTCAAAATATGTATACATACTTGTAGCTACCAGATTTTCACTTCCCACAGGGAAAAAGAAAGACACAAGGTGCAAGTGAAGATGGGTAAAATAAGGCAGAGTATGGGATTACCTCTGGACAAGTCTTAATCACCAGCTTACTAGTCCCGCTATCATTATTTACTTTATCATTCAACTGATCCTCACATATTGGTGTATCTGAGCTGAATCCAGTCAAAATATTTTCTGAATCATTGATATTCTCAATTGTTGCTGATATACCTTTCGTCTCAGTACCACCCCATTCCTCACAAAAGCATTTCCAATCATTCTCAGATATCATAGTTAAACCACCTGCCTAAAATTCACAAAAATAGAGGGAAGACAGATATTATACCGCTATCAGAAGAATATACTTTAAATAATTACAACTACTACATCATCATACCTATCTATCATGATATTTGAAAGGAATGGAGACAGGCTCAGCTAATATTGATAACTTGCGATCTAATGAGAATTTAGTTTACAATTTGCATTCTTAAATGACTTGACATTGGCATTACCACTTGCATGCACAAAAACAGCACACAACTACAGGACCATGTTTGTTTTTACTTACAGAAGATTCTCGCTGGACTATAGTACCACGTCTGAAAACCAGTTCAAGGGGCTTTTCCACAAGAAGGGAGTGCTGATTATAGACAAAATGCAACAGTGTATCAATCAATATGTCAATCCAGCGGTTAAATTTAATAATTAAACTAAAGTCACCAGTGCATGTTGGGTTGGATTCCTGTTCTAAAATAAATCAAACATAGCAACAAGTAGCAAAACATGACAGAAAACCAAGGTGAAAGTGCAATTTACCTTTTCACACATAAGGGAATTGATTATCCTGTCTAAAGTTTCAGGTTTGTCTGAATTCTTGACGGAGGAACTCATGTAACTCCTCCATTTTGAAATCCAAGGAGAAGGCACTAGGAAATATTTGCAATGCAATGTGAGAGGCATGCTTTTAGCCAGCAATAATTTCTCATGATTCTGACGTTGCACTTGCTTCACTAATCTGAACGATAAGCACAAAAACTACTTTAGAAATTGTCCCCATCAACTATATGTTAACAACAATTTACATACTTTATAGAGTCCTCCAAGCATGCTACTTCAGATAATTCATCACTGCATTGGGAACAAGGCACTGAGTCTGAAGGAAATGTTGGGCAATCCAAAGAATCATCAGGTTTTACAGAAAGAGCATCTTCATATAAGAAGTTCCAAAAGCTCTCAGGAACAAGCACCCGCCTAGCACCAGCAGCTTGATCAGGTAAAAGTTGCCCATGTGGGCAACTAATTGATGCTGTTGGTCCAGCATCAGCTTCAGATGGAGCATCAAGTACTTTTCTTTTCCACCACTGTTGCAACCTACAAAATGCAAAACCATTGGCATCACTATGCACTAGAAAAGAGATTAAGCGAACAGATGTCAGCACCAGTGTTTGAAAACCATGCTGGAAACATAGCGAAAATGGAAAATGTTAGGAATTAGACTCATTGAAATCGGTCATTGATTTTTTTATCACCACACTAGCCCAAAGCCCAAAATAAATAGTATCTCCATAAAAAGAAGGAAATAAAGACTTGTTCACATCCCGATCCCCTCCTCTCAATGGACCACAGAGAATGAATACAAAAGGGTGACCTAGAGCACATGGCCCTCCGCAGGTGAGGTTTTGGGATGGTTAGTGTATGCGGCCATACCCCACAAGCAGAGATATTGTTTCTAGAGTTTGAACCCATAATCACCAGGTTACATGAATAAAAGTAAAAAAAATTGCAATCATACCATGGTCTAGATACATAATACTTTCCATCAGGACAGTTTCTGTCAAGAATGTCCCGTGCAAGTTGCTTCAATGATTCTCTTCGGTCACGATAGGTATCAGCTGACACCACAGAGCGAGCTCCATCAATAAGACAATCCCAACAACAATCACTATGCGATAGTGTTGGCCCCCCACCATACTGACTTTTACAAGCACAAAAAGGAAATGTGTTATGGTTGAATAAATCAGCAAAACAATAACAGCAAAAAAGGAACAGGAAGGGCAAGGAAATGTATACATATAAATATATGGAAAAAGAGAGCAAGTGAAATAGACAAATCATAAATAATTATCAGTTTCTAAATTAATGGGCAGAAACATGCACTTGTCAATATTATGAGAAAATGTAAGCTGTAATTCATTTCTTTAACGTGTATAGCATTCTCCTCCTCACATGAACACTTCAGAGCTGTTACCTCCAAGAGGTACTTAACTTGTTCAAATGTTGCTCAATTATGCCCACAAATGAAAGTTTCCTTGCTTGTATCACCAGTGAAACATTGGGTAAACTTACTGCTTCGTTATGAAGTCCCCTCTGAAATATATACTTTCATTTATCCAAGTCCGAACATTATCATACAAACACAACTTAAATAGCCCAACAAGAATGGTTCCTTACCGATCCAAAATATCCTGTGGCAAGCCAGCCCCTTTTCCCTTCATAATTCAGAAGTAATTTCAATTATGTTGGATTGAGAGGAAAAATGATTTTTCATTGATTCACTTTGAAATGTACAAGATATGGGAATACATACATCAAAGGCAAAACAATACAATAAATGCAGAGATACCCTATATAATAAAAATAAGAGATATCTAATTTTTCACATTTCTCCTTCATCATGGATATATTAATGATATAATAAAAACAATATAATTCATAGTTTCATAATAATTCAACAGCATGAATTAAATGTCATTTTATCATCTGACAAAGTCGTAATCCAACAAAAAGGCATCATAATTGACAAATTAACAAGAGCAGCTATCCAGGCATATGACAGATAATTTAACATAAAGTACCTTTGAAAACAATTTATCCCATGCTTTATCTGACAATCGCTTCATTGAAGAAACCTTGGATACAGAAACTTTCCCATGTGAGCATTGAATGGATGTATTGTCAAGAGTGCTGCAAATAAATGAATAAAGGTAAGTATACTCTAAATCAAGGCAAGTGACTCTGCCTAAATATTTGACATAAGATGCCCCAATCTATGGAAAGAAGGAAAAGATTCAGCCATTATATAAGGAGCATACAGAATTGCAGTGTTAATGGCCAATGAGAAGATAAAAATATCAGCACTAACCATGGATTAACGTTGTCGGCCCAATGGCGAAGCCAGTCACTAGAAATCCAATAAAAGGGTTGCTCAAGTGGTTGAACAGGAGCTTCAGCTAAAACAGATCGAACTTCTTGTCTCCTTTCAGTGATTCGACTCAGTTCTAACTCTTTCCTTTGATTGTACTGCGCACACTCATCAACATATGAAGCATTAAGGTTCTGAATCTCATCAAAAAGATGAGATAAAAGAGGAAATCTATCTTGTGCAGGAACAGCATCACCATTGCTAAGCACATCACCCATTTTGACTACATTTTTGGTATGCTTAAGATTGTACATCAACATGTATGCATCACTAGATGCAAATGTCTCCACAAGAGAAGATTGTGAGTGAGAGGCATCCGGACCATTTCCATTACTGTCAGCTATCCTTACTTCAGATGAATCAGAATTAACAGTTTCAGTTCTAACAGATTTCGCCGAAGAATTTGAAGATCTATCACCAAATGGATGACAGCCTAACTCAGTGACATGCTCATCATCAAATTCCCACCATTGCCCAGTATTCTCATCCTTAACGTGAGCTACATAATGGCCACTATTAACAGTAGTTCCCTTGTGAATAAGTACAGCTGATAAGTCATAAATCAATTCAGACTTCGATGGCTCAGACAATCTAGGCTGCATGTCAAGCTTAGCTGGAAAAGAAAATGCAGAAGTAATTTTCTTCCTTGTTGTAGTCTGCCAACATAAAAAGATAATGAATAATTAGCAGAAAAGAATTGTGATACAGAAAAGAAACTTTGCATCATAGCATAACACTAGGAAATTACAACAATTTAACCAAAGACTATCTCACTAACACCAAATAGTTAACTGCTAATATAGTTTCTATCTTCAAAAACACACATTTACAAGAGCACTACCCTAATCGAAGGAAATCCATGCCAACATGAATCAAGAATACGTCATTAAAGTCATGAAAATCTGTAAAGATTTGCAAATTGTACTAGGCATCATCAGATAAAGACCACTCATGGTAGCATTGATCTCTCTCACTTGTGAATCATTTAGAACAAAATAATTGGTTTATTTGGGGAGTCATACTGTAGTAAGATTTATTATTAGGAAAGTTGTTTTGGCCCAGAGGGAAAAAGTTATCAGAACTGAGCTAGTTTATTGATCTTTAGTAACATGGCATGACAACAACTGTGATTATATGGCACAAATCAGTTCTCGTATTTATATTGGAACAAAATCATCAACACAGTATGTAGAATAGTCTTCCATTACATTCTTTAGAGAAGATTCATGTGGATGCTTGGAGAGATCAACACTTTGCTGAAGTTCTTACAAAATGTTAATTGGGTAACGATCCCTTAGGTAGAATTTGGTACCCATCTTTCTCTAATATGTAGTATTTCCTTCAACGAATAGAAAAAATAAAAAGGCAAAGTAGAACGCTGGCTTCTTAATTGTACAATATTCAATAATGGTCACAAAGATAAAATATTACTCACAAAAGCAACCACAATACCTCTGGAAGGAAGACACAACGTTTAAGTTGAAAATTAAGTACATCAGGTAATGTGCGCAGCTTGATGCTACGAGTAGCATCCACTCTTGTTTTACATGATGCGCAAAAATATTGATTATCTCCACAAAGCTCCTCCACAGCAAGATAATCATTTAGGCTCTCATCTAAACTTTTAAATCCCTTAACATTTAACTCCAGCTCATAGAAGTCTTCCATTTTAGAAGATGCTTCAGAATCTCTTCCACATTGTGAGCAGCTACATTAAAAGTGTTCAAATTAAGCAATTATGAAATAGTGATAACCAAGGATACTGCAGCTCACACATACAAATGAAATTGAAGCAGCATACATAAGAATTTTATTTAAGATCATCTGAACATAAAATTAACCATGTTACTTCAATTAAATAATGAAAAAATAATCTGGAAGATCAAGGGCCATTAACTATATTACTAATTAACGGTGCTTAAAGAAGAATGAGGATAAAAGCAAACACAAATATGCATGACATGAGAGATCCAACATCGAAAGAAAAAAGCTTCACTCACCAAGCCACCATAGCAGCATTGGCATTGTTCTCAAGATGAAGATTTAACGAGTTTAATTGGTGAATGGGGTCAGAATTAATAGATAAATAACCCTATTGACAAATTCAAAGTCTATAAAACGCCATATATATGAAACTTACAAAAGATTATTACACAAAACAAAATTATTCCCTATTGATAAACAAGCTCAGAATCCATATTCTTACGTTGTCACGTGAGACACGCTTCCCCGGAAAAGATCTTGAACTACTGTTCTTGCTTTAGAAACTTTAGAATGGCTTAGACAACGCTCGAGCAAAGACAAAAGCAATGTCAAAAACTCATGGCTATCCTGCTGAACTCCATTATCTAACTCCAGTGTTTTGACAAATGGAAATGAATCCACAAAAGCCCTTTTACTAATGTGCAACTGCACAAACAGCCGCACCAATTGATTTAACACTGGTTGCTGTTGCAAAAGATCTGGTTCTACAGAAAATATGCCTTCCCGGAAACATTTATTCATGTACAAGCACTGCAGTATGCTGTTGGCATAGCATGTGGCCCCAAGATTTGTCAGACCAGCAGGTGAGTTAGCAGATTCGCGAAGGTCCTTAGTTGGATCAGGACCAAAATTGTCTACAATACCTGACACCTTCTGCCACAAGCCAGATTTCCGGTTTCCATTGGGAGGTGGAATCAACGCACAAAAGCAATTAGGGTTGTCTTTAGTATTAACGCGGCAGCTTGAACAGACTGGCTTCCAAATCATATAAAGTTGATTTATATCATCATCAGTTACCACACCTGTTTCATGAATTTTCCTATACAAGGAAGAAAAAAAACGATGAATATGCAAAAGGAGGAACGCCTTATTTTAATTAATTCCACAAATTATAGAAGAGAAATCATTTAGTACCTCCAAATTTCAGAAGTCCCAGCACCATCATCGACTTGTCTTTGTCTTTTATTTTTACTTCGTGTAGCTGGCCTACTCATACTAGAATGCAACGAATTCCTGTTTCAAAACTAGAGATAGCTAACCTTACTGGAAGGGAATATAAATAACTACTTACGATGTTCAGCATACCCATTTAAAAATTAAATTATGCATAAAGACAAAATCACATGAGCGTCACAGAAGAACTTATCAGATACATACTTTATTTTCAGGCAATGGTGATGATAACCATTAAGACAAAAGGAAAGACATATATAGCTGAAATCGCAATCTACCTCAGTTCTACATTTGCAAAATACATAGAAAATATGGACGTGGACATGAGGAAAAAGAGTAGGGATAATACTCTAAGTCAATAAACTATAAACAATGAAGCCATAATGTACACATCATCTTCCCAACCAAAAGAAGAAGTGGCTATCACCCGACTAGACAAAAACATTCCCATAAGCAACTTGTTTGTCGCTGGTGAATAGCAAAGCAAGCACAAAAAAGGAAGGGGGAGAAAAACTCGTACCAAAATAACTCTGTTGATAGATGAAGAGAACCCTAGAAATTCCCAACAGCCAAAATATCAAGTAACTAAACCGGAAAAATAAGCCAGTGATGTAAAACACAAGTATCATCCAGCATAAAATTCATAGGGCAAAAATATTTAAGAAAACCATGAAAAGGGATCAGAAAAAGAGGGAGATTCTAACCGGAGTGTTACCTGGGAGAAAGAAAAGCGGGTCTCAGCTGCCGGATAAAATATCGCTTAGGATTCTGATGAAAAACAACATTAAATATCAAATGACATTCTTATGTCTCACCCCGAATTACTGTAATTCACTGTTGATCAATCATCTAACATTACCTTTTTCTACCTCTTTTTTAATCGGGGGCGAAGCCAAAGAATGAAAAGTTCCAGAGAACCGATGAAAAAAGAGAGGGAAAGGACCAGAGTCGGACAGAGAAAGAGGCGAGAAGGACAGAAACTTTGTTTGGGGATGTGATGAAGTACGACCGGGTTAATGAAAGGTCAAGTCGGAGTCAGAGCGCTCTGGCTTCATAGGAGAAAGAAATGAACAGTTTTTGTGCTCCCTGTGATTTAGATTTCATCAGATGAAAATGGAAGCTCTCACCAAACTAATTAACGGATTTTTTTATCCATACCTTTCTATTTTTGTATATTTATCTCACATTTATTATATACTCAAAAAATTTTATGATTAAATTTTTAAATCATTTGTAACTACGAAAACGAATTGTCTAATTAATTTCTCTCATGCAAAATATAATCTATAAAAATATAAATTAATAAGTTATAAATTAATAAAAAAATTCCATTATATTCCATTTTTTATTTGTCTCCAGACGCACTGCTTATACATTTAAATTTCGGGATTTGGTTATATAATGTCAATTACCTGGATTTTGATAATTTTAGATTAGTTAAGGACAATTCATAGTGCTCAAATTTGGATTAAATTCAAAGCATTGTAAGTAAATATGCATTGAATCTGAATTCTGAACTTATTCAGATTGATACCGAATCTTCGAAATTAATGGTATTGCATTAATAAATCTTCCCTTTCCTTTGTATTATGGATTTGAAGATATCAGCAGGGCCATTGAATAAATTTGGTCCACACCATGAATCTTGACAGAAAAGGATAGAGTTTTAACAGATTATTTGATATCATTGGAAATAATTAATTTTTAATTAAAAACAAAATAAATATTTTTTTTCCCTTCCATCTGTATTGCTATTCTTGTCATTCATTCATCTATTTATCGTTTCTCCATTCGAAGACATCAATTTCAAATTTTAAGCCTTTTGACTTGAGCAACGAGATGAAACAAAGGCCACAATCTCTTCCACTAGAGAAATCGTTGTTCCTGTACAATAATAATAATAATAATAATAACAAAACGGGAGCTCCCTGGACTGGATAAATTATTGGAACCACAAGAAGGCATACTAATTTTGACCTCAAATGCTTCATATTCAGGAAAATAAATAATGTGCGTGAAGATTTGACGAGCAGCACACATTTGAACTGAGCAAACAAAAGAGTGTAAACTTTGTTGACCGAAATTCTGTTGCATGCAATCCGATTTTAACGTGAAAGATACCGGAGCACAGCTGCACAACTATACAACAAAATATCAAAATTGCAGGTTACAAGCAACACATACAATCTATGTATAATTGATGACCAAAGATATAAAGATTAAAAGTAATATCTCAGCACTGTCCCGTAAAAGAACACACACAAGCCAATCCACAAGACTCTACCATTTGGCTAGTTGTGTTCCCCCAAATCTGACCTTTCAGATATTTCCTCAATCTCGGCATGAGAACCGACGGGACTATTGTTTGTGATTGTGCTTGGATCAACGGGACTATTGTCTGTAATTAAGCTGTCGCCGGCAGAATCCAAGGTAGTTTTAACTGCAGCAGCAACGTCTGTGTTTCGAAACTCCATTTTTGGGGAATTTAAAGCAGGGACAACCTCATCCGAATTCCTAGGCTTGTTCAAGGCTTGACAGTGCGGGCAATAGTAAGTGATGAAAGGGAAATCCTCCTTCCGAGCAAGACCTGCAATATATAAGCAGATGAGAAAGCCTAAAAAATGTGACGGAGCATTTGTAATAAACATTCAGTCATTTACAACCACAAAGAACTGGCACAGGCATTAATCTTTGTTTTCTTCTTCTTTTTTAACTGGTAAAAGTCACAAGAGGAGAAAGGATAAAAAATGTCAGATCCAGTCCACTCACCATTATGCATATGGCAGTTACCACATATAAGTGCATAAGACTGCGTTGGATCCTCACCCACAAGCAATGCTGCAATTCGAGCAATCCATCCTCCATCATTCGTGGATGAACTCTGAGGTTGGTGGTGTTCAACAACTACAAGCTGGTTATGCTCAGAAGTCGGACCTTCTTCAGTTTCACTGGCACCAACAATTTGTTGATCAGGATGAAGATTTGGTGAGGTTGCACCTGGAGTAGTATATTTAGACTGCATTTGTTTTCGATTTCGAAGTCCACCAGCCTGCACAACTTCAACATCATTGCTCACCCCTGTTGAAGCATTGAGGTTTGATTCATCCCCTAAATAAACTTTCAAGCCTGAATCTGCACCCAACTTAGATGCCAAAACAGTTGCCGCTGCGGCCTTTGCTGCCGGGTCTGGATCATATCTCTGCATATATCACAAGCTAAGTATATCACACAATAATACTAAAGCAATTGAAAATTAATATGATACAATTTCTCGCCAAAAGCAAGAATCCTTAGGGTTAAATCTCTACAAGTCTATAGAATAAAAATAAAAGGACGGACTAATGTCATCCTTTCATGTGCGCGCACGTACACATACGGGTATAAATATTACACAAGGGCTCTACAATAATAAACCCCCTGGACCATGTCATGCATAAATTTCAGTGTAAGATTAAAACTGTCATTGAAATATAGTGAGTATAATAGTTAAATAAACAAATCTTGCCACTTCAAGGATCATTTTTGGCCCCTACAACATAAAATGAAGGTGATAATGACAACAGCTACAAAATAAATACATAAATGCTTCAAACTATCACCTGAATGAGCTGTTGAGTAGTGTAATAATTTGTCTTCTCTTTAAGCTCATCAATTTTTGTTTGCCTTTCAACTCGAAGCCTTTCAAGAATTTTCTGGTCCCTGCGATCACCTACAAAGTGACAAACAACAAAAATAAGGGAAACATTTGACATATTAAATTTTAAACACAAGAATCCTGTTTAAAAATGCCCCATTAAAACGGACTTATATGTTGAACACTTGGACTAATCATATTTGTGAAACATAGTATTTGCTAAACTCATGAGCGAGAGTATCAAATTTCTCCATCCAAACTGTTAATATCATATGCTTTCCCTTCTACCTTTTTCTCTACAAAGAAGTTTCACCAATGGTGTATTTGCATGACAAAAATCACTTAAAAAGTCCTCGTGAATGTCGAGAGCTACTCTTAACATCTACTAGAAACAATGATCAGGCTTGTTTTGCATCATGAAAGTTTGAAAGTAAATCAGAATTCACTAGACTACGTCAAGGGTATCAATTTGATGGATAGAGTTATTCGATCAGGGAAAAGGTATATACCTCTTTCAGTGACATTATATAAAGTTAGCGGCAGAAAAATTCACTATTTGAAACTTTTCCATACAACTTAAGACCACTCAAGAAAGATTGGCAGAAATTCTACAGAGAATTTTTAAATGTTCCTGATTGTAGACAGTCCCATAAATTGGAAAATGCATGAAATCATACTTCAGGATCATAGCTAGAAGCTTAATTTTAATATATATATATTGGAAAATAAGAGTTGTGTTAGTTATGAACTATTAGACACTTACACATCCTGGTGAAGCTGATAACTGCTGAATAAGCAGCAGATGACAAAGCGGGGAAAAGAAACATGGGCATGACCCTGAATGCTCTCATCCTCCAATTCATATCCACTGATCTTGTCGTCATAATAGCATAACCTACAGCAATGACCTGAAAGTTGAAATTTGAAACTGTTTTAAGCACCATCCAGTTTGCCTTTGTTTAGGCAGTCATATATACTTTAATCAAATTCACAACTGCAAATGAACGATGAAAACTTGTTTACAAATCCAAGTAGATTGTGTTCAAGAACAGAATACAATAACCTGAAGTACAAGTGGATCTTGCTGTGAAGTGAAGATAGGAAAACGAACACACAACAAATTTAATAGGAAGAAAAACACACCTCAAATATAATTGAAAACACAATAAGATGCCGAGTTGTCTGCCTCCATGATTGAGATCTCCTGTTCATTCTAGTCAAAACAGCAGCTTCTTCTTTAGAAATGTATTGCAGTCTCTTTTCGAAATCATCTCCATGTAATCTAAATATTCCATTCCAAAGTCGGGCAATAAATCCCTGGCTCTTCTTTTTATTCGCAGTGGCAGTAGGACTTGTCTGTTTGTTTTCTCCTTCTCCAACTCCTTTGTCATCAGCCATTGCTTTTTATTTCCTAAAACCCGTGCAAGTCATAACAGACTAGTAATTACACTAACATGAAGCGGAGAAAACATTCTAATCCCTTCACTTCGAGTATTTGGTAATAACAAAAAGTAAACCAGACTGCTGCAAGTGAGGGGATTTAATGTTGACTGGAGAAAAAATACACATTATAAGTAAGTTAAACCACGCTACATTAATATATTAAGGCCATTTTATTTTACAAGTTCCACCCCTCCATCCTACTGCTCTGAAAGATGAAAATATGATTTGAAGAAAGCATCGTAATTAAAGCAATGCCCGCCGCGTCTAAACGACATAGATGGATATGTTGAGAAAGCGTACTCAAAAATATCACAAAATTGCTCGTTGAAGACCATAACAAAGCCAAGCATCAACGTAGAAGAGGGGTCGACAAGAGGCAAGAAGAACAAGAATTTGTTTTAACTATAAACTAACTTTATCTATGTTAATTAAAACTCTCTTACTCGATCAAACAATTAAAAGATTTAAGAAAAATCCCGGACCCGAAGCAATAGCATATATGCATCAAATGGGAAAAAAAAAAATTGCAAAAGAAGGTGATGGTGAATAGAAAGAGAAGTACCGGATCGATAAGGAAAACCATAAAAAGAATGAAGAAACGAAGAACAATCGAGGAAGAAAGTCGATCCGATATGGCTGGATCGATCTCTTCCTTCAGATCGACGTCAAGCAGAAAGACGGGAAGGTTAAGAAGTTCGTGAAGGCGAACCAAACGCACTTTGATGAAGCGAATGTGTGTAAATCGTATGGAGAAGTATGAAGCAAAAAGGCTTCAAAATTGGGGCTTCCCTTCTTGGGGTGTCCTCGCACATAAACCCACACACACGCCCCTTTGAACTACACGCACCCCGAAAGCCGAAAGTTTCCTTTCATGAAAGCTTTATCCAAAACTTCAATGCTAATAGTCCATGATCCATCACCGTCCATTTGCCACGCGCCAATACAATGTCAATCTGTCATGAGACCTGCCTTTACTGTGATTGGTTTGTCCTAATTGCTTTTCTACTTACAAATTATATTTTTGACTCATTAATATAAATTTTTAACAAGTTAGTTAAAATTAGTTAACCTTCCTCCCTCTTTCAAAATTATTTTTACTTCAATGCGGAAAATTCTAAATCAAATTTATTTGTTTATCTTCATTATAATTGCTTGGTCATCTTACAACTAATTTATAATTAATAAAATAAAAGGCTGATAAAATGTGTCTCGCTTCTTTTTAGAAGTAACGTTAAGTAAAAATTTGTGTTTGCCTAAATACCTAATGTATTTTTTTCAAGGGAAAATTGATTACAGAGCCCAAGGAAACAAAATAATTACAAAAAAGGCCCAAGAAACATTCACATGCCAAAAAAAAGACCCTAGGGCCTTTTCTGGCATTTTTTCAAAAAAAAGTGTACGGACATAGTTGCTAATTACTACAGATGTAGTTGTTAATTGCTACAGATGTAGTTGTTAAAATGTAGTTGTTAATTAGACTGATTTAATTGTTAACGGGGACTGATATAGTTGTTAACCGCTATTGATGTAGTTGCTAACGTTTTTTGAAAAAATGCCAGAAAAGGCCCTAGGGCCTTTTTTGGCATATGAATGTTTCTTGGGCCTTTTTTGTAATTATTTTGCTTCCTTGGGCCCTGTAATCAATTTTCCCTTTTTTCATTTTACCATGTCCCTCTAATATTTTTCCCACTCATTCTCTTGATTCTTTTCTCACTTATTCTTTCCCTCTCACTCGCCATTTACATAAATAAGAGTATCTGTAAAAAAAAAAAAAAATTCCTGACACATTTTACTTTGACCAATTTTAACCAATAGATTGATTCATCGGTAGTTTTTACTTACAAAAATAACCGGAGAGTATCTTACAAATAAGGGAGAAGGGAGTAATGAATTTTTTAAAATTAAATTTCACATTTAAACCTAATATTTTGGTTAATTTTTTAATTACACACATATGTAAATAATTTTTAAAAATGTCGTACTTTGTACCGTTTCAACCCGCAAAATCTCATTTATATTTTAATTATTTGAAATGTTCTTAAACTTATATTCTCCTGCTGTTTTGATTAAATATATTTTCATTCTTGAAATCGATTTTATTTTTTTTATATTTCACATCCATTACAGCATAAACTGTCACCGTCCAGCAATCCTTTTCCCCAATTCATGATTGCTATCTTCTGTGACTTTTTACTCGCTAAATTCATAAATTCGAAACATAGTTGTCTTATAGTTGTTGATTTTAGTATATATGATGAGAAAAGCCACGGCATTTCAATCCAAACCAACACCATCCTTATCACCAACAGTGAAAAAAATACGGAGGAGATTATTCTTGCTTGAAAGGAAACATAATAACATATTGCAAAAGGAAAACATATGACATGTTAAAGTATTCGAACTGCAAAAACAAGATTGAATGGACTCTCACTATTATTTCTATTCAGCCTTCGATACATCTAAGTTACTAGTACATGGTTTCTAATTCAACAGAGTAAGGTAAAATAGGGTTATTAAAATACCAAAATTGTATTCTTTTCTTCTTTATCCAATTTGTCTCCGGTTACTTCTAGCTTCTCTTCCTCTATGATTTGATCCGGTGGTACCCAGGGGTTTGTCCTCCTTATGGTGTATTCTAGCAGTCCCAAACTTGAGGGGCACAATTTGCCTAATATATGAATTGCCAGGAAAATGTCTTTTATCTTTTGGAATTGTTCTTAACTCTGGCAACCAGTACGCAACATATTCACCTTCTGGGTCATATGTCTGTGCCTGAAAATGAACATATCACTTCACTCTCAAATTTGAAGTTCTACCTACTCAATTACTGTCATATTTATTCATTGTAGTAATGATATACGATGTGACTCAGGATCAGACCGAAACCTTTCACATATAAAGAACAAGCTCGTTTCTATATTCATAAAAATTTGAAGGGAAAAAAATTCACATTTTGTGAAACTCCTTATAGGCACTTACTTGTTTAGGTATGCTGAAATAACGGTCTTCTCTGGGATCATTCCCAACTCCTGAACAAGAAGGTTTTAGAATAAGTAAAAGATTATCATTTTCCTCTGCTATAAAGCTAAGAAAAAGGAATACTACATCTGCTATTGCATATCATGAAAAACTGCGATGGCACGTGAATCATTCATTTCCTTTTCTCTCATCCTTCTCAATCCGAACACATCATCCTAGGTGATATGATTCCATGAAAAAGCGTGTCATGAAACTCAGAATTACTCTATAAGCAGAACCAACAGGTGAATCATACAGTACATCCTAGAATGTGGGTACTTATCATGACTTGACGAAAAAGAATTTTACTCTATGTTTGTGATGGGTACATAAGTATCTCCGTTTAATTCAGATTTGGCAGTTGCTCTAATAATTAGGAATCACTTTCCACAGAGGGCAATAAATAAATGCCTCTCAGGACTGTCACAGCGGTCGACTTGAGAATTAGTTCTGGCGGCCAAGAGGTCTTTTTTTTTTGTGTGTGTTTTGGGGGGTCCTTGTTCTGTATCATCATTCTCTAGGCACATAGTATCTAGTAAATAAAAGTTTGAGAGATAAAATTGGACATAAAACATAAAATTGCATATGAATAAATACCCTAGAAGCAGTATTGCTTCTCATTCACTCTTACAGAATCATGCATTAGCTGATCAGACTAGTTGTACGAATATAATAAATTACCTGATCCATAAGTCCAGTTTCCATAATTGGAACATGGGTCATAATCCAAAAGGCAAGTCTCAAACCATTCTGCTCCCATGCGCCAATCTATGCCCATATCACGAACAAGAAACGAACATACAATCTGTCAAACAAGTAATCAAAATACGTATCTCAGGAATAAGGCCATGTGCAAGTTCTCAGAAAGATAAAATCTCCCATTTAGGAATTAAATGAAATAACAAAACAAAAGTCTTCATATTACAGCTACAAATTCCGAACAATTTTCATACCGTTGAACATCATGGTTAAATTTATAGTTTACCTGTCGTCCTCGGTTTGACATGAATCCAGTGGTTGATAATTCTTTCATGTTAGCATCAATGAGAGGATACCTAGGAATTTAGGTAAAATCATATCAGCACAAGAAGGGCAAGTAAGATATTTACTATAGTACATGAATACTGGTGTCATAACAGAGAAGTAAAAGGAAGAAAATAAGTTTGAGGTTAAGACTAAAAAAACAAATTGAAGAATATTTTTGCCACCTTAGGTTTTTTCTTACCATCTCTTTAATTTTTCCAAATTTAATCATTATGCAGTGACAGTAAAAATGACCCAATTGGACTAAGGCCATATAAATGATTTTTCCAAACTGCATTGCTTTCTTTCACGTTAGGAAAAGTACTTCATTCTCACATTCTTTCTCTTCAATTCATTACATTGAGAAGAATAAGAGAATTTTATAATGCCTCCTCCACTAGTGTCAAATTATTTCCATATAACCCCTAAGAAAGCCCAAACATACGTTAGCTAGGATTTGTAGGATAAATGCACAGCATCAAGAACTTTAAACTGTACCCTGTACGACCATCTCTCCAAGACTCAAACAAATTCTTGTCTTGGCTCCATTTGTCAAACACTTTCCTTGGACCTCCTAAAAAAAGTGACAAATTCTACATTAAATAGAGAAATTTCTCCAGAAATACATTATCTCATTAAATTTTATTTCACACATGCAAGATGAGCAAAATCAGTGTTTAACCAGCAGAAATTTTACCCCACAACCTCGATCATACCTACATGGAATATAGAATTTCCACATTTAATTGAAAGGAACCTGAAGTAATCCCTCCATATCAGTTCAAACAAAACCCTGAAGAGAAAACGGATTACTTAGGAATATGTCAAATTCACCAAAATTACTCCATGGATCATAGTACTGAATACTGACATCCGAAAACTAACCTCGTACCTTTTCCTTATTAATGCATAATCCATTGTTACTATTCCTTTTATCAGAACACATGACAACAATGTTTTATTGGTCAATAAAAAGAAAACAGTTTTTTTTTTTTACGTTAGTTTGATGCAGTTCAGGCAACTCTACAATACAATTTGATAGACTTGTTAATGTTTTATGAATAATTAAGAAACTGGTTATAAAAAAAGCCAAAAATATAGAGAA
The DNA here is from genome assembly GCA_037074495.1 of Acacia confusa. Classification (NCBI taxonomy): domain Eukaryota; kingdom Viridiplantae; phylum Streptophyta; class Magnoliopsida; order Fabales; family Fabaceae; genus Acacia; species Acacia confusa. The sequence goes on from CM073506.1 coordinate 39,251,933, forward strand.
ATACCAGTAGGTAGAACTATTTGCTAGCCTTTCTTCTTCATATCTTTTCACCTGTAATGAATGGTGTATTATGGGTTTTGTCAAAGCGATCACATCTTTCAAATACAATTAAATGCAAAAAGAAAGATGATTGATAATTTCAACCTCTTCGTGTATGAAACGAGGAGACAAGCTCCCAGAGGCAAGCCATGGTGAAAATTTAGTTGAATAATCAGGCCCTAACATCCCATTTCTGGTCTCTTTATATGCCTTCAGTAAATCCTGCACACGAATAATGTTGAGGATGAAATACATGACAGTATAAATGGTGGCATCAAAGTTTCCAACATGCCACTTGCCCTCCGTTTCCAGGATTTAATAGTCTGAGAAGTGGAGCCAAAATCAAAGGTGATGAACATATCATTACTCAACCCTTTTTCTGTTTTTAGCGACATATGAAAATAAACAGATCCCTTTGTGTTCTGTGCAAATTCCTATTGATGCAATTGACTAATATAAATAGTTAGACATTCATGTATGGAAGCGAGCGACAATATCTATATCTGCAACACATGAAACACAGATATTTTCTTCAAAAAGGCGATGCATTGGTTTTTCTTTCTCTTTTGAAACAACTCATTATTCATATAAAAAGCAAATATAACAACAGGAACAAAAGACAAATTGGATTTGAATTTCCGACATGAATATCTTCTTACCTTCTTCCAGAAGTATTCATAGACTCTGCTCAATGCTGCAGTTTCACCCCCAACAAACTTCATTCCCTTGTTTACCTTACCGAGATAAGAAATATAGGGAACATATCAAATTCAATCTCTTTTAAATATTGAGTTCAAAAAAATGAAAGATCTAATTTACTTGACAGTCACAATGCCTTTAGGATTTATGCAAGTATTTCCGCAAAACCTACATTTGGTGAACAAAATCCGAGTTGCTTCAATGAAGGTAGACATCCCCAATACTCAACTTGAGGAGATGGCCCAAGAGATTTTGGAAGTTTTATGCAGCTGCGCACAGTGCATTTGGCTTCAACAGTCTGCAAATTCAGCCCCCATCAGCATTTAGAAGTAGTAAAGCCAATTATGATTAGGTACATATAACACGCACATGTCAGGTAAACAACAAATGTACCTTACGAAATTGAGTATAGACATCTGGTAAACTAGTGGCATCGAAAGGAAGGTCATCAATATTGCACAAGGTGGCGCCCCAAATAAATTTCAGCTTGGGGCTGTTTGAAGTTGTAGAACCTGTGGATTCCCCAGAAAATGGCGATATCACAACTTGTTGCAGGCCCTTATTGACCAATCTTTCAACGTTCAGCTCCTCACTGCAAGTTTCTTTCTGGGCATATACCTGACTAGATCATATTCAACGTCATTGCTTCAATAGCCAGAAATGGTCAAGAGATTGAAATAAATTGATTGATTTAACCAACTTATAAAGTAGGCATTAAATTCAATCACTCTACTGTGTGAGCTCCAAAAGCTTTTGCAAGGGATGGAAGAATATCCTCTGGCCTCCCGTGTTGAATGAGCAAATTCAGTCCCCGTTTCATCAAATTCTTCCTCAAGTCAGCAAGGCATTCAATGAGAAATTGCGCTCGTAATGCTGCCAGATAAACAATAATTAAGATATATAACTCGAAGGACATTGAATTGTCTCATCATCCTAAAGAAACAATTATCAGGCACAAAAATCTCGGGATGATGTTCAAGTGCACCAAATACTACACACTTGGGCAATCCAAAGCATCTCGTTAAAAAGGAGAAAAAAACAAATCACTTACCCCCAGTTTTAGGGAATCCAAAATAATAGGTAGTTCCAAATAGACGAGGATCAATACAGTAGACAGGCAATACAGACTCGGACGCAAGCCAGGCGTTGTAGAGAGCCTCATTATCCAATACTCTAAGATCATTTCTGAACCAAACAATGGCTGTCCCTGTGACTCTCCTCTCGGCGTTCCGCGAGTACCTATTGAAGGTCTGGTCGGCAATACGGTCCATGTCGCTAGCGTCTTGCTCTGGAACCTGGTAGATTGGTGAAGAGTTTGAGCTCGATCCGCATTCAGATTTACTTCTGAAATTCATGGCTCGGAAGCGATTCGAGGGCAGAATTCTCGTCGTCGTTGGGAACACCGAAGAGAACTTGTACGGACCAATGGGAGTTTTCACTTTAAGAGCGAAAAGGGGGAGTTTCATACGGAGAATGGCCATTTAGAAACGTATAATTTGGGTTCTGCTTTTGCAGCGACCGGGCGGGGAAGAGGGAGAGCCACGTCAATCCATTGAGTTAATGACACGTGGTGAGGAGTTTAGTTGTGACGTGGATGATTACGAGCCAGTGGCGGGAAAAAGAACCATTTATTTCAAGCAGTTGACTTCAACCAATTTTCAAAGGCAGTCGCTATCCATTAATTAAATTTTATAATTTTGAAAGAAGACAGAAGCATGAAGCCCGTCTAGCTCAGTCGGTAGAGCGCAAGGCTCTTAACCTTGTGGTCGTGGGTTCGAGCCCCACGGTGGGCGTCTCCATTTTTGAAAGAAAAAACACAAACTTAGCTTTGAGCTCGTCTTTTTGGCCCTTCGGCTGGTTTATATTGTGAATTCATCAGAAATTTTCAAAATGCAAACTATTTTTAGGCAAATCGCAAAGTTCAAATATCGATTATTGAAAAGGTTGTCATTCTCAATATAAGGAATGAGCATGGAGAGATCATTATGAATGGAGACCATTTAGATTAAAATTGGACGATCTAGTTGCTAATTTAGTCTCATTCCATATTTTTGTATATTTAATAGCTGTTTATTTTAACAGATACAAGATTTAATATAAAGTCAATTTTATATCTCTCACGGTCTCACCTTTTGAAAAAGATAAACTTGTCATTAAAAGTTTACAAATTTAAATTTCATCATAGCGTTCGTGAACGTCAATTCTAGACCCGCTGAGTGCTTGCTGTAGCTTCCATGATGCAGCAACGAGGGAAAGACACGGAAGTTTCCTCTTACAATGATTTGTAACAAGCTCGCATTAATTTTGAATTCAATCAATTTATAAGTACATTCCTGATCATACCATACAGAAACATCTCGTCCATTCATTTCCATCACAAGTGTTCAAATCATATTCTGCAAATACAAGACAGAAAGCATCCGTCCGAATCAATATGCAGTAAGTAAACAATAATGGTGAGATTGTAAGTCTTTAAATCACAAAATTTACAAATGTCTTTAGTGATGGTAGTTTTGTCCCCTCAGAATTGTCCATGACCTGCATATCAGGAAACAAAGAATTCTTGAGAATAATGAAAGAAATAAATTTAGGCCAGTCAAGCAAACAAACATAGCAAGTGACTGATCAGGTTTCAGCTCTCAAATATAAGCAAACAAAACAGTCTTCTGCTCGGGTCTACAACAGGTTGTAATGTTGTTACCTGTAAAGCTGCTCCATGAGCACAAGTAACGCAATTTCATGATTCAGCACCAGAGAAGATAACTTGATAGATACATTAGCTCGTTCCCGCAATTTTCTTCCATGACCATAGGGTCCACCGATACAGAAAGATAATCTTGAAGCTCCCTAGAAATAAAGTCAGGCTATAATCCTCACATAATAAGAAACTATTCTTAGTCAAACTATAGTCCATAGTATGAATGGACTGCATAAGAGAGTAGAAAAGCGGCTATTTTTCCCATAAAATTAATATGACCAAAAAAAATAATCAGAACGAGGCTTGGGGATATTTAGGTGCTCAGAAAATGACAAAAGTTTCCCTACAGAGTAGTATGCGTATTACCATCCCGGAGAACACTCTAGAGAATAAGCATATTATGATTCCATTGGAAAGCAGAAATCCAACAAACAGAAAGTGTAAAAATCGCATAATAAACAACCTTGTTCCCATTACACGGGTAATAGGAATCCATTCCATAAAAATACTGGAAATGACAAGGAACAAATGCTAAATATGGCTTGATTACAAACTTGGTATTACAGTACAGGAAATTTTATAGCTCTCAAGACTACAAAAATATATTACCTAGTCATGAGCTGGTAGACAATATTTTTCAAATAGCAATACAGAATTTGATCAAACCAGGAATTTACTAAAACGCAAGTTACCATTAAAAGCTGTTCACTAATAGTGTGTTTGGTTTGAGGAGAGGGAGTGGGAGGGAAGAAGGAGAGATAAATTTTTCTTCTCATCTTCACTAAATTAGTAAATTACCCATGGAAAATTTTCAATATTTCAAAAATATACTCTCAACAAAAAAGAATATCCCTTTCATTAATGGCAATTTGGTCAATATACTCCCTAGAGATTCTTCCCCTCCCACTCCCTTCCCTCAAACCAAATAGCCCCTAAAGCTTGAAGTATATTTGACAAACTCGGTTAGAAGATATTAAATTAAAATTTTGTCATATGTTTTTGAAACTAGATTAATTAAAAAACAAAAACAAAAAAACGTAAAAGATTAAATGAAGCAGAGCCGCTGGGAAAATATCTGTTTCAAATACTTAGATATTTTATCCTAACTAAGATCAAAGGAGGTCCAGGGTCTCCTGCATGATAGACCCTTAATGCTCTTTCAGCAAAATGGCAATGACCATGCTCATTAGAAAACTTTTCATGCATGAGGAATTTACATGTATGGTAGAGATCATTCACAAAGATATCATGATGGCATGTTAGCTTTACCCTATGTCCTGCATCAGCCACAAATCCAGCCATTTGTTCAGAACCTATGTCTTGCCCACGCTCATCCAACATCACAACCTATATATGCATGCAAATGAGAACAGAATGTGGAAATTGAAATGGCCAGTTCTTCTTGCTCACCCATTAAATGCCAGTAAAGATGCTACAACAATGTGTTACCGCACATGTTTGAGACTATACCCAGTCATCAGATCTGACAATGTTCATCACTGCTTTGTCTTCATCATCAACCTGAGCCCTCATGTCACTGCAATGCAAGCACTCATCATGTTTATCAAAGAATGAGCCTAGGACCTATTCTGGATTGCTGCAAATTTCTGCTTATTTTTATATGTTTCTTTTTCAAATGGATTATCATCAAAAGCACTATGAGAAAGATGACCTTCAAGTCTGATAAATTATTTGATAAGCATCTTTATTGATATTGTTGTTCGGAAAATATTTCAAAATGTTACATTTTTTACCATCAAATTGCTTAAAATGGCATATATCTAAGAGGGTGGATGAGGCGAAAGTGAGAGGTAATTTCAGTTATTGGTGATTTTGGATTGGCGGTACATTTGTCATTTTAAAAAAAAAGCTTCTTCCATGGATAAGCCCAACTTTCTGTTTCCTTGGAACAGCAGAAAAATGGATACTGCTACAACTAATAAACATTCACCGACAAAATGTGTGATAATGCACCTCATGCACGACGACTAAGAATCTAAGACCTGGCTAACCAGATAACTCAAAGTAGTAAAAATAGAATGATGAGAAGGTGGGGTATGTTTACAAAGTAATCATCAAGATTCAAATCTTCCAAAAGTAACTAAAAGGGGGGGAAATCAAAATGAATTGTAAACCAAAGTTGCGCTTCTTCTCAACTTCAAATCACTTTTCCTGCACATATTTGAACTCCTAGAGCAATCATTAAAAATTCAGTCAAACAAAGCCCTAGTCAAATATTGTTTCAATTTGCTCCAGAACCTACAACACCCAATACCCCAAATTTGAAAATACTCTTGACAGAGGTAGAATTGCAACCTGAATCAAGCATTAACTGCATGGCGCGTAAAATTGTAAATAATTGACCATAGAAGTGTAGACAAATAAAACTACGCGGATCATATAGGGAATCTTACCGTGCATTTCTAGGATTTGATCGTATTTGAACATCCTCAACACTGCAATAGTACTTGAGCTTTTGAACATACTCGTCAACCATGAGCTGTACACCCGGAGATCGCTTCTTCCCAACCGACAATATACGTATAGGAAGTGCTCTCTACAAATAGGAAATATTGATAACAGAGAAATCCGAGCTTAATCACTATACTCTCATAAAAAATCTCACATATCCAGTTAAACTGTGCACCCAAAAGCCAGTCACCGTCCAAAAGGAACATAGCTAGGCCCTAAGCATTTTGGTAATGGTAGTACAAGGAACCGCTTCAACAAATATTTATGCAACTAGGTTAAACAGTCGAATTTTAAAGAACAAGTAAAGCATCTGAAATTCCAAAGCAGGGGATAAGGATGGAGATACTTACCACTGATTGACCAGCGTATTTGCATTTTTCCCCTGAAAATTTTCTGCATTAGTAATCGACGTTAAAAAGGGAGAGGGTGGAAATTTAACGAAGCGACGCAGAACGTAACTCCACTACAAATCTATTGAACAACCTTGAAAAGGATTGGAACTCGTTCTGCTTGTAACAGCGCAAGGGGATACCGCGCCTCCCATTCCAAACGGACGTGGCGGGAAGGAAGGACTCGCGCGGGGTGCAAAAGTCTGTTTGGTTTAGCGCACGGAAGGGGAAGAGATGGATTTGAATGAAGGACAGAAAGGTAAAAGACTTTAATATTATCGCGTCTAAATTAAACAAAGAGGAAGTGGAGAGATTTTAAAGTTATCTTATTTTATTTAGGAAGAGAAAATGTTTTTATAATATAATAATCTTATTTTATTTAAAATGATTTTAAAGCTTTTTTTAATTTTTAACAAAATATAATTATAAATAAGATTATTATATTACATTATAATTTATAATTATCCTTGGCGCTTGTGATAGCGTTAGAAAAGCACAAGAGATAAAACTTCTGGAAGCAGTGGAAGAGGAATCAAGTTGTAGCCTGCGTTTTGCAATGCGAAGAAGACGCGTGCCCCCATGAACGTCGTGCCTGCGTCCTGGGCCGCCTCTGAACCAGATCTAAATCTGTCAGCAACAAAGTCACTGAGCTGCACCATCGTCGAACTTCCATTTTCAAATTAAAGAGAGAAGAACGACGGATGATCCGGCAGAAGGGCGACGACGGAGCTCCACTGCGGTTGGGGGACGGTGTTCAACGTCATCTTCATTGTACGGGTGTTTGCCGAACTGGGTTCCAAAAGTCGTCGGGGAGCTTTGGACGTTGGTACTTCGGTGTCTTGTACATGGGCATATTGGTCAACACAGACCAAAATATTACCCCTCCCCTCCAAATCCCCCAATTTCTTACGGGAAGGAGAATTTGAGAAAAACGGCTCATGTTTAGATCCAAGAATTCCAATAGGCAAGCTTTTCCAGTTTTTGTTTCCCAGTTAGTTCCATAATAGCTTAAACAAAGAAAATCATTGTTGTCAAAAGAATGAAGGAAAGGCATATGGTTCACTTTTCTTGATCCTGACATTTGCGATTAACGTTAGAAGATGTTTTTCTAATGGGATTTTTCAATATAATTTACAATATATAAAATAAGATTGTGAGAAAAATTTTATTTCAATTATATAAATATATTTTTCTATCATCATTTCCAATATATAACATAAATTTGTAAGAAGAATTTTGAGTTGACCCTAAGCTGACAATAATGAACATGTTTGGTATAGTTTTTAGGAGGGGTAATCAAGCTTATTTAACATTTTAATTAGGCTTATCAGTTTTTTCTTTTTTGATGGAAAATTTTCCGAATTAAGCTTATGGGTAAAAGTAGCTTATTTGAAAAGTCATTTTTCCTAACATATAGAGTAAAAACTCCTTATTTAAACTTAACTTATGAACTAAAATCTACCTATACAATCACCAACCAAACATAAATAATATTTCACAATTTGACTTTTGCTTCCTTTCCACAATGTGCAATTTCTGTCCCTTTTACTGCTCCCTTACATGTTGACAACTATTATAATATAAAAGTATTTTTGACTTCGTACAGAAAGACCCAACTCAGGGGCAGTATGATTCCATTGCAGTTCGTAATAGTGGTTGTATTTACTCTTCCATTTCTTTCAAAGTAAAGCTCAACTCATAAGTATTCAATTGATATCCATGAAATCGGAGAGGTTCATTGGATAGTTCATGAAAGTATATGATCGAATTCCAATTTCATATTCTCTTAAAAACAAAGAGAGAACCTCTGGAACCCACCCCTAACCTAATTTTGTCATCTATGTAAGTGATTCGAAGTTTAACCTCACTTTGACCCCCATACTGAACCTCCAACGACCCTACCTTTAGTTCAGGTGCTTCAAATACAACTTGAATCCATTCGCCATCCAGAGCCGTTAGCTTTCCTGTTTAATGCAAACATAAATGAAACGATCACACAAGTTTACCACTGAAGAACATTGGATCAACCTCAAAGCATAATTACTAAGCTAGATATAGTGAACAACAATTCATGCCTTTTTTATGAGAGAAGAGTCTCAAGTGATTCTAAAATCCAGTATTAGTTATTAGATAATTGTATGTAGAAAGAAGAAAAGAATTCATACATTCAGATAATTCTGATTTGGTCTTCGGTATTAAGGGGTTATGGAAATATGATCTTACTACCAAATGTGGATTTCTCACTTCGTAAAGAATGAAACTAGAGGATCGCTTACCCTTCAGAGACACCTCTCCGTTCAGGAAGCCAAACAGAGAAAAGCAGACCTTGTTTCTTACAATATCAGGAGCTTCAACAACCTGAATCATCTGATTTGTCTTAAAGAAAAGGCGACCCAGCGCACTTCTGTAGCCGCCTCCTGGTGATGTTGGCCTTGAACAGTACACCACATCCCACTCTGGAACAATAACAAGAGCAGAAGGCAAGTAAGCAGTGATCGGATTTCTGAAGGAGACAAAGTACATTGAGAGGATTTGCCTTGTCCATTAAAAAAACTGAACTGAGCCAATCACGACCCAAATAAACACGAAGCCATGTCATGTGTGAGACTCAATAAAAATAGTTGCACATTGTGAGGAAACTAGGAAGAAAGTCCTAGCTATTGTTGTTCATCTGAGCAGATCTATGAGAACCTGTAGGCTAAAACAATCACAGGGCGTCTAACCTTTTAATCTCTTAGGTATCCTATTTTTATGTGAAAATTCATTTTATCAGACAATTCAATCTTCTTTAGATTGAATTTACTTGCACAGGTGGAAAATTGTCCCCACACATAACCAGATTTGTTTCCAAATTGGAACAGGTATTTTTTTGTCTTTTGGAGAGAGATAAATACAGATCATTAAAGGCTTTTACAGATATGAAAACTAGTACTCCCTCCTGTCCTAATTATAAGACATAATTGATTTTTTTAGAGAGATTAAATAAGCTAATTAAATTATTTTAAGGTATTTTTATTTTTATTTTTTTTTTCAAACTGATTAGTTTAACTAATAAACTAATATATAATCTAAAAATACACAATATGAAAAACATCTCGAGAGAGAATTGGATTTGGTTAGACAATGTGTGGTTGGTAAACAAGGATCGGTTTTTTAGCAAAGTACGGAATGTATCGTCAAATATTCAATATAATTCCACAAAATCTAGTTTCATTCAAGTAAGGGATTCTAGTCAATTGAAAGGATCTATGAAATAATTAAGTAACTTATTTAGCTTCCTTAATCTCTCCAAAAAAGTCAACTTTATCTTATAATTAGGACCGGAGGTAGTATTATTAGTATGAAGCCAGATTAAAAAAGGAATGACAATGGGCTTTTAGTGGCTTTCAATGCAATCTCAGGATAGCTTCAATGCATGGAAATGTGAAATTACCTCCAAAAATTAATGGGCATTTCACTGGCTCACTCACACAATATTTTTGCAATTCTTGAGCCACTTCAGCAACATCTTTATGTTCTTCATCTTTCAGCAAAACTCCTCCATCTGTTTGCATCACCTGGACCAAACATAACAACTTACCTTTATAATACATAAATGTGAAAGGAGACCAACAAAAATCTTTAAACCCAATATTTGAATGGCATGGATACAGGCATATAGCTATCATGGTGCTGAAAAATTACAAATCAACCATTCCCAGTTATAAGCAAACCATAATCCATGAACAAATTAATCGCTAGCCGTTACAGAAGAAAATTCATAATTTATGTGCAAGTAACATGAGAGAAAACTGGTTTTTGAATTACTAAACATGTATTAGATGTACCCCAGTACAATTTGTACAAGGAAACATTTCCCATCTCAGTTTTATATTCGAGAGAACTCGACAAAATCCCACTGTAAGTCTGCAGAAGGTTCCAAACATGTAATTACTTTTGCCTTCTGGCCCAATCCAAATGTTCTCTGTACCAAGGATGTACGTTGTGAAACAATGCCTGAGCTATATATTGTATTCGTTTAATTCTTTAATGACCCCAAATTCAGGTGCTCAACGGTTAGTAAGGAATCGAGAGAAGCAAAGGTGTTTTTTAAGCATGAAGATGACGTGGAAGGTATTGAATGATATAATAATTGCAATAGTAGAAGCAATTCACACACTTCACTTTTCTTATCCCAACACCGACACTTTTTTTTCCATTACAGAATTAGGTTTTCTTTTCCTAATCTTCTCCTTTCATTACGTCATATGCATCCACGGCTATTCCTCTGGATGAAAATTCCTTGACATTTAACCAAACATGTAACAAACACAAATATGATGTTTCTGAGTTCAGAAAGGATTACAGAAGCAAAAGCATAGGGTCCTTCCTAGGGCCTTCATTGATTCCTCTCTCTTAAGTTAGTTTCATAAGTCAGCCTTCGCCAATCACCCTCCAATTCCAATCAAGAATGAAAGAGAGAGTTTCACCTTCCGAAACCAAAAAAAAAAAAAGAAAAGAAAAGAAAACAAGCGAAACGCTCGGGCTTACAGCTCAGAGTGAGGACCAAATTCTTGTTCTCCTATTCGTTTCCGTTTCCATTTTCCAAATTCTGAGGCTGATAAGGTGAAAGCGACAGCAAAATCTTGTTCTCCTATTCGTTTCCGTTTCCATTTTCCAAATTCTAAGGCTAATAAGGTGAAAGCTACAGAAAATTAATACCACAAAAACGTATGAAACCTTCAATTACCTTTGAAAGAATGGACGAAACGAAATCATCGGGGCCGGTTCGCATTTGCGGGTTAGAGACTGAAATCGAGGCAGAAACTTGCAAGCTTTTTGGGCGGCGACTCTGCTGAGAGCAGGACGGAGCCAGAGGAAAAGTTGAGTAGGAGAAATGGATGGATGAGAACTTGGGTTTGGGGGTATCAACGCCTCCGACTGAATAAGGTCGTAGAGAGAGTTGAGATGAAGCAGTCATGGTTGTTAAAGGAGTTGACTGCTGAACGAGAATACGAGATAATGAAGCTTCTATAAGGCGATGCCACGTGTTTAAAAAAATCACTCTGGGTCCTACCGGGAAGTAAACTATTGGAGTCCAGTGCTGCCACGTAGGCAATTGTCCATCGCCTTATCTGATCCCGTGGCTATGAACCATGAAGTTTTTTTTTTTTTTTTGAAAAATACATTGATAACTCATCTACAATATTGAAAACCACAAGCTACTATCATTGATCAGGTACCGCCTCGTGGTACAAATATGGCGGGTGAGTAAGGAAGATATTATGAGCTAATTTAATCAAAAGATTGGTGAAACTACTATGTATCTTAAGATGATTAATTAAAACTTACCGGTATTTTTATAATCACTATTAGATATCAACTATGACGGTTCTAAAGGAGTCATAATGATCACAACCCCTAGCCAAAACATTAACAACTTCAACGTAATCCGACAATACAATAACATTTTTATATCCTTCATTCTAACATATTTGAAGGTTATAGGTGACCATAATAATTTATGTTATTGTTGGGGAACTTTTATAAGTTTATATATGAATCTGTATATTAATCATCTATCGTCTCTACTAATAGCGCCCTCACAACCACTTCTCCCTTACTCTAGAATTGAAGTATCTATCTTAAGAGTGATAAATCCTTGTTGACATTCCCCGCTAACCTGTTATGCAATATTCTAGTTAGCGCAAAAATGATACTTTGTTATTAAATCTTTATTTCAACCTGCCATGAAAAGGTTAGCATGTGAGTTTGAGTTGTATTTGATGAGGTCCTCTCTAAATAATTTATTGCAACGATCCACCCAAATGTCATGATAGATATAACCAAGCAGTATAGCTTATGAGATTTTCTTGGTGAACTTCCTTCCTACTTCATGTTTGAGATTCTATTACAGTCACTCCATGCCTTGAAATGATGTGACTTTAAGCAATATTTGATGAAGTCCTCTCCAAATAATTTATGGGAATGATCCACCCACATGTCCGAACAGATATAACCAAACAGTGTTTGAGATTCTATTACACTCGCTCCATGCCTTGAAATGATGTGAACTTCTCCTATAAGATTGAGTCAACCACTAAAATCCATTTTCCTTCATGTCATTACAATCCCTCGTTAAATCCATTAAGTCATCTTTATGACGGCATCCAAATGACATCTTGTTGGCTCCTCAATAGCTCTCTAAAGTAAAAAAATTCTAACTATGAAGATTTTAAAGACACGTTCTTCCTCGTTATTAAAAATAAATTCATGAGAAAAATAATTTTAAGACACAATTAGTCTGAGGTCCATCTCTCTTTTGCTATCAAATAATAATCATGACACGTGATTAAGTTTAATAATATAGTAATATCTAATGAGAATATAAAATCAATGAGAAAACAATCTTTTTCTCCTTATGCTTCCCTCTCCGTTCTATTTAGTACCTAAATTTTAATTTGGTGCAATTCAATTCTTTAATTTTGACTCAATTATAATTTAGTTTTTAAATTTTTGACCCCATGCAACTCAATATCTATATTATAACCATTTAAAGTAAAAAATTATATATTTTATAAAGCTTGTATACTACACTGTTAAATGATTAAAATTATAAGAACCAAATTACATAAATCAAAATTTAATTGTTGAAATGTTACAATATATAAAGTCAAAATGATAATGACCAAACAATTAATCCCAATACTGTTAACAAAAAAATGTTAATGTTGAAATTTTAAATATTGAAAAAGTATTTTTAAATGCTAATATATCAAGTCTAATTATTAAAACTACAATGATCACTATAAAAAATTCACCATCTGAGACTAATATGTTGTGTTTAATTAAAAACTAATAACATAATTTTTAAAGGTAAGTGTATGTTTGAGAAACAATAAAACTTTGATTTCGTAAACCCTTTTTCGTAAAACGAGATAAAACTCATTTTCTACATAATATTATGAATCATAAAAGTTATTATCAAAAAAGTTGATCGAGACATACACTAAGAGGCCAAGCCGAAAAAAATTGTATAGAATTAAATTACCAAGCGTGCACTTTTGACCTTTTTTTCTATGGGTTGTTTTTCAGGCTGCTCGAGAGATGCCATATATAACTACGCAAGTGTGAACTAAAATCATTTTAAATTGTCACGGCAATCCGATAACAAGACACTATTATAACAACTTTGAGAAGGTATTTTTATGCTAATGAAACTATGTAATAAGGGGCGGCTATGTCTACTGCCCCCATATGCAGTACTAAAAAAAAAAAAAAAAAAAAACTCCCTCTCTCTCTATATGTTTTGGGGGTTGTGGACGATCCACTCCAGTAGACCGTAGCTACCTCCATATAATAAAGGGTGAAATATATGAATCCTAGTAGAACAAGTGAACTTAACCGTTTACTTTTCACTGAATATTAATAGAATAGGATATTTTTTTAACAATATGAAATTTTATATGAGTCAGGTGTCGGTTTAACTATAACAAAAAGTGATTACTTACAAATTTCCCTTTAATAAAGTACTCATATTAGCAATAGGATTTGAACTTAGGTGTGAGAACTAACTTCTTTTCAATTGCGATGAATTTTATTATTGGCATATAGTTGATTATTTTTAAAATATATTTTAACAATTGGATACAGTGCAACAAATTAATAATGTATTAACCGTATTCTAAGAATGTTGCCACAATTTAAGTAATTATCAAGGATTAAGGTGTAAAAATACACATGATTTTTTTAAAAAAAATGCTCAACGCCAAATATTTTTTAAAGGTACAAAACATCCATAAATTTATAAAATTAGAGCAAAAATACTATTACCACTAAATTGTTTTAATAGACATTATGTGCCATATGAAAATATCAAAATGCCCCCCACCTAAAATACACCCTCTCGCTCCTAACCTCCCCGTTCATATCTGCAACTTTTTTTTTTCTTATCGAAAAGCACTAACATTACCATAGACCAAACGAAATAGTGAAAATTATACTAAAGTCCCAAATGAAAAAAAAAAAATATATATATATATATATATATATATATATATATATATATATATATATATTAGAAAAATCACATAACTTATGAGGTGAAAGAACAACTATTACCAAATAGATGAGCTATCATTTTAATAAGTGAAAGAACAACTATTAATAAGTAGATGAGTTATCATTAGTAAGGTTTGAGACTTTTTTATATTATTTTACTTAATTGTGACTTTACTGTAATTTTCCTAGACTAATAGCTTTTTTTTTATATATAGAGAAAATACCTTTCCATCAATAGAAATTCAAAGGGAAACAAGGACAAAAATTAGAATAAAAAACTCATAGTGTGGTCCTAGGAAAATACTCTTTTTAGTCCTAATTATAATGTTAAGTTGATTTTTTTGAGAGATTAAAAAAAATAATTAAATTATTTTAGAGTATTTGCATTTGTATTATTTTCTCCAAACTAATTAATTTAACAAATAAACTAATATATAATCTAAGGATATAAAATATATTATATAATTAAGTAACTTATTTAAGTTCTTTAATTTCCAAAAAAAATATCAACTCAATCTTATAATGAGGACAAGACAGGATGTACTAGTTCAAAACTTCAAATTACAAACAAAACATGATTTTTCTTTTTTGCTCAAGGACAAACAAAACATGATTTGAAAGCATCATCTAGCGTCAGTTCTTCAGTCCTATGCTCAAGATCATTTATCGGTAAAAGATACATAAATTGCAAAAACACAGAGGAATTAGATACTACAACTAAATTTTGGTACTTTGCCAAACGGATACCATACCAGGTTCTTCATTATGGCTCATCTTCCCTTTTGAAATGGGATTGGAGAAGAAGAAATACTGAAAATAATACACCCACCAAAGCCACCATGAACCACCATCCTCTACTCTCTACACACCCTCATCCCCCGCTCTTCCCTTCCCATTGACCTGAAAATACACCTATTGTGGATAAAATTAGAGTGTGAAAATTTCTCTTTTACAAGATCGATCCCTTCGTGTTTCATGGGAGAGAAAAAAAATCATAACTTTATCTCTCTTCCAAAATTGATTCCTATATTCTCTAGTTCCCTCTAGCCTCCCCACTACCATGGCGTGCACCCTCTTGTGGTAGTGGTTGTTGTGGGTCAAATTCAACTAGGTTTGAGCCACCAATCAAGTTTTCATCGTTCGAAGCCACATATGTAAAAGACATTGGGAGTGACAAGAATCATCACTGGATGCTGCTAGAGGGCAGGCATCATTCCTGGAGGCCGTTGCTGTTGGCATCTAAGAAGAGAACGGAGAAGATGAATGAGGAAGGGAGAGTAGAGCTCAGGAGTTAAGGGAAGGGTGGCAAAGGAATTTAGAAAATATAGATATTTTTATTTTTTTTAGATAATGTGGGTCCCACTAACAGACGTTAGTCTTTCTAATTTTTAACAATAGCGTCATTTTTGCAACTCCAATAACTATTTAATGTTGGGCACAATTCTAAAAAAATCTATGGGTTGGGCAAACTTCTAAAAAAATCTATGGGTAATTTTACATTTTAATCCAATTATCAGTAGTTTTTTTTTTTTAATGAATACAAATGGAAAACAATCTCTTCTGATGATATTGAAAAAGCAAAATCTCTGTCTTAATTAGTTTACATGTGAAATGAAGGTAGTTACAAGGGAACGAATCAGATTTTGGATTTTCGTTTGTTTAATTCCTCTAAATTTATAATGAAATTAAATTTATTTTCTATTACACTCTTTTTTTGTTTGATATTAATATTTGATATCTGATTTTGGGTTTATAGCAGCCCCTCCCATTATGAATATTTCATTTGGGACATTGTGGTTGCCTTTCCAATATAAGCATCTTTTTTAGGATTGAACTTGAAACTCATAAAGATTTAATGAGATTTTACACCACTAAATCAACTCTATATCAGTGTAACATTTTTTATTTTTCTTTAGTGGTCTTGATAATTTATTAATAAGATAGTTTCTTTTCTCATTAATTTTTTGAAGATTAACACGCATTCCTAGAGGCCGAAATTTGAAGGATTACTATCTATGGCAACCAGAATTAAATGTTTTTTATTAAATATTTTGAATAAAAATTTATTTTTGAAAGAACTCAAATTAGTTTTTTGTCAATAAAAAAAGGTCAATCTTCAATAATCACACAATTCTTACTTATGTGATATATAGCTTGTTTTTTTTACGTTAATTAATATCTTTTCTTTTAAAAAAATCATTAATGAAAATCTTTGATATACAGTTTGCTGCATCACACAAGTTATTTTTTTAATTAACATAGTTAAATCTTTTTCTCATTTAACAAAAAAATCAAGTAAAAAATATTTTTTTTATTCTCAATGTTTAGCTAGAAATCATTTAATTAATATTGGACTGATACTTTTTTTTTTTAGTTATTCCTGATCATTCTTCCACAAAAACATAAAATTTCTTTGATCTAAGTATATATTAATGTTTATATACATTGGAAGAATAAGTTACAAAGCATTGAAACCCTTTTAAAATGAGAGATGAGACTATAAGAGGCCAATAACATTTAATCTAAGATTTAAAATTTTAAATTGGGTGGATAACTTAATTAGGGATTTATTAAATTTATCAATCTCATTTAGAATTTTTCTATTTTAAATAGTTTTATATGAGATTTTCCCTAAATAACAAGGTGAGGCAGGTACTATCATAAAAATGGTAGTTTTATAAAATAGGCATCATTTACAGAATTAAAGGAAAGAAAGTCCGCTCTAATTATTTCTTCACACCATCATAATAATGGCCAATTTCCAAACATAGGAAACTTTCAATGCATCACAAAAAAAAAAAAAAAAAAAATTGTTTTAGGAGGAATGAGGCCACGCTGTACACGGAATCTGAAAGTAAAAATGCTTAAGAAAAATATCGTTGAAGTTTCGTTAAGATTACGTAATTTTTATAGCTTTTTGTTTTTTTTTGGTCGGCCGTCACCTAATTTTCAGTTTAAAAATAAAGGAAAACAAAATTTTATGTGTGTGTATATATATATTTATTAATTTTTAATTTAATATCTATCTGTTTTTTTTTATCATAATTGAATACTTTAATTTTGTTATGTTAGTAGAATTAACTTATAAGTTATATACAAGAGTTGATGGTACTGATAGAATAAAGTTACAGAAGTTAATGATATTTATAAAGAAAAATTAATAATTTTATAAAAAATAAAAACACACCAATTCCAAATAAAAAATTAAAGAAAAAGTATACATACATGCAAATATTTTCCCTAATAGTAATAAGTAAAACAAGCATTTAATTTTGTCAAAATAAAAAGAACAAGCATTTAGGGGGCGAAGTGGGAAGTGGGAAGTGGGAAGATAATCTTCTCCTCATATTTTTACTCATTCTCAATTTCTCATTAGCTCATCTGAGCTATTGATTGAGAAGAGGATAAAGATGATAAAATATTTTTTTAATTGATTAGATAGATATGATTTAAAGATTATGAGGATAATAAAAAAATGATTATGAGAGAAACGCAACTCAGCAAAGCATCTAAATATCGTTTTATTATTATGATTTTATCGTTTTTATGATTTTTTTTATTAAATCGATTTTACTAATTTTCCAAACATTTTTAGGTTTTTACAATTTTATTTAGTTATGATTTTACGATTGACGATTTTTTGATTTTAATTTTATGTAATATATCGATTCTAACAACTTTAATAAGGTCCATAAAGGAGAAAAAGACGGAATTAAAAAAAGAAAGAAAGAAATAATAATAATAATATTAACGCGCCGTACCGAAGCGAATCGAGAATGAGAAAAACTAGGAACATTTTGTCGTATGACGTGGCAAAAGGCCCACAACTTTCTCCTCTCTCTTGTATTCCTTTGTGACAACCCTGCGTCACGCAACCAACAAACCAACATACCCATCCTTCCTTCACCGCTACTCCTCCCATCTCTCTATACTCTCTCTTTGCTGCATTTTCTCACACAGCTGAGAAACCCTCTTTCCCTTTCACCACTACCTTCTTTTTCATTTCATTTACTCGGATCCTCATCTACGGATACCACATCCACATCATTTGATTTTTTTTTAAAAAAAAAGAAAATTCAACTCTTCGATCCCCTGCATTATTGGATCACAGGTATTCGCACTATCCCTGAACGTCATTGTCGTTTCAATTGTGCTTCTCACCTGCTGTGATTCCTTCATTGGAAAAAGTGGTGGATGGATGTTTGGTTTAATGCATTGTGCTTGTCCGTTTTATTTTTGTCATGGATTCGATTTTTGCGCTCTGTTGTTATTATAACTTGAGACGTCGCTGTTTCAACTCGCAAACAAGTTTCTATGAGAATCCATTCGTGCTTGTCTGGAATGTTCTTCATGCTCTGAGATAAAAATGTGTGGCCTTCAGTTGGGAAAATGCGATAACTTGTGTAAACAGCGTATTTGACATTGTTCAATGTTCATGACTGGGTTTGGTATTTACGATTCATATTTCATACATCGAATCGAGGGCACGTGAAAAATCCCGCTTTGTGTTCAGGAAGACAGGAAAAAGAACGGTGATAATAATTCAGAGTGCATTGATCTTTTAGCTTGGTAGTTTCTTTCCGAGGGGGAGGTTCTTACTTTTCTGTGTCAATTCGATCGAGACTTTGATAAGCTCTTTTATATTAGGTAACACATTGCGAGAGGATGTTGAACTTAATGCTGTATTTTAGTTTGACAGCAATGGCATTAACGCATGTTCTTTGTTCATTAGGAAGCTTACGTACGGTTTTGTGAATTATATCTTCTTTGATTAACCACTGGTTATAATTGTGCCTCTCATTTTGCATTTTCCTAACACGTTCCTGAATCTTCATGCATGTGAGTTTTACCATTTTTCATCTGCGGATAGTTGAATAATATTTGATTTACTCTGCCTAATGTCCCATGGCAGCCGAATTGCATTGAATGTAAAAAATTGAGAGATGACCGGAGAAGCTGCTGATGTATCTTAAACAAGGAAATCACTTATTTGCATGGCCACAACGCATAAGTGATTTTCTGATCATGTTTGGGACAAGAAAGCGATCAAATATAAAGAGGCCTATATGGATTTTATTAGTGGTTTCTGTGGCGAGCATTTTTCTGACTCTTGCTTATTTTTATCTACCAAGAGGTTCTGCATCATGCTTTTTATTTGACTCTGAAGCTTGTGGAGCGTATGAAGCGGTGGCTACCCGGGAATTGACTGATGATGAGACTGAATCTAAGGTTGTTATCAAGGAACTTCTGAAGACTGCTCCTGTTCGTACAAAGAACCCTAAGATTGCTTTTCTGTTTCTGACTCCGGGTACATTGCCTTTCGAGAAGCTCTGGCACGCATTCTTTCAAGTATGGCATCATTATTCCATTAAGTTTTCTTTTTTGTCTTCTTTCTTTTTATTAGTATGAATGCTATATTTCATTTTCCATTGCCCTAAGTTTCTTCGTAGTTTTATCAAATAAACTACATCTGTGGATTCCCTGCAGATATAGTTTCAGCATTTTTCTTCGTAGGCCTAAATTTCAGTCATCTTAACTTGTTTCGGTTATGTAGCTAACATGCTATGAGAATGGAGTTAAGCACTTCGTGAAGCTACGATGGATCTATTTTGGTGTATCACTACTCTGTCAACTTCCTTTAAATTTATGGAACATATTTTTCCCTAGGTCTTGTTACCATATTCAATTGGCCACTTCTCTTGTAGGGTTGATATTGATACCACTAATTTTGCCACTTAATCTCTATATCTAGTAAATAGTCTTCAAGTATGGCGATGTCCATACACATCTTTATATGCTTATCTTTACTGTCTTTTGAAAGAATTGAACGCACGAGAGTTTAGCCAACTTATTTGTAAAACGTTTTTCTTTGCATCATCACCCTTTTCCTTGCGTATCACCTCTGCCTCGTATATTGCAGGGATGGGAATAACATAAATCAAGTTACAGATAAAAGTATTACTAATGATCTTTCTTCTCTGCAAAAGTATTAGTTTTGAATTGGGTGGCAAACTATTGTGTGTCACATTTTCTCGTCATTGTTAATTGCAGTTCATCTTAATTTTGAATTCTACTTGTACCAAAATTTAGGGCCATGAAGGCAGATTCTCAGTTTACGTGCATGCATCAAAGGAAAAACCAGCACATGTCAGCCGTTATTTTGTTGGTCGAGACATTCACAGTGAATCGGTATGGGCAGAATATAATATTTGAATATCCAAATTGTCCGTTGTTCTGTGAAAAATCAAAGTATAATTATTAAGGTTGATGTCCGGAAGTTGATATGGCAGGATGTATATAATTTTTATCAAGTGCTTAGTATAATTTGACTGATGTTACAGAAGGTCATACAAATGCGATCTATGTCTTGATACCAGAATTTTACAGGTAGACTGGGGAAAAATTTCCATGGTTGAAGCAGAAAGGAGACTTTTGGCAAACGCTCTTTTAGACCCTAATAATCAACATTTTGTCCTACTATCTGAAAGGTTTTTATTATTATTTTTTATTTCTTCTTGTTGTTTTGAATCATGATTTGTTGAAGGGATTCATGCTATTTAGTTATATCTTCAAATTTTTGTTTCAGCTGTATACCAGTGCGTCACTTTGAATTTGTGTACAACTACTTGTTGTATACAAATGTCAGCTTTCTTGACTGGTAAGACATTGTAAAATAAGTTTCTCCAGCTGAATCTTTTTGTAGAAATCTAATCTAACCTGTTGCTATTTTTCTTCCCTTTCGCCCCAAAAAACAAAAGCTTTGTGGACCCTGGTCCTCATGGAAATGGCAGGTATATTGAACACATGCTTCCTGAAGTAGAGATGAAGGATTTCCGAAAGGGTTCACAGGTATAACTTCTGTTGATGTTGACAGCCGCCTGATCCAAACTTCTAATATCCACATGTATGTGTTGAAAGAAGCTCTCCTGATTCGCTATATCTGCAAATTTTTCTCTCATTTCTCACTTCAGACTTTGCTCTGTATAGTTATACGCAGATCGTAAAGGTTTTGAGAATGTTGTTGACTTCATTTATGAAAAGGGTCTTTGCCTCTTTATACCTAAGGAAACTAAACTATCCCTCAGCCAAAGCAACAGTTGAATTATCTTCCTTTCACCCCAGTTTTATGGTGCAAGATTTTATTAGACAATCTACTTTTGACTGACAGTCACTGCAGATTGCAGACATTGGGAAAATGGCTTATCATTTTCTCTCACCATTTGACAAATTGTTCTATTAGTCTCTATCTATAATGCCTAGTTGTTGTGATGGTGCAACTTTACTGTCTTCCAGTTGTTTAAGAGGTCGATTTTTATTCCAATTATGAGAGGTTTCTCTTCATGGCAAAAATCTTTTATGCGTGTTTAACTTTCAAAAAAAATTGCTACGTTTTTCTTTATGCATTTTATATGATTTTGTTATCAGTATCAATCATTTTTACCTTTAGCCATTCTTTTTGCCTTGAAAGTACAGAACAAATTATTACAATCAAGATTTGGATCAAAATATGGTTCTTCTACCAGAAATGTACACATGTTGGAACCTTTTTTAAAAAACTTATTTGAATCATGTTTGTACTGCAGTGGTTCTCGTTGAAGCGGCGGCATGCGATAATAGTGATGGCAGATAATCTCTACTTCACAAAATTTAAGCTTCATTGCAGGGTATAATACACATGAATCACTTGCTTGAAGCTTCTGTGGTTTCTGATGAGTCGATTATTTGATTCAATATGTAGTTATCCTATTACCTCTGTTGAAAACCATTGTAGGTGGACCTGAAATATATTTATATTGATTACTTGATGAAATGAGAGCTTAGACCAACTCTGAACCACTCTGATTCATTTCTCTGTAACTATTCTCTATACTTTCCCTGGGAAACACAATTCTAACTTCATGAAACTAAAAACTTTAGAAATCATGCAGTTAAAGCAGAATATCATGAAGTTTTCAGGAATATATTATTGAAGATTAAGTTTTCAAAGGATTCATACACACACACACATCACATTCAGCAATTCTCTCATGTTTTTCAGCTACAAATCGGTTGATCATTGTTTTTCTTTCTTTCTTTTATCTCCATAAAAGTATGTATGAGTTTATATCTTCACTCTGCCTGTTTATTTACTCGTTATTTGGAAGAAAGAAATATGTAAATCTGAAAGTTTCTCTTATACAAACTCTACGCTACTCATGTTTTAAACTTCTGCAGCCAAATATGGAGGGAGGACGCAACTGCTATTCTGATGAGCATTACCTTCAAACCTTTTTTCATGTCAGTGCTTTAATGTGTTTGTATCCACCACTCTTTCTTTTCAAGTCTCGTTGCTGATTTGCTTGGTGCATGTTCAGATGATTGATCCTGGTGGAATTGCAAATTGGTCAGTAACGTATGTTGATTGGTCTGAAGGAAAATGGCATCCAAGATCATTTGCAGCTGTGGATATCACTCTTGACCTACTTGCCAAGATATCAGTACGTGACACACACCTCACTCTCTTCCTTTAGTTAGACTCCGCAGTTTTGAGTGGAAAAGTGAAAGAAAACTCTCTGTTCTTTTGGTGTAATCATTAAAGGAAGCTTGAATATACCCTCTAATGGGAGCAATATTTCGCCGTTGATATAATTTGACTATATCTGAGCTTCTGAAAATTGCGGGAAAATCTTATAGATAAAATAGAAAGTGAAGTTTTGAAATTTACTTTAAGAGAGAATCATTATTCATGAATTTGGAGTTCTAGCTTCCTCTCCTAGACATAAGCACTTGTTTAAAATCTTAACATGACATTTATCTGGTTCGTTGAATGCAGTCTTTGACAGAATGTCCGCATTACACAAGTGATGCACAGGTATGAAGTTCAATCGTATAAAATCTCACGTAGCTTTCTTTATTTAGAATGTATTTGGTTTTATGTTAAAAACTATTAGAACCATGGTTTTGATAATTTCCTACATGAAACCAAACATGCAATTGGACTTAAAATTAGCTTGTCAGTATATATATATATATACACCTACAATATTGCTGGTGTTGATATTTACTGGAATTGGGGGTGATTTGCAGAGAACATTGGTGATTACACCGTGCATGTGGAATGGTTTACAAAGACCTTGTTATCTGTTTGCGAGGAAGTTTTATCCAGAAACATTGGTCAACTTGTTGAAGCTTTTCTCTAACTTCACATCATTCTAGCGATGAATTTTTTCATTTGGGATAACATTTCATGATTATTTGGCCACGTGATGGAATCGCTGCCTCACCTTGGCTCTAGCACACATGGATCACTTATATATAAGGGTTATACAAGTCCAGAGGCAAAAGTGAATCAAGTGTTTGCAGGGAGACAAGAGAATGTGATTGAGCTTTGGATTAACAAGATTATATTGCTGAGCATTTTGTGGATGATGGATGGATGTTTTGTAGTTCTGGTTTGAAAACTTTAAAAGGTTACGTTTGTTATAAAACTGATAAAAATAATAAGAAGAAGAGCAGAGGTTCTAGAGAGATAAAGTAGAGAGATAGTTTCTCATTTCATTCAATAGATGAACAGTTACAGAAAACCTCTATTTATAGAAGAAAAATGGGACTTTAGTGTAATTTCTACCTCTGGGTCATTTGGTGTAGTTTTCCCCAAAAACCTAAACTATTCACTCACGGATTTCCTTCCCTGAGTGATTGTATAATTGTGTGCGGGTCCCACCAAATAGTAAACTACTATGCGTGGTACTATGCAAATAGTAAATCACTATGCGTGGGTCCCATATCATCTTTTAATATTTGGAAACCGGGAGTCAATGGACATCCACATAATAAGTATATTCATAACACTCCCCCTTGGATGTTCATTTATGAATGTGCCTCGTTAAAAAATTTAACTAGGAAAAACCCAGTGGGATAAAAACCTAGCCAAAGAAAAGAGTACATCATCCATTGATACACTTTCTAGTGCTGCCTCATTAAAAACCTTTCTAGGAAAAACCCAGTGGGATAAAACCCAGATAAGGGAAAAAGAGTACAGCGTGTATCGTCTCCCCCTCTTGATTACATCAGTGTTGCTCCTCCTGATGACTATATTGCTTCAATGTCTTTCTGAGCATATTATACTTTCTGTCATCAAATATTCTGTTAGAAACACCCAATCTGATTATTCATTATATACCTGTAAGATCTAAATCTGTCAAGTAAAGTCATAATAATCTTTTCATAAATATATATGTGCATATAGAAATTCAATAAATGTTTATTCAGATAATGATGCTATATGCACTATCATCTTGAGTCCTTTTGGAACATATGTGTTTTTGGCGCCTTATGTGCTTCTAGCACATACAAATATATTGTGGCTCATGATCCTCATTATCATTCATTGTAGCATATGCTATCATAGATATTATTAACGTCGACTTCATTTTCAATCCCATTGGATTTCATTCATAATTTATTGAGATCTCATAATGTAAATACCTGGGTCTCTTCTTGGACCACAATACACTTTACTTGTAATATCTCTTCTAGAGATAACATCTCTTCAGGAGATGGCTCTTCTAGAGCTTTTCTTAATTATCCTCAACATGATCATCTATATTCTTATAGCTCCTTTTCTCTTTTGAGGATTTTTATCTTTAAAATCAATGGACTTGCAACACTTCTGGTGTGCTTTATAACAATTCATATAGGAGCATTTGCAGTTGGCACATGTGACTTTGTCACTTTCTTTAGGTCAGTAAATGCTTCTGGCATTCGATTAACTAAACTCAGCAACTGAATTATCATTTTGAATTTTTAGTGCACATTTCTTTGTACGAGGATCAATAAGAGCCAATGATAATTCATTTCACTTTATCTTTACCCAATCTGCTTATTTTTCTCCCCCTCATTAAATCATCAATTTTCTTTGTATATCCATCTTTGTATATCCATCTATGTGCATTGAAGTAGATTAATAATCATTGCACATTTAAAACATTTTAAGATGGAATTATTCTGGCTCCTGACCAAAAGCCAATTATACGGGGAGAATTCTGTTGGCTTATATAATTGCTGCAAATATACACAACATATAAATTTTGTTCTCATAATCATTGATCTATCCATTCATGGATACTTTAATACATTATTTCTGGATCATTCAATCTGGAAATTGCGCGCATAATATATTGCAAACTTCTGGTTGCAAACATCACTGCTAACTTTGCAAATTTATAATCTCATATGTAAACTTTCAATTTGATATATTTCCAGAGATCCATTTCCAATAATTAATTCTATCTGAGAACATGCAGCACATAATATATGACTCGGATGATCAAACAAGTCATGCCAACATTTCATATGATTTATCATCAAATCTAATATTCATTTTGGGGGAATCAACATAGAAACATTCACAAAGAATTATCACATAAATATTCACACTTGATATATATCATTATCATTCTCCCCCTCAAGTGTGAGACCTTAAAAATTAATTTATGGAATTTTCATACAATATTCCATGATAATAGCATATATGATATCTATTTCATTAAAATTCCACAGATTTCTAAATGCATTATCAATGCATAATTTTGTTACTTCTGGTAACAAAATTTCCATTTTCCAGAATCAACAAACAAATATATATTAAATACAAAATCATCAGGTGTATAATTGCAGATTCACGAGCGCAATACTGTGTAATCACAGGCGCATCACTGTGGAATCACAGGCGCGACAACTCAGATTGTCGTATACATATAAAGTCAAAAAGATTCCAGGCTCGTGCTTTATAGGGAGCAAATCTGTAGAGATTTAACAGGACTACGCAAATCTGCAGAGATTCAATAGGATTTAATTCAACTATAAATAGAGGAAGGCAAACGAACATGCCTCACAAACACTCAAGCATCTGATAATATCAACTACCAGATACTCACACATATTTCTCTAAATTCTATTGCCATGGCAGGACCAAGCAGTTTTATCCCAGTTTCTGATACATCCGAAACAGCATTACTTGATGCTTTGTTGTATGATGATCAGCATAACATGTCATTTACTTCTTTGTTATCTCCTAATCCCTTTGAAATGTTTATTCCTCCTTCTACTATTCCTCCTTCTGCTTCAAATGTACCTACTTCTCCCCCTAGAACAAGTGTTCTTCCTCAATCTACAAGGATTGAAGGTACAACTGAAGCAGGTTCATCAAGGAGGCCTGTTAAGAGGTGTAGAACTATGGCAGAACTAATGGAGTCTACCAATCCAGTTCAGCCAATAGTGTCGGCAGTTAATCAACCAGCATTCACTAGCCAACAAACTATCATCAGTTTGCCAGCAACAACCAGCCCGACAACAACAATCAGCCAACCAACAACCACTAGCCAGCCAGCAACAATTAGCCAGCCAACAGCTACAAGCCAATTAGCAACTACTAGCTTATTGGAATGTAGTTGCTGTCATGTTTTACGGGAAATTATTCATACCAACGGACTTCAGTACCATAAACTTGAAGTTCACGGAAGAAGAACAGGTATGATTACCCATGCTGTTTTATTTGAAAAAGTACAGGATAAATCTTATAATACTGACAGGCTTCCAATGTTTGATTTCACAAAGAAAAATTTTGAAGAAATCAAACAATTTCTGACACAGTATTGTATAGATTTACAAGCATCAGGATATATCTTGATGCGTGATCCTGTATTAGCCTATCATGAGGTTCTCTGTGTTGGTTCGGAATGGGCTATAAATCCAAATGACCTCCATGGAAGTTCATTTCAAACCAATATTGAACACTCATTAGGCAAAGGAAAACAACCTGCAGTAAGTATACCCTATGATACTTCATCCCTTAACCAGGGTGAATTATATAGGTTATCTATGGAGCAAAGAGAAAGAATAAAGAAAACAACGCTCCATGATTTAAGAAATTATTTTCACTTAACCCTTGATGAAGCGAGTAAACAATTAAATATGTCTACTCACACCATACAAAAAATCTATCAAAAAGGAGGGTTAACTGAGTGGCCACACAAGAAGCTCAAGAAACTTATGACGCAAATCTCGATATTACGAAGAGCTTTGCCTCATCTGGATCCCATCTCAAGAGAAACAAAAGAAGAAGACATTAAATATCTTCAGAATGAGATGATTAAAGTTTGTAATGATGTTGAGCCACTCGCAATTAAACTTTGTTGAAATAATATTTCCTTTTGCTTAATTATTTTGTTTATGAATATTCTTTTCTCGTATTTATAAAAATTGTTATAATCATAGAAATCACATAACAACTATAATAATATATTTGCTTCATTCACTTCTGGGAATGAAGTTGGATAAAAATTCATGATCCATAACTCACTGATTTGTTTGATCATGGCAAGAAATTAATCCACAATATTGCTACTACAATAGCAAATTGAATATATTTATTTATAATATTAATCATGATCATACAATCCCTTGTCTCATAATTTAAGGGAATATTTAATGCCAAATATACAATTTTGAGGCCTTTATACAACTGATAACATACAAAATTTATGGATCAAATATTGTTTCATAATTTGTCTCTTGTTATCAGGCTAACTTGCCTCTTGGCTTCAGGCAATCTTGCCTCTGAAATTAAGGCTATCTTGCCTCTTAAGCTCAAGCCAATTTATGCCTCATCTCTCAAGCCAATCTATGCCTCATATCTCTATGGCATTTTGATCTCATAATAATATATATGATCTTTTAACAGTTTATCTTCAAGATAAATAAAATATAAGCATAATAAAATAAATAGATGGAACCCACTAATAGTGTGGTTGCCATAAATAATAAGAAGGGAGAGGGATATATATATATATAGCAATAAATAAATAAAATAAAATAAATGACTGGAAATAAACATGCTAGATTAATAAAAAGAAGATGAGATAGGAATGGTAGTAAACTCACAGCGAGACCTATCTCATCCAAAGATAAGAAAGAAGATGCATATGCAAATGTAAATATATATATATATATATAATATATAGAAAACGGTAAAATAAAAAGGGAAGGGGATTTAAAGCAGTAAATAAATAATAAATAAATGGAGTCCACTATACAAGTGTTACCACCATGAAAAATAAAGCAGTAAATAATAAATGGTGCCCACTATACTAGTGTTGCTACCATGAAAGATAAATAAAGCAGTAAAGAATTAAAATAAAATAAATGGGGCCCACAAAATGTCACCACCATAAAAGATAAATAAACTCTAAATAAAATAAATAAATAGAGCCCACTAATAGAGACTAGTGTGCCTCCATGAAGAATAAATAAATGTAAAATAAAATAAATAAATGGAGCCCACTAATAAATAATGTTGCCGCCATAAAAAATAAATAAATGTTAAAATAAATAAATAGAACCCACTAGTAAATATACTAATGTGCTATCATAAAAGATAAATAAATGTTAGTAACAATAAAATAAATGTTAGTGACATAAAACTAAATATTAGTAAAGTCAGTATGGAGCTTAGTATAGCCACCATGAGATAAATAAATAAAGCAGTAAGTAAAGAATTACAAATGGAGCTTAATGACGCCACCATAAAATAAATGAATAGGAAGTGGGAAGAATATATAAACATAAATAAATTACTGTAAATAATAAAATATAAATTTACCGTGAATAGTAAAATTACTATTCACTATAAATAGTGAATAAAGTAAAATTACAGAAAGATTAATCTAGACTTCCATGTAAGAGTCAAATGAATAAAATGTAAAAATTACTGAAAAAGGGGTAAATTTACTGTGAATAGTAAATTACTATTTACCGTAGTAAAATAGTAAATAATCTCAAATCTTAACCATGGAACCCGATGTTAAAATAATCGGTAAGAATAGATATTTAATTCCATATAATGGTTAAGATCATCCCAGATAAATAAAATGGAAATATGAAATAGATGGTGAGAAAATCTTACCTTGGTAGAGTCTTCGTGCTGATAACGTGTAATAAAACTGATAAAAATAATAAGAAGAAGAGCAGAGGTTCTAGAGAGATAAAGTAGAAAGATAGTTTCTCATTTCATTCAATAGATGAACAGTTACAGAAAACCTCTATTTATAGAAGAAAAATGGGACTTTAGTGTAATTTCTACCTCTGGGTCATTTGGTGTAGTTTTCCCCAAAAACCTAAACTATTCACTCACGGATTTCCTTCCCGTGAGTGATTGTATAATTGTGTGCGGGTCCCACCAAATAGTAAACTACTATGCGTGGTACTATGCAAATAGTAAATCACTATGCGTGGGTCCCATATCATCTTTTAATATTTGGAAACCGGGAGTCAATGGACATCCACATAATAAGTATATTCATAACAACGTTGTTTATTTTCAAACGCTGTAGGAAGCTCTGACTTCACCAAGTAGAGAGAGGTTTTGGTCTTTTAATTGATTGTAGTTTTGTGTTATTGGAATTTAGGAAGAATTCTGGCACTGTAAAAATTACAAGTTGATCCTTGACACTCTCATTATTGTTGAACAATAACCACTAATTAATTTACCACACCAATTATTTTATGATCACGTCTGACTTTTTTATGGGCAATATAATTTATAATTGTTTCCTCACATGGTTACGCTCATGACGTAATTTTTTATGGTCAATGTATAATTGTTTCATATTATTGCTGCACTTTCCTCTTCGGCCTGCAGAATCGTGAATCATCTCCATGTCTCATGTATTTCCTTAGCACTTTCTTCTAATTCTTAATATAAAACATATTTACTTAATTTAATTATATTAAAAAGGTTGGTTAAGTTGATTAATATGATATGTATTCTCTAAAACACCTTAATCTTACTTAATTTCCTTATTCTCTTTTCTCCTTCATTATTATTGAGAAAGCATCAATTAATGGGGTAAATTAAGAAAAAATTGTCAAAAATAAAATTTGGTTAAAATGCAAACAAACACATGTAGGTTTTTTGAAAAGTGCATCCAATACCAAGTTCTTTTTTTAAACACAAAAGTGATTATGTAGTTATAAAAATGAAACAAAAAGTCACATATTCCTTTACTTTATATTGGTGGGGCTCACCAAAAAAACCACATGATGACTTTTGCACAAAAAAAAAAATACTTAGTGTTAGGTGTACTTTAAAAAAAACCACACGTATATTTTTACATCTTTAATCCTATAAAATTTATGTCTTATATTTAAAAATTGAAGAGTGAAGTGAATATATATGGTACATGGGGGAAAAGTTTATTTTGACATTCTCTTCTGTTCAGTTTGACACCCCCCCAAAAAAAAAAAAAAAGTAAGATTTTCAATATGAACTTTGAATATGAATAAAATTAAATGATAAATAGAACCTAGAAATTCAATATGAAATACTCTATATCATATATATCAAACCACGATATTAAGAAAATATAAATAATTTGGTTTATTTATTGCACCCAATCCAATGAATAAAATCCATATGAAGGTGACCGTAACAAAAATAAACTCCACGTCTCCAATTCTCTCCTTTATTTGAATAGAATTCTATCTCAGGGAGTCCATGCCGATTAGATAATCTCCGTAGCCCTTAGCCAACTTCTACTACAGCACACATAACTATTGGCTTACCAATTCTAACGAGTGTTGCCCCTACATGAATAAGTTTATGCGAATTCACTGTGCATTAACGACACAATTCACAAGTAATAAAATACTCCTATCATGCATATTTTAGTTCATAAAAAATAAATATAATGTTTTAAATTATAATCACTGAAACTGAAACAGCATGGTGTATCTGCACAACTTGGTTCCAGGATCCCCTGGCACCTCGATGCAATTTGGTACAGGAATGAAAAATACTCAGTGAGCTTTATGAGTTAATAGACACACACACACGCGTGAGGTTATATTTCTACAATCAACATTCTTCATCAAGTATTGGAGCCGAGCTTCGACCATCTTCAAGGCTATGAACATCCCATACGTAGTATACTGAATTGAGACCAGATAACAAGTTTCAGTGTCAAGAATCGGAATTAAAGCCAAAAGCTTGAGCCATTCGTGTCATGCTACGTATTAGTACGTATATACACTGCCATTGCATCCATACTGAACAACCTTTTAAAAGTAAACTTGAAAGAAAAGGCTAAAACTTGCTTGCAAGTTAGAAGAGTAATACCAGACCCTGTCCATTTTCCAATTGCATCATCATTCTGATAGAGTATTGGATTATCGGGAGATAATGGAAGTTACGAAAAGTTTAGAGATTTTAGGAATTAATATTTAATTAATTGAGTCTGTTTTTATTATTATTTTATTATTATCTTTAGGATTTAGAAAATAAGAGGAATATCTTGTTAGATATTATCTTTTATTATTATCTTTAGGGATTAAAAAATAAAAGAAATATTTTGTTACATATTATCTTTTATTATTATCTTTAGAAATTAGGAAATAAGAGGAATATCTTATTAGTTAAGATTTAGTTGTTAGGATTTATGATTGTTAGTTATCTAAATCTTAGATTTAGATATATTTCATATTTATATTTTGAATAGAGTCTACCCTCTGTAAATCATTAGAAATAGGCCTAGTGCCTCATCAATAAAGTGTCGAATATTTAGAGAATAAATCAATACGGGAGATTCTCTTTAGACTTTAATAGTCTGATGAGTTACAGATTCTAGCTCATCAACCATTAAGGATGTGGGCTGATTTAGAGAAAATGTGAGTTCTACCATTAAGGATGTGGGCTAATTTAGAGAAGAGGTGAGATTCTTACCTACTCTCTATCTTAGAGATGCTATTCTTAAAGAGTTAGTGAGATTTTTGTTTCTCTTTAAAAACAGAGTAAATATATTTCCCTTTTATTTCCAAAATTCACACCTAAATAAATTAGGAATCTATCATTTAGTATTAGAGCTACCAAAGGGCTTCAGCTTCCATTGCCGAACCATTCCGATCTTAGCATCGCTGCGCTCCATTCTCCTTACCGGAAAGAAGGCCACCATTATGAAGCTTCAAGATAAATCTAACGGCTGGCACTTTGGTCTCGCCTTGAGGTCAAGACGAATCTCAAGGGGGAAGTATTGATAGAGTACCGGATTAGCGGGAGATAATGGAAGTTACAAAAAGTTTAGAGATTTTAGGAATTCATATTTAATTAATTGAGTCTCTTTTATTATTATTATTTTATTATTATCTTTAGGAATTAGGAAATAAGAGGAATATCTTATTAGATATTATCTTTTATTATTATCTTTAGGAATTAGGAAATAAGAGGAATATCTTATTAGATATTATCTTTTATTATTATCTTTAGGAATTATGAAATAAGAAGAATATCTTATTAGATATTATCTTTTATTATTATCTTTAAAAATTAGGAAATAAGATGAATAGCGATCCAAATTGCGATTCTAGGAAAAATAAGAATTTTAGGATAAATTAGGAATTAATTATTTTATTGAATCTGTTTTAATTATCTTTTATTATTTATTTTATCGAGTCTGTTTTGATTATCTTTTATCATTATCTTTTATTATCTTTAAAGATATTGATAGATTTATTATTAGGATTAGGTAGTTATCTAAATCTTAGATTTAGATATATTCTAGATTTATTATTTATCTTTTTTAGAGTCTTGCTCTCTTTAAACTATTATAAATAGGCATAGTGTTTTATCAATAAAGTATGACAGATTTCAGAGAGTAATCATCAGAGTAAACTCTTGGGCTTTATTAATTAGTTAAGTTATAAATTCTGGTTTTCCTAATTACTAGAGATAAGGTTGTTCTTATTGAAGTAGGGGACTACTTGAATTTTATTGGGCTCAAGTTAATACCCTAAAAAGCCCTCTCTTCCTCCCCTTTTAATTAACCTAGCCGCAAGCTACAGATTATCACGCTGAATATCACGCCACAAGCAGATACGCTGAGAAAAAGACCAAGACGCGGACACCGAAGACACAAGAAGAGGAGACGCAGAGACGCAGGCAATTGATCCATTCATCAATATCTATTCAATTAACCCATTCTCTCCAATTCAGTGTGATCTCGCTGACCCCACCTCCCACAAAGAAATCAAGCATTCTGACGCTACACACATATATATCTCCAGCGTAGTGCTTTCAGGAAATTAATCAATTGATCAATTCTTCTCAATAGTTTCTCATGGCCGTGGGTTGTGTGATGCATTCCGAGGAAGAAAATTCTATGGAAGCTTAAGTTATTTGGGAGGCAACTTGGGAGGAGGCTAAAGTCTAGGGCTTACACTTGAAGACCACAAGGGAGTGTCTTTCTTTTTATCTTTTTAATTCAAACTTGAGATTATTTAGTTTTAAAGGATTTCGAGTTGTATTAATTGAGAACAATCTAGTTTTAGATTGTAAACTTATTTCTTCTGGATTAGACTGATAATTTGAAGTTTTATGCTTATGGCTTGACTCCTGTTTGCAACCTTGAGATTGTCAATTAAATTAGTAATTGAGTTTTCGTTATTAATTTAATTGTTAATTTGGTTTATCATCTTAATTGTTTAATTAGGTTGATGAATTATCTGGTTGTTCAATTAGATAATTGTAAACAAGATTTTCAAGATTATTTTATGATTGGTTTTTAATTGGTTTAATTAGCCACCGCTTATTTCATTATGAGTTTTCTAGTGGAATAGGTGTTATTGAGCTAGAGGGTTTCCCATGTTCGATTGGGTAATTAAATTCATTAATCTCCTTCTGGTCTAATTAATTGATTTAGGCTAAGAAAGTTGACTCCATGCAATTCTTAAGTTGTCCCCTTCATCATCATAACTGAATTAAATCATTTTATTTTATTTTCTTTTAATCAATATTCTTATCAGGATTTTAATTATTCTCTCATAAGAAACCCCCCCAAAAATTGCATTCAAATTCATATAGTTTAGTTTCATTCTCATATAGGTTTTAGAGTCACTTGCATATAGGCAGTAGTATTTTACATCTTAGTTTAGGTCCATTTACATTTCACTGCATCTTTTATCACCTGAAAATTAGTCCTAAAGAAAACCCACAGCTTGCTCCTTGGGAGAATGACCTAGGTTGACCCTAAACTGCATAATTAATTAGGACCTAGTTTAATTGATCACTTTAACGACAAAAGTACCATCGATCAATTTTAAGGGATCAACTGTGTTGAATGTGAAAATTTCAAGTTTTAAGTAACTTTAGTATGATGCATTTTTATTTGAAAAGTGATTGATCATGCTTTGAGTTAGTGAACTAAGTGGCAATGAATTTGACTTTGGTGAATTTAGGCTAATGATCATATACACCTAGTGAGATTTCGAGCCTAATATACTTCTTCTGTGTGTACCCCTATCTCTGTACTTGATCTAGAACTTGATTTAAATCTTATTTGAGGCCACATTTTCTGCATGTGTATTTATAAAAATGATAAAGGCATTCATTTTCATTCTAGCCAGATAAGCCAAAAAGCCTACCCTTTTCATACAGATGTCATTTGTTTAGCCCCTTGAGCCTATATTCCTTCTAGTTTGTCTACACTCATAGTCATTAAAAAAAAAAAAATCCACCCTTTTGAATGTCTTGAGAGTTGAAGAGAATTGCATTATATTTGTTGTGGATGGAAGAACATGCATAAAAGTAGGAACTGGGTCATTGTGAAAAATATGGTAGGTTATCTAAAAAAAACAAAAAAACAAAAAAACAAAAAAAGATTAAAAAAAAGAAAAAAAAGAAATTGAAAAAGAAAAAAATATGAAAGAAAAAAAAAAGAAAGGAAGAAAAAAGAGAAAAAGAATGATGACTCGATTTAGATTTAGTTTGGTTTCTTGCATCCCACATTTTCTATTTATCATTCTCTTCATCTTTTAAGATATTTAACTTTGTTTTTCAAAACACTTGCCCTTTCTTTCTTAACATTAGCCCCACTACAACCTAATAAAAGTCCTTTAGATTTATGCATGCACTTGCTTTATTAGTGGTGGAGAATTTAGATTCTTGTCAAGTGCATGCATAAATCCAAAGGACTTTTATTAGGTTGTAGTGGGGCTAATGTTAAGAAAGAAAGGGCAAGTGTTTTGAAAAACAAAGTTAAATATCTTAAAAGATGAAGAGAATGATAAATAGAAAATGTGGGATGCAAGAAACCAAACTAAATCTAAATCGAGTCATCATTCTTTTTCTCTTTTTTCTTCCTTTCTTTTTTTTTTTTCTTTCATATTTTTTTCTTTTTCAATTTCTTTTTTTTCTTTTTTTTAATCTTTTTTTGTTTTTTTGTTTTTTTGTTTTTTTTAGATAACCTACCATATTTTTCACAATGACCCAGTTCCTACTTTTATGCATGTTCTTCCATCCACAACAAATATAATGCAATTCTCTTCAACTCTCAAGACATTCAAAAGGGTGGATTTTTTTTTTTTAATGACTATGAGTGTAGACAAACTAGAAGGAATATAGGCTCAAGGGGCTAAACAAATGACATCTGTATGAAAAGGGTAGGCTTTTTGGCTTATCTGGCTAGAATGAAAATGAATGCCTTTATCATTTTTATAAATACACATGCAGAAAATGTGGCCTCAAATAAGATTTAAATCAAGTTCTAGATCAAGTACAGAGATAGGGGTACACACAGAAGAAGTATATTAGGCTCGAAATCTCACTAGGTGTATATGATCATTAGCCTAAATTCACCAAAGTCAAATTCATTGCCACTTAGTTCACTAACTCAAAGCATGATCAATCACTTTTCAAATAAAAATGCATCATACTAAAGTTACTTAAAACTTGAAATTTTCACATTCAACACAGTTGATCCCTTAAAATTGATCGATGGTACTTTTGTCGTTAAAGTGATCAATTAAACTAGGTCCTAATTAATTATGCAGTTTAGGGTCAACCTAGGTCATTCTCCCAAGGAGCAAGCTGTGGGTTTTCTTTAGGACTAATTTTCAGGTGATAAAAGATGCAGTGAAATGTAAATGGACCTAAACTAAGATGTAAAATACTACTGCCTATATGCAAGTGACTCTAAAACCTATATGAGAATGAAACTAAACTATATGAATTTGAATGCAATTTTTGGGGGGGTTTCTTATGAGAGAATAATTAAAATCCTGATAAGAATATTGATTAAAAGAAAATAAAATAAAATGATTTAATTCAGTTATGATGATGAAGGGGACAACTTAAGAATTGCATGGAGTCAACTTTCTTAGCCTAAATCAATTAATTAGACCAGAAGGAGATTAATGAATTTAATTACCCAATCGAACATGGGAAACCCTCTAGCTCAATAACACCTATTCCACTAGAAAACTCATAATGAAATAAGCGGTGGCTAATTAAACCAATTAAAAACCAATCATAAAATAATCTTGAAAATCTTGTTTACAATTATCTAATTGAACAACCAGATAATTCATCAACCTAATTAAACAATTAAGATGATAAACCAAATTAACAATTAAATTAATAACGAAAACTCAATTACTAATTTAATTGACAATCTCAAGGTTGCAAACAGGAGTCAAGCCATAAGCATAAAACTTCAAATTATCAGTCTAATCCAGAAGAAATAAGTTTACAATCTAAAACTAGATTGTTCTCAATTAATACAACTCGAAATCCTTTAAAACTAAATAATCTCAAGTTTGAATTAAAAAGATAAAAAGAAAGACACTCCCTTGTGGTCTTCAAGTGTAAGCCCTAGACTTTAGCCTCCTCCCAAGTTGCCTCCCAAATAACTTAAGCTTCCATAGAATTTTCTTCCTCGGAATGCATCACACAACCCACGGCCATGAGAAACTATTGAGAAGAATTGATCAATTGATTAATTTCCTGAAAGCACTACGCTGGAGATATATATGTGTGTAGCGTCAGAATGCTTGATTTCTTTGTGGGAGGTGGGGTCAGCGAGATCACACTGAATTGGAGAGAATGGGTTAATTGAATAGATATTGATGAATGGATCAATTGCCTGCGTCTCTGCGTCTCCTCTTCTTGTGTCTTCGGTGTCCGCGTCTTGGTCTTTTTCTCAGCGTATCTGCTTGTGGCGTGATATTCAGCGTGATAATCTGTAGCTTGCGGCTAGGTTAATTAAAAGGGGAGGAAGAGAGGGCTTTTTAGGGTATTAACTTGAGCCCAATAAAATTCAAGTAGTCCCCTAAAATTTCACCATTGGGTTTCCTTTTAGCTATCCTGAAAAATCATGCACCATAGGATCTTATAAAATCACTATCTATCATATATCAAGAGATATTATTTAATCAAAATATTAATAATTTAATAATTTAAGCTCAATATCTTATAATTAATTCATATTTATATTATTTCCTAAAATAGGCTAACAATCTAAATATTATCTAATAATTCCAAATTAACCTAAAATAATCCCCAAAATAAATGAATAAGGTGGGATAAAAATATGAAAATTGAGATTTATCAGTGAGATTCTTGTTATTTCTCTAAGATCAGAGATTAATACGTTCAAGTATCGAGCGTACTCTACCATTTCACTACTTCAATAAGAACAACCTTATCTGATATCTCTAGTAATTAGGAAAGCCAGAATCTGTAACTTAACTAATTAATAAAGCCTAGGAGTTTACTCTGATAATTACTCTATGAAATCTGTGATACTTTATTGATAAGGCACCATGCCTATTTATAATAGTATTGATAAGGCACTATGTCTATTTATAACTAATTAATAAAGCCTAGGAGTTTACTCTGATAATTACTCTATGAAATCTGTGATACTTTATTGATAAGGCACTATGCCTATTTATAATAGTATTGATAAGGCACTATGTCTATTTATAATAGTTTACAGAGAGCAAGACTATAAAAAAGATAAATAGTAAATCTAGAATATATCTAAATCTAAGATTTAGATAACTACCTAATCCAAATAATAAATCTATCAATATATTTAAAGATAATAAAACACAATGATAAAAGATAATCAAAACAGATTCGAAAAAATAAATAATAAAACATAATTAAAACAGATTAAATAAAATAATTAATTCCTAATTTATCCTAATATTCTTATTTTTCCTAGAA
This sequence comes from Acacia confusa, assembly GCA_037074495.1. NCBI lineage: Eukaryota > Viridiplantae > Streptophyta > Magnoliopsida > Fabales > Fabaceae > Acacia > Acacia confusa. Next base: position 39,290,307 of record CM073506.1, read on the forward strand.
TAGCGATTTGGATCGCTATCTTTTCTCTCCCCTTGAAAAAAAGACTTGTCCTCAAGGCGTTTTTTTTTTTAAGTCAAGGTCCAACGATGTTATCGTTGCTTCATGATCCGAGATTTCACGTTCAGCATTAGGTTCAAGTGGCCGATCAGCCACGGGTATCCGTCTTCGTCAACTACAAGGGGAGAAAAGGAAGGCGAATTACAGCGCTGACCAGGGCGGTATGGTTCAGCATATCGGAAGTAAAGGCCTTTGTCTCGCCAGCGTTGTCTTTCAGCATCCATGGATGATACTTGACTAGTGGGTAATTGAGTCGAGGTTGACGAAGAGGCGATCTGGGGATAATTTCCGGCGGTTGACGAGGTTACTGGTTTTCCTGGAGTCATGTGAATAATCTGACCCTTGAGCTGAAGATGCTGTAGAGTACCCAGTCGTGTTTCGGGTCAGTGTGGCTAATGTGATGGGCTTGGGCCCATTTGTAATGGACATGTGTTGTTCAAACTCTAATGCCAAGCTAGCTGCTCCATAGATGCTCCTCGGTTTGTGCAATCGGACCTCCGACCTCAAGGTTTCGTTCAGGCCGGTCAAGAACACACCGAGAAGGCAATGCTCCGGCCAATTAGAGACACGCGTGACCCTTCGCACCCATTCCTATTGTTACTCTTGCACTAACCCAGTCTGTCAAATCAAGTAGAGGTGCTCGTCAGGGTTGAGAAATTCAAGAGGTCCAAAGTGCACCTCTAAGGCTTTAATAAGGTGTTCCCAGTATCGCACAGTTCGCTGGGAATTTAGCCATGAGAATAAGTCTAGCGCATCTCCTTTAAAGTATAAGACTGCCACGTCGACCTTGTCTTCGTCCGGAGTGTGATAATAACAGAAGAATTTTTCAGCTTTGAGGATCCAACCTCTTGAGTATAAGCTTTGATGAAGCTTCAAGATAAATCTAAAGGCTAGCACTTTAGTCTTGCCTTGAGGTCAAGGCGAATCTCAAGGGGGAAGTATTGAAAGTACTAGATTATTGAGAGATAATGGAAGTTGTGGAAAGTTTAAAGATTTAGGAATTAATATTTAATTAATTGAGTCTGTTTTTATTATTATTTTATTATTATCTTTAGGATTTAGGAAATAATAGGGATATCTTATTAGATATTATCTTTTATTATTATCTTTAGGAATTAGGAAATAAGAGGAATATCTTATTAGATATTATCTTTTATCATTATCTTTAGGAATTAGAAAATAAGAGGAATATCTTATTAGTTAAGATTTAGTTGTTAAGATTTATGATTGTTAGTTATGTAAATCTTAGATTTAGATATATTTCATATTTATATTTTGAATAGAGTCTACTCTCTATAAATCATTATAAATAGGCTTAGTGCCTCATCAATAAAGTGTCGAATATTCATAAAATAAATTAGTACAGGAGATTCTCCTTGAACTTTAATAATCTGATGAGTTACAGATTCTGGCTCATCTACCATTAAGAATGTGGGCTGATCTCATTATGGGTCAACTACCATTAAGGATGTGGGCCGATCTCAAAGAGGCTGTTCTTAAAGAGTTAGTGAGATCTTTATTTTTCTTTAGAAACATAGTAAATATATTTCCCTTTTATTTCCAAAGTTCACACATAAATAAATGAGGAATCTATCACATTCATAATACCAGACCCTCAAGTAGTCAAGTGTGTGGAGCCTAACTAAGCGAACATTTCGAGCAAAAAAAGAAACTAAGCGAACATCAATATACAAGCCAAATTAAAGTGCCAAACCCAAAAGGAAAAAGAGTAACTTCACTTTTTTTGTAATACGTGCTAGCCAGAAATTAAATAGAATTAAACGTGCATGCAACTGTAAACTACATGCATGCAAAATCATTTTTTTTTTTAAAAAAAAAGGATAGAGCATAAAATAAATATTTAATCTCAATATGTTATACATAACTAGGATTAATTAATGTGAGGAGATAATTAAGGAAAGCTAATTATAGTGAAGCAATCCAAATGAAAAGCAAGCATGTGGTTGAACAATCTTCGTTCAATAATCTCAAAAGCATGAATGTGAGATAATTAAGGAAATTGAAGCTAATTATAGTGAAGCTACGTAGAAGGTCAGATGAGAGTCATTCATAATATTAACTCCCCAAAAATATCAAAAACTCCTAATAATTTGTTGTTCATCTTGCAATTGCACAGAAAGGTTCACTCTCAACCCACCATAAATCCCACAACGTCCTTTATAAATATGAAATCTCAAGTCTCTTTTTTTCTCAGGCTTGGTTTCGGAATTCATTATATAACTCTTGTAGACAACACATTATTGGAAGAGAAGGGAAGAGAGGAGAAAAAGATATTTATATTTTATAAAATAGAAAAAAAGAAGAAGAAAGAAGATGAATTCCAGAAACTCTTCTCTTCTCTGCGTAGCTCTCGCTCTTCTGGCTTTGTCGTCGTCGGCCATTGAGGCCTTCGACATCACAAAAATGCTAGCAAAATACCCAGAATTTAGTTCATTCAATAAATACCTTACCGAAACCAAGCTTGCTGATCAGATCAATAGTCGTCAAACCATCACCGTCCTCGCCGTCGACGACTCCAGCATCTCCTCCATCTCTGGCAAGTCACAGGCCGTCATCAAGGCCATCCTCAGCACTCATGTCATCCTCGACTTCTTCGACGAGAAGAAGCTCATGAACGCCGTTGAGAACCAACAAACTCAAATGACCACTCTCTTCCAAACCACGGGTCCCACCAATAACCAAATGGGCTTCATCAAGGTCGGATTGATCGGCGAGGGCGAGATGGCATTTGGATCCGCCGTCAATGGCGCCCCAATCGACGTCCAACTCGTCAAGACCGTCGTCTCTGAGCCCTACAATATATCCATCCTCCAAGTCGTTAGACCAATTATTGCCCCTGGAATTGAAGGGCAATCGTCACCATCACCGGTTTCATCATCAACACCAAAAGCAAAGGCTCCATCAGCACCAGAGACCCCAGCATCAACAAAGGCTCCATCATCACCATCAGAAGCAAAGGCTCCATCAGCACCAAAGACCCCGGCATCAACAAAGGCTCCATCATCACCATCAGAATCAGAGACACCAGAAGCAAAGGCTCCAGCTCCATCAAGGAAGCAGATCGCACCTTCTTCTGAGATCACGCCTTCATCGGAGATCTCACCGGAAGCAGAGATATCGCCATTGTCCGATGACGACGCCGCTCCCAGTGATGCTCCAGTTCCCGCCAGCAGCAGCTCTCCAAGGATCCAGATGGGCCTTGCTTGGGCCGCACTTATGGGCTTTGGAGCCCTTTCCATCGCTATGTAAATTTGAAGCCCGAGATTGTTGGGTAATTGGGAAGATGCCCAAGTTGACAAGTGCACAACTCTTATTTTTATTGTCACTAATTTAATTTTAATATTTTAAGACATATATTACTTCAGTTTTATGTCCTAGTTCCTTCTCTCTTTTTTGGGGGGGCCAATTTCTGGTCTGAATTCACTAGAAACCAAGTTCATTGAAATAAATTTTTAATTCACGAATTATCATTTTTATTTAAGATAATATTATATTGGGTTATTACTGTTCATATAATTATTATTCATATAACGAATAATAAATACAAGGGACAAGATTATATGTAGAGATTTTCCATTAACTCATTTTTCGCTATATCGCTCAAAAATTCACATATGTAATTGGAGTGTTATAGATTGGACTAACAACAAACAGCTGTGATCATAATTTTTATAAGTGACATTCGTTAAAGGGGGCATTCGTTAATCATAATTTTTGTTTGGATGTTTTCTTTTTACAAGTGAAATTTGAGAATTTTGATTATGTTTGAATTTCACTTATTAAAAACGCTTACACATGTATAATTACTAAAAATATTGTGAATTTAATAAAGTTGTTTCCATCTTCATCATTGTATTTAATAATACAACAACATAGGCTTAATCAGAATCGGTGGGGTGGACTACCAGGATCAAAATATGTCATTGAGCTCATTATATTTAATAATTATCATTAAATATGATTTAGTAAATTATATGAATATTTAAATATTATTTGTATTTTATAATTTTTGTTATTTTTAAAAATAAATTTAAAATTTATGTTAAATAATAGGCAAAACATATTATTTAAACTACTTTAATTGAAAATTAATAAGAAAAATATGTGGAGGGAAATTTTGAGGTGGGAATTCTTATGCTAAAAGTGCAATTGGAAATTAAAATCACAGTTGATCAGATTTTATAAAACTTACCCAAATAAAATGAAAGAGGTTTTATTTAGTACCATTTTAATGCTTCTGAGATAAATTTAGTACCAAAAAAAATTTTGAATATTAGACGTTCCATTCGCAAAACTTTCATGGCAAATTTGGACTTTAACCTTTTAAAAAAAAAATTAATAAAGTTGGAATCTTGATCGATCTTGCTAAATTGGATTTGTCCTCCAAAATTCAAACACGTGTCAGAGTTGTGAACTGAAACCCAGGCAATCTTACAAGGACTTGGGAAGAGTTAGAGAATTTTTGTCGTCCTTGAGAAGTCTTCTGCCTCAATATTATAGATGCTTGTTTGAGAACACTTAAAAATAAGTTATTTGTATTTTATGATGTAAGGCTCGTCTCACTTATTTATCTGGTCCAATATAAAAACACTTTAAAGTTAAAATAAACTGATTCAAATAAGAAATGAGTCATCTTACTAAAAGTTGTTTGTAAAAAAAACACAATTAGACGTTCTCAAAATGAGAGTTGCAATTTATAAAGAGCGATGTTATAGGATGAAACATGCTGTCCTTGTTATCAATTTATATTAATTTCATACAGCCAATTATATATTAACCGGAAAATTAATTAATTGTTTAGTTCTTATAGTTTTGACTGTGTTGTAATTCAGGTTCTATACTTTAACTCATTATAACTCAGTCCTTAACTTTTGACTTACCGCAACTTAATCCATAGAGTTTTACAATTTTATAATATATTCCATACCTTTATTCTACAACATAAGGGCTAGGTTATAAAATTGTTAAAACTATAGGGTCTGAGTTGCAGTGAGTTAAAGTTCAGATATTGAATTACAATATAATCAAAATTATAGGAACTGAGTTACACCAAGTCAAAGTGTAGGGATTGATAACAACCTAGTCAAAAATGTAGGACTAAAAGATTAATTTTCTCAATATTAATTAATCAATATTTTAGTTTCTCGAACGTTTTGTGACCCCCAAAAGCAGTGCTTATTTAGGATTTACATAAATAAAAAAAAAAAGACTTATCTTACAAATTTTACTTTGTATTCAGTAAATCATAATTGAAAAGTTACTTATAAAGGCTCCAATCATTATTTCAAGTAAGCTTAATTGAAATTGTGTTAAATGATGGTTACAAATTAATCACCATGACCTCCCTCTTAAGCCTAGTGCACGCAACATGTCAAATTCAATTTGTTTGAAAATTAATATTTGACGAGTGAAATTGTTTTTGATCATATATTTTCGATTGTACCGATAATTCGTGATAAAATTAATTATTATATTTTAATTATATGTACAGCATTTTCTTGATTCTTATTAAAGTGTCTATTAATTGGGACTTGGGAAAAAAAGGGGGGGGATAAAAAAGGATATTTTAATAAAGTTTGCGGGGATGCCTTGGAATGCTTTTTATTTCTTCTCCCCATAACATAATTATTGAAAAGACAGGATTTTTATTTAATTTCTTCATATTTGTCTATCAAAAGTATTGAAACTAGAATATTGCTGAGTAGGATTTGTCCTCCAAAATTCAAACAGCTGTTACAACTGTAAATTGAAATCTCCAGGCCATCTTACAAGAGAATTTGTCGATCTGTCGTCATCACCTTCTTGTACAACCTTATTGAGTCATTTAAACGTCCTCAAAAATAAGTAATACTCTGAGTACTTAATATAAAAGCTTGGTAGGAATTGAATTTAATGCTGAATATAAGACCACAACTCATTTTTTCTCCCAAGTTTATAATGTTTTCTAAAATATCTTTATTGATTGTATATGTTAAGGGGGTTTTATCTGAGAATATGATTATGATGAAATGGGTTACTTTAGGAAAAAATAACCTAGTCTTATGTGTTATAAATAACTAACACGGTTAACTTCTTTTAATGCACCCAAATTAGCCAACAATCTCTTATATACACACACATCAAGGACGACGTAGTATCTCAGTCTCTCCTTGATTAAACATTCTTCAGATTAGTGTGATTTTCTTATTAAGTCAAGTTCGTACATGTGCACCCTGTCAACTACTGCCTCTAGTCCTTATTATAAGGCATAAGCTAGCAAATGCATTTGGTCCTTTTTATAAATCACTTACTTGTTTTCAAAGAGTATTAATTATTTTTTCCTATGTATGGCCATAATTGATATGGGTAGCAAGTGAGAGTAATAATAATATAATATTAGGGTTTAGTGCAATTAGTAGGGATAACATTGGAAATTATTTAAATTTTAGAATAATTTTATTGACTTTAACTACTTTTATTGGTTTGTGAGAATTGTTAGTTGATGCTTTATAATAAGAACCAGAGAGAGTACTTTTGTTTCAAAATTAATTTGTCACAAGTAAAATTGTTTTTTGATAATTTAAATCGGGAAAAAACTGATTATACATATAATTCACGATAAAAATGAATTCATACTGTAGGATATCATGCCAAATTTCACGTGTTAATTAAACTAACTAATTAATCAATTGGCTAATAATTAAGAGAGATCAGAGATACGATTGAAAGGTTAAAAAATGGCTAAATATCAAGAAGAACCACAGGAGCCACTCCAAACGTCATTGTCGTTTAGAGAATAAAACTGTGCATGAGGTATGACTCTCGAATGAAATGACGTGGAACTATAATGCTTGCTAGCTAGCTATATTCATCTAAAACTAGTCAATGAGGTTCTATATCCAAAGTTGATAATTATTATTTTTGGATAAATTCTCGATTGTACATGGGAATTGAAAAAAAAAAGTTAATTTGGTTCCACTTGGAATTTATTCTCTCCGGCATATCGACAATATATACAAACAATTCTCATTCAGGGTTTTTTCAGAGTCCTTGATTGACAAAAGAAGAACAATAAGGACCACCATAGTTAAATTGATCAATCACTCAATATATGGGTTTTAGTTTTCTCATGTTATATGAGAAAATTAAACTTCCTACACACATATGAAATGATAGGACCCACATATACATATATGAATTAATATATGTATATGTGGGTTCCACCATTTCATGTGTGTGTGACATGAGATATATGTGAGAAACATTAATCCCATCGTTTATATATATATATATATAAAGCCACATGGATAAATCCCTCACCAACTTTTGCCATAAACTGTGAAATGATCAGATAACCTAGGAATTTTCTTTATACTACGCTTGGTCCCAAATATAATTAGGTTTAGCTATGTAGTCATATCAATGTGTCCAATGTCTGTGAAGGATTATAAACAAATTAAATATTATTATATACTCATTCCGATTCTTAATATATTATCTAGTTGATTTTTTTTAGAGAGATAAAAGAAACTAAATAAATTTTTTAATCATAGAATATGTCAAGTATTATTTAATTTGGCTATATATCAATTTATTGGTAAGACAAATTAATTTAATATAAAAAAGATAAATATAAATACTTCAAAGTACTACTCCAATTCTTAATATAAGACTTATTTAGGAAGTTAATCTTGATCCTAAACATATGATATAATTTTCATATTTTTTAACATTTTTTAAATTTACCTCTATTGATACTTTCCCAACCATAATCAAAGAAGAGAGAACTACGGAAAATGACCAAAGTGTTTTAAAGAATATATGTCAAATTAACTAACTCGATCAATTTTCTTAATCTAATCAAATAAGGTAAATATGTCTTATATTAAGTATCAAAGGGAATAATTTACTTAGCTTTCTCAATCTCTTTAAAAGAAGTCAACTATTTCTTATATTAATAAAAATAAGATTGTGTGTAGAAGGATAAGCAGTGTGGAAGATAAGATGGGGGGGGGGGTAAGCAAACTTGAGATTGACACACACACATAATAAATTAAAGAAATTAAACTTCGCATAAAAAATAGAGTTAGATAAAACGGCATATATACTATTTTGCCATGTCAAACTTATTTATTTTCATTTTTTTCATATATGGCGCTTAGGTTGGAGAATTAAGATATCTACATTTTGATATAAACCACCGGGGGCGGATAAACCAACGCAAGCTTTTATTAGTAAGACGTTAATAGCTGAAATTGATAATTTAGGATTTTCCTTATCCATACTTATAAAATATAAACTAACATGGAAGGGCAAACCAAATTTTAGAGAGGGTGACGTGGCAATGACAGAATTGACTAGGAAGGGGATGCAATAATAGTCTTTGCTTCTCCTTCTTGTGCCGAACTAGAGTTGGTAAAATGGACTCAACTTATAACTGACAGGTTTGAATGAGGTTAGGGTTTGGGATTTTCCAACCCTTAGCCGCACCTTTTAGCTTATGGGTTGGTGGATTGTCTTGGACAATTTTTTTAAAATATGACTAATATTATAAAACCTTTAAGAGCGTCTTAATTTTTTGTTAGACCTGAATCCTAGCCAAAGGAATGTGATTTTGCTAAACCTCGACATCTCCCAACTATCTTTTGGATTGTAGATTATATTTTTAAATTTTTTTATATAAAATGATTGATGCTAAAAAGACAAATTTGAGGAACCATTTATATTTGTCTCCAATTTTTTATAATCTTAAGAAAATGTGTGTGTGTGAATAGATATATAATTTTTATTTTTTTTAAAAAAAAAAAAAGCGGGTCCACGGGCTGGCTTCCAACCCACAACAAAGGGTTAAGGTTTGCTTTTTTACCAGCATAAATAAGTGGGGGCATGTGCGTCTGGCCCGCATTCTCAACTTTAGACTAGTCATTGGGGGAAGCCCATGTGATGCCATGTGGGCATCTCACCATTTTGGAACATTCTGTTATTCTTATTTTGAGTGAGATATATATATATATATATATATATATATATATAAGGATTGAGGATATAATGTCGTGGTTGGTCGATTATGATTGGGACCCTCCGAAATCTCCTTCAATTCATTATATTAGTGAAGTTTGAGGGACGTGTTATAAGGGGCTCAATCATTTTTGAAGTGACTTAATATCCAACTCTTGCAGATGATGTTTTATTATTTGTGTGGTGAGGATTCCAAATTTCTGGATAACCTAACCCAATCATCTTCTAATAATTATGCCTTAATCATTGGCTAACCGGTAAAAATGAATATTTTAAAAAACAAGTAAATCTAGCTAATGAAAAAGTTTGAAATTGTAATATATATATATGCTGATATTGGAAATTACATCGATCAATCCTCATCACACGTTTAATTCACATTTTTTTTATAATTTTAATTTTTATTGTATATTGTTCTGGTGTAGAACACATGTTTAATATCTATGGATTAATGAATGTTTATATTGGATCAAAGGATTTCTCAAGATATTTAATAAGGTAGTTATCGAAGAAAATATCAAAGGGCTCTCCTAGGTATCTGTAAAATAGATATTGAAAATAGCAATTGATCATTGTGCACAATGATGACATTTAGCCAAAAAGGAGTGGGGTATATACACAATAAGATTGAATGATAAAAGGGATGAATAGAATTTATGTACCTTTTAGGTTTAGCTCTCATTTATAAAAGTTACCTTAAAGTTAAACTCTTGGGCTTTGTGTGCCTCCTAGCCCATGCATCTGTGCTACCATGCTGTGATTATTGCTTTGATTATAGGCTGATTAGAATCTTTCTTCATTATAGGGAGATCTTGGTATTACTTGTCCTCGTTGAGCCATTCGAAAGTTAGGCCTCATATACAAGTCTATAACATATATATTGTTATGTTTATTATATTCCTAGTTTAATTTAAGTCATTAAAAAATTAAGGACGTTGATTTCGAAAACATACATATTACAAAGTTAAAGTCGTTTCCAAACCCCCCGTTAAAGCCAATTATTGGATAATTCTTTACTCCACAGACAAAGCTGAACTTCCACAAATAAACAAAGTTATAAGCCAAGGAACCTTTTGAAATGTTTAAAGATCAATTATACATATATGAAAGAAAGTATATATATTTTTCACGATCTTTTATAAATGGATTTATTTGCTTAATTTGATCTTCTCAAGTTTGTTCCGTAGTGCTTTTGAAGGGGTAATTGTTGAAGTACTAATTATATTATATTGTCATTGTCAGCTAAGGACAGATAGACAACAAATTAAGTTTAATTTGCGTTGGTGCTTAGTCAATCATCAAAGTGGCTATATTCCAAGCTTAAGAGATAATTAACCTTGATTACTCGATGCATCTTAATTAGAAAGTGCGTGATGCTGATCGTGACATGAACTGTTTAATAAAGAGCCAATGGCTGATGGATGACTATGGCCCTGAGGCCTTGAATCAATACATATATGTTTTCCAGATTAATCAAGTTAATTAGGGATTAATTGATTAACTATTGTAATACTTATCTTATGAGAACTAGTCAACTAACGTTTCTTTTTGGGGTTCGAAAAGACGATTTCCGGTAGCCTATTAACTTGGACCGCTAGTATTTTATAGTTCTATGTCAAAATCCAACTTTGCTCTAGAAGTTATTAGTTAGGAGCAAAGTATATCATTAGTTTTGATGATATCTTATATAAATGTCATTAGAAAAGAGCAAAAAGCTTGTATATTATGTCTATCTTCTTCATTGGCTAATTCGTAAATTTAGTCGAGTGAATACTCGAGTATAGCTCAGACAGAGATTAATGAATGTTAGAGGATCTTCAGTACTCAAGTATGTAAGTCAATACTTGAGTATCGGACAGACAGAGACAAATCTGGAGTAATGAACAAGCTCAATACTCGAGTAACCAAGTCAATACTCGAGTATACAACATCGCTTCAGAAAAATCAAAATTTCAAAAACCACAGTTTTGATCAAGAACATTCAGATACTTACCCAAATAATTTGTAATACTTCTTAACATCATTTATATCATTTGTGGACATGTTTCAGATGATCAAAGAGCGTCAAACAGAAGATCAAAAATGAAGAAAATACTGATGTCATAGTTGGTTCAAAAACCAAAGTTTTAACGGCTAGTTTTCCAATAGCTACATTCCCAACATCTCTATTTACAACAGTCAGATTCTTTAACGTTTAGATCATCCTCATCTATAAATAAAGCCACATTCAAAACGCATAAGGAGGATGACAAGAGATTATGCTGTAAAAATGCCAAAATTCTAGAGCTCCTACATTCTCTGTTTTTCGGGTCTTACTTCATTTATCATATAGAGAGTGAAATGACTTGTAATGCACTTCAGTGATCATCCATGCAATTCTTAGAGAGAAGATATATCGTAAAACATTCTATATTTTCTGAGAGATACTCAAGGTTGGATGACCTTGAGTGGGAAAATTGATTGTATCCCTACGGATTGTAAGGGAGAGTCTCTGTGAGGGATTGTAAAGGCTGCACAAGTGTCTGGTTAAACTTGTGAGGTTATAAAGGCTTTTCTCTTGTGTCTGGTTAAATAAGGAGATAGTGGAAATCTCAAGTGGAGTTTGAGGACTAGACGTAGGTCAAGGATTGGATTAAACCAGTACAAAACTGAGTTTGCAATTCTCTTCCTTAATCTCCTATATTTCTAGCATATATATTTGAATGATTGTCTATAGTTTTATAACTATTTACTATCATTCAAACTGATTTTATTAAATTGCGAAAAGATTTTAAAAAGTAGTAAGTTTTTATCTTCACCCCCCTCTTGGGTTCAGCCGGGTCTTTCACAAAGTTGCCCGCAAATTTTTTGAGATGTAATATTACTCCAAAAGTTTACAAATTATAATAATTTTGTCATGACCGTTATTCTAGTTATATTTTATTGCTAGCTGACTAGATATGCTAAGTTGGAACTTGGATTGTCCATGTGTCTTTTTTTTTTTTTTTTGCTCAAAGTTCATACGTCATTCACATCATTTTTATTTGTTTAATTATGAAGTTTTCATTTATGAGTAATGTTGCTTCAGAAGTTTCTTAGAATTAATTTTATCCTAGGCATTTTCAAATTGTAACAATGTCACTCTGATCATTATCTAGATTAAGTTTCGTCATTAATTGACCAAATATACTAAGCTGACAATATATACAAAAGCGAAAAAGAAGGAACCGCAAATATCAAAGATATTGAAGAAAAAGATTCAATTACTAAATATATAACACATCAGTACTGCATCAAATTTTGTATTAAGCTGGGGTGATTATAACTTGGGGGAAAGATAGGGTTGCTTTCTAAGCCACACAAAACAGAGGAGGAAGTGAATAATATGACAAAACAAATTGACGTTTTATATTTAATGAGTCCATTTAATTATTCCCAATGATATGAGTACCCTACCTTTAAGCGACCAATTACCCACCCCCCAACTCTTGTTCACGTGGACATCTCGTGCTCGATGAGCCTACCTTATTCTTGCCTTTATGATACCCGTTGACTTTTTCCATATAAATACTCACCTCTCACAAAACATCATATATTTCTCTTCGCTTACATCTATATAAATATCCCCCCCCCCCCCCCCCACACACACACACACACAGAGAAGCACAAAGCCACAAATATTCTTCTAGTCGGGTTGGTTGCTGCTGCTGCTGTGACCTACATGGGACCCTAACGGTCATACCACCCTGTTCTCAGAAATAAAAACCCAGAGGCCCCACAATATCTAGATTCCAAGCCTAACCATAAATTTGTTCTCAATTCTGTCTTCTTCACCCTATATATACAGACACACACCCCCTCGTGTTACATCTCCTTCATGAGTGTGCTTGCTTGCAGAGATATACACACATCGTGGTCGTCGTCGTCATCAAGAGATCGATATGGCAGGGGTTTGGGTGTTCAAAGATAACGGAGTGTTTCAGGTTGAGAACCCGTCGGAGGGCTCATCGTCTTCGGTAGGGCAGCGGAAGGCTCTGGTGTACTTGCCAACAGGGGAAGTGGTGAGGTCGTACAGTAGTCTGGAGAAAATATTGTGCGGATTAGGGTGGGAGAGGTACTACGGTGGAGACGCAGATTTGTACCAGTTTCATAAGCATTCTTCCATTGACCTCATCTCTCTGCCTCGTGACTTCTCCAAGTTCAACTCCGTTTACATGTACGACATCGTCGTCAAGAATCCCAACCTCTTCCACGTCAGAGATCTCCGATGAGATCTCATCACTAGCTAACTCTCTCTGATCTTCCTTACTTAGTGAGTGATGTGCTCGTTGTTCTAGGCTGGCTTCTTTTCCCCTGATATGCTAGATGGTCTTTGCGAGAGCTCTGACCACTGAATGTTGGGTTGGTTTTTGTTTGGCTTTCTTCCCAATAAGATGTTTTAGCCGTACGCACGTGTGTCCAATCTTTACAATTTGTTTCTGACTTGTTTCATGTGTAATATAATGGTAATAGTTGAGATCCATGGTTCTGTACGTAGTTTGTCTGGTTTACATATATATATATATATATAATATGTTTCTTCTTCCTCTCTACATGTGTCTTGGCTCAGAGCTTTTAAGTACTACATCTTATTCTTTACATATAACATCTCGACCATAGTGTAAATAATTTGCACTACGTACAAACGAGATTAAGAATCAGGCATATATAGTACTCCCTCTGGTCTTTATTATAAGACATCAACTACCAAAATATTTTGGTTTTTATTATAAAGCACCAACTACTTTTAACTAACTTATTTATTACTATTTTCCAATTATACCCTCATTTTTAATTAACTCTTTAAATTCATACCATTAAAGTAAGGGTAAAATTGAAAATATTTATTATTTCTGAACCAATTTAATGACTTAACTTTTATTTCTTAGTTTGTGAAAAAATGATGGTTGATGACTTATAATAAGGACCAGAGGGAGTATTAGGTTAGATTTAAGTGTTATCGATCTAATTAATGAGGCTAAATTTTTCAAAGGGATGACTTAATTTTGAATCCTTGATTTAGTGGAGGTGAATCGAGTTCCTTTTCCTAGGTAAGATGATATAAGGATTGTGTTTTGTGTTCTCTGTTTGTGGAAAGACCAATTCGGGAAAAATAAGGAAAACGAGAAAAGAGGAAAACATGAATGTGGGTTTCGCTCAAAGTGACCCCATGATGTGGTTCGGGGATTCCACTATATTTAAAGTTTTTGCAAATTATAGTTAGATTTTGTATTTATTCGATATTGACTATTGATAATCCACGGAGTCAATGAGCACATGATTTTATTTATATATATCAAGATAAAACTCTTCTCATATATTTATCTTGTATATTGTAAATTACGATTGGAAATATGCTTTTAAAGATTCCAATAAATATTCCAAACAAGCATACATGACAAAAAAGTTTAAATTTTAAGGAACACATATATTGAAAGGCATTTTTTAAAACATACGAGGATATTCTTTAAATTACTAAATATAAAACGGATATTTTAAAGCATGTGAGGACATTCTTATATATATAAAAAAAAAAAAAGAATACATGTTTAAATTTTAAGCAGCGCTCATAATAAAAAAGAAGAAAACTCTTTTTTGCACTCTAAGAGTAGAAAAGAATTAGTTTTAGGTCTAAAAGTGACTTGGGGATATACTTGATAAATGAAAAAAATCTCATGTTTCAAAGAAGGAAAAAATTATAGACACACGCAAGAAAGAATATTTTCTTATCAATGTAAATTTTATTAATTTTAGATGCTGTATAGTGGATAGGCGTTGACCCTAGCTTTTATATTTTAGTACACACACATATGGTAGTATAAGAGTAAGAAAATATAAATTTCATTAATTTATCTTAGAGGGAAATAAGTAGTGGGACGGTGAAGGATAATAAGTCTTGGAGCTAGTCTTTGTAACTCAATAAAACAATATAACAAACTTTTCTTTGAGGATGTGACATAGCTGAAAATATCTTATATATAGAAATGAATGGAGTGGTATCAATTAATTAGCTGTTTTTTAAGTAGTATGACCAAATCAAATAGCCATATAACAAAGAAATCGATAGAATGGGAGCGTCATGCAAAACACAAGAAATAAATGGATAGAAGTGTTTGTCAAGGGATTAATGGCCAAACCATGTGTAAAATAGTACTCCCATGATCCTAAATGTAATATTATATTAACTCTTGTTTTAAATATAAAATAAAGTTTATAATGTAATTTGTACTGTAAACTTTGTCATATAATTAGGACTAGAGGAATTGTACTTATTGTGAGATTGAATTTTGATATTGAAAGACATTTATTCACTAATTTATGTCTTATATTTATAATTTTTTCAATCTAATTTGACTAATTTATAAACTAATGTGTAATTTATTGTTACATAAAAATATTTTAGAGAAATCATGTTACATACTTTATTTAGTTTTCTTAATCTATCTAAATTAGATAAATATGTCCTAAATTAAAAAAAAAAAGAGAGAAGTATGATGAGTACCAATGTAGAGTGTTGGTCTAACGATATAATACATGCCAAATCTCTTTACATCTTGAACTCAGATCCTAAAAGAAACATTTATATTGAGAGAGGTAGTCACAAAGATATAGAAGATAGCGGACGATAATAATAAAAAAGTATAATGAGTGGGTGAATTACTGAGGGCTTTTGACCAAAAAAAAATTACAGAGGGCAAATTGGAACACACGTAAGGATGCAACTTGTTAATTGATTCCACAATGACGTTGATGGTGTTATGGGGCTTCACCTTCACGTGAAGCCGATCGTGACACGTGTCACTGTCCCCGTCGTCTACTGCCACGTGATCTGATAACGAAATTCACCCCCAACGCCTACATATATTCTCCTCTCTCTTTCACCTCGTCATCAGTTATCACCCCACATTGCCGTTGATTCCTATTGTTAGGTGTTAGGGTCAGTTTGGTACAGGGAAAATTTGAGGAAGAAAAGGGAGAAAAATGAAGGGAAAGGAAGATTATGAAAGATGAGGGAAGATGAGTTGTTTGATAGGAGGAAAATGAAGGGGTAGTAGTTGGTAAAGAATTAGGAAATGTCTATTTTACCCTCAAGAGTAATTAATTCAAAATAAAAAAGAAAAATATTTTTTTGATAAAATATATTTTTTAAAAAATATCCCGTCAAGTTCAAACGCCCCACCAAATTTGAATTTGAAAGGTAAATTTGTTTAAAAATGTTAACAGTGACATGGGGAAGTTGAAATCCCACTAATGTTGGTGAGATTTGATCTTCCCACAGATGAGGAAAGATTGGTGGACTCAGGAAGTTAGATTTTCGAGAAGATTTACCTTAAATACATACCAAACAAGGGAATTTTTCAATTTTCCTTTCCCTTCCCACCGATTCAATGTACCAAACAGGTGGTTAAAGTTCATGTTCATGAATGAAGATCTGGTTTTTACTTGACAAAGTACGATGATTAACCCAATTCATAAATTCACAGAAAAAAGTACTAAGTCAGTAAAACATGTAAGATTTGTGGTACCAATTGCTATATTTTGAAAAGAAAAAAAAGGGTCATATATATCTAAAATGAAAGAAGTATCAAGTATTCTAAATAATTTCTTTTTTAGTTTAAGTGAGTTGGATACGGGGCTCACTAAGATAAAGAAATGCATCAGGACAACTTGAATCAGAACACTTATAAATCATTCCATCAACAAACAAGATTGAACTCATAATTTTATGATTATGAATCAATCTTTTTTCTAAGTAAATCAACTTTTATTTGCATATATTAATTATACATTTATACATAATACATGTGTCAAAATGAAGTATATATGGTGCACCCTGGAAATACAGACACATAGATACTCGATTGTTATATTAAAAAAAATCTATTCAGTAGTCTTGTACTCTTATCCATTATAATCTTGGAGGCACCTGGAAAGGATACAAATTTGCTACCTTCATAATTTTTCAGAAAGAGGTGTATTATTAATTAACCCTCATTCCCTAGACTCTACTCTTTTAACTCTCCCAGTATAATATCCTTTGCTTATATAAAATTATTCATTTTATCCAAAAAAAATAATAATAAGGAAATCCTCTAATTATTTTATTTAGTCCTGCTTTCTAAATGCTAGATTTTTTTTTTTTTAATGGCTATGTAACTAGGTCATATATAAATATTGACAGGTCTAATAAGAGGTAATTCTTCAAAGACATGTTTTGTATACACATTAATTCAATCTCTGGCATTTGCTACGTTATTTTCATACTATATAAGTTTAATTATTCCAGTCACAAATGTGGACTGTGAACAGAATTATTGTGCATTCAAGTATTCGATTTCCCCTTGATTGCCAAAAAAATACATTCAATATTCCACTCACTTAATATTTTGTGGTATGAATCTGCCATCACCGGCCAGCTTCAGTGCCTATTGGGCCTGCACGTATCAAGTAGCAATAGCGCTCGGATATTGGGCCTAAATGAACTTCGCTGGGCCATAATATTGGGCTCAGGAGTAATATTTTATTTGTTCCAAAATTATCAGTTTGTGCTAGCAGAGTTACTTTTATTACACTAAATGCAACTTTCAACGTCAACGACAACAATAACAACAAATGTGGATTCTACTAGAGAAGATGGGATTAACTCCACCGTGGTATTTCTAATTTCCTGTTTATTTAGTTCTTATGTATCGGGGGGAAAACAACGATGATCAATAAATTCTCCAAGCCCCCGATGTGAAATATTAGCTAACCTTTAGATTCTTCGAGTTTTGCATTACAAAATCCCCCAACATTATTGGAAGAAGAGGCATAACTTCACTCTAAATGAAATGAAATACATCTTTGACTTTGATTATCAGTTAAGTAAATATAATTCTTTTGCATCAAATCATCATACTTGAATACCATCTAGTCAAACCCAAATATGCTAAAATCTCCTGACAATGCCAAAGTATACAATACAAAACATGACTGTTTAGTTTAATCCTCTATCGAGTTAATCCAACAAGAAACTTATATACACAGCCTTCAACCCAATGAAAAAAGACCCTCAATAATTCAAAGTCATAGCATCAAGGCGATTAAATACATCAAGCCTGCTTGTAGTGATTGTCATCAATGGTGGAGTATACCAGTCCATCGTCGCCAAGAGCCTTCAGTGATAACCTACCATCATAAACATGTTAAGTTAGATGCAGTTTACCAGACTCATGAATAGCCATACTGAGATTTCAAACAAAAGAACAGAAAGGAATAGTACATGATCTTCTCCAATGGAAGCTTAAGCTCTCTAGATAGCTCATTAACATGTATTCCCCTATCATCAGACCTGCAATTTTGAAAACAATTCAGTTTTTTTAATAGTAGTATTCCAAGTCCAAGAAAGATTAATGAAAACCATGAGGTTAGAAGGAGA
This sequence comes from Acacia confusa, assembly GCA_037074495.1. Taxonomy (NCBI): domain Eukaryota; kingdom Viridiplantae; phylum Streptophyta; class Magnoliopsida; order Fabales; family Fabaceae; genus Acacia; species Acacia confusa. Next base: position 39,308,818 of record CM073506.1, read on the forward strand.
CTACGAGGAACATAAAGTTCTCATCATATAACTCACATGTCTGAGTGCTGATTGAGATAATCAAGGACCAATTTATCACAATCCTTAAACCCATCCATGCTATATTGAGCATATAACTGAGGTAAAGAAATTATTTTATCAACCCAATCATACAAAACAATAATTTCAACCAAAACTTTTGACAGATCAATCTCACATACTGGATTAGACGATGGCACTTGACTTCCATTTGATACTTGAAATGAGTTTATAGGTGGAGGATGAGCAGGAGTAACTCCTTCAACCTAGGAAAGAAATTCAAATAAATGCATTTCATATTATGCTGTTAACTAATGAGAAAAATGGATTTGATGCTCATAAGTACAAAAATATGTACCTTTGCTTTGGCGTGTAGATGATTATGTATGCAATCAATAAAGTGAAAAGAAATCTCATCAAAACTCATCACTGGCCTGGGGAAAACAGCACAAGTATAAAATAAGAATGACAATCCAATCAGTCCTGCCAAAAATACAATTTCCCTTAGAATAATTACATTAATGATTAATTTAGGAAATTACTTTTCAATTCCAAGCAATATTGATGCGGTTCAAAACTTCAAATGTAAATCCATCAAGTAACCAATCTTTGCAAGAAGTGAATATTGAGTACAGAAGTTTAAGATCTAAATGCTAGCTAACAAGGATAGCACACTCGACCCATCAGGTAGGACCAAATAATCCCCGTGCAGGGCGGGGGGGTCACAGAATCATTCCACATGCAACCTCGCTCCAATGTATGTTTAGGACTCCCTAGTGTGCTAGAGCTATAAATTTAAACATGGTTGAATTTTAAAAAATGGGTTTATTTACATCCCAAACCAAACTAAGGTCATTTTAAGGAAACATGCATTTTAATGTGAGAGCAAAGCATTCAAAGTGACAAGCCTGCTAAATAATGCAATGTAAAATCATCCAAAAATCTATAACTTCGGATCACGCACCTAGTACCAGCTTTAGACTTATTGTCTAGTCAGACAATTGATCTTTTTATTTAAAAAATGGGGAATTTATGATAGCATAAAAATGCAAATATGTATATCCTTCGACATTAAGTACAGGAGAAAGAAGCCTATCAAATTTATAAAAGGCTTCCATTCATTATTTGCATTCATTGATTTGAACATTTTTTATGATAACATTGACCAAACCTTTTTAATTCCCCCGCCCTCATTCCTACATATTGTTAAATGAAGCCTATTTGCTTATGACCCCTAAATAAATACTAGGAGCCGTGCCACCAAAAAGGCACCTTAACCCATGTCCTTTGATCCTCCACTTGTCACAGACTGAATGTACTGTGGCAAACCTAAAGCTCAAGAAATCAGGAAAAATCAATTTCACACCCTCACTCAACAACATTGAATCAACACCCCCCTCCCCAACAACCCCCTTCATAAAAAAAGTAAAATACAGCTGTACCAAAAATTAAAGCTTTATTGGTTGTTCAACAGGAACAAACCTGATGGTCTATGTGGCATTGATCATGCATACCAGATCACTTTTCCAGCTATAAAACATTGGCCAGTGAATGTGACAGAAGTGTGTTATGTACCCAGGATCTACTTTATAAATTTATGTAACTTGCCAAGGATTCAAAAAGGAAAATTGCATTTGCCAGGCAGCTAATTTGTGATACAGTAGATAGAAAGAGAACAAAACAAGCATGATTCAATTGAGATAATTTAAACTTTAAAACATACAGGATTAGTACAGATACCTGATTGAGAAAGCAACAACCTGTTTTACACCTTGAAAGCTTTTCAAGTGCCCATATACACGAACGTATATGCCATCTCTGTCATTGAATATCTTGAAAAGCTAAAAATCAAGAAGGTACAGCTGACTCGTATATTCACATATAAAGTATACCGTTAAAATCTCACCGTATTTCTTCCATTTCCTTTGTATCAAAAGACTCATTCACCCTAGTTAAACAATCAGAAAGAATTCAGAATGCATTTACACCGCATAGTAGCTGGTAGTTAAAAATATATAAGTCATGAATAACTGTAATTTAAATACATGCAAGCACAAAAGCACACGGTTGTCACAAATTGCTACAGTACTAAAGATTCATATAGTACCATCTTCGACACTTGATCCGTCCTGTTCCATCATCTAGAACAAAACTGACGTCAGTGCTTCGGTCAACTTTCTCAAACACCATACCAATCAAGGTTACCTGAATCAAAATCATAAATGAAACCGTATCAAGTATAAGCCAAGCCATGATGGATAAAAACTTCCAACTTTCAAAACTAACATGATATATAGATCGTTAAATAATCATCCAGATCAGTGGAAGTAAATTATTTAACTTATATTCCTGAGGCTACATCCAGATGTAAAAGCAATATATTTCAGTTCACAAAAAAACATTCTATTTCTTGAAACTAATAAAGAATGAATCTCACATTGGTAACATCCACGCCGTTGATTATGAAATTCGACTTCTCATCACCAGATTGAGAGGCTTCGCTTATCTGCTTTACTGTTACCGGAACTAAACCCTGAGTCTCACGGCTCTTCCCCCCCCCCCCCCCAAAAAAAAAACCGTGAGCAGGATAGGTAAAAAACAAACAACGATGAACCCAGTTAGTCGATAGATCCAAAAGCAGGCGAATAACTATACAGCATAATTTCGAAAGCCCATTTACCAACGAAGTAACCAGTATACGAGCTAGATGTTCAAGAATGAAAAATATGAGAAATGAGACAGATAACTTACTTTGATCAAAGATTGGTTTTTTTGGGCAACAAACGGACATTTAATAATGAAAAATAGGAAAAATGAAGAGATCGCTTACTCTGGCCGGTAACGGAGATGAATCGTTGGTCTGGGTAGATTCCGTGGTCATGAAACCGCCGCCTGAGAAGGCGGCAGTGGCATCAAGCTGGCTCCCGGAAAACATCAATACATCCAGAAGGGAGAAAGCAAAGGAGATCGCGAGAGAAAGAAACGGTTTATTACCGAGTGGCAGCGAAATCTTAAATACGAAAGATTTGATCAAGGGGATGAAATTATATTGTTTCCCGCCAAGAGTGCTACCCTTTTCCCGCCGTTTAGGGTTTTGGGTGGGGACGTCCGTCTCTCTATCCATTTTCGCGGGTAAATTTATTGTTGATTAAACAGAAATTACAGATTTTTTTTTTTTCACCCGACCTCGTTTTTGTATATAGTTATAATCCGTCCCCTTATTAATTACTGCTAATAGAAAGAGTTAAAAAGACTACGAACTTGGCCAATCTCATCTGTTTTTGCTATCCTTTTTGGCTCTCTTGCTTTTCTCAACTTTTAAATTGAAATTTAAGCCATTGATATTTAATATTTGATAAAAAAAATCAAATTGATGAAAAATAAATTTAAAACCTGTTTAAGTTTTAGTTATGATAATTTAAAATTTTTAAAAATATTTTTTGTAAAAAATTAAATATAAATCACTCAAATCTTAAGTTAAAGTCTAAACATTGATATACTTACTGCATGATTTAGGGAAAGAGGAAGGGAAACCAATGATAAAAAGGTAGTTAGTTAATTCCAAAAATACTGGCCATCAATCCAAAAAGGTTTATTTGGATTGACAATTGGCACAACGTTTGAACCAAAAATATCAAGTGGGGAAAACGGATTAAAACAAAAAGCATAGTTTGTGGTGTTTGATTCTGCTTATGGTTAACTGGGCTTTTAAAACAAAAGCTGTGTCTTACTCTTATCCGACACTCAAACAAGTAGCTTTTGGACGCAACATGATCCTTTCACTCATGTACGGCCGATGCATCTTGCCTATTATCTCTTCTTTCTTTTTGAGAAAATTAAAATAAATGACTTAAATAAAATAATATTTAATTAAAAGAACTATAAAAATTGAAATTATTAAGAAAGACTGAATAAGCTTAAAATTATTAAATTACCCTTTAGTTCCCCCAACGTAAAAAACAAAAAATAAAGCGCTTTCTTTTGCCCTCTCGTGAATATCAAGGTAAGGTTATTTGGGAATCCAGTATTGGAAATTAAAAATGACGATATTTGGTAAAAGTGTATGCATAGTAATGAAGTTTAAGAACAACTTTGTTCTAATTAACTTCTTGTTTTCACGGGATTGCTAAAAATCGCTGTTTTTAACTTCTAGTATTGAATTTTCAAATGGCCCTACCTTGATATTCAGAGGAAGACAGAAGAAGATACTTTGTTCTTTGTTTTTTGTGTTATGAAAGCAAAAGGGAAATTTAGTACTTTTAAGCTTATTCGGTCCTTCTTGATAATTATAATTTTTATGGTCCTTCTAATTAAATATTATTTTATTTTGGTCCTTTATTTTAATTTTCCCTTCTTTTTTATTTCTTTTCTTTCAATTACAAATTTTATTTTTTCTGAAAAATAAATTTAGGGAGAAAAATATATAAAATCATTTAAATTGGTATAATTTAGGAAGATAGACATTCTAATTTATATGCATTTTTTTACATTAAATATATTTACTTGAAGGCTTTCTTGTTTATGAATTTTTAAATAATAATTTAACTTTTCCCCCCTCAAATTTATATTCATATTAACGTTTTTTCTTCAATTATTGCAATATATACTACTAATATTAATATATATAGTATTCAATAAGATTTATACCCCTTTAGTCTTTTTTATCTCAACTAACTTTTCAACTACTAATCCAAACATGTGTCCATTTGAAAAAAAAAATAATATTTTTGTCATTATCAATCCAAACACAAATTACATTTACAGCCTAATTTTTTTTCCTATTGAGCTTCTACAAAAGTTAAATAGAAAATAAATTACCACTAACCCAAACATGCGCAATATAAGTAGAGCTAAGGGAAAAAAAAAAGATAAGACAAATGATAACATTGATATATAATTAATTAAACTAAAAATGAAAAATAAAGGGTTGTTATAATATTTTACTCTTCAAAATTCCTCTCATTTTAATTTTGATGCCTTAATGGACAAAAAGGACCAGACTTCAGATTTTTATGAAATTTCAGGGACTAACATATTAAATAGAAAAGTAAAATACTCTAATTTCTCCTATATTTTATCTTAATTACATAAATCTCCCCTCTATTTTAAAAAGATACACTTGAATTCAAACTGTTAAAACTCAGTTAAAGATTTTCTTAATTAAAATTTATATTAAAATAAATTTTATTTACTAATTTACCCTTCAGCATTACTAATTTCTTGATTTTGTCTAAAATTGTTTAAGTAATTTAATTTTTTTTTTTAATTTTTGTTAATTTATTTTTTACTTTTGCAAATAACTTTCTGTTAAATTTTTTTCACATTGACTTAAAGAATTAATTAATTTAATTAATACAAACATAGAAAACTTAATTAAAGATATGGCAATAGACACAATTAAATAAACATGGTTGTAAAAGTTTTCCCAAACATGTATTTAAAAATTAAAATTTAAAATCAATATAAATTATATAATATCTCAAATTTTCAATATTAATAACATATGTTGAATAAGAATATACCTTCCAAATATGTTTTTGATAAAAAAAATTAAGAAAGAGATATTTTAAAAAACACTAAATAAATAAGTTTCAATAAATATGATAAAAATTTATAATATATTGGAAATTTTAAACATATATTTGTATTAGAATTGTTTTGTTCGTATAAAAAGTTTATTTTTAGACCAATATAAATATTTATTCATTTGTTGAAAGTAATCTATTTTGGTCAAAGAAAATGTTTAATAATTAGATTTAACAATTAATTAGAGGTTAGGTGGAAATAAATGGAATCTCAAATATATAAAAGAAGTTTGTGTAATATGCTTTTATGTAATCTAAGTAAAATATAGGGATAGTCAATATATTTTACTCTAGACAAAATGAAACTCTAGTGAATTTATAGTTTAAAATTTGGGGTTAAATAAATATAAAGTAAAATTGAGAGATGACAAATTATATTAACCTAAAAATATATTAAATATTTAGACAAATATCATATGCAATTTATTTTTTTAAAAAAAAAAGTACCTCCCATCTCAAAAATGATCCAAACTCTATAAACTCGCAACCATTTTTTTTTTTTTTTTTGCCAACCAACTTACAACGACTTGCCCAATAACGGTTTTAGTTACATAAGCTGTATTCACTATTTCATCACATCCGTTAAGAAATGTTTTTCATAATTGGTTTTTGTAAGAATTTCATACATGCAAGAATTCAAGAACACTCTCAGTCGCAGCAAGAGGAGACCGAATAAGATCTAACGAGTTTCATTCCTCCACAAGAAGAATGGTGCCCTCTCCATCGAAAAAAATAAGAACGGAGTCAAGTGTGATAGCACAGAAAACATGGGAGCTCGAGAACACGATCAAGCCCCTGGAAGTTTCAGACTCCATCTTCTACTACGATGCGGCCGCACATAGCAAGGTTCTGAGGCAGAAGCCTTGGCTCTCTGACCCTCGCTACTTCAAGTACGTTAAAATCTCCGCCGTCGCTCTCCTCAAGATGGTTGTTCACGCTCGCTCCGGCGGCTCCGTTGAGATCATGGGTGTCATGCAAGGCAAGACCGACGGCGATACCATCATCATCATGGACGCCTATGCTTTGCCTGTTCAAGGCACCGAGACTAGGGTTAATGCCCAAGCTGAAGCCTATGGGTACATGGTTGAGTATTATCAGTTAAACAAGCAGGTCTCTGCTTTTTACTTTTTGCTCGTTTCTTTCTTTTTAACTTTTATGTCCATTTTTACGTCTTCGTGTTTGTTTATTAATTAGGATCATGTTATCAAAAATACTAGTTTGCAATTTTCTTTGTGTTGCAAGTCGCAAGTAAATTTGAGAACCCCTGTTTACATTGTGCTACATAATGCTTTGCAAGTCTTATATATCTCTAATGAAATTCCATTGCCTTTTTGTTCCCCTGGGAGGATTATATATATAATTGGATATTGGTTCTTTGTCCATGGTTTGATTTCTTGCGATGTCAATTTACTCAATTGGGCTTCCCTGCAAGCCCGTTTCAAAGATTTACTGATTCTGTATATAGCTAGCTAATTGTATGTCCTGGTGTAGGTTGGCCGGCTGGAGAATGTTGTGGGATGGTATCATTCTCATCCTAATTATGGATGCTGGCTCTCAGGAATCGATGTATCTACGCAAATGTTGAATCAGGAATATCAGGAACCTTTTCTAGCTGTTGTTATTGACCCTGTGAAAACTACTCATAGTGGAAAAGTTGACATTGGTGCATTCAGGACATACCCAAAAGGATATAAGCCTCCAAATGAACCTATCTCTGACTACCAAGCCATCCCACTGAGTAAGATTGAAGACTTTGGTGTGCACTGCAACGAGGTTATTCTTATTTCTTGTCCTTTTTTTTCAATAACATCTATTCCCGCCTTGTTTGACATCCTTTTGTGTGCTTTTTGCAGTATTACTCGTTGGATATCACTTACTTTAAGTCTTCTCTTGACTCGCACCTTTTGGATGTTCTATGGGACATATATTGGGTGCATGTACTATCATCTTCTCCTTTACTGGGTCATAGAGATTACGTTGTAGGACAAATCTCAGATTTAGGTATTTTTGTGAGGCTTACATATTATTGCAATCTCTTTTGGTTTAGTTCTGTTGCCTTTTTTCGCCAATAGAAATGTGTTATTGTACTATCGTTATAAACTATAACTAAAAGTGCAATTATCTCAGTGGCAATGCTTCCTTAATGTAGCTAATAAGATAGAAGAAGCGGAGCATCAGTTAATTCCAGGCCCTGAATCACCAATAACTTCTGCTTCAAGAAAGAAAGAAGTGAGTAGCTGTTGCTTTGGAAATCTACAGCATATTCTTTCATGTACAGAAATAGATTTACTTTGATTTTCTTTGAGGTGTTCATGTATAGAAATCTTAGATCCATACTGCTTTTTTTTTCAAACTCAGTCTCTTCAATGTTTGTCTGCTGTTTAAGGTCAACCAAGAGAATCTATGAGCAAGATATTGCACTCTTTTTCATTGGTTTTGGTAAACCCTTTCTTCCAACTTTGGTGAGATGATAACTATCTGGCATGTCGGGCATCTCAATAATCCTTATGATTTTTCTACCTCGGCATATTTATTGATGTAGGAGTTGGATAGGAAAGGCCGAACATGATGTTTTGATCTAAGATTTCAATTCTTACATGTTCCTGCACTGAAGTAACACTAAGATAATCTTACATGTTTTGACTGCTTCAATGGATAATTTTATATAAACAAGTAAAACAGTTGGCAGTACATGGAGGAATTCCAGGAGGGAAAAATAGTGGGAAAGAAATCAAAGAATATTTACCTGGGATATGATAAACCAGTGACCACAAAAATAACAAAATACACCTGGAATGTGATGACCAGAGACTTTACATGTCCTAGGTGCCAGGCTTTAACTTGATAGGCATAAGTTATTGAACACCTGAATTTGGCAGGGGTAAATTGTGCTTAAGATTCGTTTTCTTCTTCCAGCTCTCATGTAGATACAAAATTACTTCATGTCCAAAGTGCACAATTATTTCATGGCTAATATCTACTTAGAGAAGTATATACTGAACACTTGACTGCTCTGTGATGCAGAAATCCTCCTTCTCTTCCTTTTCATCCTCTCTTCTCTCCTTTTTTGTCACAATACTAGATGCTGATAACTCAATGAATTTGCAGAAAGAAATTATTCTAGAAAAGATAACTCGCGACAGTTCAAAAATAGCCGAGGATCAAATACATAGTCTAATGTCACAGGTATATATACAGATACTCCCTCTCTCTTTGTTTCAGATAGCGCGGCAAATTCTCTGATCGAATTTCTACTTTATTTGAACCTGATTTGTGGAAAGCATTGCCCTGACCCACCTCGTTTACCTTAAAGGTCGTCAAGAACCACCTTTTCAACATGAAGAACTCTTTGCGTCAGGCTAACAAGTCCCAAGCTGAAACATCAGGTCCTGAACCGAAGACTGAAAGCTGATTTTGGCATTTATGCACCCTAATACACAAATTGATACTGTAAATTTTAGTGTTTCATTTTTGCAAGCTCTGTTATTCTTTCTCTGGGTGAGCTGCCTTCATTTTTTCCCCGCTGTTCCCCATTTTTGGTAATCATGGAAATCTGTAGATAAACTCAACTACAGACATCCTATACTCATTCATGATTCGTCTAACAAAATCTAAAATGGGTCTAAGTTGAAGTTATCTACAAAAGGTTTTGATTTTTGAGTTCTAGTGCTTTTCTGATCTTATTTTAAAGTGAAAAGCAAGTATTGGTGGCATTTGTAAGTTGCACGTCCTGTATTTGATTTCTCGTTAATAAGATTATATGAGAAGCATGCGTATCAATTTGACATTATTTCAAATTTACACTATAATAAGTTAATAATAGTGTGACTTATTTCAAATTTTATAGCATGGAGAAAAAACGTGTCTATAGAATAATAATCACTTCTGAACTTCCCCCCTATTTAGTGATTCTACTATATATATATATAGTTTGAGAGCAAATATAAAAATAATTTATCTGACATATTATTTGTTATTCACAATATATTTGTCATTTACCTACTATTTTAATAGTCCCTCCGGTCCTTCATATAAACATATTTAAAAAATTGATTTTGATCTTAAATATAAGACATAATGATGACGCTTTTGATTGGAGCAACGATTTGTTCCTTGATGAGGAAGAAAATTCTGGATTGATGCCTGATGTAGCTGCTACTGGTGCTTCTTCTTCTTAATTCTTCTATTTAGTTCTTGTCCTCTTCTATGGTAATCTGGTAATTTAAAGTTTGAAACTAGAGAATTTGATTTCGTTCCTTGTGAATTTCTGATTTCTATTTTTGGGATGGGGGTTTCGTGTAGAAATTGTAATGGGGTTGGGTTTGGCTGAATAATGTGCTCTTAGTGCTTAATTTCTAATTCTATTCTTCATTTCTTTTTTACTTGACTGATGATAACGTGGTGCTTAAGATGAAATTGGATCCTATGCCTAAAAAAATAAAAGTGCATATGACGATATTTTTAAAAAAATATTTCTCCAAATATATTATATTGTATGAAATTATTTTCTTAAATAAGTGGTTCAAGAGATGATATACAGCAATTGCACCGTGATTAAAATGAAGCTGGGATATCAAGTATGTTATGATAATTGCCTACGATTGTCGGAAAAGTACTTGCTGGCGGCGTCGAAACGGCCAAGCCTGAGCAAAAGGGGAGGGGCAAAAATGAATTTTAAGATGTGTACATACAAATCTTAGGGGATGAGATTGAGGATGGAAACCAATTCGATCCATTTTGGTTGAGTCAGAATTGGAACGTTTTTTAATTCTGTGGTTACCGTACCAAACAGACAAAACATCTTGATGGTAGTCAATTTCATTTCCATTTCCATTCCTCCCAAATGGGCCTATTGTACCAAATACTCTGAGTTCACAATTCAGGCCTGAAAAACACAAAAAGAGAAGGTAGAGAAAGAAAGAGGGAAAAGAACAAAGAAAGCTGAAAATCACACCTCATTTAGCAACAAGTTATTGGCTTGACGGCAGGACCTGCCCTCCCTAATAATAGATGTTGGACTAATGGTCCCAAGACCTAAATTCAACGTGCTATATTTATTGATCTAATTAATTTTTTAAAAGTTAAGGCTAATGTATAAATTTACCTTCCAAAAGTTTTCATTAAATAGTAATGTTATTTTAAAAGATTTTTTATGTTTAATATCATTCTGAAAGTTTTAAAACATAACAACATTGTCTTATATTGTTAAAAACTTTTATTGACTACCAACTTTTCAATAAAAAATGATGATACTGCTCCTCAATGAAAATTTTCTGAATAAATTTTCGGGATAAAGTCATCATGTTGTGCCATAATTTGTTTTCTGAACACTTGAATTTCATTCTTTTCACTTTATCTTATATGAACAGTTTTATTAGAAGGAATTTGATGAATTACCTCCAAATAATAGAATAACAGGTTAATGGTGAGCCTGAGATCTCACCTATTGTAAACTGTGAAACATACTTTCCCATTATCTGCTTCCGAACCTATTCTACTTTCCCATTACTAGGCACCCACAAAATTAAATAAGGCTAATTAATCAGTTTTTCAAAACAAAAAAAAAAATTGAAGTAAAGAAGAAACTGAGTGAATTGTAGACTAATTGCGCCACTTATTTTTTAATTCAATAACCACAAAAACTTTTTTCTCTTTGTGAAGAAAAAGGAAGATCTTGGTCTCTCTTAAATAGTGAAGAGTTGAGAACAGAGAAAAGATATGGGAATATGATGAGGGAAGAGAAAGAGAAAGAGAAAGAGGATAAGGAACCAGACACAGAGAAAATAGCTTGAAGTGAAATGAAACAAAAGATCATGAAACACCATAAATAGAAGAAGAAGAAGTGAATTTGAATACGTGTGTATGCCCCACACTCAGTCTCACAATGGATGGTTCTTAAAGAAAGCAAACATTTTTCAATAACCCAGATGAAAAAAAACTTGGAAATTTAAATTTTTGAGGCCAAAAATCAAAATAACAAATGTCAAAGTAGTGAGCAGTCCCCATGACTCACTTTTAGTGGCACAGAACAAGTCAATAGAGGCAATAAATTTGTCAGAGTCACTCTTGTTTTTGCACTATATATGCACATATTTATTCATAGATCACAATCATTTAGGTCCCCAATATAGAGGGGGGAGAGAGGCCTGTATACATAAGAAAACGTACTCTTCATCGCTCTTCCTCATCATCCTCCACTATCACCTAAAAAGCCAACTCAAACATGCCCTCTGCCAAATTTTGCTCCACTTTTTCTAGCTTTAGTGCCTCCTTTTCATTTATTATTTGAAGGGACTAGTGTTATATGTACCATGCATAGAAAATGAATAATAATGAAATGATGCGGGTGACGACTATTTTATTATCTGCCCACCACAATCATAGTAATGGCATTAAGATTATATTCTCCTATAACAAAAAAAAAAAAAAAAGATCGAGAAAGAGACGTTCACTCTCTCTAGTTAATGGGGTTACCTGTGAGTTCTGTGACTACTTCACATGGAGCTAGCTCTCCTCCACAAGACTCTTATATCTTTTCTCTCTCTATATCTTCTCTTTCTACATTTTGGTTCTCATGCATGAATCAAGCCCTATCTCTTTTTTTTTTTTTTTTTGCTCGAATCAAGCCCTATCTCTTGGGACCTGAAATATATATGTTAAGGCATTTACCTTTAAGAAACCTACACTTGGTTTTTCTTTTTCCTTAGTTTAATGATTTGTCCTTCTTCTTCTTCTGTGTTGTCTTTTGGGTTCTTTTGACGAGTCAGCAGAGTGTTAAACGAACATACCAGTAAGTCCTACTCGTGAGCAAGAAACCTAACTTTCAGTGACAAACTTTTGATCCCCTTCACGGCTTTCAGCGGATATAACCAAAAAGCGAACATCATATCCTTCTATATTAAAACTTTCTTTATATATAAAAATGTCATCGATCAGTTACACTTTCTATCATCGCCAACACACAACAGGTGATAAATACTTTTCGTTCTCCAACTAGAATGTTTTAACTTGCTATAATTAATTTTTACGACATCATCTCCTCAATGTAACACCGAATCATATTTATAAGTCTTTTTTTAATTAAATCTCACATATTAAAGAAAGGTAATTAACTCAATGATTATGAGATAAATTTTTAACTTTGTCCTCATTTATAAATAATTTTTTTCCCAACTTTCTTCTCTCTCTCATCTTTAATCTTTAAAATTTATGGAGTATAATTAATATAGACAAAATTATCACAATCTCATTCATTACGTTAAAACTAAACTTCTAAATAGAATCAAAATTTTGGTAAAAAAACATATATAAATAGGACTCGAATGGTAGCTACTTAGGGGATTAGATTTAATTCTAAGTATTTAATGTCTCAGTTTAATATGCCTTATATATTTATCATTTTATTTAACAGTGAAATCCAACCTTAAAGAGTTTTTTATGTACAGAACCTTAAAGATATGTTGTTGTTGAGTGAAGGTTTTATTTAAAGTGATGATGGATGAAAATAATTGATTTTGTACTCCGAATGTGATTCACTCCTCCAATACTAACATGATGACTAGCAAGACTTTGTGGACAAGTTTTATTAATCAGTAAAGTGTGCTCAAAGCAGTTAAAATATAATTTACCATTAATTAGTGCTTGTTTGAGTATGTTAAAGATTAATTTAAAATGTTTTTCTTAAAAAAAAAATTGCCTGCATTTCACTATGTTTTTCATGGCCTACTTGCAAGAACCTTTAGGATCGAAGATGAATAGGATAACCACATCAAGTGAGAGGTGAAGGAAGATTTAATATGTTTGTTAGGTAAGATATCTTTTTTTAGTCCTGTAAATAAATATATATAAATAAAAGCAACTCCCTCTGTTCCTGCTTATAAAATCTATAAAAATTATTCTTGAGAGTTTTGGTTTGGTCATAAATAAAAAAATCCTTGAAAAAAAATTATAAAATCCAATTCTCTCTTGTCTCCTTGTTTTACCCCTATTTATAGGACATTATTATTTATGGGTAGGTATATATTTTTTTAGAAAAAGTATCACAAATTCTCTATAACTATTTTATTAACTACTTATTTTAACCCCTCGTCCTTGAGTTCAATTAGCGTGGGGTCGGTCTTCCTCACCTTTAGGAAGGGGGTTCAATCCCTGCATTGGTCAAGACGTTGGGGGAGGCATCCTAGGGGTCTAGGAAGCAATGGTAACGTTGGTAAAGGTGGAGTCATGTGTACTCTCTGGCCAATATCCCCTGTGGACTGGGTTTCAAGCGCCCTGCCCTTGGACTGTGAGTGAGCCCGACCCCTTTCCTAAAATTTCATGTATATAAAAAAAAACTACTTATTTTAAAACCGTGACGATGCATCGGCCTAAGCTTATCAATAATGCTATTAAATTAAATATTATATGATTAAAAAAAAGAAGGAATAAGAAGCAAATGAAAGTGGCTATATACAGAGGAAAACTATATGGTATTCAACGTCAGGAGCAAAGAGCAGTGATTATTGGAAACGAATCTCTCATGTCAGCCTCTCTTTTCTGCTTTATGTTTCACACAATATACACATTAATGCCTTTTTTGTTTAATTAATTCTCTATGTTCACCCACTTTAGTGAGTCAAAAAGATATAAAACCCACACCATCATTATTATCTTCAATTATTATTGGAACTTACAGGTCACCAAAGCAAGATCCAAGATCCACTTCATATAGTTAATCACTCCAAAATTAGTTTAAAAAAATATAAATGCATGTATTTTTGTTAAAAAAAAAAAACAAATGGCATATATATGAAAAGTAAAGCTATATGTATCTTGCATATTTTATTTCAAAAAAAATTATTTGAGGATATTGCCAGCAATTATTTTTTTTGCCCACGGACAAAAAATGATTTTAATTAAAATATATAGCTATTATGATTTTGACGGTGTCCTGCGTAATCTTATGAAAATTAAGATATACGTTTCTCTCGTCACGTATTGAAAAGATTACACAATTGAATGTATATTTGAAATAGATGGCAGGCGCCTCTAGACATTATATCGGAAATGCTAATAATAATTCAAAAACAAAATATTTTTTTGGGTGTCAAATGTCTATAACTAAACTAGTCAACATTATCCAGAAAATAAACCAACTAAATAACTTGCCTTACGATATAAAAAAGTCAATTAGGTACGTAAGAAGTAATTTGGATTATATATATATAAAAACCAACAGAGAAAATGTAACAATAAGCAACGTGTACGCGTCTTTATATATATATATATATATTTGATAAAAAGTGACAGAAGCGAAGAGTCAACAAGTACTTGGGATTTGTTTCTATAGTGTAACATTTTTCTTAGCACGTAAGAATTTTTATATTCCTTAAGCTCCACAGTCTTAGTACGTAACGGCAGTCAATGTTTCATGCGACTGGGCATGTTATTATTATTTATTAAGGCAACTGTATTTACTTTAAGGATAGTGAATATATAATAAATAAATAAAAATAAGATGGACGGAAAATCAAATGTGATGTTTTTGCATCATCTTGTCATTCCCAAAACGATCGAGGCAGATTTTCAAGGAAATCACGCAACTTATTTATGGACCATTAGTTGTATGTGTCGTGGTCCTCGAATCATTTTATGGTTTTCTTCTTAAATAAAATCATTTTTCGGCCATGATTCATCGATGTGTGATGATTAAACAATTTTAATAAATAATTTATTATTGGATTATCATCAAATTTAATGTTTTTTACTACAAATATCGGAAACTCATTTTGATACTTTAAAACTCAATGTGAGTCAAAGTTAGGTGTAATGAATATCCTATTGGTATTAAAAAAATAAACAAGCAATTTAAATGCCATGGAATCCATAAGTTATACGCTTTTTTTTTTTTTTTTGTAATTCTTGCGTTCATTATACCCCATATTGAAGGTTCTGACACACAATTTCACACTTTTGGCGAAAAAAAAAAAGACCTCACAATTTCACTCTTAATTTTGTCATACTTGTTATAGTTAGCTTATCAAATATGTTAAACTAACTCTCCATATTTGACCCCAAAAAAAAAACTCTCCATATATCATCCACATCATTTTTATTAAGGTGTAAATTTGTGTCACAAGTCTATATGTCATTTATTTCATCTCTTTATTAAAGTTTGATATGAATTTTTTGAGGTAGATTTACACTTAACAAAAATAAAATGAATGACATATGAATTGTTGTCTTGGTATATTTAGTCAACTAATAATAATAACAATCAAAACAAAATTGTTTGATTATTTATAGTTCTGCAGAAAAATTGCCATACGAAAAACTTTCAAAACAAATAGTTCCCTAAAAACTTGGGTTAAGGTGTAAAAATATATATGAGCCTTTTTCCCAGAAGCACCCACTACTACGTGCTTTTTTTTGGAGCAAAATTACACGCATAGTTACCATTTTAGAGCAAAAGTCACATTCCACCATTATGTTATTATTCACTTCATCTCTTTCTCTCTCATCACGGGGAACAGTAATATAACGGTGTGATATAACTTTTGCTCTAAAATGGTAACCACGTGTGTATTTTTGTTCTAAAAAAAACACATGGTGCTGGGCACTCTTAGAAAAAAAAACTTATATGTATTTTTACACCTTAACCCTGAAAACTTTAACCCTTCTTTTTTTGTCAACAGACACTTGATTGATGTAAACACATTAGACATTTATAATTTTGACCGAAACGTTGGATATTTACTTGATAATGTAGCCTATTGTGATTTTTATTGAATATTCTCTTCAACCTTTTTTATAAGAGCTTAAAATTTTAATTATCTTAGATTTTTTTTTTATAAGAACCTATTGGAATTAAAGAAGAAATCTCATAGTTTATGAATAAGAAGAATGATGGAAAAGAAGAGGAAAAATAAGAAGGATTGTGTGTGTGGTACTAAGTCCCACATTGGTTAGGAGAAGGGAAGTTGGAGGGTATATAAGCCCCAACTTGGCTCCTACTAGTTGGACCCTTGGGCCTACCCACTTTTGTGGAGGGGTGAGGACTTAGGCAGCCCTTGGTCCGCGCTTGTGAAATAAAATAATAATTTTTTGAATAAAATAATCCTTTTATTTTTATTTCCGTTGTGCCTCTCCAATTTTTTCCAGCGGCTACGTACAACTCGTTCAGCCCCGTCTGTTCGCGTCTGTTCATACAACCCGTCGACCCGTTCAGCTCCGTCTGGTGCGTCTGTTTGTGAGACGCACCAGTTCGCCTGCAACAGACGCAGGTCGCCTCTGTTCGTTCCGTTCTGGTGTGTCTTTTCGCACAACGTACCAGTTCGCGCAACAGACGAGTTCATCTGATCGTGTTTTTCCAGAGTCTATAAATAGGGGCCCCTAGTCACAGAATTTTTTACGTTCTTTCTTCTCTGCATGCACTCTTTCTGCATAAACATTCTGTGTATTCCGAAAGCAGACTCGTTGGATTCGCTTAGGCTTCAGACAGACAGAGCCATCTTTCTGGACACGAACAATCCGCTCTATCCTGGGAGGCAATTGCTCAGAAACCTGTGGCATCCGTAGAGGGAGCAAAATTGTCTTAAGGAAACAACGAAAGTTGGGCCCGGATTTCTACATAGTTCATAACCATATCGGCAGTCTTGTGAGTTCGGTTATAGCTTTTTCATATGATACAGATTTGTTTTATGCTCTCTGTATGTTATATTTTGTTAAACACAGATTGTTGTTATACTGTTTTGTTTACTGCATATTCAATTTCTACCTACTTTATACGTTAGAAACAACAGAACCCAACAAAAGTTAAATAAATATTTAGGTTGGTGATATCTATATTAAGTATGTTTCTGTCTCTTACTTACTGCTCATAAATAAAAGCATATTTAAGGAAAATTTATTTCAAATACATTTATTATTTTTAGCTAATTTTAATCATTTTATTAAATCATATAATTCAGTTTTTGTATTTTTATAAATATAAATGGATGGAATACTACTCCCATATCGCCAATGGTTGGGGAAATAAAGTTTTAAATTTTTTATAGGAAACGAAAACAAAATAAATAAAAATGATTTATCATAATTGGATTCTTATAAAGTTTTTAAGATGCGGGATTCCTCTCCCACATGGGCCCTACTCTATTGCTCGCCTCTGCCTGCCGCATTGACTTTTTTCCCTCTCCTTTTTGTTTTTTTGGTCAAAGTTTTTCCCTCTTCTCTCCTTGTTTTACCTTCTTAGCTTATAAATTACCAGTATTATTCTTGGAATTAATTATTTTTGGTGGAGATAAATATTCTTTGTCCATAATTTCCATTTTGTATCCATGTTTAGTAAACACTAAATCCGTAAATTATGTTAGGCGAGTATAAGAAAACAACAGCACATCAAGGGAAAAAAAAACCTTTCACAAACCTCACCTTAATTAGTTTTCTTTAAACTTAAAATATTACTTTATTTATTAAAAAGGACAATAATATTCTCCTATGGTCATAAATGTAAGATAAATTTTACTTTCTTAAAGGAATTAATGAAACTAACTAAATTATTTTAGAGTATTTATATTTATATTTTTTTAACAAATTAGCTTGACAAATAAACTAATATATAATTAATTTAAAGATACATAATATATTATATAATTAAGTAATTTATTTCACTTCTTTAATTTCTTAAAAAACAAAAGTCAATTATACCTTATATTTAAGATTAGATCGGGTAGCTTGCAACTATTGTACTACTAAAAATGGTAAGAGGAATTCAATTTTTGTACTAATAAGTTACAAACTTAAGAGTTAAGAAGAGAGACACAATCTTTGTGAGAATCTGGTACGTCCTATGCCACCAAATTGAACTTATATATTGTTTTCTTTTAATTAATTTAAATATTGTTTATTGTTAACTCGTCCTCAATATGCACACGACCACACATATATAAATAGTAAAGATAGCATTATTTCACGTATATATATTCTTTCGATAAACAATTAACATCTGATACCATCTAATCCTCAGATTAATTTCTCATTAAATAGCACTGTTTTCCCCAAAATAACACTGTAATTCCCAATATTTTTTTTCTCTCTAGTTCCCCATTAATAGTATAAATGATTCCGACATTAATCGTAAAAGACATATAACATGTTAAAAATTAAATCTCATTAAAGAACACTGCATATTTACGTATCTTTTTATTACATGTTTACTGTCCACATCAAAACCATATAAATGTTTTCTTTAAGTGTATATTAGTTTTATTTGCCAGTTTTAATTATTTGAGTCATTTGCTTGAAACTGAGAAGCTATAAAATTTCGTATATTTGTTTATATTATGCATTATTGGAAACTATATAATTTTATTGCCAGAAAATGTGGTTAAAATCATTTCCTTCTTTGCTTTTGGACACTTTGTAAAGATATTGACTCGTCTTCCATTTTTTAATATCGGTCTCAGCGGCGATCATCCTTCAGAATATTGACCCCAACAATTGACTATCTCCACGGGGACCAAGGTTTCCAAGTGCTTAAGTTATTTTATTAAAAATAAATAATTATCGGATTTAAAAATAATTATTCGACGTTGATAATAACCAGGCAAATATTTCTAAAATGCCCCGTTAATTGTCCTGGGTGTACGGAAAATAAAATTAAAAAAATTACAATAAATAGACACAACAATATTTCAGTCATTTTTTTAATAAAATGATTTCATTTTAGTTGTCATTTTTGGGATAATGCTAAACTCGTGTACTCAGGAATGAACTTTTTTTTAAAAAAAAAAAGAAAGAAAATTATGCATGTGATTTAAAAATATAACATAAAGTAAAAAGAAAAACAAGTAGATATAGTTTTTTTTTTTTTGGCCCACGATATAGTTAATTGAATACCTTGAAAAATTGATGGGAAAAACAAATACCTTGAGATATTATGGTATACATGCGTGTTTAATGGTCAGATGTGGGGGGCATGTATTAATAATGATCATGATACAATAACATTATAACAACATTACTCGCAATGCGTAATGTTTAATGTGAGAGTTAGTTGATTAAGAAAATTAACTAAATTATTTAATTATTATAACATTGTTGTCAGGGGCGGAGCTAGGATTTATAGTTTCTTTTTTTTAAAAAAAAAAGTTTTAAATGCGTTAAGATTGTATCATTAACATTTTCTGGAAAGAAAAAAGTTTGACAAAATTAAAGAACATGTTATGACCTATAAGAAATCAAACATGAGAACACAAATGGCTATCCACTAGAGAGCATGTTGGGACCTCAAAAAAGGCTATCCACTAGAGAGCACAACACTTTCAATAGGTTCAACACCAAACACTGACATAAATGAGGAAGGAAAACAATGAGAACACAAATGCATGTATATAGAAAAATAATAATCAAAAGTTAACTAGCCTTTATCTGATGCTACTTGGATGCCATTACCATTGGGCCCATAGATGTTGCAGATAATTTCATGGTCAATACCCTTAGAAAAATCTAGATTTTCCATTAAACAATTTGCAATGAAAACTAGAAACTAAACAAGAAAAAGTGAATGGGGTGTCACATCTGGATTCATTTTCCATTAAACAATTTGCAATGACCATCTACAAACACAAAAGAAGATTTCATTTTGACGCATTTGGATTCATCACAAATTGCAGACAAATTGATGGAAATCAGAAGTGAAAATCGACGGAAATTGCAGGCTAACAAAAGGTTTCAAGCGGCCAGTTTGAATTCATCACAAATTCACAATGGCGATCCAGAGCAATTGAGCAAACGACACAACAAACATCATCACAGTAATGAATAAGGGTGTCGGATTCGAGCTGTGAATGGGGTTGCAAAAAACATCCTGAGGTCGCAGATGAAAGGACATTAAAGCAACAATCTAACCTTTTAAATTGATTGACAAGAGAGTAGACGGACTGACGGTGAGTGACAGCCAGGGGCGAAGTCGAGAACGGAGACGGAGTGATTGATTGGAGATTTCGAATGGGGAAAGATGGAGCTGAGAGAACAAGACAAATGAATGATAAAATGGCAAAGGGAAAAGGGGAAAGGGAAAAAAAAATCTATTCAAAGAATGGGGAAAGTGAGAGAACAGGACGATGAAAAATGGGGAAGAGAAAAGGGGAAAAAACGATAAAGCGGCTCTGGAGGTTCGAACTCGTGACTTTAGGGTAAACATGTTAAGCCTTAACCAACTCTGCTACCTATACATATTGTTATTAAATTCTATCAATTTATATATATATTTTTATGGGTTCATTTGCCCCCACTGGCACAAGTGTAGCTCTGCCCCTGATTGTTGTGTTATCTCTCAAATATTATGGGTATCATTAAATTATATATTAGTTTATAAGTCTCACAAATTATTAGTTTAAAAAACAATAAATATAAAAAAATATTATATTTACAAGCAAATTTTATTCTTAAAATAACTCATATATTTATGATTTTAGAAGGAAGTGATAAAATACTCTATTTATTCTTTTTTATAAGAGTCCATAATTTAAATTGTCTAGATTCTTTTTATAAGAGTTGGACAAAAATTGTCTCAATATTTAATGGTTTTTTTCATTTGTAACCCTCATTAATTATATATTCTATTAATTAAATGACCAATGATATTTATGTTTACGTATTTTTCTCTCTTTCTTTCCCTTCATAAACAAGAGTGTTCTAGTGTAGAACACAGATATCTAGCCCAATGGACTAGTATGTTATTATTGGATAGAATAGCCACCCAATGGACTAGTATGTTGTTATTGGATAGAATAGTCATGGATCACTGTGCAAACTATATGGCTTTTACCTGAGGGATGGGGTGTGTATACAGTAATCGCATAATGATAATTTAGAGAGAATGTGTGTGCATACCTCTAGGGTTTATATTCTATTTATAGAATTACTTAGGGGCCTAGATCAATGGGCTTTGTGGTGCCGTTATTTAAGATGAGATCCTTGATTATAGCTAATTAGTTAGGATCTCCTTCATTTAGGGGTGGTTGAGATATGATATAAATCTTAACATGGATTGTCCCTTGTTGGGACGTATTTTAAGTGGGCGAATCCATAACAAAGAGCATATTAGAAAAAACAAATTTATTTAACTAATTTTAATCATTCTCTTGAATTGTATAATATTTGCTTATCGAACTTTATTAGTAGAGATGAAAATAGGTCAGGTCAAGCTAGATTTTAGTTAAATAAGCTTGAGTCTATAATACGGGTAAAAGGCTTGAGCCTAAGTCTAATCTTGAATACAGGCTCTTTTTAGGTTTAGGCCTAAGATTTCATAAAATCTGGTTGAATCTAAAGCCTTTTTAAAGACCTACTTACAATGTAGGCCCTTAAAAAAAACCTCATATTGCATGCTTTAAAGGCCATAATTAAGTAATATAAAAATATGTGCAGTACTATAATTAACTAATTATACTTGAAATTATAATATAAGAATGAAAAAAAATATTGTATTATTTATGTAATATAAATATAATTATACTTATTTAATGTCTAAACAGGTCAGACTTTAACAAAAAAAAATGTCTAACCTAGTTATATATTTAAACCTTTAAAAAGACTTTAGCCTGATCTTTTTAACAAACATGTGAGGTTATACCAAACTCTAAATAAATCAAGTTGTAGGCTGTGTGATAGAGACCTAGTATTTTCTCACCCCTATTTATCAGTACAACAGGAGGGATAGGGGATCACCGGGTAGGAAGGAGACCTCAAAATGGGGGTGTTGTGAACAAGATATATGGGGATGTTTGTCCAATGAATTGGGATCTCGTGGCTAATTGTGTTTGAAAGCTACGGTGGCTGGCAGTAGTGGCGTGTTTGGGGGATTTTGTTGCTGTGTGGGGACAATTTCCGTCTCACACTCTCATTTCCCAATATAACGTACCTACACCCACCCGGTGCACTCTTCTTCCCTACCTCCTTCCCCGCCACTTGACACGTACACCCCACAAAAGTACTGTAGTCCACCCCGATAGCTACTTCTCCTCTTGCCCGTCTCGGCAATACGCCTTTAGCCCCTACCAACCGCGTGCTCTCCACGCGACCCCCTCTGAGCAACTAGCAAGTACCACCATGCATAATACGGCAATGGGTTGATCCGACTTTATTATGAATCTTATGCTAACAGTGTATGTTTGATTTGGGGGAAGGGTATGGGAGGAAAAGTTGAGAGATAAATTTTTTCTCTCATTTTTACAAAATTGCCCATATCAAATTTTCAATATTCTTAAAATATACTCTTAACAAAAAAGAATATTTTTTCCATTAATAATAATTTATTCAATGTACTTCCCAAAAAAAAATTCCTCCCGCACTCTTCCCTCAAATCAAACATAGCCTAAGTTTTAAATTATAGGTTTTAGCATATAAAATAAAGGAAAAACACTTCTTATATTGTAGGAGAAATGTTTTCTCATGTCACACACATATAAAATGATGAGACCCACATATATATATATATATATAAATTAATTCATATATATATGTGGGTTCCACCATTTCATGTGTGTATAGAAATATTATTTTTCTCATGCAATATGAGAAAATCAAATCCCATAAAATAATCTTAATTTTTATTAAATTATAAGCAATATTTCCAGTGAAATGAAATATAATAGACTAAAATCTATAATTTAAAATTTAAAGAATCAAAATCAAATCGAAGACAAAATTGATGATAGATTAAAGAGTATATAATTTTTTTTTAACAATTTTCTTTTTATTCTTTTATACTGAATCACGGGCATATTTTGGACCCATTACATTTCAGCTAAAAGACTTGAAAGAGCTCAGATTAATTGAGATCTGAATTGGAAGAGATCATTCAACAAAATTGTCTCACTAAACATTTAATATAGATTTGAGTCACCAAGATTGAGCGAGCTTTATGTAGATTTTGATTTTGATTCTATATTAAATGTTTAGTGAGACAATTTTGTTGAATGATCTCTTCCAAGTCAGATCTCAATTAATCTGAGCTCTTTCAAGTCTTTTAGCTGAAATGTAATGGGTCCAAAATATGCCGGTGATTCAGTATAAAAGAATAAAAATAAAATTGTTGCAAAAGTCATTGCTTCAAGATACCTAAAATTTGTTTAAAAAATTAATGCACATCTCTTTTTTTGACAACAAATAGTTAAAAATGAGTTGCATATAGTTAAATAAGAACTGTATTTACTTTTCGAATTTGAGTTTCGCTCATGTTAATAACTAGAGTCTTTGAGCAGCCTCGATGAATAAATTGGGGTGCATGCACAAACATGTAAACGCAGATAAAAAAACCCAGAATCTTATCCAGGTGAGGTTAGGTGGCACTAGCATTGGAACAACTAACCATTGACACCTGTATATCTTCTTATTTAAAATAAATCATTTCAGTAAATCAAAATAACTAAAATTATAATTTAAATTTAAAAAATACAGGCCAAAATATATGTTTGGTCCTTTAAATTCATATTAAATTTTAGTTTGGTTCATTAAGTTTCAAAAGCATATTTGTAGTCATTTAATTTAACACTGTTAGTTTTATTTGACAGAAAATGTATCGATTGGTGATTGACAGTGCACAAGGTTTCTACTAAGTGGAAAATGAAGATATTAGATGTACTTAGCCTTAGTTTTGTAAGGGGAGAAACTGTTTCCATAGTTGTGTGATAGCAATATTTACCATTGCACTAAGATTCACCTTCTAATAAGACCAACGGATACTTTCACAAATATATATGTATGTATATATAGTTGTAAGTGCAGAAAATATAATAAGTAAATAATTACCTGTTGCGATTTTATTAAAAGAAATTACCTTAAATATTATACACAACATATAAGGTAGGTTAATTAGTTGAAAGCTTTGCGAGGTCTCAAACCTGATAATCCTTCCGTTCTTCTTTATAAGAAACAATTGTTAAATATATGATTTTTGTTGTTAAAAAATATTATAAGAAACAATCCTCAAATATATGATTTTTTTTTTTTTAAAAAAAATAGTTAGAGAATGTCTTTTTAATGCCAATGTAATAAATTTTACAACTCCCAGCAACCTATTTACTTCTTTCATTTTTTCATTCTCTCTCTTCTACAGTCATCTTTTGTTATAATAATGTCCTTATACTCTCTTATTCTCACGTCACCATGAATAAGTATATTTTAGTAAAAAAATGTTATAATTTTAACACATTTATTATTTTTAGCTGACACTTCAAACTATGAGATTTAATTAAATAGTTCTTATAAAAAGAAATGACGAGAGTATATGAGAAACTGATATGTATAATTTATAAATTTTATATCTAACATCACTGGCCAGTTAAATAATCAAAAAATATATATTAAGCTCTTTGGGAGGCAACTTGGGGGAGCATGGAGGAGGCTAAAGCCTAGGGCTTACACATGAAGATCATAAGGGAGTGTTATTCCTTTTATCTTTTTAATTCAAACTTGAGATTATTTAGTTTTAAATAATTCCGAGTTGTGTTAATTGAGAACAATCTAGTTTTAGATTGTAAACTTATTTCTTTTGGATTAGACTGGTAATTCGAAGTTTTATGCTTATTGTTGGACTCTTGTTTGCAACCTTTGGATTGTCAATTAAATTAGTAATTGAGTTTTCGTTATTAATTTAATTGTTAATTTAGTTTATCATCGTGATTGTTTAATTGGGTTGATAAATTATCTGGTTGTTCAATTAGATAATTGTAAACAAGATTTCCAAGATTATTTTGTGTTTGGTTTTTAACGGGTTTAATTAGCCACCGCTTATTCCATTATGAGTTTTCTAGTGGAATATGTGTTATTGAGCTAGAGGGTTTCCCATGTTCGATTGGGTAATTAAATTCATTAATCTCCTTTTGGTCTAATTAATTGATTTAGGCTAAGAAAGTTGACTCCATGCAATTCCTAAGTTGTCCCCTTCATCATCATCACTGAATTAAATCTTATTATTTTATTTTCTTTTAATCAACCTTTTTAGTAGGATTTTAATTATTTTCTCATAAGAAAACCCCCCAAAAATTGCATTCAACTCATATAGATTAGTCTCATTCTTATATAGGTTTAAGAGTCAATTGCATTATTACATTTAGTTAGTTAATTGCATATAGGTAGTAGTATTTTGCATTCTAGTTTAGGTCCATTTACATTCTACTGCATCTTTTATCACTTGAAAATTAGTTCTAAAGAAAACCCACAGCTTGCTCCTTGAGAGAATGACCTAGGTTGACCCTAAACTGCATAATTAATTAGGACCTAGTTTAATTGATCACTTCAACGACAAAAGTACCATCGATCACCTTCCCCTCTTGACGCGTTTTTAAGCTGTGAGGGGCGATGGCCCCAAAGCAGACAATACAAAAAACGAGGTGTTACGATATTACAATTGGTATCAGAGCAAGCTCGGGTCAATGTCAGTTGACATTGATATTACAATTGGTATCAGAGCAGGCTCGAGTCGATGTCGGTTGACGTGCCAGTGAAGACATTGGGCCCAAAGGTGAGTGGAGTGTTATATCCCACCCCGGCCGGGTCAATATCGGTTGATGGGATGTTACAATTGGTATCAGAGCAGGATCAGGTCGATGTTGATTGACGTGCTAGCGAGGACGTTAGGCCCAAAGGTGGGTGGAGTGTTATATCCCACATCGGTCGGGGAGAGGAATGAAAGACGTCTTATAAGGGTCTAGATACCTCCCCTCTTGGCGCGTTTTAAAGCCGTGAGGGGCGATGAGTCCCAAAGCGGACAATATTAAAAGCGAGGGGGAGGGGAATGGAACGAAAGACGCCTTATAAGGATCTGAATACCTCTTTTTTAACGCGTTTTAAAGTCGCGAGGGGAGATGGGCCCTAAAGCGCACAATATCAAGAGCGAGGTGCTAGGATGATAGCTAGGTCCGCCCATGACCTGTTCCGTTCATAATATAAGAGCTTGTTTAGATACTCTTTTTTTAAGCTAAAAGCTACTTTTAAGCCAAGGCTAAAAAAAGAGCTTTTAAGAAAAAGTTAAAAGTTGTTTGTTGATTATATAAATTGTTTAGTTTAAAAGTTACTTAAAAGTTTAAATTAAATTTTGAACTGTTTGGCAAAATTTTTGTCATCAACACTTTTTCTAGTAAATATTATCATAAAAGACATATTATAAAACCTTATGTGAACTTATAAACACTTTGAAATTTGTCATAAACATGCACTTGGAGATTTTTGAAAACTTTATCTAAATTTATTAAAACCTTATGTAAAATTCTAAAATTCTTATTAGAAGGAATAAAAAAATGTAAAAGGATCTTATTTATCATCAATATTCAAAACATTATTTAATCTTTTTCGATTTTTAAACTTCTTTTTGTGTGGGAATTTTTCCTGAAAATAAAGAAAGAAGGAAAGAAAGGATTAGAGACAGCCTCTCTATAATTCAAGATATTAAATTCAAAATTTGTCTATAAATAAACATACTCATTGAGACCTATAGCCATACACTCATGTCCCTTGTTGGATATCAAAAAATAGTTTATGATAATTTTATTATTTTTAAGGGTTAAGGTTTCGACTTTGAAGCGGTTGCTTAGAAATAGAGACGATGAGGTGATATATGAACAAATGACAAGATTTGAGTTTGTTCAATTTGGAGTTTTCTGGGTTTATTTGACTTGTAGTCTTTTTTTTTCATACTCCCTTGTTTGACGTTCTCTCTTAATTCAAAATTATATTATGTTAATTCAAAATCATGGCTAAATCTGTTGATTCAAAATTATATTTGTTGTTCTATGTTGTTTTGCTCTTTGTCGGAGGAGATGATTGTAAGCCATTTTGGAATAAGAGCTTTTGGTCAATAAGAGCTTAAAAAAAAAAAACTCCTCCTAGAAGTTTCTGGCTTCTGGCCTTTTTCTTCTTTATAAAAAAAACTTTTTTTATTATAAGAGCTTTTGTAAAAACATGTTTGACCTAGCTTCTATTTATAAGGAGAAGATAAACTAAAAATAAGATGATCCAAATAGGTACTAAGTCACTTTTCGTAAAATGACTTGGTCCACAATATAAACTATATGTTTTTTTTTTTTTGTCAATTTTACCTTAATAATTATGTTTAAACATGACTCATTGTATTTCTTTCTCACATTTAAAACTTTGTTTAATATGGGTAAAATAGAAAATTTCTTTTAATTATTTATGACAAATTAAATGAGTTCATAACTAATTCTAGATTATATATGTTGAATTTATTAAAATGACTTATATGATGTACGGAAGGAATAGATATATGATATGTGTATTGGCCAAAAAACAAAGAGCATGTAAATTGAGTTGTGTGTGTGTGTGTTTTTTTTTTCTCCCGCATTCAAATGGGCATGCATCATCACGGGACGAGCTTATCCAGTTTTCTCAAACGACATGATCCTAAACTCAAGTAAAATACAGCACTTGAATTGAATATTTAATTTCACGTGTGCTTTTGACTGTTTTATATCTTGTCTTGTTCGGTGAGCTTGAAAAAAATGATGCTCAGCATAGTCAATTTTGGCAACCTCGTGATATCCCAGTAAGGATTTTGAATTCTCTCTACACTACTTTTTAATCAATCGTTAAATTTAAACATCATCGATCATAGTTGAGAGAGTAAATATTTTATTATTCGATAATTCCAGGTTAAGGAGGCTGCTTGGCGAAAGCATGATTGAGTAGAATATAATTTTAAGAGTCATTCAAATTTTCAAATTAATTAAACCACATGTTTATGAAGTTGTTTTGAAGACTGATCCAAGATTTTGAAGAGGACCGAAGTCAATTGTCGTTCAATGATAGTAAAAGAACAGAAGAGTCGTCATGAGCACCAACCACAAATAATAAACGAATACATTAAGGAAGAAGTGATAAGGAAATGAGTTAAGCTGTAAAAAATACATATTTGTGTTTTTTTTAAAGAGTCTAATATGAAGTATTTTTTTTTAGGTGTAAAAATGACTATGCAGTTACAAATTAGGTGTAAAAACACCGTTTGACCGTTAAGCTAAGTTTGACTTTTTTTATTGATTGGACGATAACGTAGCTTTCAAAAGTGTCAAAATATACAGGTGGTTTGGCTAAACGAGCGCTCAATACTAAGTGCTATTTTTAGGTATAAAAATACATGTGTGGTTTGACCAAAATTACCATTGACCGTTTGTTTGATTTTCTTTTTGCTGATTGGACGGTGACGTGGCTTTTAAAGCAAATATGTGGGGGGGGGGGGGGGAAATTTGCTAGTTGATCACAAGTATGAGTTGAGAGGAATTAATATCACCATATCTATTTGCTCCTATTACAACATTGTACCTAAAAATCACAACATGTCTAATATGAATATATTTTTCATCTGCACGCCACTTTAATTGTATGAATTTCATAGGGCTATTTATGAGGTAACGATGGGTATGCGTCGTCTGATCTGCATGCCACAATGGTTTGACTTTAATGTTTTTTTTCCCCACGTAGTTGTTTTAAAAGTCACATCATCATCCAATCAACAAATAAAATCAAACTAACGGTTAAACGGTATTTTTGACTAAATCATATGTGTATTTTTATACTTTCAAAAGCCACGTCACTGTCCGGTTAGCTAAAACAAGGTCAAATTTAACAGACAAATGGTATTTTTACATTTAATTTGTAACCACATAGTCATTTTTATAGCTAAAAAGAGTATTTGATGTTGGATATTTTTCGAAAAGAAAAACCAAATGTATAGTTTTTACTTTAACCATTAAAAAGATAAAATCTCTAATGGCGAAATCAGCTATTATTTGCTTTGTGTGTTTACTGGGATAAACAGCTTTTTACTTCAGAACATACGTAATTTAATACGAGTAATTTACAAATGATCTTCTTCTCCACATACTTTATACTACATACATACGATGATGTTAATTTCAAAACTTAAGTTTTTTTGTGTAATTTATACGATAAATTAAGTTTTGTATTTAAAATTGGATGAACGTATTATATAGATATTGATGGTACACCCTACAGTAATACAAGACTCAGAGTCGATTTTTTTTTTGGAGGTATTGAATAAGCCAAATAAATTATTCAATCATATAATATATTATGTATCTTTATATTTTATATTAGTTTATTTGTTAAATTAATTAGTTTAGAAAAAAAATAAAAATAAAAATACTCTAGAGTTATTTAATTAGCTTTCGTAATCTCTAAAAGAAATTAACTTTCTCTTATATTTAAAATTGGAGTGAATATGAATGTTGGACATATTAGTAAAAATACACAAGAAAAACTGATTTTAATATTTTTAAAGGAGTTATATTATTAAATGTGTAGATAAACTTATCAAATTTTTTGAATGTACCATTGTAAAAAATTAATTAATTAAAAATGAAATGCTTTTTGATAGTATATCATCAAGCTGGACCTATTTTAGATCAGGCTAAATTAGGAGATTAGAGATGTATATCAGGGCCATGCCCGTGGCCTAATGGAGTAGTAAGCACGTCGCTATCTAAGTTATAAGAGCATATTTGTTTTAAATTTTTAGAAGTGTTTTCACAATTTATAAAATAAATATATAAATTAATTTTACTTTAATATAAGAATTTTTTTTTTTTTGAGTTTCCCAAACAAGTACTTAAGCTATGCACCAAACCGGTGTGCAACTTTGTTGGTCCAAACATACATATAATCTAAGTTTTATAAAAAAGTTGTGTTTGTTACATAGTGAAAGTATTATTTTCACATCTTTAAAATAATTACTACTTTTTAATCCTAAAAAAGTTTCTAAAATCGAGTCTTCATATGAGCGCGCTACTAGGACATAAATTATACACTCCATTCAGTTTATAGTATAAGACACTTCAATAAATTTATTAAAATTATAAAATGGAATTTAACTAATTAAATATTTCTTAAATTATTATTTTAAAAAAATTTATCCATGTTCATTAAGTTAGGTTTTAAATGAGAGAGAATGTACAAAAAAATCATATTTAATCATTAATTACATGAATAAAATTGATATGTGACAAATAAGCATCAATTATTGGGTAAGTGATCTATATTGTGGACTAATATATATTTTTTATGAGTGACTTGTATTGTGGATCCAATGAAGTATTTATTCCTGTTTAATTTCAGTAATTTATTTATCACACATACATGAATTAAGGTTTATTATATACTACTATAATAAATAACCTCCATACCTGCGGTCCACTATTAATAAAATTTCCTCGTAAATGCCACTCATTAAATTGGGCACCATGATATCAGCCTCATTCAAGAAGGAAAAGTTTCTTTAAGATTCTAAGAGACCAAAAAAATATTATAAAAATTCTAGAAAAAATTCTAATATAAAAAGAGTTTCATTGATAAATTTTTTAGTAGGTGATTAACAATTTTATTTCTAGGTATAAATAACTCTTTGAGATCTTTTAGACATCAAAATTTTCTGTAAATTTTTTATAATATTTTTTTTGATGTTTTAAAATATTAAAAGGATTATCCCTAAATACAAATACGTAACATAAATTTTTATTTATAAAAGCGGCGAGACAAATCAGGAAAAGATAAATAGAGTCAGCATTTCATAAATCTGGGGATAAGGCATGAGACGGAACATAGGACTCAAATACTGTATAATAATTTTTCTCCTAAATAATTACTACCGTACTTACTAAATAATTTAATTGAAAATAAGTAAATCTATTTTTTGAGGGGAAAACGATGGGAGAGGGCGGCGCGTGGAAGGTAAGGCGGGGGTAAAAAGTGTTGGTGAGGGGGACCCGCCACCATAAAATGTAAAGGGGCAGCACGGAAATTTTGTACTCTCATCGAAGCGAGCAGAGATATATAAACACCTCCTTACTCTTCAAAGGCGAGGAACACCATCGGCCTCCCATTTCATTTCCCCTCATCCTCTTCTTCGTCCATCGTTATCTCACAATCCTCTCTCTCCTTTTCCTCCCTGCATTTTCTCTCTCTCCCTCTCTGCAACTTGCGAGATTGACCATGACTCTCTAGTGTTCTTCACTCACTAAACTATTTCTAGCCCCTCCCCCTTCTTCCTCCGCTTCTGATCCACACTTTTTCCTACGTACCTCTACGCCCGCCACCATGGGAGGCATCAGCCTCGAGGAGATCAAAAACGAGAACGTTGATCTGGTATTCTCTTCTTCTCTGTCTCTCTCTGCTTCCTCACAAAATTAAATTACCTGCACGTAGATCGAATGATTCTCCAGAGATTTTCAATCCGATTTCGAATTTTCCATTTTCTGATGGTTTCGAAATGATTGAATGTGCTTCTGTGAAATTTCTCTGCTGGTTTTTTCATACCGTACGTGGTTTGATTTGGTTTTTGGATGCGATTTGTTAATTGTTAGTGGTTGCTCCTGTATGTACGGCTACTTTTTTTTTTTTTTTTTCCTGAGGCGAATGGCATGAGCCTTCTTCGCATGTCATCTCGCCGCGTGCGCTGAAAGCCTGAAATCCCTTTTTCTGCCGCTGCAACTTCCGTCCTTTCATCTCTCAAAGTGCCAGAGTGAACTGGACCCACGTTCTCTGGGTTTCAGGTTGGCTTCAAGCCTTCAATTCAACTAAATAATAATAAAAAATAAAAAAGAAACTGTTTGCCATCATTTTTTTCTTGTCAATATACTCGTATTTTTTCCGATTTGAACCTTGCTTTACTTTATCGGCAACAATCGTACTTAATTAATTTTTATAAAACACTGTATACACTTTTTGATTTTCCAGTTCAGGCCTTGAGGCGGGGACGCGCTTTTTTCTTTTGGCAGAGTGCGAGATATCCGCGCTCTTTGATTGCATGTCAAGAATAAATATTGGATTTCCCCGGTTTCTGCGGGTGCATCCGATTTTTTCAGGGTTATGATTTTTTATTTTTTTTAAAAAATGAGTCCAGAACTTTTTAAGT